>OY720663.1:16494251-17694251 GCA_963170745.1 Phymatocera aterrima | reverse complement strand
ACCGATCGAGTCATTTGCGAAAATTTACCATTCTCGTTTTCGAAACGGTTTAATCTGTAAATTTAAGATGGCGAGTGTCATGGCACTGTAAATCGAAACATTTGTAGTTGATATCAACGTTTGTCGTATAATATTTTAAAATGCGTGCAATCTAATGTATGATTAGGTGTTTCCTTTTTCTTTTTCATCGCTTTCAATCTGAAATATGACCATTTCACCAATCCAGATAAAGTAATCTGCTGATATTTCTAACGAAATTTAGTTAGTTGATAAAATGAAAAAACGTGGAAACGGTAGAATGAGTTGTATAATTTCTTTTCTCTTTGTGCCATCGTCAATTTCACCAAAGTTGTTTTCCTTATCAATCATATTCTGGGTTTCGAAGCTTGTGAAGGAAAATAAGTACCTGCTTGATAGGAAATAATTTTCAACTAAATACCAGAAACAATTATCATTAGTCCGTGTAGATCGTATTTTATAGTAACCAATCTATTTTTTTTATCTCTGTTTTAATTATAGTAATTAGTGGGATTGAAAGATTTAAGGGTGATCATAAATACTGTATAATAGCTGAACGTAAATCACGAATTACACAAATTGGAGCACATTGTCAATTTACTCAACTATTTTGAAGTATGGAACTTTTTCTCGTCGTATTAGTTCATTGGTTGATGACTTTAATAGGTAAATACTAACTGTAAAGCACAAACCGCTGCGCCGCAGTGATTATCATGTTTGAAGGTTTGATCGTTATGAGTACTATTTTGCACCTTGGTTTTTTATCTCACTTTTTTTGAGGGGAGTCACTCATCATGCATGCTAGCAAGGTATAATAACAGAAAAATCAAAAACAAAAATGAAGAACAAAAAGAAACACTATCTGTAGTACAACAATTACCTCAGAACACTCGCTTACACCGATTCCTGGATATTAAATTGTACTCCGTGGAAAATTATGTTCGATGAAGATTTTCACTGTTTTTAGTCATTCCGTAGCCGTACCGCTTAATTTTTTCAATTTATTTCACTCAAATATTCATTCTCTAGCTTTTATAATTCAGTAAAAATTCTATGCGTCGATCTCATTCTATAGAGCAAAAATTATTATCGACATGCATTGAATTACATAATATCGACGAAACTAGAGTATCATTAGATGATCTGAAAAGTATGAACAATTAATTATAATAGAGATACAATAAAACAGAAAACGGTGCCTGATGGCGCTCTTTCTTGTTTCGTTTATTTTTTTCTTTCAATTTCTTCATTTTTCTCTTTTTGATCTTCTGATTCTGAAATATTGGTCACAGCGTCACCCTTCAGCGATCCATCCATCCTCCATTATCATACACATACTCAGATCATATACATATACACACGAATACGAATTTTGAGCTTGCTTGAGCTTGCATGGCGGGATGTGGATGTTACAGGCGGCCGCAGCAGCAGCGGCAGCGGCTTCGTCTCCGCTTCTAAAGACACCATTGTCGACGTCTCAACAGGCGACGTACGCCGCAGCAGCAACCTATACAGCCGTAGCAGCACGAGCATATGGAGCGGCAGCAGCAGCAGCACAACCCGTTGCTGGTTACGCCGCAGTCGCAGGGTGTGTTCCTTTATCTCTATTGTGTTTTCTATAATCAGAAGTAATTTAGAAATTCAAATGTGAAATCAAGCTTGAACTTGAAACGCAGATATTCAGAAATATCACAACTGGATCTTATTCTTTAGAATGATCCTGCGCTAAATCATATTAAACTTTTTATCATACAACTTGCAAATTATTCAGGCTAAACTTCATAACGTCAATGCATAAGAATAACGAGAAGTAATATCAGCTGTTTCGACACTGAATTGTTTTTTTGAAAAATTGCATTCTTAAGTGAGTATCCGCTGAAATCTTCCTTCATCCAAAAATTTTACCCAAAAATCGCTTGAAATTACATGTTTTGTGATATTTAGGAATCGAAGCACTTCGCCTCACGAAATTTAAGGGAAATTGACGAACGAAAAATATGATTTCTCCGCTCTTTCAAGTTCATTCCTACATACAATATTCAATATCAGATTATTTCATCTTATTGTTCCCATTGAATCACTTGGTGAAATCATAAGATGTTACAATTTCTGGTCCGATGTATACCGATTTTCAGTTTCTCTCCGTCCTCCTAGTCCACCAATTCCTTTGTTAGTTGATCGATCATTCTCTCCAGAAAAAAAGCAAAAATCTTACCGATACATGAATTTCGTTCTCCATTTAGAATTGTTTCAAATTTTTTCGTCACAGGAACTTTTCCCCATCTTTCAATCATTCACCAACTTTTCTACAATTTTTATCACTCTCATTGATAAACTGATTGATCGATAAAGTGATAATCCATAATTCTTGAACGGGACTCGTTAACATTAAATTTCTATAATTTCCCATGAAATTGAAGTTAAATAGACCTTCATGTATTCTGGAAGTTGTGAAGACGTTGAATGAAAGATTACAATGGGTCACAAAAATTTTCCTCTCTCATTAAATTCATCCTTTCAAATATTTTTCCCCAATTCCAGACGAAGAGGCCGGGCTTTGCGTAGCCGTCGATACGACGATCCACCCATCTCTCCCAGACATTCTCCCGTCACTAAACCCTAAAAACTTATGGTAACACCGTTAATCTCAAATCCTACGACTTCCCTATGCCTGCCTGAACGAAGACAAACTCTTCAATCCAATTCGCATCGATTTTTGTACAAAATTCATAAAGTAATGTTATTTCTTTTTCATTTACGTAGATATGGTCGTGAATACGCCGACCCTTATCTCGGGCATGGAATTGGACCAGTTGCCGGCTACGGGGTAAGTTTAGAAGAATTTTTGTCTTTTTACTTTTCTTCATTTTGGCAAACTCAATTTCAAGAAACGAATTCGCTGAAGAGCAAAACCAAAGTCCATACTCTTGTTTCCTTTAATTGTGTAATTGAAAGATGAAAGAAACAATTTTTTCTACTAACAAAAAGAATGAAGAAATGTGAAAAAAAAATCAAATACCTGAAATGAAAATTTATTGTTTAAATATTTTTCCATTTTCGTCTTTTTTGTATAGGCGACGATGTACAGAGGTGGCTACAACCGCTTCACGCCCTACTAAAGAATAATTTAAGAAACACGAAGAACGGTAGGAAAAAACGGGGTACTGAAAAATGAGAATGAGCGAAGGGGAAAGAAAACACGGAAGAAAAAATGAGGGAAGAAAAGAAGAGAAGTGAAGGAAAATTGTAATTTGAGGCGTGTTTAACTCAAAAGCAGAGACCATGACAAGGAACAATGCAGACCTGAAAAAATTGACACAATCATCATAATCACCGTCATTGAGAATCCTCACACCTCACATTAATCTTCGTCGTAATTATCATATTAATTAGAAAAGAGAGAAAAGGAAAGACAGGAAGAAAGCAAGAAGAGAGAAAGGAAATGATATCTGGATTTCATACCTGCCGATGCTACTAATCGCCTCAACGTGTATCCAAATTTTTGCAGCGCGTCGTATTCGCACACGCCAATACATATACTATAAGATAATGAAGAAAAAGAAAGAAAATAAAATAGAGAAAAAAAAAGCAAAAAAAAGCAGAAAGGAAAAAGCGCTGTCTAATTACGCAAGCCAAATTATCATGTTAATAATAATAATAATAATAATAATAATAATAATTAGTTATAATTATTATAATTATAAACTATAGCTCGTAAATATATAGTTATATATATATATATCTATATATATATATATATATCTATATATAATAATAATAATAATAATAATAATTGTAAACTAAATTTAATATTACATAAATATAAATATAAATATAGGTATAAATATGAACACTTATTTGTTAGAGATGAGAAGTCCGGTTTGGTGGCCTGCGCGCAGAGAGATTAAACAATGTAGAAATAATATGAAACAATTCTCTTTCTTTTAATTAAAATATAGGCTACGCCAGAAATTCATATAGAATTATAATAATAGTAATAGTAATAATAATAATTGTAATAATTGTAATATGAATAGAGATTTGGTCACCGCAGTAGGAGTATGAATTTATAAAAAAAAACACATAATATACTACCTAAAAAGATACGATGACACACAAAATCAAAATCGGAATCAGTATGCTTGTTGTGTCGGGTTCTTCGAACGGGGAAAAAAAGTTTTCTGATTTCTCAATTTCCTCACTCGCTCACTCCCTTTCTTCCTGTAATCGAAGATTTTTTTGTGTATCTTTTTGTTTGTTTTCGTTCTTCATTTTTTAAGCGATGAAAAAAATACAAAATACAAAATAAAATAACAAAAAAATACAAACAACCATGAACACTGGAGACACTTTATACTCATCGCCATTGGTTCCGAAGTACCTAATATTATATGTAGTAAATTAATAATCATGATAATTATTATTATATAATTATAATAACTAGCTAGAATATATAATGAAAAAGAGAAGAAAGAAACAAAAAAAAAAAAAAAAGGAAAGAAAAGAAAATAATTGTAAGATAGAGAGAATTCTTGTAGGTAGCTAGATTGTATTGGGAGATAGAAGAAAGTCAAAAAGTAAATACAACAAGAACAAAGTGGAAAAAAAACCGTGCGTAAAATTAAAACCGTTCAATTTGTGTCGGTGTTTATGCCAAATAAATGTGAAGATCCGCTAACAGCGATGAAAGAAAAAAAAGGAAGGAAAAGAAATTTGCAAAAAGAGGCAAGAAAATAAAAAATTGCTATAATTCGATATGAGGTACATATCCTTCACTAGATGCAAAAAAATTTTAAATTTAGATTCTCGACAGACGACAGCGACGAACATGACGATGCATGGCACCAGATTCTGGTTGACAGGGTCTAGTCTGAAGATTCTCAAATTCTCACATTCTCTCTGAAATAAAATATAGATGAATAGAGAAAATAGAAGGAAGAATAAAAGTTTGGTTTTTGCTCACACTTTTTTCTCCATTCGTTATTATGATTTATTATTGCGTTGTAATAACGAACGTATGACAACACTATAGTGTAACGTACATGAATAATGTAATGAATGATACGTTAATTTTTCTAAATACAAGAAAAAAAAAAAAGGAAGCGAATACAATGATAATTTCGCTGATGTCAGAGGCAACCAAATCAATTTACCTATTTATTTATTAATGAATTAATTGTTTAATTTCTAGTTAAGACGCTAACGAACATGACACTATACATTATTGTTTTTTTTATTCCTTTTTCTCGCTCTTCGTAAATAATAATTTCTTTTATTCCTGAATATCCCGATGGATGATTAACTTTTCCTGAAAACTCGGTTAAATGAAGAATTTACTCAGTAGTAGAAGGAAAGAGAAAGGTCAAGATAAATAAGAATCTCAATTTTCCGCCTTTGAAAGTCCTGTGTAATAATTATCGTTTCTCCTGTCGTTTTAATTAATTTTATTATTATTATTTATTCACTAGTTCTTCATATAGGTCAATTATAATACACAATATTGAAAAGTCAAATTCTATAATAATATCATCCGCGCTACTTTATTGTCAATATAGAATATCATTGTATAATATTACTGTTTTTTTTGTCTCTTTCATTGGAAAAGTTGCAGGCTGGATCAGAAGATTTTGCAAACATGTAAAATTTTAACTCACAATAAGTAAGAAATAGAATCTCATAATGAATAAAATCGTATTACGTACATAGAATATGAGAAAAATTAATAATTGAACCTCGAAAGGGCGCGTTGTAGAATGAATGAGCGTGAACAAGGGAAAATATAATTTAAAACAGAGACAAAAACGAACACAGAAAAGAAAACTAAGAATATAAATAGTAACAACGGGGGCCCGAATAAAACTGTGTTAAATTTATAATCAATTAACGTCTCTGCCCAAATACAAACAAATATTATATTATGATATTAATGATAATTAATAAATAATAGTAATATTAACGATATAATGGTACGCACATTGAACCGAGTGAGTGATATCCCTGTTGAATAAGTATACATACTATTATTAATTATAACGTAACATATGTAATAAATTGTGTGAAAATTTGCAAATTTAGAAAAGGGAAGAACAGAAGAGAAGAGAATGGAAAGGAAAGGATTGATGGTAGAGAGAAAGTTGAATCGAATCGAACGCTTTGTAATGTTGAAACGGAAACAAAAGGAATCGGGTAATATCTAATAATAATAATAATAATAATAATTTCAATATTTAATAAAACAAAATAATAACAATAATCATCATTTACGATATGTATGTACGTAATAGCCAAATATGACGAAGCTAGAGTACTATGCGTCGACGGAAGAAAGAAAGAACGAGAGAAAGAAAAAAAAGAGAGAAAGAACGAAAGGCAGATAAAGAGAGACAGAGAGAGAGAGAGAGAGAGAGAGAGAGAAAGCGTTGATCATTGTTAATCATTATGATTGAATAATAATGATATTAATAATATTCCTAGGATTATTATTAAATATAATGATAATTATAATTATAATATTATATTATAATGAAATATAAAATTGAGATTGATATTAAAATAGTAATTATATATAAATATGTATATTTTCTTTGTTTTTTTTTTTTCTCTTGTTTTCTTTTTCGTTTTCTCTCCTTTGATTTTTGATTGCAAATTTTATGCCCTTTCTATGCCCATACCTACTATATTTTACTTCTCGGAGATCAGATAATCCATATTATTTTATGAATAAATAATCTATGTAACATAATTCATTGTGATTGCGAGGTAGGGAATAAATCATGTAAATAATATGTCTAGCACAAAGTAATAATAATAGTAGAACAATAATAATAATGGTTAATGTTATTATCAATAGCAATTATCCGTCTGTGCGGTGGGTAAATATTCATATTACTGAAGAAAAGAAGACAGAAAAAAATGAAATATTTTACCAATATTCCAGATTCAAATGTTTTAAATTTCGTTTATTTCCTTCACATTTTCACATTAAGTATTCACAATAGGTATAATTCTTGGTAATAATACTGGTGTGCAATGTTGGAAAAATAATGGAGACAAAAAACCAGTAAAAGGAATCAAATATCACTGAAATCGACAAAAGTTTTCAAAAAACCGCAAACAAATGAAGAATAATAATTACATAGACTCTCATTTTCGTCGCTGTGCGTCAATATATAAAACGAATGGTATTTATATGTAATATGATATTACAATTATTATTATATCATAAAATACAGGAAAATTGCAGAGAAAGAAAGAAGATGAACAAACTGAAGTAACAACCACGAACATTCATTACTCGTGATATAATTATCTTCATCGCTGTTATTACTATCTCATCCGAAGTAGCGTTAAATGCTTTTTATATTCAAAGATGTTTTTATGTATAGGTAGATATTATTTTATATTATTATTATTATTTGTTAATTTTTATTTTTTTTTTCTTACCATTTCTCAATACTACTGAACAATATTTTTTATACATTACTATATGATTATCTTCCGATGAGAAATCTTACTCCGTTTTTCTATGGCGGCTCTGAAGACATTTCCGCCAGGCGGTAATCATTCATTTCGGCTCATTTCTTAGATAGTATATTATATTTTATCTAATCTATGATCGAGGAAATCTCCTGAGAAGTAGAAAAACGAAGGGTGTATAAAATTGCAATTTCGACTGCTGTCTCGCTATAATCCACCGCCCCACCAATCACCAACCAAACAAACAAACAAACAAACAAACCAACCACCCGCTGCTGTTGTACATTGCGTGAAACTAGTAATATATCATTAATAAATCATATTCTAGTTAATCTTAAGGTTTAATGATAATAATGTTATATTGTTATTATTATTATTGTTATCGTTATCATTATGATTATGATTTTGAGTAAAAATAACTATTGCTACTACCGTTATACTGTTACTATCACTACTCTTATATCAGCAGACCCTAGCGTAAGTCAAGCTCAAAGTAAAACTGCTAGTCCTACAATCTCTATCAGTAGCCTAGCCCCCCCCTCCAAGAAAAGATAAATAAATCAAAGCAAATCTCTCACGTAGGTATTATAAACAAGTAAAATTCAATTCCAATCTATCATTGCCCGATACCCTAACAGACTGTTCTCATGTCTCCAACCGGGGATCCACAGTGGATGTAGAGAACCAGCGAAAAACAAAGAGAAAAAACAAGAAAAAAAAACCAAACTTAAACAATAAGCGGAATAATCAGAAAAGACAAGATATCAAAATTTATAGCTTGAGAGTTTGTAATTTATAATATACCCGGTGGGTGTATGAAAAATTTGTAACGCTCGTCTGCACGCTGAAAATATTGTCGTTATTTTTTCTCCCTTCCTAATTGTTGTTTGAAATATTGTTTAATTTTGTTGTTTCGGGCGGGGGCCCGCCCCCAACGAATACACTACGAATATATCACTGTATCGATGGACAATTGTCGTGTTCTGAAAGCAAAATACAAAAACGAATGTTGATAGATATTTCGAGTCAACGGTTGATAATTAGAAACAAAAAATAGCGAGTAATGAAATAATTGAAAATAGGTCCGTCGACACTTGATACGCACTTCAATGACATTTTCTAATATGAATTCTACGTAAATACTGTATAAGTTACGAAAACAAGAATTATAACGATAATCATAATAATAATAATCACAATAATAACAATAATAACAATAATAATAATAATAATGACGATGATACGCAACTGTGCGTGATCGATGAAGAATAACACAAAAATCAATGAAAATCCTGTATACTATATACATGTATTGGTAAGAATACATCTATATACTGTATACCATAGTATAGTTTAGTATAGGCGAGACAAACATACTTTATTTAATATAACTAATAAGTAATGAGAATGATAATGATAATGGTAATAATAATAATAATAATAATAATAATAACACATCTTACAAGCAACATATCCTAGTATAAAGAGAAAATGTAACAATGGAGATTGTGCGAAAGAGAAAAAAGAAAAATACAAATTATATGGCAAGACGGCGCTGTTATGAATATATATAGGTATATATACATACATAGAAGCGGCGGATTATAATTTTTTCTAACTCACACCACACGAAATATATATATACGTATTATGATAATATCGCTACATAATTTGCTTTACTCAATGACAGCAATGTTTGAATCTGTAATTCCGATATCATAAACACTATACTATATTTCCGAAAAGAATAAAAAGACTATTAAGTATACACCTATGATAATTATATTGAAACAATTTCGAACAATCGAAATATAAAAAGTCGCCACGCGCGCATTTCTTTCGTACATTTCAAATGTAATTATTGTTATTCATACTGTAATCATTCGAATATTCGTCGTCTTTCAATAGTCGATTCTCATACCTATATATATATCAATCTCTGCCGTGAGGTGTCGAAGAAAACGGAGTAAAATGAAGAAAGTCAGGCAAAAGAAAACAGAACAGAAAAAGTGGAAAAAAAAAAAAAAAAAAAGAACAATTTTATTTCATGTATCAACAGTCTTTTTTATCTTTGACTTTGGGTTGCAATTGATTTATTTTGTTTTTCTTTCATATAATATCTGATTCTTCCGAATTTGAACGATCTTTTCAATGTACAGTGGAATTATGAAATCGGACATTCACAACGATTCGAAAAATTATGTATTATTTTGCAAGGAAATAAAAAAAGTTGCAAAAAAGAAACAAAAAATTGTACATACCTGCCTATATAGTATTTAATGTTCGCATAAGTATGTTATATTGTATCCTCCTAGTTGCTAGTATATTACAGCAGGTATGCGAATGCGCGAAACATTTTCAAAGCGTAAGAATAACGAAGAGGAAGAGAGGAAAGAAACACAACAAAAAAAAAAAAAAAAAAAAACCACCCCCCCCGACAAATTAATTTGAACGGCGGAAAGAAATTGGATTTGAAATTTTTGAAAGATGTCGAATTCATCGTACAGTATATAAATATATACGATATACGGAAATAACGATCTTGAACAAATATATGTATATATCTACGTATATACTTACATGATAAAAACAGCGCCGAGCCACGCCATATATTTTGATCGAGCTAATGTATATTATCGAATACCTAAAAGGAAAGATCAACAAAAAAAGGACCTTCGTGTCCCGTGACAACAAGAAAAAAATAAAATAAACAAATAAGAATAAATAAAATAACTGAGAAAAACTATGTTATGTACGTTATGTATATTATTATTATTATATTGCTTCGGTATATACTCTTCGGGATGTGTGATCGCAAGTGCGTGTGCGTGTGTAGAAAAAAAATGGTGGAAAAAAAGAAAGAAAGAACGGCCGCCGAGTCCGTGTGCGAATGTAGCGTGCGAAAAATGTGAGAAAGAACGAAGTTAAAAGAAAAGATAAATAAATTATAAAAGAAGAAAAAAAAAAACCCCCCGCCGCTTCGTTCGAAAAGATTTGAGAAGAAAAAAATTATGGATAACAGTATTTCCGAATCAAAAATGTCAAATCTCATATAAGCCCGGGTATGTAAACTGTACGTAACAAAAATAAGTACGCTATTGTTTTCCGGTTTAAAATTCGATACGCGAAGTAAGGAGAAAAAAAAATCGCAACTGATAATAAATTGAGAAAATTCATTACGGATCACTGCACACTGTATGATTGATGTAGCGACGGACGGCAAGCAAAAAAAAAACACCTAAAAACAAAAATAGAACAACCACAAATTGAAATTAAGTTAACAATAATGATAATAAAATAATAATAATTATTATTATTATGATAATTTAATAGTAATAATAATAATAATAATAATAATAATAATAATAACAATATACTATACATTATTACAGTACATATAACGATGATGACGATGATGATGATGTGAAAAAACTACCACCACCACCATACCGGCTGAAAAAAATAATGAAAGCAAAAATGAAAAAAAAAAAAAAAAAAAAAAAAGGAACAAACTTTTTAAAACTGCGCTATGTCTAATTGGATAATATCGATCTGTAATAAGTCTTGGACCAGTTAATAGGTTCTTATTATAATCCCATAATAGCGATGACTTCTTATGGCGTATTTTCTCTGTATATTGTCAGTGTTTATTATTAAATATTTTTCAAATAATATAAACGATAATCTACTTTATTATATGTTATTAGATATATATAGTATACCAAGTAATTTATCCTTTCCCATACCTGATGTAGTGTATGTAGAAATAATGATAGGTAAAGAAATCGAGATTTCGTTTCATTGAAAGTTTGAAAAAAGATTTCGTCATTTTTGGTGATTTTGCTCCGTGAGCGTTATAAAATATTCTCATAAATTTCACCCAGTATCTATAACACTGGAAATTCTTCGTAAACTTGGTAAAGCTAAATCGAACGTCATATACTTGATGCCACCTTTTTTCATTTCTATATTGAATTTTTGACAATTCACTGCAGTGGGAACGCAATTGTTTCTCACCAAAACGGTCGGAGATTTTCTGTGATGCTAGAACCCCAAACGAAAGCCGCATCCCGTTATTCTTCGAGGGCTCGTCAAATTATTTCGTCTCTACGCATGGTTTCTGTCACAAAATTCACCTGATTCCTGTGACAGAAACAATAGAAACCGAAGAATTCAACGGACGTTGGATAAATACCGGCGTTATTCTTCTATAGTGTGTGAAAATAAAAACAAAGATCGGCCGGTTTGACCAACGGCCGTTAAGATTTTTTCCACTTTTTATAGTTGCGCTTTCCTCATTTCTTTCTATCCACCCTGTATGTGCAATTTAATTATCGCAATTGCAGTATAAGTATCTGTGGTATTCAAAATGATTAATTATGGCGCGCCGGTTGACTACACTTATATTTGTATGTATTGCTATGCGCTACTGGTATCAAAAGGCGCGATAGATCGAGGTGACGTCATGCTGCTACCTCGCACTTCGCTTCTGCTTCTTCTTCGCATACTGCACACCTATACGCATATATTATTTATACATGCCTACGTACGTACATACATATACGTATCGGCGCACGTTCTAAATTTGAATTGTGGCACACATGTTTTTACATAGTTATGTACCATCGCCTTTAGGTAGTCGAACCTCTTCTCATTGTTTGTCTGTTGATACTCAGATCTGGGATCTGGGCATAACAATTCAATTTATATCTCTAACAGAGAAATTAATCGATACCTACCGTTTCATGATATATAAACATGAGAAAGATGAAGGGAGATGAAATTTGTCAGCATCCGTACCGCGTGAAATTTGTCAATATTTAACGGTTCTTCTATGCAATCAAAAGTCTGTCAAATTATCTACCACGCACATACAAATGAGCATTGATTTGTCAAACGAATTCTTTTATTACGACGAAAACAAAAACCGGAGGATTGAATAATTCTTGCATTCTGAACTCTTTCTGTCTTTCGGTCTCCCGTATCAGCGGCATTAGACTTCGTAACTTATCATCCAAATTCGACAATACATATTCGTCGTCGATAATTGTACATATGGCGAGTATAAGTGGATTCTCACACGTTTTCGGACTATACTAATGGCACATGTAGTACCTACGCAGGTATACCGATGAGTCAATGGAGAGGGGGATATTATGGTCCATATATGGGTGGCGCGTTATATTGTATGTATGTAACGCAGAACCGGCTGCTGATGGCGATGCTGCTGGTGCTGGCAACACGAATTTACCCAACTTCCAAGCAATCCAAGCCTGTGACTAGTTGGTCGGGAACCTCTGCGGAGAACGGACGTACGCCGTATCTCTCAACGGAGATAAAACACGTGCGCGTGAGATTTGAAATAGCCGTGGTTGCCAAAAATGAAAATAACAATCTCGTGACATAATATAATACATATAGAACGTAACGTGGCCAATCCAAACAAACAATAAAAGCATGATGAGCAATGATAAGCAATCAGATTATGATCCTGTTTCCCAGTTTTTAAATTTCGCTTTCTAACTCGAACTCATTACCTATACAACAGCCGGATAAAGTACGCACATCGATTTAGACATTTTTTTTTCATGACTTGGGAATAAGTGCAGACTACTTCTTTTTTGATTTCTTCCAATTTCCACCTATACCCAGTAATTTACGAAAATTCATCAATCGGCGATATCCGACAATATTCCTCCGCGTCACATCTCCGGTGTAGAGCGAACGGTTTTTCAACGCGTACACACACCTAGATGGATGCAGTAGCGCGAGGCTAGGCTTATGACTACTAGCAATTAACAAGGGAGTCAGGTTCGTATGGGGCCAGACACGTTCCCATACAGATACGTATGCCTGTAATACTACTCGTACTGTGTGATCGGGGGAATATTCTGGACGGGTCATTCATGATTTGCGCTAATACAGACTTGGGCGCGTTTTACGCCACCGGACGTCGAACTAGAACAATATTTTATAACGTGGACGGTGCAATTGACGATGAAATTTTATCACGCATGATGTATGTACATACACATTATGGAGTCGAGTTGACAGTTTACAAACAATTTGTATTTCAAGATATATGATCTATGCTATAACGTGCGCGCTTCGTCAGCGTGAATAACTTAACGTGATACACATTCATGTAAAATGTGTGCTTTTCGTAAAGACTGTAACGAATGCGCAACGATATTTAAAAGGGAAGACATAAATATTGTAAAAGTACTCGACACATGACCCCGAAGTCAATCGGTATCTATGGTACGCTGTATTTATTATCTAGTTTTATATTACGAGGAATAAGAAAGAGAAAAAACCGGAGGAAAGGAATAAGAGGAAAAAAATAGAAGACGAAAAAGAAGAAGAGCTGGGTGAAAAAATTTATAAAACAAATCAAAGTTTTACGATCCTCATCATCGTGAGTAGCACAACACTGTCTTTGTCGTGCTTCGTGCTTCGTGCTTCGTTCATACGAATTTCAGACACGTATAGATCGTATAACATTACGTTATATACTCTACGGTATATAATGTACACGTACTAACTATGTTCTATACCTACGTGCGGTTTAAAACCATGTAGAAAAATAAACCTCCGCCTCGGTATATAATTTCAAATTTACTATGCGAAAGAAGTTCGAACAGCGATCACATGGTACCGGCGGCAACACAAGAAAGAAGTAAAAAGAAAAAAGAAGAATATTTTATAAAACAAACTCTGGACTGCAGACATCGTAGTGCTTTCATTCCCCGCGTGTGCGTACGTATACATAGGTGCAAATTCGAAAGGTGAGAACGATCTGTAATTTTTCGAAAAGATTGATAAATTCGGAAAGCAAAATTGAGTTGAAATTCAATTTAATTCGTATCGCAGTTTGAAAATTCTTTTCATATTTCAAGTAAATTCACGGCGACGGATGATCGATATCTCTCGGAATGCCAGAGCAAGGAATTCTTGTATATCCTGGTTTAATAAATCCACGTTCGGTTTCGGGGGAGGGTGCAGGGTGCAGTTCTGACATATAAATGATTTACGATCATCTGGCGGCTCCATATTCGCGTAATAAAAATCGGTCATTATTTACGGATATGAAGATACGCGTAGCGGACCGGAAATGCAATTAAAACGTTTTTATACGCCTAACATTGTAGATTATATCAGAGTATCATATCGATACCTAATTTCACGCGGTCTTATAAATGAAAGCCATGTAACTACCGATTTAGAAGAAAAAACTCCCACCAAAAAAACGCTGATATAAAGTTTCACTCGTAAAGAAGAATTTATCGATGTTTTATGTATACAGAACGTCAGACAGAGCCTGTCTTCTTGGACAGGTTCAGCAGAAGTTGAACGGTGAATTTTTCCCTGTAATCGAGAATACAACATAAAAAGGAAAATATTAAATAAATAACAGTAAATAGGTAGTAATAGTAAAAATCAGAACAAAGTACAAACAGAATGATAAACATGTGGATTCTTGAACTTTCGATGATCAGAGAATAGTCTAGACGATCGCGTATATCTTAAAATAATCATTTTTCATTTCATAGCTATAGCTATATAACTCTCACTGTACATACTGCAATACATAAAATCAGATTGAGCGAGACCGTTCCCGCGTGAACAATCGAATTAATCGACGAACGAGTCGTCGATCTAAGATACAAATTATAAATTGATTAATTTACTCACGCAACATACTAATTATTTAAAAAACAAAACAAAAAATTGTGTCTGTGACCAGTTGCGAAAACAATGATGGAAGAAATTTGCGGGGATGGAACCTTGCCGAAGATTCTCGGTACTGGACCGAGAAATCATTTGATCTGGAGTTGGACAGCGGAGAATGGTTCGTCCATCATTGTACCCACGGAAGCTCCGGATAGGGCCGAATGTTTCATAGAAATTGTGAATATCGCTGTCTGCATAATCGCCCTAATACCACCCGCTCTCTTAATTCTTCGATACAAATTATGCGGTGAAAAACAAAAGTTAGTATGCACACATCTACGTACCAGTGTATACACCTTATATTTTAATATTTATACTAGTAACTAATGCTCGATTGCAATTGATGGATGCATGCAGTAGTGCCAATCACTTCCTCGAATGGATATATTCCCATGCTACGTTAGAAATTCTCGTAAGATAATTATGAGTAGAGAAACGAAGGGGATCTAACAAGTAGTACAACGGCGTGACACGAAGCGAACGGAATTTTTAATACACCCAATTGAACGAAAAGTGAAACAACGAAGCCATGGCTCATCCTATGAGAGAGAACGGTTCTTAGAATATCGGTTTTTCCCAAGACCAATTTAAATTGTGAGAATTAGTTGATTGCTTCACTCCGTGCTGTGCGCCACACGGGTTGCATCAGTCTCCGAAAGATTGAGCATTCGGGAATCCTGGTTGTCCCATCGCTGCATCTATTTTTGTCATTTTTTTTTTTTTTTATTCATCCTTGCCTTTTCTCAATTCCAGCCGCGAAGACATGAGTATAGGTAAAGGCACCGTAGCTGTATTATTTAGTCGACGAAAGAGGCGTCGAACAGATATATCAGTATTAATAATAACGAAGGTCGGTTGTAGTCGCGCGGTGTATCAAACGCTGGAATAAAATTGACGTCTGCATTTTTTAACTGTTATGAAGCGTGTATGATGAAAACCAGTAGTCTATGCGTCACTGTACTCTCCTCGCGAATGAATAATTTCCCAATCGGGTCAATAAGTTATCTCATTTGAGGAATAGAAATAATTCACTCGCCTATATATACCTACGGGCGTAGAGATTGGCAGATTTCATTTCTTTTTTCCACCTTTCCGTGCGTGTCTCGCATATATACATCTGCACAGCGTTTCCATGCCAGTACTTTACATAACGCGGATTAACATGTGGGCACTCGATCATTACATAACGAGGTAACGCATGTATAATGTACGTATGCTTACGATCCGAGAAGATATATACGGCTGTCAAGAGTTATCGGTATATGAGCAGAACCAGACGTTGAGGAACCGAGTTTTATTTCGGTCGGTGATTATGAATGAAACGAAGCGTATATAATTCACGTGCAAATTGATTTTCAAACGATATACAGCGTTGGTAGCTTCAATATTATACAAGTATGATTTCGCTGGCTGATATTGGATGCGCAGCTCGCCGCGCGACCTCGCTTCCGACTCTTTTTTCGTGGGCAAGCTAGTTTGCCGATATTGAATCATCGGCATCGGTAACGGCGACTTGAATTTCCAATTTGCATACGTACCTCTTTATTTGTGCATAGCTTGTATGCGATGTTGTAGATTATTCCACTTGCGGTATAAGTATATACGAAATTGTGGGAATTTTTTTAAAAACAGCGGCGAACGACTTTTTACCATTTTTACATAAATCTATCCAGGGCACGATATTGAATTATTATTCTAATTTATTTGAATTTTCTTCAAATTATCCCATTCAAGAAAATGCTCTTACCCCCCGCCCATGACCGAAAGTCATTAATCATCTCTCTCACTTTCTCTCTCTCTCTCTCTCTCTTTCGCCTAACGAGATCATGCTGAGAGCGGGTAGAAAATTTTTGCGGGAAATGCAGTGTTTCGCACGGTTTTCAAGAGCATGCCCAGCGTGCGCGGAGCCGGATCTTTAGGGAAAACGGTGATTAATCGTTTCTCCGGTAATTCAACGACAAGCAGATAGATAGTATTATAATTACACGAAAAGTTTGTCCGGTGAACGAAGCGAGCGGCTGGCTAGCTCGTCATTCTATCATGCGATAATAGTTAATGCGCATCGTATCAACGCGTAGTCGTAGATAAAAAAAATTGTATGCCTAATGAATTTGCGGTGTTCATTATTGTA
This sequence comes from Phymatocera aterrima, assembly GCA_963170745.1. Classification (NCBI taxonomy): domain Eukaryota; kingdom Metazoa; phylum Arthropoda; class Insecta; order Hymenoptera; family Tenthredinidae; genus Phymatocera; species Phymatocera aterrima. The sequence continues at coordinate 17,676,892 of OY720663.1, read as the reverse complement.
TTAGGTATTTGGGTAGGTTTGGATAGACGCTAAAATTTGTGTCGCAATTTCCGTGAGGAGAGTGTAAATCCGAATGCCGCCGGTTTCGTTTTTACCGTTTTAGTCATCACATTATAAATAATTTCGAACAGACTACGGGAATTGATATCCGCGTCTGTGACGGGTACAATATACAATTTTTCATATTATTATTCATTTATCTCGCAGACTCCGAGGCGAGAAAGAGCTTCCTAAACGTCTTCATTGGCTTCAATCAATATAGGTTATAGAAATAATTAAGAATTACAATACAAATGAAAAATATAACTATATTTCTCGGAATGAATGAGGAAAAAGCGTACCGATAATCGAAGAGCATTGTATCGATGTGTAGTCGAAGATAAAAAAAAATTTTGTGCGCAACGAATTTACGGTACTCATGTGTTGCTCCTACTTCATGATATTGCGACATACAGAATTCAGATGCCATCCGGAATTATTATCCCCGGAATTCAATACATATAAAGCAAAATAACAAGAATACGCATAATAGCTCGTTACATATTTTCGGAGTAAAGAATTGTTAAGACGCGTACACAAAGCGTCTCGTAATTTATATATATATATATATTTATCGTAGGATATAGATACCTATGTACATATATACTGGAGCAGATAAAATGGAATGAACTTGATGATTTCAACCTTGAAACAGGTTTTTCATTATCGTAAAACGAGCGAGCCCTGAAGAGAGTGATCCGAATGTGTTCGGGAGAAGGAGATAGCATTTCTGTTTTTTTTGCCTCTCTTTCTGGATCACTCGATTCAACTTTTAGTTCATAGATTTTTGTATGGTCCTTTAAATCTGTTTAACATGAGTTTGTGAATCGAGTGAATGTTGAACGTAAGACTCGATCAAATTCACTCCGTAATTCTTTCATTTAACTTCAAGAAACTCGTGAAGTGGATGAACAAATTTTCGAATATTATAATTCTAGAATCTACTGGCTAAAAAAACTGAACGAATACTAACGCCGAAAGAAAGATCATCGTCGTAACGAAGTGTATATGTAATTTCAAAGATGAAAAAGGCGCGTCGGAGAATAAACAGCGTTCTCGGAAATCAAAAGTTATTCAAACACGCAAACGCGCTCGTTGAATCAGCAGAATACGAGTACGAGTACGCTGTGTATGCAATGAAACGGCATGAAAACGTATTTTGTACACATGTATCTATCTACCTATATGCCGCGGTCTGGGGACGCGCGTCAATCTATTCAGTCGATTTCCATTCGGCTCTACAGCGCTTTTCCTCATTTCGAATTTTCGAAAAATATCGTTTCACGGTTTACGTGATATAATAATTCCAGAATGTGCACCTGAAAGTTCGAAAGATTGTCAACCAATCTAGTCTAGCGCTGCTCCGAAATCAGAGATCTCTGCATGGAATTTCTCGATTCTCATGAACGATTCCATCCACGAAACGCTATAACTTTGGTCCAAGTCGTCAGAACCGATTACAAAGTTGTCTCTTTTCCGCTTGTATACGGTGCTCGAAATACACATTTTTTTGTCGTGTTTGAGACCGTGAAAAGTTCGTGGTTCACATCGGAGCACCTTACCTTCTGCCTTCGCTATACGCGCCGTATTTTTCAATGCGATAGACCAAGAATAATGAAGAAAACGTTCCTGGATCACGTAGGTGCAGACAGGTCGTTGATGATTTTTTTAATAGCGCGATTCAATCTCAATGCGAATAAGCGATTCCGTGATCGAAACGACGACCGGAAATATTCAAGCGTTTCGCCTGTGACGCAGGAGGAGGTATGATAATTATTAGCAAATATCACCGGGCCCCGGGGCCGCCACGCGGAGCTCAAGGACGCGGTCATGTGTAACAATTGTTGTTCGAATTTCTAAAAAGGGAAAATAGCTTGCCGAGTCCATGAATCGGCATAGAAATCGAAACGAGAAGAACGGGTACAAAAGATTTGCACAAAAGATAGAGTATGTACGTAGAAAACATACGTGTGTGCCACCCCGTGCGTCGGGTTATTCAACTTCGTAACGAGTCATCCTACAGAAATACTAATTGTAAGAACGAGACCAAGCCGCGCCGCGCCGCGCCGCTACGACCTCGCTGCTTGCTTCATCAATCCCTAAATCGGGTCGTAAATGATGATCAAGTACCGCAAGAGCTCAGACAGAGAACGAGAGAGAGAGAGAGAGAGAGAAAGATACAGTGAAAATTAAAGAACTTGTTCAAGACACCAGATAATTGTCAAGCTCTTAAACTTCAACGTAGCGCTGCAGATACTGATCGTGCAAACCGCATTCTGATAATCACATGTCACGTTAACCGAAATAGGTATCGTCTTCCGGAGGGAAATATTTTTCCAAACCAGACGACGAGACACATAATGAAATGATAATTATTCGCGAAGACGTGATATCAATGAATAAACAGGCGAACTCTTTCCAAATCGTTTTCCTCCTCAGGCTCAACGAGACTCTGCTATCCCTCCACAATGTGAGAACGTTGCTTTGCCTCGGACTGCTGTTATCCCTCCTCTTGGACTTCTCCGAAAGTCTTTTTGAGATGCGACTCTTACTCCCAACTTTGAGTTTCATGGTAGTCCTGATATGCTGGACTTTTCATAGAGAAACAGAAGTGAGAAATGGACTTGGGGTCGTCGTGACAGCGGGCTCTTTCACGATCATAGCGGTCGCAAGAGTATGGAGACTTCTCTACATGCACAGGTCTAGGATTTTCCATTTTTCAATTTTCCACACACATAATTTCGCTCCATTTCTTCCCATAGTTCTTTGACATCGAGCTGTTTTTTCCGCTTTTTTAGGCTCGATCTGACTCTGCAGCATGCCCGGGTAACGGCAACCGCAGGCGTAGCGGTTTTTTCAGGCTTTCTGGCGATCGTTGATACATACACTCTGTACAAGCTGGTAAGTTGGCCCGGTTCTCTAAGACCTTTTTCGAGGCCGGTAACCGCTGATGGACGGACATATTTGCTTATTTTAACATATGTATACATACTGGCGGAAAGTGTAAAGAGACGGCGGACAGAGTGCAGGCAACCGTTTCGCCAGCGCGAGTAACGTCAACCTCGTTGCCGATAGTTTATCTTCGTTCGAAAATATAGCATGGCGCGTAACGCGAATTGTGTACTTAACGATTAAAGTCGTAAGACAAAACAGCTATTCGATGAGTCTCGGAAATTTAGTCCGAATAATATCCACGCCCGTGTTTCCCTCGTCAGTTTGTTCCGTTGAAGAGATGAAATTTTATACCCATGTTGAAATTACAATTCCTAGATACAGTGGAACAAGAAATACGCCGTAAGGCAACCACGGAGTGTTCGTACATCGTACAAACACAACACGGCGCCTTTTTTAAGCAGGATAACGTTTCACTGGGTCGTCGAGCTACTGGGAAAAGGCTACCGCAATCCCCTGGACCTCAATGACATCGGGGAATTACCTGAGGAGGAATGTACGAAAGTACAGTCCGAGGAGATAATGGAAATCTACAAAGATGAACAGGTAGGGGAAACGTCCGAGGCTCGAGCCAATGTAACACGGAAACGACAAAACCGCAGGGAGAAATTAAAATCTTGAATCTAATCACACAGGAGCGTACGAAAAATGGCAAACTTTCGCTATGGCGCTGTTATTGGCGGAAAGTCTGGGTCGGTTTTCTGTTCGGAGGAGTTTTGAAGCTTTTTGGCGATTTCACAACCCTTGCGGGACCGATGGCAATCTCAAGAATCATAAGCTACGTTGCCTCCATTCAGACAAATAAAACGACGGATGAAGTTTTTGGATTAGAGGTAAAAATTGAAGGTAAAATTCTTATCCGAGATATATAGTTGTCCACTATTTTGTATAAACTTTCTATAATCTACACAGAGTTTTGTCACCCTCGACCAGCTGATGAACAACGGCTATTTCCTCGGCCTTCTTGTATTCCTGGCAGCAATTTTACAAAGTACTCTGAGCCAGGCTTCGACTCACGTTTTGAATGTCGAGGGAATTCGTCTCCGAACTGCTCTACAGGTACTAGGATCGATTTTCTTCTTTTTGGTTTTGTTTGTTCAACAAACTATCAGGAAGAGACTTCATTGCTCATATTTCCGGTTTCACACCAGGCTCTAGTATACGACAAAGCGCTTCGTCTATGTTCATGGAGCATTGCTGAAGATGAGAAAATACAAGAGAGGAGAGATAAAGAAAAGTCTGGGAATAATCAGCAGTCCAATACGGACGGTAAACTTCACCAGGACATTGGAACCCTGACTAATTTAATGGCCGAAGACGCTTACAACGTGATGAGCTTTTTTTGGATCGGTCATTACACTTGGGCAGTTCCTCTGAAGGTAGATTACGGGAAAAAATTTGATGAATATCACTGTGAAGGCTGATTCAACGAAAATTTCAGATCCTGGCGATTATTTTCCTGCTGTACTTGAAGCTTGGCATCAGTGCAATCGTAGGTGCAGTTTGTTGCATCTTGATCGTTACCCCACTGCAGCTTTTCCTCGGTAAACGAATGTCGAGAAACTCCGAATCGATGACGGTAATTTTGAGCTTTCTGATGCTAAACTTTTCACGTAATTTTAATGATCAGATTCGCCAATTTTTCTTCATCTCCTCTTTCATTCAGGAGCACAGCGATGCCAGGCTCAGACTAATGAACGAAATTCTCCAAGGTATGAGACTCATAAAGCTCAGAGCTTGGGAGGATCTTTTCGAAAATAGAATCCGTCAGACCCGTAATAAGGAGTTGAAACTTCTGGACAAGGACTCTTTCTACTGGGCTTTGATCAGTGAGTTGGAATTCAGAAAAAAATGTCCGAATCTTGATTTTTTTACGTGGCTCTCGCCGTATAATTATCAAAAACTGCCCGTTCAATGTAATTTCTTCCTCCCGCAGCATTCCTCACGCACGCCTCTTCTGTTCTGATGACTCTATTCACGTTCGGCGTCTACTTTTGGGTCGAGGAGCGTCAGCTTGACGCTGGAAACGTTTTTGCCAGTTTGGCTCTATTCTCTCAGCTCACTGTCCCCCTTTTTATATTTCCAGTCATTGTTCCGATCATCATTAACGCCAAGGTATTTGGAAATGAAAAAATCGAGATGGAATCTGCGTTCGTGCGTCATTTTCATTTGGATTCTTTATTCTTCCCTTGCGCAACTATGAGGATAAAAAAAAATAAGAACATTCGTTTCTCAGGTATCGACGACAAGGCTTGAGGATTTTCTCCTCCTCCCTGATACGGTCAACATATTGCCTGACGACGAGGAAAACTCAACAACCGGCGATTCGAACGGGAAGCCTGATGTGAGTCGGAGAGTTTTTCTTACCACCGATAAAATTCGCGTGTTCTCGTTCTTTTCTTTGAGCTGTGTGAATGAAATTTTTGATTCACAATTTCTACCGGCTTTCGCCATTTCCACATTTTTCGTTCTTCTTCAACCAAGGCAGAGGCAGCTAAAACTCGGGGCAACGATGCGGTATTCGGTGGCCTGGACAATATAGAGGAGGGCGAAGAGGATCGTAATTCTCACAGGGATGACTCCGCCTTGTCCTCATCTTCGGACACGGTATTCGAAAGGGAATCCGAGACGTGTCGACAGCCCGTTGTCAGCGTCAACGGCGTCTTTTCTTGGGGCTGTAAAGAGAACCAACTCGTTGTCGACAGGCTCACGTTTCCTCGAGGTAAGAATGCATGATTCTCGATGATTATTCTCCGCTTTTCTTGACTATTGATCCGCCTATAAATTGGGGAACGTCTTCCGGCTCTACTTTCGGAAAAAGCATTGAGATTTTCAACTCCAAATATCATTTTGAACGAACAAAAAGGGCATAAATTTCGCAGGTAAACTCACCCTGGTCGTTGGTAGAATAGGGACTGGAAAAACTTCCCTTCTATCGGCGATTCTCGGAGAAATGCACACCGTTGCTGGGAAGGTCGAGTGGTCCAAGTGAGTGTGTTCGATTAAATTTGAACATTCAATTCTCGCTCGTGAGAAGCTAACTTTGATTTTTCAATACGATTAAAAAAAAAAAAATTCAAAAATCCGAATAAGCGAAATGGAAATAATGTTTAGAGGAACGAGGGTTGCTTACGTGGCCCAGAAACCGTGGCTCCTCAACGCTACCCTCAGGGAAAACATCCTTTTCGGATCGGACTACCGTCCATCGAGGTATCGCAACGTCTTGCGTGCCTGCGCCCTTCAGCCCGACGTCGATATTCTCCCGGGTAAAGATCTCACCAGGATTGGAGAGAGGGGTATCAACCTCAGCGGTGGACAAAAACAACGCATAACTATTGCCAGGGCAATTTACAGTGACGCGGACACTGTCATTCTGGTGAGCGGCGAGAAATTTTCATGACCGATTTCATCGTTTTTCGATTATCAAGAAATGCGAATTTCTTTAGCAGTTGAAATTTCACGTATCGGCAAATTTTTTCCTCGACTCGATGCGCTTGTTTCGCCGAGCAAATATAAATCTGCAACATATTCTCCAATTTTTTTTCCACCCTCTCGTTGATCGAGCAACATTTGCCGAGGAAAAAAAACGCGGTAACGCTGATATTTTTCGTCAAGCCCAACGAAATTGCGTACCTAGAGAAAAAGCCTGGATCAAATCGTGATTCATCCCAGGTGGAATATTACTTCAGAATTCATTTTTTTTCCTATTCCTGTTTCCCAGGACGATCCTCTGTCCGCTTTGGATCAGCAGGTTGGGCAACAAGTATTCGATCACGGTATTCAAAGGCTTCTTTTGGGTAGAGGGCGGACGGTCATAATGGTCACTCACAGGCTCGAGCTCATGTCAGCGGCTGATCAGGTCGGTAACACGATATTTAACATTTCTTACGTATACGCGTTTCCCCAAATGAACGAGACTTTGAAAGACAAGACTCTTAAACAAAAACGAGAACACGGCGCTATACTTCCTCCTCACGATCCATCTTATCCGAAGATCGTTGCCATGGAGGGTTGCACTGTACGTGCCGTTGGCTCGAGATCAGCGATCGAATCTACGGACCCAGAATTGGCCGCGGAATGGCGGGAAGCTGCGAGGCGGAGGGACAGTCAGTCAAAATCACAAAAAACTGCGAGAGATCGGTGGTCGCTGATCAGACTTGTCTCTAGAATCGGAATAGGTCTCAAGCACGGCCACGTGAGCGATGGATCCTGGAGCACCGATCAGGACGCGCATGTGGTGAGCCTTGGTTCAATTAATAACGATTTCAAATTTTCGGCAAAACTAGTAAATGTATCGAATTATTAGAAATGTTTATTCAGAGGAGTGATCGACACCTGTTTCGTTCTGAAAGTAGAACTCAGCGAAGTTGGTTCGTCGTTTGGTTTCTGTAACAATCTTGCGCTCCAAATTCATGAGATTTTATTACTCGTTGATTTTCGTTGTAAATTTTTGCCGATATTCCAGACCCCGCCAACCTTCGTTCCCCTAAGAACGAGGCGTTCGACGTTGGTGGGATCTCGATATCTCGCTCACGACTTAACAGATCTTCCGGTTCCAACGGAAGGATGGGGCGTCGTGAGAAGACGTTCAAAAAAACACAGGAGCGCTACGAGAGCGACGAGTCTTCAACCGCCGAAAAATCCTCCTCCAGTTCTCAGACAGAGCAGCACGCCGACAATTCTCGATGGACACTACGTGTGTCCCCAGAGGTAAGAAATTATTGAATGGATTTTCCATTTTTCGAATTTTCGTTTTATCCTTCCGTTTGTATCAATCTCTTGTCGCCATTCTTCGGATTCTGCATCCGAAATTCACAACGTGAGTATTCGGGGCTGCTACGCTTTCTGGAGAACCCGGAAACCTGGAAATGTCTGGGAATTTCGTTCGTCCTTGAAAAGTTAGGGAATAGCGAGGAAAAATCGTGAATAACTTTGAAATTACTCAACTTCGATGTTTTCTACATTTTTTGTCGGTTTATTCAATAAAATCCAATCGAACGAGTGATTTGAATCGCCGTTGTTTTCGCACACTTTTCGTGACATGGGTGCCCATTCTTTTCACACAACTGTCACCGATCTTCGCCTCGAGAAAGAAACTGGAGAGTTGAAATTTTATGCGTGGAGAGACTGAAAAATTCAGGGAACTCGGTGAAGGAACAAGCGTAGCAGCCCTGGTATTCTTTCGAGAATCCATTGAGTCCGTATTCCCGTTTCTAGAAAACGTCACAACACTTTGGACAATGGTCAACAAAACGGTGTATTGAAGCAGCTCTTCTCTGGCGGAAGGTAATTCGCCAGAATTTTTTATGAGGGGAAACTCCTGTTTCTGAAAGAAGCCTCGATGTGAAGATGCCTACTGTTTTTATGTTCGTAGAACAACGCCAACCCTGGAATGCGACAACCATCCGGTGAAGAGGCTTTTATCAACGGAATCTGGTTACACGGAGGACACGGAAGAAGACGAAGACGGTGAGTGAATTCGTTTTCACATTCGATAGACTCTCTCTTGGAACGGTTCTTCATCTCCAATTTCTCGACAACTTCACAGGAATGTCTGCCCTGAAAGATGAAGGAGACGCCGAATACGATCGAGACACGAGCGGGGGGCTTGTCACTACGAAAGTTTGTTTCGATTATCTCAAAGCCGGAGGAATTTTTCCCGGTCTCATCTACGTCAGCGTAGCCCTGGCCTATCAGGCTATTCGCGTTTATACCGATCTGTGGCTGAGCACGTGGACGGAGGACGGTAGCAAGATAGACGAAACCTCTGATCGTCACGAAAAGGTGGGAAAATGGCAGAACGAGAGGGAAGATGACAACGAGAGAAATTGGAGCTGAATATGGAATGAGAATAGATATTTTTTCCTCTTTTCGGCAATTCATTTTTTTCCCGTTGCAGACGAAATTCTACTTCCATGCTTACGTCGCTCTTTCAATCAGCTCGATCCTACTTTCGGTCGTTTATAACGCTGCCGGACAATGGGCGGGAGCTAGAGCCAGGAAAATTTTACACGGTGAAGCTGTCGTCGGAATATTAGAAGCGCCGCTTGCTTTCTTTGAGAAAACTCCGATCGGTAGGATTCTGAACAGGTTCAGCGCGGACATGGGAGTCATCGACAAGGTACGGGGAATGCTCAGCTTACGTTTTACGAAAAATTCGTTAACCCAGTATTCGAAAAAATTTGTACAACTGTTACATCGGCGAAGAGACACGAGAACAATTATTTGTACAGAAACTTTCAACGGCGGTCCAAAGGACGACAGCTTTCGTCTTACTTTGCGGATCGGCGATCATAGTGAACGTAATAATTTCGCCGTGGTTTTTGATCCCTGCGATACCAACCTGCGTGGCGTATTTCATCCTCCAAAGATTTTACCGAAGAAGCGCGAGAGAATTGCAAAGACTCGATGGCAGCACTCGCGGACCAGCCGCGGCTCATTTTGCAGAAACTTTGGCGGGTCTCCCGACCCTCAGAGCATCGAAACAGCAGGATCGTTTCATGGAAGAGATGATGGAGCATCTCGACTCGAACACGAACGCTTTTCTCGTGTTAAATACGAGCAGTAGATGGCTGGGGATCGCGTTGGTGAGATTCTTACTTTCGTCGTTATATTTTTCCAGAATTTTTGCAATCTCAGATGACTTTGATAGCGATATATGTGAACATGAATCGTTATCGCAGGATTATCTGGGCGCGGTTATTGTCGCCGCATCCATTTTCGCAGCAATCGTATCAGCGAAATTGTATCCCGAACGTATCACACCGGCATTGGTTGGTCTCGCTGTGAACTACACGCTCCTTGTGCCCATATATCTCAATTGGGTTGTCAAATTTGTTTCCGAGATAGAAATGTACATGGGAAGCGTTGCCAGGTTGAACAGCTATGCTAAATCGGCGAGAGAAGATTATCGCGATAACGGTACGCCCCTTTTTTCCACGTTTTCGATGGATTGATTTGCGAAAGATAAACCTTAAAACAGACAAAGTAGGCTTCCTACGCAAACTATCGAAATAATTACTCTCCTTCGCAGGCCTCAGAGTACCGGAAAATTGGCCACAAAAAGGAAAAATTGTTTTCGAGAACGTTGCGCTGCGATACGACCCTGGAAGCGAACCTATCGTCGTGAACCTTCAACTGGTCATTCCTCCGGGCCAAAAGGTAATCACTCGCATTCAAGCTCCGCGGTAGAGTTCCAGTCTATTTTTACTGCCCGGAAAATAATTGAACACCAAAAGTATGAAAGGATCCAACGGATCTTGACTTTCGGACGAAAAAATATCAAGTTCCTTCCCTCTTTGAAAATCTTTCTGTATTTTTCCCAAATACTCTTCTCCTCGGTGATTCTCGGGGCAATTCTTTCAGCTCGGTATCTGCGGGAGAACGGGAAGCGGCAAATCTTCTGTGGCGATGTCGTTATTCCAATTTGTCGAAGTGTGCAAGGGCCGCATACTGATCGACGACGTGGACATCCAGAGGGTTCCGCTTAGGATTTTGCGATCACGACTGTCGGCAATTCCTCAGGACGTAATCCTGTTCAGTGGAACGATTAGGGAGAACCTCGACCCCGTCGGCAAATATTCAGACCATGAACTTTGGGCTGCTTTGGAACTCGCGCAGATGAAAGAGATCTTCGAGGGATACCCCGAAGGATTGAGTGCGTGAAAATATGCGAAAATAATACTGTTTTACAAATTCTTTTTATCTCAGCAAGATTTCCAAAATTTCACTTGCGTTTCCGTATTTGTCAATCCGTCGCGTGAAACAGATACCGAGGTTCGCGAAGGCGGGGAAAACTTCTCGGCCGGACAACGTCAACTTCTGAGTATGGGGAGAGCTGCGCTTCTAAAATCTTCTATCGTCGTTTTAGACGAAGCCACCAGCGCTCTGGATGCTGCGACAGAAATATCAGTTCTAAAAGAAGTGGCTGACACCTTCGAGGACAGAACTGTCATCACGATCGCGGTGAGTTACCGTTTCATCTCTGCACTAGAAACGATATTTCACCTTGGAAATAATTACAGAAATCTGTTTCTCGATTTTCTCTTTTCTTCGTACATAACGAAGATAATAAGCAAATATCGCCAATTTCTCAAAACACTATCGAATTTTGAATTGATTTTGAATTCGACAACAATCACACCGATTCTCATTCCCACGAATATTTCAGCATCGCGTTGCCTCGCTCCTCGACTGCGATCGTGTTATTGTGTTCGACGCCGGTCACATTGTTGAGGACGGAGCGCCGAAAGATTTGCTTCGACGTCCGATGGGTTCGTTCTCCGCGATGCTACGCTCGTCTGAAGAACCAAATTCGGATAAAAATAATCTCTAGAAGAATATAGTTTCGTTATACTCGTTTCGTCGTCAAAGTATTATGATATATTAATAATTTTATCAATAATTTAATATCTATAACGGATCAGGCGATAAGAGAAAGAAATCCAAAAAAAAAAAACCTTTCAAACATACTCAGGTCGATCCTAACTATTGTCATTGTCATTACTATACAAATTATTTATCGCTATTAACATACTATATACCTATATATATATAATTTATAAATTATTCTACCCGTAGATCATATTTTTCATTTGTTAATTGATCCACGCAATAATTGACTGTATAAACTCTAAATTCTGAGTTAAATGTAAATATAATATACAGTATACACGAAATAAGAAAAAAGAAGAAGAGGAAAATAAAATGACAATCGTTTCGAAAAAATTGATGGATTTTAATGAATAATTTTATGGCGATGGCCCATAAATTCGTTGTTACGAACATGTATCCATATTAACAGAAATAGTCACGACTCGAAGTATCGGTAGATAAAACATTACAAACGCTGATTATGTGTATATGTAAAGCCACGTGAAGCCTTTTTGTGTTTTTTCGATCGAATGGATAAGATTATATTGTGTTTTATTATTGAGAATACATGACGATAATTCGATCAGTATGATTTCTAGAGCCGAAGCAAAGCGTAACTGCAGTTCGATTAACGAACTTATTGGCTACTTTTCTGAAGCTTCTGATTCTTTTCTGATTCTGGCCGGAGCTCTGCTCAGCGGTGATACGCAGAAGGTAAGTTTCCGTGCTATTTCTATCCGAATGCGATTCACGATTGCTACATTTATCAATGAAGCGATAAGCCAGGTAATCGTGATCAGTCAATAAATTATTGTTACGAGCTTGAGCGCGCAATCTTGTGAGTATGTACGAATGATTTGATTGTTGAAAATTGAAATAAAACGTAGATTGCCGACGATTATCTATTGATATTCAGATTTCTTTGATCCTCCGGCTATCGGACATGAGAGAAAGGTGACGATCCCAGAGCATGATGAAGTTCTCGTGTTTTCCAACGCCAAATATTTGGCCCCAGAGGCGAAGCGTGAATCTGGTTCGGCTTTCCGAAATCGGAAATACGCGAGACGCAGGATTCCAGAGCGTGAGTGTATAACGAAACCTATCTGTCGCTGGAAGCGTTAATCGCGTTTCATATTTCTCGTCATCCCAGACGTCTTCTTTTCTTCTTTCTCCGTCCCTCCGGCGATGATTTGGAAACTTATTCTCATTCCGAAAGCCACTGATTTCTTCCGCAGATACATCGGATCCCCGATGAACCCGATCGGCCACCGATAGATTCGAATAGTACGGAACCAGAGAATGAACGGAAAGAAGGTATTATCGATGAAGGGAGCGCACCGCTCGAAGGGCCCACGCAAATATACGATAAAGACGCAAAGTACGAGGCTCATAGCGAGTTTGCTGCAATCGAGAATCATAGTTAGGGAAAAGAAGTAAGCAGAATTTTCATATCCTGATCTCCGCAGATCCCGAGAGCTGATCAAAAACGCGATCCTCGAAAATGATTTCCTTGGGCATCTGGAACGTTCGCAAATTGAGGCTCTCGCCGAGGCTATGCGTCCCGAGCAAATCACGGCGGGGACATTCGTCATTAGACAAGGCGACATCGGTAAGTCCGTATACCTATGTAGAGCTGCGCGTGTCGTCGCTCGGGGGAAGACATCCGTTGATGTGATCGTTTGAAGTTCATGGGAGAATGTCGGGACAATTTAGGTGAATACCCGGCACAATAATAAAGATTGTAGTCGGTATCAGCGCTGATAAGACACAGGCGCGGGTTTCACCTGCGATATGAAGTACCTGTATTTGTTGAGAATACCTACTTGGCACCGACTGCGGGAGGCGGAATTAGTCGTTGAAACTTATTACTAGATCGTAATATTCTCAGGTTCCGATCTCTACGTCTCCGCCGAGGGAGAGTTCAACATTTACGAGGGTGACACACTTCAGGGGAGCTTTGGTCCGGGGGTCGCATTCGGAGAGCTCGCTTTGCTCTACAACACGAAAAGATTGCGTTCTATAGAAGGTTAATGAAAATTGTTAACGATCGGTCAATCCCCTGCCTAGATCAACCCGAAACAATGAACAAAATTTCATTTTTCCATTCTCAATCGCAAGCGTAGCTAGGAACGGCGGTAAAGTATGGGTCCTGGACAGAACGGCCTTCCGTACGATTATGATGACGAGTGTGCAGGACCGGCTTGAAGCGAACATACGCTACTTGCGGCGGATCACAATCTTCGAAAATCTTCCCGAGCCGAAGGATCACGTTCTTGGCAAGATCTCTGACCTGCTGCGGGTCGTGAGTACTTTCGCATGGCGATGGGAAAATGGTTACGGTTCCAAGATCATCGTCTATACGTACCGAATCGTTCGCTGTTTTCTTCTCTCAGGAATTTTATCCAGCCGGAACACGCATCGTTTGCCAGGGCGACGAGGGTGACAAATTCTTCATCATCAGTGGGGGTAACGTTGAAATTACAAGGGATACGCAACACGGCGTAGAGGAACAAATGATCCGTCTTCAGCGTGGAAACTATTTCGGTGAAAAAGCTCTCCTCAATGAGGGAGACAGCAGACGCCAGGCTAACGCCATCGCTCTCCCGCCAGGAGTCGAATGCCTCACTCTGGACAGACAGTCAGTGAATTTTCTTCTCGTTGCGAAAGAAGTTGCGAAAATATTTTAGTTAACGAGAGTAATGTTCAGGAATTTCCTCGCGCAGATCGTTCCTCAATTACCTTGGTGGGCTTGAGGAAATACGAACTAAAGATTGGCGGACTGAGTATGAGAAACAGAGGAAATCGCTGTCAGTGAAGTGGGTCAGCGAATTCCCAGACATAAAGTTCTCTGACTTGGAAGTGAAGGGAACCCTGGGAGTCGGTGGATTTGGGAGGGTCGAGCTCGTTGTTCCGAAACACATGTCGGACAAAAGTTTTGCCTTAAAACAGGTCAAGAAGAGATTAGTAGTCGAGGAGAACCTGGAGGAGGCCATCTTCAACGAGAAATACATAATGCAGGCGTGCGCGTCACCGTTTATTTGCAAGTCAGTAGTGCTAGCTCTTCCCATACTTTTCAAAGCTCGCATTTCCCATCAGCCGAATAATTGACTGTTGATCAAAAATCGAAGTTACCCAACTCCTCCTCCTCCTCCTTCGCAGGTTGTACCAAACTTACAAGGACAGAAAGTACGTCTATTTCCTGATGGAAGTCTGCCTCGGAGGAGACGTTTGGACATCGCTCCAACGCCACCGTCAGTTCAACGATTCCACAGCTCAATTCATGATAGGCTGTGTCGTGGAAGCCCTCGACCACCTCCACTCCTTGACGATCGTCTACCGCGATCTGAAGCCGGAAAACCTGATGCTCGACTCGCGAGGATATCTCAAATTGGTAAACTGCAATTTTTCGTATATTCCGAAGGAATTCTGTTCCGCGATTCACCGTTCTTCGGATCTTTGAACAGCTCGGAGAAATAATTCACTCTTATAAACAGGTCGATTTTGGTCTGAGTAAAAAAATCGGTCCTTATAAAGCCTGGGGGCATGCTGGAACTCCGGAATATGCAGCTCCTGAGATACTTCTGAAAAAGGGCCACGATAGGTGAAATGAATATATCTATTGTTCTGCTGTCTAACGAAGATCAGCAGTTCGCTGATTCCTGCCATTCTATCATTCTTTTTCAGAGCTGTTGACTACTGGGCTCTGGGGATTTTAACGTACGAGCTGCTCGTTGGCAAACCGCCATTCCGAGGCCGGATTCGAGACCGAGACAATCCCATGCCAGTGTACATAAAGATCTTGAAGGGTATCAGCTTTGTGGGCATCCCTACTTACCTCAGCAGATCCGCGAATGACTTTATCAGACAACTCCTGAGTCAGAATCCATCGGATCGTTTGGGATACCAACGTAAGGGTATCCAGGAAATTCGTGATCACGAGTACGTAGGAAATTCTCCTAATTTTAAATTTCCCACGATCCGAAATCCAGTCCATTTTCAGGCCAAGATTTTCGAACATTCTTCTAACCATTCTCGTGCAGACATTTAGCAAATTCTTCGATCAGGATCTGAAGCTAGATATGGAATTTGAACGTTTCAGATGGTTCAGCGGTTTCAAATGGGACGCTCTGCGGAAAATGACTATGTCTGCACCGATTGTTCCGAAGGTAAATGTAAATTCGATGCTCTCGTGCGCGTGGAACAATTCATGACTCTCGCTACCTCGAGCGTTGATAATCGGTATAATTTTCAGGTTCGAGGTCCCACCGATACCAGTAACTTTGAAGAATTTCCAGCTGACGTAGATATTCCGTCCGACGAACTCTCTGGTTGGGATCAAGACTTTTAATTGATTTTAATCATTTTCTCACCTGCAGGCTGAACTTGCTCATTCAAACGCGTCTTGGAAGATTCGTTGGGTGTCATTTCACCCATGAAATATATTTTCTGATTCCATATTCGAAGGAAATTACGTCACCGTGTTTTTACTTTATCCCAGCTGCTCCTCCTCGTCATCGAATGAATACGCGTTTCATTCACAAATCACAGTGTCAGAGATTCGTATTTCCTTTTGCCTCTCTTCCGTGATTGCTTTTACAAAAAACTTTTCAGTACCTCGTCATTTCCGTGATCGGAACGCTACACACGCATCTTCAACGCTCTACTGACAATGAGTATGGCCACGATTTTCAATCCACTGTGTCACTGTCTCACAGAGCTCGAGTAATAAAAACACTGATGCAATTTCATGGTGCGATCAAATAGTGATCAGTGATTGACGATAAAACATAAAGCAGTCGCGACAGTAGTCGTCGATCCGAAGATCACTCGACTTTCTTGTCAACTCTCTATCGACCGTTTTTAGTTTTCCGTCTTTTTCCTGTCTTCCATGTTCGTCCAACAGCTCTCCGTCCAGGATCTATAATTCACGCTCTGTCGCTGAAACACTGATTGGACAGTACAGTGATCGAGTCTGCAATAAAACAATATGAGAACGGCTAATCTGTAGACGCGCGTTACAGAAATTAACGTATAGAATTGACGAAATTCACTCTCAAATTGCTCAAAATTTATTACTCCTAACTTCAACAAATCACCTTCGCATGCAGGAACACCGGTTGAGGTTTGAAATAGTTGCTTTACATCGGTTATCACAGGCTCCGAATATCCTACAACTTGATATTTCCTACGTTGGAAATATTACCAACGAAAAAACAAATTTTCAATTTCACAGCTAAATCAACCGGGAGATGCATCCGGTCGGGTACCAAACGACGATAATAATTACCGATGACCGACGCTATCGCATAGCGTGCGGTAAGCGCAGGCTTGTTATTCCATTTAGTCGCCTGGAGGCGGCTAGGCCTGCCGATAGCAGAATATTTTTCACTTCAAATGGATAATAACTATCGAGTGACGGAGTGAACTGGAGTCAGAAGTGAACGTTGAAAAAATTCATCGCCACCGTATATTTCTCCCGTGCTTCTCTTCTCCTTTATATTTGCCGATCAATTATTCCTCGCGACTCGTGCTCTCGATTTGGTACAGTAAATTTGAAACAAGTGAACAATGGAATCCGTAAAAATCGCTCTGACAAACCGTATATGACGTTTTACTATCGCATAGTGGCCTCGGCCCTCTCGTCGAACCGAACTCTGAGCATCGTAGTAGCTGCATAGTAGGTGAAATAAAACGGAAAGAAAAAATTGGTGAAGACGAAAACACTGCGATAGTTGCAGAAGCGGAGGACGCAGTGAGTACGATCAGTGTCGAATCACTATAGTGACGGTGCCGTCGAAATGATTGTTTAAAAAATCCGGAAAACCGAAATCCTATTGCCCGGTCAAAAATTAAATTGGCTTATACGTTGTGTGAGGAGAATTTGAAATGTGAGAGATGATCTCGCCCGACCATGCGGAGGACATGCTGCTGCTGATTCGTAACAACGGTGAATCTTCGTCGCATAATTCGCATCGGTGAGTCATTTATCGAATTGATGAATATTTCTTCGAGCAGGTACACATATTGGATGAATGCTGGCTGAAATTAAGCTCGTTTTATTTCGGCGTGATGCGGTTGGTGTGTTATTCGTCGTCCGACCTTTCCTCGGGAGTTTTTCAAGCCGTAGTTTGAAACTGATAAGCAAAGAGCCTGACACAATCAATCAGCAAACTTTACACTGCCGTAGACTGTATACATTAACGGTGTACTACCTGGATTTGAGTTTCAAGTGAACAATAATGACGGTAAATATGTGTGTGCTGAGTATTCAAATATTTGTTTAACAGGCCTGAAAACTTTTTGCAATATTCGCCGACACTCCGGAATCCAAATGTATCGGTGAAAGCTGTACCTAGAGGTACAAAAGTTATACGCGGAACTACGATGCCCGGCTCTTTCTATCCGAAACTCATCTAATGCCATTCAAATCATGAGAAAATTGCATATTGATTCCATTGGATCGGCAATTCTAAGTACCTAACATTCGCACTCAAGAGCCTTGATCCCCTAATTCGAAACAGATTTTGATGAAACGCTACTGAAGAAGATATAGGTGGAGTCAATATACCATGAACAAGTTATGAGAGCGATCAATGGGCATCAATTCAAACTCAATTTACGTTATCGGTGGCGTTATCTCTCCGCCCGGCGCGGCGCCCTATATCGGAACATTCGCTAAAATAATTTGGAAACGGAAAATTGTGCAATCAATTAGAAGAATACACGGAAGAATTCCGGATTGTAAAATCCATTAATTCTTTCTGCATTTCAATATTTCTTTACAAAAAATTGCCAATTTCAAAATCCCGTGAACTTGGTGAAGGAATTCCAAAACAAGATGACGAAAAACAAGTAATCGATGACTTTCACATAATTAGATAAAACGGCGTAACTGTGTGCGCCTCATTCTTATCACGTACCTACATACATAGATAAGACTTCCGCGTCTTCGTAAGGCAAAAGATTTTAGTACGAATCTAGACCCAACGTGAGATGGAACTGATTTGAATTTGACTCACCGTCACATACAAAATATCCACACCATATACCAGTCGGTTGCTTTTTTTCTATTCCGGTGAGTTTTATCGATATTATTTACCTTCCGCAGGTGTAGATAGGCTTGTTCAATCAGATCTTCAATTTTATTTACCTACACGTAACAGCTATAGGTACCTAGTAGACGTCTAGCCCACAATTCACACCACTCTCCGTATAATATTAATCGCTCTAAATCCCAATTTCTCATGTCTCACAATGGCAAACACAGTTCACAGTTCAGGATCACAGTTTTCGGGTATATTGTTTGTTTCTTTTTTTTCTGCAAATTGGAATCCCGCTTCGGATGCGATCTTGCCAATTTTTTTCTGCATCCATTTATTTATTTCTTTCCAACGTCCGTCGCCTCGTCGTTATCTCTGAGACGACAAGTATGTTATTTGCGTAATGAAATTGTATTTGGTCATTGAAATGATCATTGTGAACCATATTTTCTTGGCCGATTCTCTAACGATCGACAAACTGCAATCGCGGTAGACACCGAGTTTTCAATATCCATCGTCTCAACGTTATTTGAGCGAAACCGTTTCACGATTCTTGCCCGAAGATATTGTATCGCGTGTCGCTAATAATTACCAGTTCAGAAGCCTGTACCTAGCGATCGTTCGTTATCACCGGTTGTTATTTTTCCATTATAATAATCATCGTTATGCTGCAATCGCTCTGCGTAACTCCACTCGCGTGACAATCAGGCCTGTTGCATAAAATTGGAAAATAGGTAAAATCGGAAAGAAGTAATTGAACCGCCTATGAACCCGGCTACTCAAATCTTTGGCTCGCCTATGGGTACGATATTGATGTATATACCTGGATCAACATATGCTTCGGTTAAATGTGGTTATCGAAGACCGATACGTACGTAGGCGCGGTTCGAATATTCGTTGCCACATGTGTCCGCGTTCATTTATTCAAATCTTAACCGTGTACCGATAAGTCGCTTATTCCAGATTCAACCTCTCGTACGATAATTCCCTGCGGATAATTATTGCGTACAAGTATGCACCTAAATTTCAAGTAGATTATGTTCAACGGCGAAGAATATGATAGGAATGGCTACGAATTAATAAAAAGCTTGACTTTTGTATGTTGCATACATCGTAATTATCATTCTCGTGATCAGCTATTACAACGTGTCCCATATTCTCGGGCTGGAGTATAATTATTGTCACGTCAAACAAAGCAGGCCTCTTTTTTCTTCTTTTTTTGTTGACGGTGTTTAGTGTAAGTAATCTGAGTTATCAGGTATGACGTCACTGCCCGAGTATGAGGCCGATAGCAAATAAGAATTCCCTAGCCAGAGGCTCTTTTCATAGTCGCGTAGGTATACCGCCCCCGCATTACTTTACTTGCTTTTGACTTACGTTAACTCATACCATACTGTATGCCTAACATATCTACTCACGTCGCGGATCGGTGACATTGTTCTCTGGCCAAATATAAATTCATACGGAAAACATAAATCCACCGAAGTTGCACGCTGCTGCTGCTGCTGCTGCTGCTGCCGCTGCTGCTGATGCTGTTGTTGTTAATTGTTGTCTGGAGAGACTTTAGAAAAAGAATATTTCGCGTCAGCGAATTGAAAAAATTTCGCAAGGTCATTCTCAAAATCCGTTGTTCTTTTTTTTTTTATCTTGTACTGTTTCGCGATATGACTCGAATAAGATAGTGTCGGGTCTGCTGGCTTAAAAACATACGTGTATGTGTACTGTAGCTAACGTCGCGGAAAAAAAATGTTGGCAAATCGGAAAAAAAATTCAACGCGAAAACGATTTTTTTCCCCATATAATTATATGAGCCTACACGTAGAGCCTCGGAGAAATGGACAAATCGTGACAAAATTTTGCAACGGAAACAAATCGTCTCCATTGATAAATGAAATGGAGCAGTATCGTCGACGGTTGAAAATTCTCCTTTCTTCGTCTCGTTTTATAATTAGCATCAAACATTGCCGTTAGACAGCTCCTGTCTTCGTATCGGACAAAAAGCTAATTATACTCACTTTGTTGGAAAAACAAGGTGACGGCCAATCGCGACTGGCATCTTGATGTATGCATGACGTATACATAAGTATATACCTTGTTCCTAAGTCGTCTGTGTATGAATAATATGTATATACGTGTGTGCGTATGTATGTATTCAACCGCATGAAAAATGGGCTGAGAAAAACATGTTAATATATTCGTTCTGCGGATGGCGCAAGTTTGTGTTTATTCAAATCAGGCTTGAGAGGCATGCGACTGTTGCATTATGTAGGAGGTGGATGCAGATATGTAGGTATGTGTATATATTACGTTATACACATCGCGAGTCAACTGCAGTGGGATCGTAAACCACGTGTTTCGTTACGCCTCGGAATCGCATTGAAACTCTTATATTCTACGTGTGAAACTGGAATGCGAACTGAGAACAAAAAAATAGAATTACAAACTGCTCGCTCATGAATTTCGAATCACCGGAAACGCTGGAAATTCAGAAACCGCGAGCCTCGTCATTTTGAAAACAGTTGCGGATAGATGGAAGTGGAAATGGAAGTTTTTATCAATTTTTCAGAGTGTCGTCTGTCATCAGCTGATGACGACTGTGGGAATTTCTATATATTTTTGGGAACCAAGATAAAATAGAAGGAAGGATTCCACAAACTTCCGCGAATAATGAATTTTTACGAATAGTCTCCGGTCTTAGATTGAGAGTTTGAGTGCCCGAAAAGTTCCCACAATAATCGCTTTCATTGATGACTAGTTGAAGTTTCATACTATCATCACGAACTTCGATCATTCACAGATATTCCCGTTTCTCTATTATTTTAGGAATGCACTGTCTGGCACCGGAAGCATGATGAAGTTTTCGTGCTTTCCGACGCCAAGTATTTTGGGGCAGAGAGGGAGTGTGAATTTGTCTCCTCTGCCCGGAACAGGCAATCTGCCACCTTCACAGATCGTAAGTGATGATTGCCCACTGGAATCAAATTCCAGTTTCCAGAAAATTGAATCTCTTAATCTAATTCCTTACTTCTTGATTTTTCATCGATCGCAGAATGGAGCTGCACGAGGAGACGCGACTGTTATGAGCTACAAAAGGAATGCGGACATCGAAGCGAACTTTGGCGTTGTAAGCGATTATCTTCCTCCCTTGCAGTTCGATATATTGATATTACTTTGAATCACAAACTCAGCGGCCGACATCCATCTTCGCTTCAAACGAAATTCATTTTTCCCCATAGATAAGAAAAATCTCTGAAATCTCCAAAACGTCACAAACCGCAGGAACACCAGTAACACCGGGAACACCAGTAACACCAGGAACACCAGGAACACCAGTAACGCCAGGAACACCCGGGACCCCAACCACTTCACCATTATCAAAATTCGCACCGACTAAAGGTCCCGCGCCTCCACCCCCAGCAATTTCAAATGGCACGGAGCGCGTCAATGGACGAAAAGAAGGGATAATAGCGAAATCAAGCGCACCGTACGAGGGACCGACCCCCGTCCACGATAAAGATGCGAGGTACGACACTGAGACGAGAAATATTTGGCTCTAAAAATGTCTTTCGCAGCTGAAAACGTTTACTTTCATAGTATGATACCCGCAGGTCCCGAGAGCAGATAAAAAGCGCTATACTGAAAAATGATTTTTTGGGAAATCTGGAAGAATCGCAAGTCGAGGACCTCGTCATGGCTATGCATCCCAAGCAACTTACACCGGGGACGCTGGTCATCCGACAGGGTGACATCGGTAAGATTACAATCAATCAATTATATCCATTCGGTTATCGCATCGGCTGAATTCAATGCGTAGCTTTGTGTCACAGCAGCGTATGGACTGACGTCGACGCGTCGCGCGTCGCGATTAGACGTTTGCGGAGATTTATTGGTACAATTGAGGGAATTTGCGAAACCAAAGTTACCCTGAAAAGTACCAACATGCTCATGAAATAATAAATCCTATTCGGTATCAGTGACGATAAAATTCAGTGACAAAATCTACTCGTTGCACGGAGCATGGACGCTGACGATCAGTGTACTCAGCACCAACTATAACGAGGTGGAATTATTCCCACAAATTTATCGTTCAATCGTAATTTTCGCAGGTTCGGACCTCTACGTCTCCGCCGAAGGGGAATTTAACATTTACGAGGGTGACACACTTCAGGGGAGCTTTGGTCCGGGCGTCGCATTCGGAGAGCTGGCTTTACTCTACCACACGAAAAGATTGCGTTCCATAGAAGGTGAGTGAAAATTGTTAACGATCCGTCGATCCCATGCCTAGATTAACGCTTAACAATGATCAAAATGTCTGTTTTCGATTTGTGTCGCAAACGCAGTTAAGAAAGGTGGAAAGGTATGGGTCCTGGACAGAGCGGTATTCCGCACGATTATGATGAGAAGCGTGCAAGATCGATTGCACGCGAACATTCGCTTCCTGCGGCGAATAACAATCTTCCAAAGTCTTCCTGAGCCGAAGGATCACGTCCTCGCCAAGATCTCCGACCTCCTACGAGTCGTGAGTACCTCTGCGTGGCGATGGGGAAATATTTTCCGCTTCTCAGGTTTTACTTCGTCTCATCTAATTCCTCGCTGTGTCATTTTTCAGGAGTTCTTCCCAGCCGGAACACGCATCGTTCGCCAAGGCGACGAGGGACACAAATTCTTCATAATTCGTGGCGGTACCGTCAAAATTACAAAGGACACAAATTACGGCGGGGAAGAACAAATGGTTCTCCTGGAACGTGGAAAATATTTCGGCGAAAGAGCTCTCCTCAATGAGGGAGACAGCAAACGCCAGGCTCACGCCATCGCTCTCCCCCCAGGAGTCGAATGTCTCACTCTGGACAGACAGTCAGTGAATTTTCTTTCAATTTAAAACAAGTTAATGACAAATTTTGACGAAGTTTGTAATTGAGCGGAAAAATGTTCGACACTCCCCTTACACAGATCGTTCCTCAATTACCTCGGTGGGCTTGAAGAAATACGAACTAAGGATTGGATGGCAGAGTACGAGAACCAGAAACAATCTCTGGCTGTGACGTGGGTCAGCGAGTATAGGAACCTGAAACTGTCGGATCTGGAAACACGTGGAACCCTGGGAGTCGGTGGATTCGGAAGAGTCGAGCTCGTTGTACCAAAGCAAATGCCGGACAAAAGCTTTGCGCTAAAACTGCTCAAGAAAAAGGCAATGGTCGAACAGCAACAGCAGGAGCATGTCTTAAACGAGAAATACATAATGCAGGCGTGCGCGTCACCGTTCATTTGCAAGTCAGTAGTGCTAGCTCTTCGCATACTTTTCGAAGCTCCCATTTCCCATCAGCCGAATAATTGACTGTTGATCAAAAATCGAGTTACCCAACTCATCCTCCTCCTCCTTCGCAGGTTGTACCAAACTTACAAGGACAGAAAGTACGTCTATTTCCTGATGGAAGTCTGCCTCGGAGGAGACGTTTGGACAACGCTCCAACGGCGCCGTCAGTTCAATGATTCCACAGCTCAGTTCATGGTAGGCTGTGTCGTGGAAGCCCTCGACCACCTCCACTCCTTGACGATCGTCTACCGCGATCTGAAGCCGGAAAACCTGATGCTCGACTCGCGAGGATATCTCAAACTGGTAGGCAATGCAATTGTTCGCAAATTTCGAGGGATGTCTATCCCGTGATCAACGGTTTCAGAATCTTCCGACAGCTTGGAGAAATAATCTATTTTTGTACAGGTCGACTTCGGTTTCAGTAAAAAAATTGGACCCGATAAGACCTGGACGTTTGCCGGGACTCCGGAATATGTTGCTCCGGAGATAATCCTGAACAAGGGTCACGATAGGTAAATCGATCCATCGTACACACGTTTATGCCTACTCGGTTTGCTTGTTCCGCTCTGTTTGCCATGTATGACGTAGTTCCCCACGCGACACGTGCGTCGCTCCAATGGAACGTGCCTGAGACCTTCACAAGGTTTGGAGAAGAATTGTAAAGATGAATCATAAGTTCGTCTTTCAGAGCGGTTGACTACTGGGCACTGGGGATTCTGACGCATGAACTATTGGTTGGAAAACCACCATTCCGAGACCACGATCACATGTCAACGTACAACAAGATCTTGAAGGGTATCGACGCCGTCAGTATCCCAAGCAACGTCAACAGAGCCGCGAATAACTTCATCAGAAAACTGCTGCGCCAGAGTCCATCGGACCGTTTAGGATACCAACGGAATGGCGTTCAAGAAATTCGAGACCACAGGTGCGCAGAACATTTTCCCTTCGGCCTCTCTTCACTCTTATCGAAATCGGATAAATTCCAATCACAAGATTCTTGAATATGCCAGAAGATATTCTTGCACAGGCGTACAAAAGAGTCCTCGTTCAGGATCTAGCACTCGAATTGTGAATTTTTGAATGTTTCAGATGGTTCAGCGGCTTCAGATGGGACGCGTTGCGGGAAATGACTTTACCCCCGCCGATAGTTCCCGAGGTAAATGTTGACTCAGGGCTGTCGTAGGTGTGAAATAATGAATAATTCTTACTACTTCGAGCGTTAATAATCGGTTCACTCTTTAGGTACGAGGCCACACCGATATTAGAAACTTTGAAAGGTATCCACTGGACAAAGACCTTCCGCCTGATGAATTCTCTGGTTGGGATCAAGACTTCTGATTAATTATAATCATTTTTTAAACTACAGGCTTAACTTATTCGGGTGTGATGCCACCCGTGAAATATATTTTATAATTCCCTATTCGAATGAGATCGCATTGCGTTTGTATTCTATCGCAGATGCTCGTACTTTTTGTCAAACGGAAAATAACCTATGCATCGAACACATTTCATTTTTATCGGCGAAAATTCATGTTTTCTTTCTTTTTTGCCCTGTCTTTCGCGATTGATCTTCCAACGAAAACTTTCAGTCTTTCAACATTTCCGTAATTCAGCACTGCGAAAATACGCATAAAGGTAGGTGAGGCAAAAGTACAAAATTAATACATCCCATTTTCAATGTTCCGATTCGTATGGTTGTGATTTTTATTTCACTGTCTCGTACTCGCACCGGAGTTCAATAATTAATAACAATAGTACAACTTTGTGATACGAGTAAATAGCGATAAGAGATTTATGATAAAATGAAAGATAATTGTGACAGTATTAATCAATCCGAAGATCGCTTCAACTTGTTGATAACTGTCTGTCAGCCTGCTCTAAGTCAGCTCCTATGTCACGAGAACAATATGCTTGGAAGAGCACGAGCTGGGGACAGAAAAGAGATCGGAAAAGTAGGGATCAAGGTATAAACAATCCGTCCGTGGTAATACTCACACTTTGAACAAGTCGCCGAAGAGATTCGTCCTTTGGTTCCTCCTTGAACTTAGTCAGAGCAGCTTTTCCCAGTAGATCTAAAGTCGTTTCAAACTCATCTCTGCCAAATTCTCGATTATCGCAAGGGGGAGACACGGAAAATCTATGGGAGAGCCACTGTGCTAAAAAATCCATGAAATGAGAATTCATATCCTGCTTCCCATTGAGCGTTATCTCAATCAAAACGTGGGTCCATTCCATTTCGCATAGGATCTTAAGGACTTCGCGATTATTCGTCGCCCCGCAGTGATACAGTATTCCCTCTAATGACGCATAGCAGAAATTCCTGTCTTCGGGCCCACTCTGTAATTTGTGTATTCCACAATTTCATGCGATTCTAGAGTCTCGAAATAGAGTCTCCAGAAGTTTGGATAGAAGGAGAGATGGAAGAAGAATACAGTGGTTCATGTTCATGGGGAAAACTAAAATACAGTGGTATAGATTGATCAGAGCAGCTCACTCTTGAATGTATGATGTGAATCTGTAAGTAAATTCCTCTGATCGTGAGATCGCAGTCGGAGCCAGCAAAAAGATTTTTCAAAGCTATAAGCGGCTTTTCAATGCCGCTGGTAAAAAGATCCGCAGCGAGTTTAATAGCCCCGAAATCTTGCTCACGGTACAACTGCTGTAATAACTCTTCCGATTCTATTTCCAGCGGGCTTTCACACTGATAAAAATCAGAATAAAAAAACGAGTAACATGTATCATGAACAAGAGACAAGGCTAAAGTTTTAACTCGCTAAAAGAGACAAGAGAAAAAGAAACTGGGGACCGATACCTGCACCGAGTATTTTCCTTGGCATCGAATGAGAGTGGACAAGCAATTGAAACATATGTGAGAAACTCCACCGTCTTCATTGCCGAAGGCAATTGTTTTGAGAATTTCAATTAGCTTCGGTTTATTTGTGAACATTGCAACACCTTGGAGAGTAGAACGGCGAGGAAATTGTTTTGTGAGAAGATCGGAATAATTCGTATGTCCGTTCGATTTGTTACATTTTTTTAGTTAATCGGTTACCTCGGATATCGTTCCGGCGAATAGACAGAGACAGAAGGCAATAAGCGGTTTTAATTCCCAACGAAACTAGGTTGAGATCGGACTTATTTTCTAGGATGAAGTTTGTCAGGCAGTACAACAAGCGGACAAGGAGTGACCCAGGAATTTCGTGCGGTTCGAATACAGCAGCGAGCTTTAAGATGCCGGTAATATTGTGGCCTGAAATGAAATTCCTGCATAGTTTTCACTTCGACTGATCAACGAAACGAGTGAAAGCTAAAATTATACCGTCCCGATTATAGCCGGGTGCCAAGATCTGTTGTAAAATCTCCCACACGATAGTTCCGAGTCGTTTAACAGCCTCGGGATTTTCGATTAACCCAGATATAGCCTTCATAGCGATATCCACGGTCCGAGGAGAACCGGTATTCACCATTTCCTGTATCAATTGTGATGTACGTTGAAATTCGCGCGGTCTTGTGTTCAGAAAGGGAAAGAAATGTGCGAACGAATGAAAGACTGATAACGGAAAATTGTTACCAAAAGACAATAATAATTTGTCGGATCTCCTTCGACGATAGCGTCGACGATGCATCTTATATCGCCGCCGTTTTCCAGCCAGAGACAAATAACGCCGGCTCTTAATTTCTCTGATACTGCGGAAGTGCTTTTCAGACAGTGAATCAGAACCGCTGGGTGGTGTGTGTAGCACTGTTTAATAACATCCGCAGATTCGATAGCGTTGAATAAACGGCTCATCCCTGACTCGTATGAATCGATTGTTGAGGGATCTTCGTGAGAAACCGCTGCGATCTTTACGGGAAGAAATTTTTCGTTTTTTAAATTTTGTTACGGAAATCAGCCGATTTCCCAAACAGAATATCAAAGCTTTTACTATAAACTCACGCTAAACGTTAGCCAAAGAGCTTTGAGTATGGTAGTTGATTTCCGTCTACCCCCAAAACTCGATGAGGACGATATATAGGCGATGATTTCGGGCAAATATACAGTCACGGTGCTTGAAATTGATTAAAAAAAATACATAAATGGAAGAAAATAAAATCATTTTGTTCTGTAATTTTGTACGATGTTCTTCTTGTTCTCTACTGAATTTACCTCGTCGATTCTATCAGAAAGTTGTAATAGAACAATACTATCAAAGCATCGGATCTTGAGTCTCCTTCGCTCAGGAGAGGTAACCAGGTCGACGGATCGGGGGGCAAAGATTTCAGAGCGTTAATAAGAAATTTTTGAAATTCTTTTGCTCCCCCGAACCATGTTTCGATCGCCAATGAAACACCGGCCAAAGTAGTCAGAATCCGAGAAAGCAGCAGCAGAGTTTCATTTCTCAAATTTTCTCTGCATGAACATGTGATTTTGACGAAACGAAGAATCGTATCAAATTATTGAATTTTTGAAGTGGAATGTTAATTTGCAAAATGAAAAGTAGAGTTCTTACATTGGGAGCATCGTCAATCGTGGTAAAATCTGAAGGAATCCTTGCCCCGCTAAATAGTTCGATAAATCTTTCAATTTGCGATAATTTATCTCGTATAAACCGTTGAGGCAGGTGACGAACCACATATAAAATAGACCATGACGTCCATCCTGTTCAATTTTCTGTTCAAGCGATTAATATAACGAAACTATTTTTTATTTTTTTTTACTGTTACGAATTACAAATTGCCACCTATCAGAGGTTTTATTTGTCAACTCACGCTGAAGTTCGGGATTACCGCTTTCATCATTGCGGAATAAATACAATCGGCGATATCAGCTCGATAATTCCGATTTCCGGAGGACTTGAGTGAACCGATTTTCCTTACTGTATCAGAATCGTTGCTCGAAGAGCATAATCTGCACGAACGAAGGAAATTATCGAATTATTTTCAAGAAAGCCAGTTAGATGTTCGGAAATCGTATAAGTATGAGAGAATCTCACGAAATTCCGGTGGCGGAGATCGCGCAGGTCATAACCATGGCTCTAAAAGCATATTTTTCATCGGTATGATTTTTCGCTTCTAAAATTTTTCGCATCAGTTTCAACTCGGCTTCGATAACGGTGAAAACAAGTTCTCCGTCTTCGGATTCGGCATCAAAATATCCGTCATTAATTCTGGTGTATCGTAAAACAAAGCTGAGAACTTTTGACACGGAGAATATGATTCGATAAGTGTGAGACTCGGCGGTTGAAAGTTTTTTGATAAATTTCAGAACCTGGATCGATTCACAGATCTCGTCCGGCGATACGCGAAAATTATCTGCCCTGTACGGAGTATGGAATATAGCGAGGAATTATCTGACATCTTTAACGGTGAAATAAATTATGTAAACGAGCCGGTTATACACAAACATACACACTGCAATCTTCATTGATTCAAATAATTGTGATTACCCTTCGAATATTTTGTCCAAAGTATGAACAATGCTCTGGAGGATTGTCAGCTGATCTTTCGAGAGATTAGATTCTAGGGTCAAAAAATGACCGGCGCGTAGCATCGACGCTATAACATACGAGGCGTGATTCTGTCTGTAAAATTGCTCGCTGATCGTTAAGCTAGCTAAACATTTGAGCGTTGACCTAGTAAATTGAAAATAGAAAGTATATATACTTAAGTACATGCACTATCATTTGGTAAATATATTTACGTCGGCCAGAGAATTGGAATTTGGAAAAATAGTCAATCAAGATTGAAGAATTTCAATTAAGAATATAAGCATTCGAATTGATCTCGATCTGTTTTCAGTATTGTTTTCATACGTAACGAGGTGGCCGTGCATCTGCATTGTTGTTTCGCATAACAAGGAAATAATTTCCGATTTAAGAAGCGTCACGATCAAAATATCCCGTACAGTCGAATTAACGTTTAATTCACCGATCAACCAAGCAACGGCTTCTTTCTGTAATTAATTATATGATCCCCCTCGCATCAGATGAGAGTACAGATATATGATCAATTATTGATTTAGAAACGGATAATCGGTAGCGAATTGGAACCTAATGCCTGATAGCTTCTTACCTGCTGTTCCAATTCGTGAGACATCAATTGCATCTTCACTTTTTGTAAAAGAATGGTAATCTGCTGACTCGCATAATTCCATTCTTGATCAGGTTCCGAAAACATGGTTTTCTGCACTGTCGATGTTGTTCTTATGCTTCTTCGTGTACAATAATGATAATAATATTAATATTGAAAGTGCCGTGAGTACAAAGTACCGGGGTGTGTGTTTTCAGTAAAAATGGTAAAATCATGTAAGGGAAATGCGATCTATGGATCACAATATTATACTTCACATTTCAGCACACATTTCAGCAGCAGAATACTGTCCACGAAAATTCCCAGGATGCCGGTTGTCGTCGATCACGTGGTTCATAAGAGCCAATGGCGTCACGGCAGTATTTTTATTTAAAACGAGTCGCTTGAGGATGCGCGCGGCATTTGAATCACTGCCGCGAAGGATAAGGGGGCGAAAATAGGTTTGGCAAGGGTATGAAATATAAAATATTAAAGAATCGTATACCCAATTTGAGATATCGTTGAATGATAGTAGAATAATAATAATAATAATAATAATAATAATAATAATAATAATAATAATAATAATAATAATAATAATAATAATAATAATAATAATAATAATAATAATAATAATAATAATAATAATAATAAATATATGCGTACACATACGCGAATGTTGTGGATAAAACAAAGCTTCGAGGGGTTGAGTTATTATTACGTTTTTATTTCAAACATGTTATATAAATTATAATAATACATAATTAATACACAAGTAAATATATCATGAATGATAATCGAAGTATATAATAATATATTATAAATGTTAAACAATCCTGAGCAATTACTCTACACACAATAGATATATAATATAATTCACTAATAATAATAATTGATATTACCGATATCTCCACTGCAACACATTATAATATAATATAATATAATATAATAATATATAGAATATAATATAATATAATATAATATAATATAATATAATATAATATAATATAATATAATGATACAAAACAATCAACAATCCACGTGTGATACGGGGAGGGGGTTAATATTGGGCTATTTATATATAGGTATATATATTCTTCAATTGATCAAACGAAGTATATGTAGTATATATGTATGTATCTATAATATTAAAGTTGATAATAATAAATTATAATACAATTTATTAACATTAAATGATTAAAACAAAAGAACAGAAAAAAGAAACTAGAAAAAAATCCTAATAATAATGCGGTACGGGTAGCTCAGAATAAAATCGACAAAGCACCTCTGACAAAACTCAAAATTACAATAATTTTCATGTTTTTTTTTTCATGTTTGTTTTCGCTTGTAATTCTCTGTCTTCCATACATTATTCAAGTATAGAATAAGAATATTATAGGTAATGATCTATGGCCCGAATTCTCTCATTTTCATATGATCATTCTAGTGTTTAAATTGCATTTACATAAACCATTCAATTGATATATACTAGGTAGAAGAAAAAAGAGTGAATAAAGTGACCGTCTTTTTCCTAACAAACAACTATATTATTTGGTAATAATTAATATGAATGATCCTACAAAATCCACAGGTACTCGAAAAAGCGAGCAGCAAATCTTCAAATGGATCTTCTGCCATTCAATTTGTTTTAACTTTCTTATTTGAATGAAAAACTTACTTAAATATTAAAGATCTAGACTATAGTATATTATTATAGGTATATAGAATAGTATGGTATACTATAGTATAGCGTTAGAAGGTGGTATGAGTTTCTTTGCAGACGCAGTTTCATAGACATAGATATATATATATACGTATCTATGTATGTATGTATAAATATTATAAAATTATTATAGCATATATAGTATACATGACTCGAGCAATATGTTCCCTCTGAATTATTTATATTCGTGTGTGTGTGTATTTTTTTATACATATTTGGATCGAGTGGTTTATTTATTTATATATTTATTCATTTAATTATTTATAATATATGTTATATGTTGAACTACTGTTTTTTTCTCTCTTCCTTGATCTCAATCTCTATGAAGAGAAAGATGCTACTACGACACACAAATTATTCTATTCTGATTCACGATCGTATTTATTATTAGTCTTATTGTTCAAATTGCCTACAAGTGCTAATAATTTCATTGTATTTGTTTTTTTTTTTCAATCTAATATTTTAATCATGTATCAAAATTCAATTCTTTCTATTTGACTTCCATTTCATTTTATTACCAATGAGAGATATCAATGAATGATCTACGAAATTTTATTATATTCATTTGCTGGTATTTTATTCAGATTGTGTATCACCATTTTCTATAATAATTGTATGTAGTACCAATTATATGCGATCTCTAATATACACTACTTCAGTTATAAATTATAAATACAATGCAAATGTAACTGAGATATAATAGATCATGTTACTAGATAATGATTAAAGGGAACACAAATGCACAATAAATAATGCCCCAAAATGCACAATAATTGTTTTTTTCTTCTTTTCTTTTCTTTTTTTTTTCACCAAAGAATTATCCATCACTACAATTGATTGATTCGATGGCGAAAAAAGTTATGAATTCTCTTTACGATTCGTCAGTTCATACCTTTCGCAGGCTGCAATGAAGTATTTTATACACATGCGTCTAGATATATGGTATAAATGCAACTGCGAATATAACATACCTACTAAATTCTTCTTTTATATTAATTTATATAAATTCGTCGAATAATTTTTCTGTTTTTTTGTTTTGTTTTCTACCTTTCTGTCTATCCATCTATCTGTTATACTTGTAATTAGTAATATCTATTGAATCATACGTTTACATTCTATAAACGTATTCAATATAAAAATATTACCACCACATAGAACTGCTCGCAACGCATTTATCCGCAATTTTCAACGCATACAATTTTAATTTTAGTAGATACATGTTTCAGAAAAGAAAAACCACAAATGGAAAAGAAAACATAAATCCACGGCTAGACCTATCTATGAACGTCATCCGTTTCTTCTCGTTGGCCTAAATCATTAATCCCGACTTTGAAAACGTTTTTTATTTTTCTATTCTCGAAAAGAATCAAACTCCAAAGTGAATTGGAGGAGGCAAAAAGTTTGTGTATTTCAATTGAAATTTAGAATAATTCTTAGATATCATCCTTTGAAAGGTTCTAAAATTAAAGAATTCTAATAATTAAAGAAATTTGTTTAGTTACAGCTCAAAACGTTTCTTCCTCTCAGCGACCATACCCACTGCGGGTAGTGGGGGGTGAAGGGGATGATGATAGGTCGGTGTTGGCGTTGGCGGCAGGCTGCGGCAACTTCTGCCTGACCACCTCACCGAGGGAGACCTCGTCAACTCTGTAAAAGACGAAAAAGAGAGAATAAAATCACTTATACGAACAAAAATCTTGTGACTAAACTTTTGTTACATAATCTTCTACGTTCATTTACTTCACACTATTCATCTATATGAGACAAACCTGCAACGGAGAGAGCTGTGGGTTCCGGGGTGAGGTGGGATGCGTAACGAGTGTTTGAACGGATGGTGTATGTCTCCTGGTGTTGGTATTTTTCACTTTGCTGTTTACTCTCCTGCCACCTGGCGTCACCGCTGCTTGCAATTCGCATCGTTGTTGTGCCACCTTTTTGTATTTTATAAATTATACCCAAAAGTAACAATATTTTATCAAATACTGTACATGAAACGGCCTTTCGACTTCATCATATCTTATTCGGCGCTTAAATTAAGTATTAGTTTCAGTATATACAAATATCGCACTGACAGAGACAGAAACCAACGATAATTGAGATATATAAATATAACAGAAAGAAAAGAACATAATAGTCGTTACAAAGAAACAAAAATTATGCAAAAGTTGATCCAGGCATTGTATAAAAAAGTACATTCAACTTATAGGTACACAACATTTTGCAGAAGAGTTAACACATTCAGGAATTTCTTGCCCTTCATTAGTACGCAGTGTTATTTATTTATTTATTTTTTCGTTTTGTGTTCAGTCGAGGAGAATATGAACCATTACCGACAAATAAGATTAACGGTGATGCCTATTGTTAGTATAAGTTGCGTAAAGCATTCTAAAATATGTTAACAGGTGATATTTTGTTATTATGGATATAAATATAGTAAATTATTAGTAGAAAATTAGAAATTTGAGCAAGGCGACGGAACCAATAACACCGTCTGGACTTGTTAGGTATAGATTCCCAGGAAACAGAAACATTCATTAAATGGGAAATCTAAACTTATGAAGAAAATTGAAAATACAAAATTCCATCACCGCTGAATCTCGCATATGGTATATATAAACGGTCAGTATCTCATCACGAGTCTTCTGTACCTTGATACTGATGGGGTAAACCACTCCTGGGTCTTAAGCTGTCCCAAAGTGGAGAAGAAGTCAGACTATTACGTTCTTGATTTACTTGTCGAAAATTATGAATATCATCTGTTTTATCGTGTTTATCATTAGTAGTTGAATTCAAATTTGAATTGGAGGAAGATCCCTGCCTGATAAGGTCGTTCGAATAGGGCAGAGAAATTGATTTGATTCTTTCAAGTTTGTAAGAAAATGGGGCTGGTTTATCTGCGGATAATAATTTTTGAAGAGAAGACGAACTCTTGGGACGCGCATTAGATAGTTTGTCAGATTCTTCGCTATTGCTAGCTCTTAGAACCGGTTCATGACTACTTCTTATGTGCTGCTGTGTATATGCTGGCAAGTAGTCTAATGATGGGGTTTTTGATGGCCCGCCCGATGATTGGCGAGGGGTGTTATCCCCATGCTGTTAGTAAAATATTTGAAAAACTCTTGTCAGTAAAACGAACGTGAGTTAAATTCATTAAAAACTTTCATTTATTTAGTTCCTCTTTGACCACGCGCAATCACATCTTATGGTATTTGTATTAAAATGTATCAAAAGATAAAAGAGTGATCGCGTAAAATCACGACGTCGAACGTCTATCTATTTATAAGGGAAATAATTAAAAACAAGACAAAAAAAAAATCATGCAAAAGATTAAATTTCTGTAACAAATTTGTCATACATATTATGAAAAATCATTAGAACACGGAAAAGGAATGAATAAATTCGAAAAAAGCCCAGAAATGAAACACCATAATATGCAACTGCAGCGAGTTAATGATTTAGTCAAAATTCATAATATATCGATAATTGTTAACCACATGATAAATATTTATGTCTATAAATTTAAATGAAGCGAAAATTTAATTGCTGAAAGAATGTGGGAAGGAGTTATCTTTATTCTCACCTTAAGTTGCTGTTGCAGTCGATGTATTTCTTCCCTCTGCTGGGCTATCTCGTTGTCTCTGCCCCTTAACAGCTGGACGGATTCGTTTAGTTCGATATCATTAGTTTCGGAAACAATATGAGCCCTCAGTTGTTTGTTTCTAGCATCTAATTGCAAGATATGTTGTTGTGCTTGAGAGAGTTGTTTAGCCAATGAACCGGCTCTTTCCTCAAGAGCGGCGGACTCTACGCACTTAGACGAATACTTGGAAGAAAGAGATAGAATTTCTTGCTTTATTTCTTCCATTTCTTCCCTAGAAAAAAAAGAACATGACAAAGATGATAACAAAATAGTAATTCAAAGCTTGTTCATAAACTTGTTCAGTTTTCAAGCTACTTACTCGTGTTCTTTATGCAAAGCACCAATATCTTCTCTAGCCTGCATTTGCTTGATGAATTCTTGTTTGAATTTAGTTATTTCCTTTTGGACTTCGTGTTCGTGAGCTTTTCTCATAGCATCGAGAGCTGCCAAAGTAGCCTGCGTCTCCTCGGACAGAGCTTGCTCCTTCTCGAGTCTTAAGCTTTCAAGTTCCTGCCGATGTTTTTCCTCCATTTCGGAAATAATTCTTCTATGAGAATTTTCCATAGCCAATAATCCCTTTTCACACAACCCTCTGAGCTGTTTAATCTCCTCTTTGTATCTTTTCCGCGTTTCAGCGTCAGTGTCAAGCTCCGCACTTATAGATCTTTGATAAGCAGCACGGAGTTCGTTCACGTGTGCCGAATGCTCAGAATCCATAGCGTTCAATCGATTTTCAAGTTTTCTTGCTCTTTCTCTGAGAGTCGCAGCCTCATGTTCGTATTGCGAAGTTAGAGAATATCTTTGGTTGTCCAATTCGCCTTTAATGTCCATCAAATCTTTCTCCTGACTTCTCCTTAGGTCTACCAATTCGTCATTATGCTCATTTCTCAATCTTTGGATAGTTTCTTCTAACTGATTACACTGTTTGCAAGAAAAGCCTTGAGCGTAGTCGCTCAATCTTTTAACACGTTTCCTCAATTCTGAAAATTTCTCCAATATATTGGGCCAGTCCCAATTATTTGAAGAATTAGATCTTGTCCATTGTAAATTACTACCGTCAATTTTATCCCCGCAAATAAATTTCCCCAACATTGCGATATCCTCTTCAAGATAAGCCAGCGATTGAGCAAAGTTCTTCAACTGTTCTTTAGATTGTTTATTTCCCGAGATTATTTCCTGGCAATCTTTAGAAAACTGTTGATACAAGAAAGAATATTCGGCGTCCAAAGCAGGATTAATTTTTTCCAAGTTATAATCATCGCCAATGAGTTTATGAAGAATATCTTCACTCTCAATAAGACTAGAGACAAAAGTTTTTCCAGAATAATTAAAATTCGTTTTATCACTATGTTGAATAGTGTCAATTCTCGCATCGATCAACGCCTTGTGCGCGATAATGTCAGCAAACTCAGTGAGCAATTGTCTCGATTCATATTTTGATTCCGATATTGTAAATTTATTCCTCTTCATTTGCGAGAGAGAATTTTCATAAGCATTGGATAATTCTTCAATAGAAATTTCCATCTCTTGTCTCAATCTAGACTGCGCCGCATCGGTCCATGATTCTAAATTCGCTCTTTCAGACGAATCAAAATTCAAACAATAATCAGAAAGAGAATTGATGTTCTGTTCGTAATCCTGACCAAATTTAGTCATGACGTGAGAAACCTCAGACTGAACTAGTTCCTTGCTAACAGTTTCTTGAGCAAGAGCCCAAGCCTCTCGTATTCTTCGATCTTCAAGTAGCTTAGTTGACCCGGAACTAATCATTTGTTTATTAATATCCTCTTGCTTGGACATCTTTAAAGTTTCGGCAGCCAAGGCGTTGGCTAGTTCTTTCAATTTCGATTCTTTATATTTCTCAACGATATCATTGACATCTTTTTGCTGTCTTATAAGGGAAGCAAGGCTTTCATTACGTGCAAATGAAAGATCGTTAGAAATTTCAGGCGGCGATGTAACAACGCCACCACGGACAAGAATTAACTTATTAGCTAAAACTCTAGTGAGATATTGAATATAATTTGTATTTTGGTAAATTTTCGGTTTAGTTCCACCTATTCCTCCTCCCCCCCCTACTCGTAGCTTATATTTTAAGTTTGAAATAAGTTGACTAGTTTCGACCAATTCATTGAGAACTGAATATTTATCAAATGTTTTTTTACTCATAGCAGATTTAATCTGTCCAAGTATAACAGACTCGAACGCAATTCTTTCGGCGATTAATTTGAGCTTTTCTTTTTCGTCCAATTTGCCATTTTCGTATAAAAATATCCTCCTTTTAGTTAGCTCGCTCATTTTATCCTTAAGAATAGATTCTAATCTATAAACAACTATACCTACTGACTCTGTGACCTGAGCACTAGCAGCTTGATTTTTTTTACACTCGCCACAAGATTCTAAAATATCATTAACTTCCCGTAAACATTTCTCAGCCTTTTCCTCAGCTTGAGTAGATCCTAAGCATCTTTCGAGTCGTCGCTTAGACTTAGCAACAGCTCTTTCGAATTTCTTGAGCCTGGTTAAAATTTCCGAAGAGATATGATCACTGCTTATTGAACAATTATTAACAATTTCGCTACATTCACTGGAATCTTTTTCAACGTCGCTATTATTAACGCTGTTTTCTAAAGCAACCGCAGCTACTTTTGTTTCCAATGTGCTCAGTCTTATCAGTACTTTCATTGGTTCAGAGCTCGTTGCGCTATCTAAAGATTTTCTTCTGATTCTAGCTCTATCCAAGCTTTTATTTTCCCTTCTTCTATCCTTCTTTGGATTAGGACTTGATTCTTTAGAGCTATTGGCGGTAGAACTAGGCACAGCGTTGATGAACTTTCCATGTTCAATGGCGCAAATTTTGTTCTCAAGTTCGAGTAGTTTTTCTTCTAGTTCTTGCGATATTTGAAAAGATTCTCTTCCTTTCAGTGACAAAGATCTTCTCTTATCCCTAGACTCAGCTTTAACTAATTTCTGTTTGAGCGCCCTGACTTGTTTCTCGCTTGTAGACAATTTGTTGGTAAGATCTTGAATTCGGGCTGCCATTAATTGAACCTGAGCTTGATTAGAGTCTTTGCATCCAGCCGCATCTTGTCTATGAGCAAGAATTTCCAACTCCAAAGCGTCTTGAGTCGCGTGCGCCTCTTTCAGTTCTCTTCTCATCGCCCTTATCTCTGATATAGCTTTCTCAAACCTTCCCCTGAGCTCTTCGTACTCTTCTATCATTCTGAAAAGTTCATAATCAAACCATAAAAGGTTTTTCGAGATAATTTACAAATTCATTCCAACAATTTCATACCTTTCTTTATCCAGCTCCGTCAAATCCAAGTCCATGTCGATATTAGTTAAGTCGCTAAGCGAGTCGAAACTTCTGCCGCGTTCCCTAGCAGCAGAAAGACCAGATCGTCCCTCGAGTTCCCTGACTCTCGAATAAAGTTGTTCGTTTTCTTCAATTCCTGTATTTTGATGAACAAAGAATTAAAACTCAAGGACCATTGAGAACGCAATAATAGTGAAACTGAATATGTATTTTACAAACCTTGAGACAATCTATCGCTCAAAGTGGATATTTCGTTTTGAAGATGTTCGACAGTCATATGACTTGAAGATAATTCATTAGTAAGCATTTCGCATCGTTCTGAAGTTTCTCTAAGAATAGCTTCAGTTTCGAGAAGTTTACATTCGAGCATTTCCTTGTCTCTGTTATAGAGTTTCTTTGCCTTATCTAAATCTTCGATATCCTTATTCCTCTGTTGTTCGTTTCTTTGAATATTATTAAGTAACTCGTCGACCTGTTTTTCCCTGATCGAAGCCTCAACTTTCTGCTGTCTCAACCTAGCTAGCTCTTGTTCAGCGCCAGCGATATCATTTCTCGCATCATTGAGCTGTGATTTTAGATCTTCGATTTCGTTTTCCTGGCGTTCTATAACGACGAGTAGGGTGCTAGGATGAGATTGATTCTGATCCAATTGATCCCTGAGCATACTGACTTGGCTTTCGAGTAATTCAACGATTAGTGGATTATCGGCGCCGTTATTCGCCATGCAAACATTATTCTGTAAAATATTATTTCCCTGTTCCTCGTCTTCCCCAAGTTCGCAACACGCCATCATAAGATCCTCTGATCTGACGCTATCCAAAGTACTTCTTCTTGAAGACGGAGGCGAGCTTCTACTTCGTTTGTAGCCACGAGATCTAGAGCTTGATCTAGACCTAGCTTTGACCCTGGACAAAGCTGTCCTAGCCAACGGAGGGGAAGGCGGGAGTTCTGACCATTCATGATTTATTTGATCTGGCCAATTGGATCCTTTTAGTGCCATCGTCCAATCACCGTTTCCCGTTAACGGCGGAGATATTGGCATTTCGGACCAATCTCCCGATTCCCTTCTTCCCCCTTCGGAAGCTGTTCTGTATTCTTCGTCTGAAGAGAATAGAACGGAACGCGGAGTCACCGGAGTTGACGGAACCATGGAATCTCTTTCTCGTTCGGTTATAGAGCTGCGCAGGATAAAAATGAAGGAAAAGATTACAAAACAGATTGACGAAATTCTCGATCATACAGATTGATTCTAATTCCACTTACGCAGTAGGTGATTGCGGGTCGGCTTCTTGCTGATTTTCTGTACAAGAAGATCGTGGATCTATGTTACTTTCTGGATCAGGTAAATTTGCCGCTTTACCAATCGCAGACATCCAGCTAGATCTTATTCCTGCTGTAACTGCGGATAGAACTGTAGTTCCACGATCGTCCCATGTCTGAAAATGATGAAAAAATTGTATGAAAATTACAGAGGGATGAACGTTGCTGTAGTCTCCCGTCTGTGAAGAGAGCTAAAGGGTAGCTTTGAACTCTGTGTATGATTGAATTAAAAGTTTTCCACTTCCTAGTCT
The DNA here is from genome assembly GCA_963170745.1 of Phymatocera aterrima. Taxonomy (NCBI): domain Eukaryota; kingdom Metazoa; phylum Arthropoda; class Insecta; order Hymenoptera; family Tenthredinidae; genus Phymatocera; species Phymatocera aterrima. The sequence goes on along the minus strand of OY720663.1, from coordinate 17,636,873 downwards.
GTCTAGAGCGTATTTTAAATCCAATTAAAGTTCAATGGTACCGTCGGAGTGGATAGAATGAGAGAAGAGAAGCGTGTTAGGGTGGTAGGTACGTTTGCGTGAATTTATATAAGTTTCTTGTGGAAATACAACTCACCACAGTCTGGAATCCATAATTCCTCGCAACTAGTACTGGAGTAATAGCAGTTACGGTATTAAGGTCTATAACACCGTCCATTATACCTTTATCTTCTGCGCTTGGATCTCTGTAATACATTAGACCACAACCGCGGAGAACGAACCAATGCTTGTTCCATTCCTAAATGAGGAGAAAAACAAAACCGAAAAATAAGAAAACTTAGAAAAGTTTGTATCATTTTATTCAAAGATTGTGGATTGAATTGTGTTTTTGGTATATAAAAACTCAGTAGCTTATGAAAATAGCATCTACGCACCTTATTTACGCTCTGTTTCATTAGCCAGCCTTTTTTAATATTGAGTAAATCTTCGGCAGGTAAATCGACACGTAATTCCGAAGTAGGAGAGTATCTGATCCCAGAAATATCCAATCCGCAACCATCGGGATCGCCTCTAATCTAATTATTGAATAAATTCAATTGAATAAATTGAAAAGAGAGGCGAACTTTTTAGAATAGGTTTGTACAAAAGCATAAGAATTTGTAACCCTGTATACCAGTTTGTCTTGATGAGCAGCATTTGCAGCGTCCACAACATCCCTTGTTGGTTCTGAAGTTCTTGGTTTATTTCTTCTTATTCTTGGCTGAGTAAGAGACACTGCAATATCTCGTAATTTGCCTTCTCGTTCTCTTTCGTGTTCTAATAACATCCTCCGGCATGCTGCGTCGTCTAAGAGTATCACAAATATGTCAATATAGATACGACGTCAGCGAATAGATTTTATCGAATTTATGATAGAATAGAATCTAACAAAAAGTAGCTAAGACTACAGATCTAAAAACTCTTCCAATTAAATACTCCTCTTTCACTTTACTTTTCTCAATTTATTTTCTTTTCTTTTCACCAAAGAAGTATTCAATTGATTAATTAAATGAATGATCAACGATCGCTAATTCTGTCTTTGATCTGTTTGTTCACGAGTTTTATCTTCAGCTTCGTTCTCGAAAAGGAAAATAAAGGGAATTAAGAACAATGATATACTTGAATTAACTGAAGCAATAAACTAATTATATGTCTATTTCTTAGGATCAAAAGGAAGAAAGAATCGAATACAGTACGATAAATGAATAAATATATAAATACACTGACCCAATTTCTCAGCAGAGGGAACGCTGGTTGTAGTAGTAGCAGTGGAAGATCGCTGATCATTTTGCTGATTCATTCTCCGCCTCGCCTTGTCTTCGGCCCTGAGTTTGTCTCTTGTAGGTGGTGAAGCGCTGCTAGCCGGTTGATCACGATATTGTCTTGAATCGCCCGGGGCTATAGGGGGTTTATCTGGACCGACGTTACAACTCGTTGAAGAAGTAGAAGACGACGGCGAGGGGGATGAGGAGCAAGAATTTGTCTGAATATTGATGATGCTGGAAGATCCACCGTTTTTCACGTTGCATCCGGATGGCGAGATTGTTGAAGATATGGACGAAGAGTATTGTTGCGCGACACAGTTTTCTCCGGGTGAAAAATTCCCAGAGGATATAACGCCGGCGTTTATGCCATTTAGAGTAGCGACGCTCTTTGGCGATGACAATTCCACGTCTGGAATCCAACTCGGATTACTTACTCGTGGCTCTGACCTACAGCTGTTGAACCTTGGCCTCGGAGGGTTCGGTGTATTGCCTGTTTTTGACATAACAAAATTATCAAGAATTTAATGACTAAATTTACATGGGTAAAGTGGAATCCTGTCTTCAGACAATCTGAATCATTGAAATTCTTTGAATAAAATGAAAGAATGGACCAATGAATTGCGTGTGAAAATGAATTTTTTAGATCATTTAAAATTCATTCTTTTATTTTCCTAGTAATATTGCGAATGCTTACTTCTTATCCCTGGAGGAACTTGTAGAATAGTCGCTTGCCCCCCAGGAAACGTAGCATTCCGTTTATGCCTTCCCTGTATAACATAAAATAACAAGTTTTCAAATGAAAAAGTAAACGAAACTGAATTAACATAAGCTACATATATATGTATACGTTCAGCAGTTCAATTACGTAGGTAGGTATGACTGTATAATTCGAAACGAAAATACGAATTACAAAAACAAGACGCAGGTAGTATATAGTACGTACTACATAATACAGCGACTAGAATAGACTCGAACATCATGATTCATGCGTTCAATTCTGAAATATACATCATTAATTATCATACTTGATAGAATTGGAATATCAACTAGATATTTTCAGCACATAATGTTTCTCTGTAGATCACTTTGTAAATTGAAAGGCCCCAAAATTACTGTAAAACATTTCAAGAAAAGTAAATATGAGGAATTCAAAGCTTGTAATAACTATATATAGTTTTTATTTCGTTTTTAAAAATCAACTCGAAATGGTACTATCGAATGTTCCAAGCAATTGATTCGACGCAGGGACAGAGAATTAAATTGTTCGTAAATATATTCGAACGTGGTATAGAATATTATTATTTGAATATCTGATTTCGATTGATTCGTCATGAAATATTTCAAATTATTCATTTTTCTTCTGTATTTTAGAAGTTCTTGATTACGATCAATCAACGGTGGTCGACGTCCCGCGACCACGTCTCGTCAAAAATGACTTTCAATTGGAAATACTATCTCCAGGAATCTGAATAACATTTTAATGACATTTTGTCAATGATTCGAATATATTTGCACAAAATTGTTTGAAAAAAACATACAACCGATTAACTTGGCAAAAACTACTCTTATATGTAGTAAGTATAGTATTTATAATAGTGTATAAGATATATATATATAAAACATAAATGTTATCTAGGTATGTATATACGTATACCTATACTATGTATACACGTATAGTAAGAAGTTACTGCGACGGGTAGGTCAGTCACGTCGAATCCGATTCGCATCGACTACATGCAATGCAATGCAATGCAATGCGATGCGATGCGATGCGATGCAATAGGATACAGTACTAAACGCACACATGTAAACCTGCATAGTATAGAATCTGATAGTAATAGAGAGCCGATCTCTCGCCTTCCGCGGCGATAAATTTCACCGCAGCGGCAGCGTCGATGCGTGGTAAAATGAAAATTCAAAAAATTTTTACTCAAGTGGACACAGGTATAATACTATATGTGTATAAATACGCAAGTCAGAAGAGAATGGGAGAAACGAAAATCGATGCAAAAGAAACGCGATAAAGAGGAGGAAGAAGAAGAAGAAGAAGAAGAAGAAGAAGAAGAAGAAAGAACCGTGAAGAATGAATAGTATATATGAAGCATAGTAAATAGTTATTATACAAATATGAGAAACAGGACAGGTAGTTTTTGCCTAGAAGGCGCTGCTGCTGCACCTGTAATAAATTAACGATCAGTAATCTGTGACAAGGTGGTTAGATTTCTTCACACACAGTGGGTAGGTGGGTAGGCAGAGGTATGTACCTGGCGACCATTATTACGTAACCCATTGCTGCACCGCGTACCTTACCTTACCTTGCCTACCTACCTACCTGCCTGCCTACGAACCACCTATATCCTCCGACAACGTTTCTTAGCTACCGATGCCGATGCTGTTGCTGCAGTAGCAATGCGATTCAATGCAATGCAATGCAATGCAATATGATGGAAATTTTATTACTACAATACAGAATACCTATAGGTAATATGTAGCGAGGTAAAATGGAAAAAAAATATGTAGGTAGAGATGCATAGCTGTAATATGTACATTTTCTTGCTACTGCAGCCTTGTATCAGTTAATTTTTTCTTGTTTCACGTTATATACATTATATTATAACACGCATGACAACCGTGCATAGATTTTATATGTATATAAGAAACAGATGGAGAGATACAAATATTCCAACGGCTGAAAGATATATAGAATATTGAAAATTTATCAGGCCCGAAGTTCTTTGATTGTGTTGACGTCCTAACAAATTGAGGGGAAAATAACATTACCAAAAAAAGATTTTCGTAACAAAAATGGATTTTCAATTGAAATTCTTTCGATCGCGAGAGAACCTCCATTTTTTCCCCCCTCTTCTATCATCGCCGGAATCACCCGCGGGTGAAGAAAAGAAAAACATCGTGTACAAAAAAAATGTGAAACATAAAATTAGGAACAAAAAATGTAGGTACGACACCCCGCGTTGCGCCCAACGCGGAGCCCTAGAATTCGTATTTCTTTTCTATTCTTTCCCGATTTTTATGGTGTCTCTCTCACATTTTTCTGTACATTTCTTTTTCTCTCCTAGCAATTCCTGAAATGGTAAAAACGAAAAAAAAAGGTCAAGTTTTTTTTTTGTCGTTCCCATCAAAAACATTTTTGCCCCAAAAATGTAGTTTTGGTAACCTATTGTTATTATTATGGAATTATTACTGAATTATATACTTTACGGGGTGAATTCATATTCTATAACAATAGCGATACCGCGTGCGCGACGTATCGCGTCACTGAAAGCCAAATAACGTATGTTCTGTTCTGTGTACAACCATCCAGAGGATACACGCGCCCTTCTGCCGTTAAGCACGTGAATTATAGTAAAGGATGAGGAGGAAGGAGAAGCGCACACGGGATGTGGCAGCGAACAAGCCGAAGGATTCATCTCCCGACACCTGACTGCCTCCTCCGCAGCTACGTCGAGCTACAAGTCAAAAATTGCAATTACCTGCAGGATGTGCCTAATGGCTTAGAGGAGTCTTAGGATACCAACGTACATGTATGTGTATGTACCTGTATGCAGCGAACAGCTTTATAGCTCGACTCTGCGTACCTGTGTGCTAACTACGAAACTTATTTTGATGAAAAAATTGATTTCATTCTCTTCTCTCTCCCTCTCTTTTTCTCTCTCTCTGTCTGTCTCTCGAAAAAGGAATATAAAAAAAGAAATTTCGAAAGAAAAGAAAATTGAAATACCTATAGTCCACATATTTTCGGGTATCAGAGTGAAATTCTCCGTGAAATTGAAACGCACACGGCGAATGATTATCGAGGCAGGTGAATAACGACTAATTTTCGAAAAATGATCGTCGCGCGGTGTCCGGAGAACGAAAAAAAAAAACAACAGACGAAATATAGAGTAAAAACGAAAGGAAATGGAAAAAGTTTGTCGGTTACATGCGTATGCACATAAGTGGGCATATTATATACCTTGTTCCGGGGATAAACTTGAAGTACGTCGGCCCACCACCTGGTCTCCTCTCTACAGGTGCCCTTGACGAAGGTCACTCCCTCCGGAGCAGTTACAGCGAGACTGTAGGCGTGCCCGGTGATGTCCTCGGCTGCGGCCACCTCCAGGACACGAGTCATGTCGATCCTCGACTGTGGGACAGTCTCCGGCTGGAAAATAAAAAGGGAGTACAAATATAGTAGGATAAAAATCGAAGGTAGAGCTGATGTACAAAAAATGTGTTATATTACATTACATTATATTATATTATATTATCTTATATTATATACTGGATACTATATCACATATACAGACTATTGTATACTATATAGGTATGTATATCGCGTACATGAAAGATAATTATCATATATTTATTATACGAAATAAAAACCGCGCCCCGTCGTTAGGTGCCTACATTATGTATGTATGTACACCTACCGCGACGCGATATATAAAATAATATAAAACATTATAATAACTCACGAGAGCAGGAGAGAGGGATAGATAGAAGGGGAGAGAGCGAGAGAGAAGAAGGAATTAGCTGCTGCCTAGGTATATATATTTAGTTCGCTGTCATCATCTATCTTGCCGGTGTCACTCTGTAAAGAGCGATGAGAAAAGAAAAAAGGAAAGACAAATTCGAGCTCAACTGAAAACTATGATGAAAGATGACGAATCAAAAGAGCTAGGCATACGTATATGAGAGAATAACTAATAAATAATAATATATATATATATAACGAAAATAATCGTATATACACAGGCGTCAGGAAGTGCGCTCTGGTCAACTAGAATTAGAAAATCATCGTGATATATAATTATTGATCGAATGATTCGCGAAATATATTCCTCAGATCCCCCGTCTCACAGCGAAATAAACATATCCAAAATTCGAACCATATTTATTCTGCCCTAGCTAACCAGCCTGGCGCCCCCTGATACTTGCGAAGATATTTGGCAAATGATCGCAAACCGATTCGAAGTTTTGTAAAAAAAAAAAAAAAAACGGAGACCCAGCTTCCGAAGAACTTTAAAATTAGTCACGTGACCCCGAGATAAAAACTACTCAATTACATTGATAACGGGATACTAAATAATTGTATCTATACTCATATATCGTACCTGAATCTGCCTAATTATACAGATGCAATCGCTATACAGGGTGATCGGTAATTGACGTGACGATTTTGAACTGGGGTACTCTTTGTTGAAAACGGGATAAAAATTACCTCATCAATTTTGTTTTTCCTCCAAAAATTGAATAGCTGATCCGTTGTTATACGGTCGATCGAAGATTAGCCAATATGCCGCGCGTTCTACGAACGGGCTCTTGTCGACGTGTGGAATACGAGCAAAGGAACAAAAGAGATTGGAAAAAGATTGATGAAGAATTTTCGATTCCGTTTTAACAAGGAATGCCAAATCAATTCGAAGTAGTTAGTTACCTACTAGTTGTCGCAGTCTTAAGAAGAAGAAGAGAAAGAAAGAATAGCGAGAGCAATGAAAAAAGAAGAAACCAAAGAATCCAAAATTAATTGAAGTGTAACAAAATTTCATACGCTGCGCGCTGCAGCGATGCAAATAAATCTGATCCACCTGCTTGAAGAAAGGCGTTATCGCACGTTTCGTATATAAATTTCGCAATTTCGTCATGGAGATCCTAAAAAAAAACTAGGAAACCTTGGAACTGTAGTAGTATAGTGGGCCGCGGAGATCCGCGCAGCGCGGGCGCACGTTTATACCTTATCTACTATAAAAGAGGAACAGAAATTGCAATTGATCTCAGGGGGTCGGTTATTCGATTGAAACCTGATTACTAACATGCGCAACTATACTGTGTGTTATGTTATACCTTAGACAGGGTGAATTCAGGTTGTGTGGGACACATTTTGTGAATAGATTCTTCAGGAAATCCTGAAACGAAAAGTTCTTTGGCAAAAATTCCTGTGGCCCATAGTTTTCGAATTACAGGATATTTGAGTGATCCAATCGCAACGCTGATATGTCATTGCGCAACGACCGTGCGCACTCGCGCATCCGAGACTACCGCGTTTCGCGCGCGTGCAGCAAGCTTTGCGATAGGTCAACTTAGATCTGATGTAGCTTGAAAACCAGAGGTCACACGAATTTTTAGTAAAGGACTTTTCGTTTCAGAATTCATCCGAGAATCCATCCACAAAATGTCTTCCGTCGAACCTGAATCGCCCTACATACGCGCAGCGAATTATATATAATAATTATAGATACGTATATACCTAATATGTTTTGAAAGATCGTTATCGATAATCCGAAACGCGAAGGCAATCAGAACAGTAAACAAACCGAAAATGTGTCCAAATTATTATTTCATACCTCATTATTTACGATCTGCCGCACTCAGAATATACAAGTATCAATTTTCTCTGTTATTTATACATAAATTTTTCATTTTCTTCTTCAGTTTACATTCTCATATCGAAAGTTGATTGGTTTACGCTAAATTCGTGGGGAATTATCGTTTATAATAATAAATCATTAAATATCTAATAAGTATCATTACAACCAACCACATTATCATTACTTTTGTCTTTTTCTTTTTTTTTTCTGTCTTCCTCAAAGTATGTACGAACCTTACGCATAGGTATACATTTTAATACACAGCATCAAGTACACAAGCATGACTTATTTAACGATAACATCGATGCTCACGTTAGACTATAGGTATGCAGCTGTGATCGTGTGAGTTCTCGATATTCATACAAGTGAGGAACGAATAAGTTCATCGACCTTTGACGTCGCCTTGTATATATATCTATATTATACGAGTACCTATTATTGATTATTCGTGATATCCATACCTACAATACTATACGACGACTACATGACTGCGATAACAATAACAATAACTAACAAACAAACCCTACCGCCTAACAATAATCGTGAACCATTATACCTGCACATCTATATCTACACTGCAGCTGGTACGATATGATATAAGTTCTTCCAAAATGAAAATATGCTACAAACCGCAAAATCGAAAACCTACGATACAATACAAAAAATACATGTGTTGTAAATATATATTATACTTGGCGTCGGGGCGTCGGCAATCCCCAAAATCTGACGAAAAGAAACAAAAACCCCCGCGCAGATTTTTCTTCATCCGCGATCAAAATTTCATCCCCTTGTTTGACTCCTCGTGATTTTGTTGCGTTAAAACGCTTTCAACTCCCGCTTTTCGTATGCGCATACGTACATACGTGCCCTACTCACACCCGTAAGTGATAGAAATAAGAAAGAACAAAAAAAAAAAAAAAAATGGCAAAAGAATCAAAATAAGAGGGATGAGATTGTTAGACGAAACGAGATCGAGCTCCACATGCACACGTTCCATTACACTAGATTCCTGCACTTCATTCCATTCCATTCCATTCCATTCAATTCCATTCCATTTCAATCCATTTTATTTTATTTCGTATATCATATCCGATATTGGTATAATATAATACGTAGTATATCTGCTACCAACATCAAATCAAACATGCACGCAACCGCGCGAATATCTTGTCGAACACGCGATTTGTTGTTGCACCGGCAAGTCTGTATCTATCTGGTATAATGATGATAATAATAATAATACAATCATATGTATATATATATACATAGGTACATATATACCTACGTACAGGTATGCGCTATAATTTAAAGAAATATAACTCATATCGCGTGATGTCTATTACAGATAGATTCTCTGGTATATGGCATTACGTACCCATATAGCATATAATATAGGTAATAACTAGAAATAGAAGTACCCATGTAAAAATTCTTGAAGTATACCGGACAGAAGTATTCTTATTCAACCAATAACGATTTCGAAGAATTTTTATGAAATATCAAAAAAACCGTGAGTAGCGAACGAAGAAGAAAGAATAATTGAAAGAACGAAGAATACGGAAGATGGAGAGAAAAAGACAGGGTCTGGTTCAACGAGTTTTTCAGAAATCCAAACTCCATAGACTCGTCATCTGGTATCTACGTAGTAGGAAAAAGAAGGCGGACGAAAAAAAAAAAAGAACCACACCGCATAATACCGCATAAAAATGAATTGCTCAGGCCGGCAGATCGTTTCACGTACCTACGTACGTATGCAATGTACATATGTACATACATACGTAGGTGTATATATACATACATACGTACCTAACTAACGTCGTACAGTATGATAATACATACGTATATACGTGTATATATAGCGAACAGCGAAGAGCACGGGCGAGAAAACAGCACACGCAAACGCGTGTATGTACGTATACTCGTATATACATATAATATGTATCTATACGATATATATATATGAACGAATCTTATATCGTGAATTGCATACCTATGGTGGATATCTATGTATATAAAATATATTAGGTAGGCACAAGGTATATAATATATATCGTATGTATATCTATGTATAATACGTAATTGTGATTTATTGAGGAAGGAAAGTTCTCGCCTGTATAGGTCGCAATCAAACTCGGCTCACCTCGCAGCATCGCAGCTTACTTATTTACGTATATTATAGCGTATACCTATACATACTATATTCGCTTGCATATTATTTGCTATACACATATACTATCTATTACAGGAGTATATACACAAGTATTTATAAACTTTGTTCACCTGACACATAGTGTATATATACATATTCATATAGAACCCATGAAACAATTCAATTTCACGACGCTCCTCGCGAACTCTTATCCTTGCGAAAAATAAAAGAAAGTAGAAAAAATCGAAAACTCTCCAAAAACCAAATCTATATGTAAACTTTCGAGCCGCCATAGAACTGGCTATCTAACTGAACGGCATGTACAGAAACCGTTTCGAAAACAAGAATCGTAAATTTTCGCAAACCACTCGATTCATTCCGATGAAACATTGAGAATTCGTTGATTACGACGGCGGAAAGTGGCCGAGTATTTCACATTTTCAAAACATTCATCGGATTGGATGAAAAATGAATATTCCCTATGTTAGCTAGGTTAGATTGCCACCGGCGCGGCGTCTCCAATTGCCCCTCGAAGCGAAATGAAACACGTTTTTCCACTTGGAAATTTTCAATCTCAGTTTCTCGGCGAAAGCAAACTCGATTTCCACGAAATTGATATTACCGGAGAAGCAATAGGGAACGAAGAGTATGACGCTCTTCGATTTTCAATAATCGTCAAAAATTTTGACAAATCATAACCGTCGATAAATAATCTGTAAAACGTTTTCTTCAATTTTTGGAAATCGAAGAGCGCCGCCCCCTCATTTCTCTCTTTCTTTGTCGCTGACATCGATTTCATATGTAATGGTACGTATTTCACGATCAGCTGAGAAACTAGATGTTCAATATCGTCTTTCGTTTCCCCCTAAGCACACAATTTCAACCTTTCGTTTAACAATTTTCATTTTCTTTTCATATTCATATTCATATCGTAAAAGTGTATCCTTACGTAATAATAACAACAAGAATAACAATCCAGGTTTTCAACGAATGTTTGCAGGGGAAAAAAAGCGAAACGAAGTAAAAAAAAAATGTATAATTGAATAAAATACCAATTTGTATTCTATGCCTAATATATAATTATTACAATAGATATAATGACAAATTTTTATCGGTTCAGGCTTACCTAATACCGTTCGACGCAAATCATGACAATTACGTTTCACGTCACGATAAAGTATCGTATATATATATATATATATACACAGCTGCATACATGTATGTATTGTATAATGATAGCTATATTGTACGCTATATAGTCTATGGTAAATGATAAGATGGATAGTTATGGGTAGTATCTATGTATGTACCTAATAATAGCCACCTGCGTAGCAGAGTATACATATACACCATACCAACCATACCATACACACAGGTATGCCTATATACTGATCTACCTAATACAGGTCTAACATAAGAGAAAATACGATAGATAGGAATGCGCTGGTAATTCTTGTTCATCGAGATGGCAATAAGTGAAGTATAAGAATGAGACGAGAAATAAGAACAAAAAGAAAAAGAAGAAGAAGAAGAAGAAGGGAGAAGGGAATAGGTGGTATAAGGTAGGTAGGTGGGTGGTTAGGTAGGTTCACAGAAGTAGTAGAAGTAAGTATAGGTAGAGAAATAAGAAGATCTTCGTCGAAAGTTCGAGGTAGCAATGAACATCATGATGCGATGGATCATTGTACAACGTTACGCAATCATGCCTACCTACCTACCTATATATAGTACAGTATATAGTACATAGTATATATGGTATATATATATATAATATAACGAACGGTGAAAAACTGCAACCAACATACCTATAGCATACGAGTATGTATTGTATATGTATATCGCCCGCCGCGCACATCGCTTTCTCTCATCATCATCATCATCATCTCATCATCTCACAAGCTATACTAGGTACTATATACATATGTATTTATCCTTTAAGGTGCTATTAAAGACCCATTTGCACCGATTGTTACTTATTGTTCAAAGTATTGTTATCATTCGGAAACGGGATTCGTCGCTACTCCTACACCACATATCCGATTTGGATGAAACTTTTTCGATTGGATGCAGTATATTGTCAGAACGTGGCTAAGTATTTCATCTCCACGAACTGTACGAGAGTTCTTCTATCGGATATTCAAATTTGTCCAATTTCATCTACGAACAAACCTGACCTAACAACTAGAAACTCCCTAAAACTTTGAATTTTCTCAAAATTTTAACGAGATGAAATAGTTAGCCACTTTCTGCTAAAATACTCCATCCAATCGAAAAAATTTCATTCGAATTGGTTGTTTGGCGTAGGAGTGGTGACGAATCGCCTTTCCGAATGACAACAAAGCCCTCGACAATGAGTAAGAATGGGCGCAAATGGGTCTTCAATAAGCATTAAGGTGCTATTAAAGATTCCCGGCATTCAACAATAGGGAACAATGCATTCAACCATGTGTAACAATCGAGATTTCACCCGACTTTAATAGCACCTTAACAGCTTAACAGCTCATATTAATTTATACCTAATACGATTCATTATACCACATATGATGAGAATAATAGAGATTGTGATTTATTTGATTTGATATTTTTTATATCGTTTCAAGATATTTCAGGTCCCTTTTTGAAAAAATCTCGTTTATGGATATGTTACTTCAAATTAGACAAGTTATGAATGGAAGCGAACGTTGTCGGAAGTGAACGGCTTTCGGCTGAATTGTCTCGATCTCGAAAAACGAACGAAAAAGAAAACTAATTTTCCGAGATTTTTCTTTCATCGACAAATCCCAGCCAAAAATCGATCACGTTGATGTAAGTTCGATTCCATTCGACGAATTTCTAATCGACAATCGAGAGCAGTTTCAAAAGTTGAATGAAATAGGATTCCTTGGTTGCTTCTTTTTCGTTTTTTCTTTTTTTTTTTTTTTTTTTTCTTACAGGTATAAGATCCGCGATTGTAATTATAGTATGTTATAGGTATTGATTCCGAATCGATTATAATCGAACAATCGTATATTCTCTGCATGCCCATGTAATATCTATGATAAATTTTCAATACATTTATTCGTATACATGCGTATATAAGTGCAGCGTAATATATTATACGATAATATCGATTACATATTGTCCACGCATGTTAATGCACATAATGAATTATCAATTGATCAACTATATTATATATCGCTATAATCGATTATTTGGATCCACCTATAATTGAGCCCTCTCCACGCCCGTATAAATTGTATTTAGTTACAGTCTCTTTCCTCTCCCACTTTCATCATCTTATTTTATTTTCTTCTTCCGAATGCGGACGTAACCCCGCGACACATAATTTTTCAACTTTTCACATTTTATATTGTATATAATATGAAAAGTTCAAAAATATATATATATATATATATATAGAAAATATGAAGAGTTGAAAAATTATGTGTTGTCCTATATATATATACATGTATATGTAACATACCTATACCTATATGAACGCGTAAGAGGAGTAGCCCACGTCTGGGATTACATGTGGAAGATAAATATGTACAATGTATTTACATATAGGTATATACACAGGTATATATCATATTATATACCCACTTGAAAGAAAATAAATAATAAATTCTCTCCCTTCTTCTTTTTACGATCTTTTTTTCTTCCACTTTTTCTCGCACATGTATATGTATATATATAGATTTAACTACGATCGGCGCGTAACCCCGGTATACATGGGTGCAGGGTATAGAAATTTAGACTGGAATAAAAAATAAAAATGTCCAGTGGAGAATATATATATATACAGGTATATATACCGGCACGGTCGTGTGATACACGAGATCCGATTCTAACGATTAAGGTAACCTGCACATACCTATATACACATATATATATATATATATATATACCTATACCTATGTATCTCTCTATTCGAAGTCGACGCTGCGTGCGTGCAGGTGAAAAGAGAGAAGTTTTCTCATTCTCCGTTTTTTTTTTTCTCTCCCACTCTCCATATGTGTACATACGCATTATAGGTACAGTGTTGGGTATAATATATATCATACGTGGGAAAAGGCGCTTTTTCGAACGTATTAACAAGTACGCAGAGGGATGTCCGTCGCCTCCTTCTGCAGCACCCACGCCACACTTTTCTACTTATTTATTTATTTATTTATTTACTTTTTTCTCCATTTCTTACGTTACGCATATAAACGTAATACATATACCTACGTGTGCTATACGCGCATGTGTTATATATACTGTACGTAATACACGGATCTCGGTATAAGAATGGTCGCTCGTGGTTTCAACACGAGGGAAAGAAAGAATTAAAGGAAACGAGAGAAGGAGAAGGAGAAAGAGAAGAATAAGAACAAGAACAAGAACAATTGAACAACAATTGAACAACAACAACACAAGAACAAGAAGGAAACGGAGAATAAAAGTATGAAGTAAAAGAAGAAAAAAGCCAAAAAGAGTACAGGGAGGGGAAGATATCAAATAGCAGCGGTATCAGATCGCAATCAACGTAACGTTACTTCTTCAAGCTGACTCCTCGACGTCGGGTAAAACGTCACGTCGTCCCGCGTATTAGTACGATACGTATGTATATACATATAGATATATGTAATACTGCAAAAGTACCCACCAAAGGCAGGCATGCAGGTGTATGTTACGGATGCATGCATACATGGACAGAAGCAATAACTATGTAACTACTACTGCTGCCGCTGCTGCTCAAGCGTTGTATATATTAATATGTAACGAGAAGAATTTGAAACTCACAGCTGTTCAATTTCCAGCACGTGACGTATTGTTATCCGCGTTATACGTGTCGTACATACATACATACGTAACATACGTATTATAGCTATTTATATCCATGTTGGGTATATAGACATAGTATACGTGGTATTACAATGTTTAATGAAACATCGCACCGCGCCGCAGAGATTTAACTTGGTATTATACAGTATGAAGTACTGTATATATAGGTGTTCTATATGTATGTATGTATAATATAATCTATCTGTATCAGAACTATGGCTAAGATAGATTATAGGTATATACCGCCGACTCTGCGAGAATCGTACCTCATACCTATGCTATAATACCGTATGCAGTACGCGAATGTGTGACTACTACCTCCATATATACACATGTATAATGTTATACAGTTGATTGTTCGTTCGTTTAAAACACTATAACAGTTTAGTATACAGCGGATACCGTATAACTGCGAGGATTTTCACAAGTTTTACTGTTGTCCGCGTTCCTCTCCCCCGTTTATCTTCGAATTATGATCGGTAAGAGAATGAGAAATTCCCTCATATTCCGGATAATACTGACGACGACAATAATAGTCGCAACAGCAAAGTATCGTGTACAGCTTGCTGTATACCGTCGTAATGCTGCAGTCCCGTACGTTCAACCGCACTCGCAGCATTCAGATAAGATCGATCTTTCGTTTGTTGTCTTGTCGTCGTTAAGGTAATATTAAAGACACATGAAATCCCAATTGTTGCAGATGGTTGAATGCACTGTTACCCATTGTTGAATGCAGTGAGTCTTTAATAGCACCTTAAGGTGCATTTCGGTGAAGCCAAAATACAGAATGAAAATTCCGTACGGAAACTCGATATCGAATTTCTTGCAATACCGAACAGCCCTGGTATGAGGTCGCGTGCGCCAAAAAGACGATTTTCGTGGTGAAAGATCGTATAATTTGTATTTTTATTTTTTCGCAGCATTCGCTATAAACGTACTCAAAGCGTATAGATTGAAGGTGGAATTAAATCGTATTTTCAGTGGATCCGCCCTTCTAGGACTAACATTTTCTTTTCTATTTTTCTTTTCTCTCACTAGATTTATTAATGGGAGAGGCTCGTGAACGCCAGATCCTTTTTTTACTTTCTTGCAAACCTTTTGATGACTTCTGAAACGCAAAGATTCGTCAATATTCGAAGAAAGTCAAAAGTTTTCGTCATTTCCATACAAAACGATGTTTCTGGAATAACGTAATCAGGTCGTATCCGCCGATTTATCATCAAGATATTGATCCTAAATCTAGATCCAATACCTCTAGATATTTACGTAAATTGAAGAAAAGAAAAATGTATATATTTGGCCACGTTTCGGCGAGTAGAACCGAATCGGAGGTTGTCCCTCGTAACGTAGATTCGAAAACTCGATTCGAAGAACCACCGTAATAATACATACCTGAACCATAGAAAAAAAGGGGGGAAAAAACGTGTTTAGAAATCAAAAAGGGAATAATCAAAGATGAGAGATGAGAGATGAGAGATGAAAGATGAAAGAAAAACTGAGCACCCTGTACGTATATAGGTATATATGTATATATTTGTGATGTCGTAGATCTGGCGTCTGCGTCTGTAGTCAGGTAGGGGCCTGTGTATGGGAGTAATGAACGAATGAACGGAGGAACGAAAAGGCAGAGAGGAGAAAAGCCCGACCGAACGACCGAACAACCGAACGGCTGAACGGCTGATCGGCTGAACGGCTGAACGGCTGAACGGTTGAACGGTCAACCGGCCCGGCCGACTACGAAGAGGCGCGTCACAGCCAAAACTCATTTCAAAAATTCCTCCTCGGAGAAATATGTAATTACCTGGGAATAATAGGGGCCCTCGGCCCTGGGTCCAGAGTATCTTTCTGGCCTTGGGCCTGCACCACACGGCCAGGCCGCACACAACAAGCAATACGGGTACGTGAACAGGGGCCAAGTAAAGCCACGTGAGTATCTATGTGTGTACCTATACCGGACCCACGTGTATATATATGTGTCGGTGTATGTATGAGATATTCCATGGAATTTCGACCAATCGACATCCCTCACCTTTTCAGATTTGCGAATCGATTTTATAAATCACGAACCGAGTCTCAGGGATGATAGTTGATTTTTTTCGAATATTTCGACCTTCAGTTTGGGGGATACGAATTTTCGTAAATCACTTCCGCCGACGATTGTCAATTCTTCCAACGGTTCCAGCGCGTAGACGAAATTTCGTACGAAGTAGGGGCCCCTGTGAAATACGTCTTTCAGCCTATACTTCAAACTCAAAATCTTTGCGAACTTTTTTCAGACACTGTAACACTCCTCAAATACTGACTTAACAATATTTAAAATGCCAAATTTCCAAAAGTGGCCGGTTTCAATTTTCTTCAAATTTTCACACGAAACTCTACATCGTAATACGAGGATTCTAAGGTGCCACGGGACTCGCTATCTCAAATGTACAGAAAACCGTTTCGAAAACAAGAATCGTACATTTTCACAAACGATTCGTTCGATTTTGACGAAACTTCGGGAATCGATTGAGTACGATGGCAGAAAGTGGTGGAGTATTTCACTTTTTCAAAACATTATTCACATTTGATAAAAAATAAATATTGCCTATGTTAGCTAGGTTAGATTGCCACCGGCGACTCCAACCGCTCCTTCAGACCTCGCGGAAGATGTGCCGATTATCCGGTTGAGGAGCTACGGCCATTTCAGTCACGTAAAAATTACAAATTTAGATCGTTTTCGCCCCCTCAATCGCATTAATTACGGTAATGAATGATTGAGTAGAAAGACACACCACAAGAGGCAAAAAACAGAAAAGTGCGGTGTAGAATTCTGTATATTCTACACTGCATTCTTCATTATATTCATTTCTTTCTTTGAACTTTTTTTTCTTCTTGTAAATTCAACACAAATTGAGATAATTTTAACCCCCCTGGGTATTATTTCGACATTCGTATTGTATCATATATATATATATATATATATATGATATATGTGTGTATAATAGAACAGTCTATATATACACACCGATAAATTTTTAACACCGTCAATATTCGACCGTGTAGTTTATAGGTATACTACAGGATACGAAAATTTTTCTGTTTTCTCTTCTTCTTTTATCGTCATAAATCAAAATCGTAAGTCGGAATCATCGTCGCGAAGAAACCAGAAAATAAAAAATGACAAACAAATTGACGATTTCGAATATATCGATAGATATCTTGGGCGGGGGGGTGGGGGTCGTTTTTTCGTTGAATTTTGTTATTTACTCTTGTTTAACACGGTGAGTTTACCGGATTACAAAACTCCTTGGTAGTCTCACTCGTGTTCTTTACAGGTGTACAGGTAAAGTACCTAGTATCTATAGTATGTATGTATTTAGTGCATATATCTTTGGATAAGAGCGAGTTGAAGATAGTACTATACATACGTTTGTACATAGGTATATACATACACCTATTTTGGTAGTACTAATATCCACCGTCTCCAAGACGATATAAATACATACCTATGACGATATAAGATGACGATAAACGAAGAACAAACAAATATATATATATATATATACAAGTATATAACTTCTTACGGTACCCGGTGGAGTTATGACTTTGCGCAGATACCACTTACATACATAAATACATACGTATGTACATACAAACAGCAGACGGACAGGTATATGACAGCTCCGAACAGAAATAAGTTTTGAACATAAAAATATATATACATAAGCAGATATAAAAGCCGCTGTAGTTCCATAGTATGTATACATACATACATTATACGTACATGGTGGTTTCTGCAGTCCGCGAAACTGGTACCACCAAAACCCGTTGCTTATTCTTTCATATTATAGTGATATATATATATATATATATATATACACATACATCACACTAGTATATAAGAGGCTCTCTGAGGTTATAATAATGAATAAGTACCTACAATGAATATATAGTATGTAGTGAGGGTACATTAGAACAATCCGAGTTTCCGTTTTCTTTCCGTTCTTATTTTTCTCTTCCATTTTTTTAAAACACGCAACAGTAGTTTTATGTACTTACAGTATTGCGGCTGTCAACATTTTTCATACAACTGTTTCTTCGTCTTATCGTCGCGTCGAACAACCGTAAAACATTCCTCATCAGAATACAATGTAGGTATACACACGTATTAAATTTTACGGGTATCGATAGACGTTTAAAAACGTGATTCGGGTTCAGCGGGAGACATTTTGTGGATAAATTCTTCGACAAATTCCGTGACGAAAAGTTCTTTGGCAAAAATTCCTTTCACCGATAGTTTCCGAGTTAGAGAATATTTGAGTAAACCAATTGCAACGCTGATATGTCCTCTTATATATATATATATATATATATATATATATATATATATATAATATATACAATATATATCTCAACGTGTAGGTAGAGGGTGATCCAGGTTGAGTGGGACACATTGCGTGGGATGGATTCTTGGGGAAATTCTGGGACGAAAAGTCCTTTGGCGAAAATTTCTGTCACCGATAGTTTCCGAGTTAGAGGATATTTAAGTTACACCAATCGCAACGCTGATATGTCATTGCGCAACGCTGATATGTCATTGCGCAACGACCGTGCGCACTCGCGCATCCCTGTCTACCGTGTCTCGCGCACGTGCAAGCTCTGCGATAGGTCAACTTAGATCTGATGTAGCTTGAAAACAAGAGGTCACAAAAATTTTTGCCAAAGGACTTTTCGTCTCAGAATTTCTCCGAGAATCTATACGCAAGACGTGACCTCCTCAAAATGAACCACCCTGTATATATAATATATGTAGTACTATAATGGTATAAACGAAAACCAATCTTATTATCACCGATTTCTTACGTCTAACAACTGTAATCTAGTTAGCCAAGAATATAGTGTAGGACGTAATAAGCACTGTCTTCTATCAACTTTATATCATTGATTTTCAATTCTGACTATTATAGTCTGCAAGCACACAACTTCCTCAAGATGTAGCATACAACTAAAATTTCATGCAGCGTACAGGCATGTCCACCTACGTCTTTCTGAACTAGTTAGACGTGAACTTTACAATAATATTATTCGAAATTTAACGCGTCTAACTAGTTCAGGATAAATGAGTATAAGCTCGATATTCGTACACCTATAGCAATAAATGATCGCTTATGAAATTGTGCAATAATCCTATACCTAATTCTTACATACTTTTGC
Organism: Phymatocera aterrima; assembly: GCA_963170745.1. Taxonomy (NCBI): domain Eukaryota; kingdom Metazoa; phylum Arthropoda; class Insecta; order Hymenoptera; family Tenthredinidae; genus Phymatocera; species Phymatocera aterrima. Next base: position 17,617,047 of record OY720663.1, on the reverse strand, counting down.
CATGAATCCGAATTTCGAATTTGATTCCGTATGCACAGATTGATGAAATATTATGTCACGTATGTATGTGTACCACGTCGCCACTCATACACATGTATACACAGCATTCGCGTATGTCCAGATGATTTTGAGACATAGTTTATAAATGTTTAGCAGGTTCCTACCGCAAATTACATTGCTCTCGATATACAGGGTGACGCGGAATTCACGCCGAGCTTTCTAACGGGTTATTCTACGTTAAGAACCGGGATCAAAAACTCCTAGCCAATTCTTTGTCCAAAATGCATTGACTTTTTGTTGTGGTCCATCGAAGATTAGCCGACGTTTCTTTGCTCGTATTCTTGCACACATCGGCGATCGCCCGTTCATAGAACGCGCCGGTGTCATTGGCTAATCTTCGATCGACTATAACAGCAGATCCATGCATTTTGGAGAATAAAATTGATGAGTTGAATTCGATCGCGTTTGCAACAAAGTTAATTGACACCGTTAAAAATCTTGGCGACGATTCCGGGTCACCCTGTACAACCCTAAATTCGTTTTTCTCCAATTTGTTGTGTTCCTTTTCCATTATACTATAACTAGGTGTATACCATGATGTATATTATATGTATAGGATCTCACATGCTTATTGTGGCATATAAAATATGCCTCTATACGTATATTACACTCCCATAGATCTGTCTACAACTTTTCTCACATCATCAAAAAGATGAAGAGTGGAAGAAGCAAAAAAAAGAAGAGAAAGAAAAGACGAAAGAAGAGAAGAGAAAAGGGCGTGAACCTTATCGTCAAGGAAGTTGAAGCATAACTATATGTATATACGCTATTGCGTCATTGAGCTGTGTGTATCCTACACGTAACGTATGTGCATTATATACACAATGCGCAGTATCATATACACACATGTATGTACATACGCATACAATCCTGCGTATCTACGCACGTAAAATATGAGCACACAAACGTTTCTCAGTTAATGGAAGTCGGGGCAGCCAGGGGTTCCCTCTTGCCCGTAAGAACATGGTAAAAAAAGTAAGTGACCAGCCTTACTCTGCAGCAGCAGTCTCAGCCCTTTAATAACCGCTACGTAGCCCATATATCGTAGCCTCTACCAATATCTCTCTGGAGGCTAATTATGCTATATAGAATCCTGCGTGTACACACACCGCATGTAAGAAGATGAACAAAGTGAAAACATAAAAAAACCAGCCCCCCATAAAGCATTTTCGTACTTTCTTCTTTCTGTCCTTCTTTCCATTTCACTTCTTAGATGACCATTTGACGATTCCATTCTTATCACGAATGGGATACAGTATACCTAGATGAGAAATCGATGTATACGTCCGTACGCATGTATATACATACATACATACATAGATACACCCGCATATTGTACTAACGGTATACTATACTATACTATACTGTATAAAAGCTGATAAAAGATTATAAACATCCCACGGTTGAGAACCACCAAATGGAAACACACGGAATGCGATCTAGGAATTCAGGGGTTCTCGTGGGCTAGCTTTGGTGGCTAGCTACAGGCATAATAGCTCCAACTCAGCTTGTTAGCTTAGCCCCGCATGGCGCGATGTGCTGCAGCATCGCATCGTCATTTGTTTCGAGATAAGGAACAACGCCTCGTTTTATGCCTATATTATACCTTAAACGTATGTGTGTATATTCAGGTAGGCAATATACCTCTCCACTGCATGCAAGCAAGCGCCTTACTTTCTGCTTTGTTATTTTTACTTTTGAAACGGTATGAAGATAGTAAAAAAAGTAATAAAAAAAAACACAAGCAAACGAACGAAAAAATGAACGAATTATCGTGATACAGCTATAGTTCGGAGAACACGAAAAAGCGCGAGAAATGGTTCACCGTCGTGCAGTAAACTGTCACTCTACGTCCGCAGCAGAGATTAACGGTTCTGATTTTAGTATGTATGTACACTACATACCACATGCATAGATACACGGGTACACGCAAGGAATAGGCCGCGTCAGACGTAACCTAGCCATCTCATGAATCACAAGAGACACGAAGAGACCTGCCGTCGTCTTCTTCTTCTCGTCGTTTGCTTACCTGCTGCCATGCCTGCCCAGGCCTCTATCTACCAAAGTACCTATCAGCATGAGAATTGTGTATCGCATAGGTTGACGGGAGTATAGAGGTGCGCGGTCAAAGGTCAAGCTCAATTGTAACTCTCTCGTATATAATATTGAGAAGACAGGAGGTATTGCCCCCTCTGTTGATGGTCTCAACGCCTATCTTCTTCGAGGAGCAGGAGCAGGAGCAGTCGAACAGGTACAGAAGGTAAATACACATATATATATATATATATACCTATAGCCAAACGAATACTACACAACCCTTCACGGACGGTTACCCGGTACGCAGTTGATACCAGTTGATACTGACTCTATACCTATACCCATACGTAGATACGGAGCAATTGTATATCATTCCGTAAGGTGTAATTTGCCGCTAGATTCGACGTATGTTTCTCATCACTGATTATTCTTACGCTACTTACATTGGAGATGATTATATACCTGTGATATACCTAGATACGTATGGAAAAAGTTGGTAGGTAGGTAGGTATACAGTATACTTAAAACATATTTCAACATATATGAGAGTCTGATGTGAAGCGAACTATTGTACCACATGATACGTAGCTCCTCACCTCGACAGGAGAGCGGTTCAGGTAGAGCGGGACACATTTTGCGGATAGATTCTTGGAGAAATTCCGAGACGAAAAGTCCTTCGGCAAAAATTCGTGCGACCTCTCGTTTTCAAGCTACGTCAGATCTAAGTTGACCTATCAGAGAGCTCGCACGTGCGCGAGACACGGCAGTCTCGGATGCGCGAGTGCGCACAGTCGTTGCGCAATGACATATATTGAGCGTTGCGATTGGTGTAACTTAAATATCCTCTAACTCGGAAACTATCGGTAACCGAAATTTTTGCCAAAGGACTTTTCGTCTCAGAATTTCTCCAAGAATCCATCCCACGCAATGTGTCCCACTCAACCTGGATCATCCTCTACCTATACGTTGAGTATATATGTATATATGTATATAAGTTTCCGACGACAAAGTCTATAATCGTAAGCCGATTTGTCAGGCAAACTGGATTTTCGTCAAGGGACATGTACAAGTGCATACGTGTATGTAGCTTACGTATACATAGTACATTAAATCCGTGGAGGTCCTTCTTCTCCCTTTTTCTTTCTTTTTCCGAATGTATGCGTGTATACCTATACACATACCTATATTCTTGTCCCTTTTGATTATCTACGGCTAGGCGTTGGGGCATGACATATACACGTGAGACGGGGCGTAGTGTGTTTTCAACACGACGATTTGATCTAATATTTAAAGTATATACGCATATATAGAGGAACCAGGTTGGTTATACATATATACAATTATATTACATATAGTATGAGGATTAAATTATAGATCCATACATATTATATACCTATACTATACGTATATTCGAAGTTGACGAGCCGACTCGACTCGACTCGACGCGACCGCGACGCGGTGGTTTTACACGAGTTTATAAATTATGTCATAAATTATTGATCAGTGAATATAAAATTCATTATACATATATAGTTGTACACAGTAGATATATACATATGGATTATCATTACTCACGTGTTCGTCGACGGAGTATGTCAACTCGCCATCGTCGTACAGAACGAACCAACGTCGTTGCCATCTCTGAAACAAAATGGATTACGATTTAGAAAAACTTCAAGCTTCATTGACTTTTTTTTTTTTCTTTTACAAAAATAATACACATCAGCTGATCGTTTTCGTGAATATAATCGCATTCTCGATTAATACATATTATAACATTTCTGCCTAAAATTTATCGACGAAGCCAAATCACCATCGAGATAATATTAATTCCGTGTTGGCCGAAAAATATGTTGATAAAAAAAAAAAAAAAAACAATTTCGGCATCGAAACAACCACGATATCAATGATTTTTCGTCATTTTGTTACGTGTCAAATATACGTAGACTCCTGTTCATTAATGATTTTGCTCTGAAGTTAGCTGGTTGTAAGCTTGCGGTAAGTTTCTCGAGGGGTGAGACGGAGACCAATCAGCGCGTTGTATTCTTGGATGAATTCAAATGTCCCGCGTGGATATGGTCTCCGCCTTACCCGTGGAGCCAACTTATCACAAAAACGTGGCCAACTTCAGAGCAAAACCATTAATGCACGGGTGTGTACATTGCGTACCTTCTTGTTCGATACCTTATTTCTTTCTACAATATTCGCAATTGGATAGAAACAGAGAACAAAAAAGAATGGAAAAACTGAACGGGAGATATATCCTTCTTCAGGTTACGGAAAATATCACTCCTATAAGGTATTGCTCGAGGGGGTGGTGGAGGAGCGATTGTTAGGCAAGGTAAGACTTGGGATGGTGATGGTGATGGTGATGGCGACGGCGACGGCGACGCACGGCGGCGTGCAGGTCGTTTATGCGGCCTACAACCTACGCGGCGGCGTGGAGCACAGCCACGGTACGGCGTGGCGGCGGCGGCGCATTATTCTATCTTCATCCAGTAATTATGCCTTAGGAGTGTATATATATTGTACAGCGTGCATTGAATATCTATATATACGTATACATACGTATATATAGGTATACATACATATAGTTTGTTACATCTAGGCGTACGCGTGGGAAGAGATCTCTAGGAAAAGTTACTACGCTATATGTATAGTGAGTAGTCTTGGTGGTGGCCGTAGCAGCATGATATAGTTGGATATAGGTATACGTACTAACTGTACCTAAGCACGGCTGCGTAAAGCATATATAGGAGGCTGATGCAGCTAAATCATGAATTTTTCTACTTTCTTCTATAGGTATGTATATACATACCTTTACCTGTCGGATATAGGTAGGTTATAGGTATAAATTGAAATACGAATGAGCAATAATTATCGATCCTCTGTTAGTACTATACACTATACATACTGCAAGGCTTGTCATTGTAAAGCTATACATAACATCTATGTACGTACGATGATAGTACATACGCCTATGTACAATGTATAATTCTCAATTGATCGTTAACCTTCTCTCTTCTATTCCCTCGTTTTATCTCTCTTCTACTTTTCAAATACGTATACGTATGATGATGCATGCGAAGTAATATAGCCCTTAATGTATTTCACTGTACGTATGTACGTGGGAGTACATATCGCATAGCGGTGTGGATAAGTCGTAATTTGCAATAGAGACAAAAGCGCATGACTTGGGCTCGGATAGGCGTAGGTATATATAGCGGCTTAACTCGGAGCAATAAATCGTACAGGATACTACATATCCATACATACGTGTACACACGTATACATAGATATAGGCATAACTGTATGGATGAACGCATAGACGAAGCTGCGACATGCGTCCAGGCGGACGGATGTAGGATCACGGTACGGTACAGTTTGAAATCAATATACGAAATTCAATGAGAAATCCATTTTCCGCACACCCAACGAACAGAATTCGGATCTTTCACTACCGCAGATTCGAATTGGTACGGTATAACGATAACGCGAAAACAAAACTGTACAGTACGGATTTGAAAAACGGGCGATAAAAGAACCGTACATTTTTCATCCGATTGCATCACTGCAGTATTTCCGAAAGTGTATGACGTGTGGCTGCCAGACGCTGTACAGGACCGATATCCTCGAACTGGAGTCGCGAGAACCGCGCCCGAGGAACGATTACACCGAAGATCTCACGGAACTCGACAACAATTTCCATACCCGGAGGCTAGTGGAACATTTTCGAAAAATTCCACACATCAGGGGATGCAAATTCCCCCGAGATTTACACACTTCTTCCGCGTATGCTATACATATGCGATTCCCCGAGATTTCCATATAGGTACTCCAGAATTTCCATGTTTCCCCTGAAGACGCCCCGATAAGGATATGTATGTACATATGTATCTGCCTATACGACAAAGGTACATAGGTAGTAGAAACTTGTTGCGTGACGTGAGACCGTGCATGTCATCCACAATTATACTCTCTGCCGGTATAATACTCGTGAACACGGGGGTGTTGTCCTAGCGCCACGTATGCATAGTACAGCCGCTGGGTATGTACATATGTACACGGTACGTACACCCGCCGTACACCTACACACGTCGTAATACGTAACATGTTCGGTATACATACCTAAACACTATAGATACTACAATGATACTAAGGTAAGTACCTACCATGGGCATAGGTCTGTTCCAGAGCGTAGAATATACATTTTTTGTCGTTTCCTTCTACACAGGGAAGGGAGAAGAAAGGAGAAGTAAAGAAACTGCGGCGTGGCGCGCGGTGGATTGTGAAAGCTGCCGTAGGGAGTTGTCAAGAGACTATACAATACCTGCGAACGAAGTATACGTGCAAGACGTGGTTCACTACACCTAGACACCTATGCGAGTATGTTATACCTCCTCCCACTCCGACTCCCACTCCCTCTCCCACTCGGACCTTTCTCTACTTCTTGTACTTCCTGGTGTAGCAATTAAACCTACCGGAGGTACCTACAGGTATGCCTGTACCTACCTATTAGAACCTACGTAGATGATGAGTATATATACATACTGCGTATGTATAATGTATATGTACATGCGAGTATAGCTGACTACATCATGGGACACAGTGTAATGATCGCATTAAAAAATTGATTAGGTATATAAGGTATGAAGGCAAGGCGCCTATACCCAACTGGCGATTACCGCTTTGAGACTGACCGCAGAGTAATTAGACAATTCATTGATCATCGGTCATCCGATCATGCATTCGTATATCACAGTATAAAGGATGCGGAGCCTTCGATGCCGACTGGACCTACCGCCGACCCTGACGATCTTAGATTTTGCTCTAGAATTAGGATGTATATATATAAGTTTTAGGGTGTCGAAAAGTGGACTCTTGAATAATTTCACATTATTTCGAGCACCGGTCCAGAAGCCGAAGTCATCCTCGCACTGATCTACGTCCCAACATCCGTGAGCCACGCGAGAAAAGCAATTGAATGGAAAAAAAATCTTCGAAATATTTTTAAATCAGGGAAAACATTTTTTTGGTGACATTCTTTCAGCGACCCGAACATATATATACATTATCGCTCGCAAAAATAGTACAAAGTCGAGATTCTTACGGCGATGGACGATTTCCACGAAATTTTCACTAACAATTCATTGTCAGATTACGAGAACATTTTTGAGACCCTGCGGAAAATGGGCGAGACTTCTGGCTAGATAGCAGAAAAATGAAGAAAAAGGAACAGAAAATGAAAAGAAAAGACCCATTTCTCAGATAGAAATATCATTGTATGTAGTATATATATAGGAATGCGATCGTTACATCTGTACTATACTAATTCCTACTAATCGCTATATTATCAGCGTCGTTGAAGACAAAAACTCGTAACACGCCGCTACGTCTATAGATACATATTATTATCAAAGGGTGAGGAAATATTTGAAGCGTTCAAAAAAATAGACAGAACTTCTACTACGCTTGTTCCTCGGCTGTAACTGACTTTTCCAGGTTCTTCCGGGCAAAAAATTCAAATTTTCCATCTTCCGTTTCCATCTTTTTTTTCTTCTTCTTTTGGTGCATATAAAGAAGCGGCGTACCGGTGAGCAGAGTGTATGAATAATAATTTTACGACGTGGCAAAAACAGAATAATCGAAGTATGAAAGTTCGAAATATCCGAAACTTTTAGAATTCCGGGTAGGACTGAAGAATATCGAGATCTTCTACTACGAAAAAGGTGGAAAAAAATTTCCAAATTATTCCGCACGATTTTCACCGATCCCTTGTATTGCGCCTGCGGACTTTTCCAGCACGAACCGAATTCCATGACATTTCCCGCAGCTAGCTGGGCTTCCAAGTTTTCCAGGCATCTTGCGGGGAAAGCGTATATATACCTATAGCGGCCCTGAATACAAGATTTCTTTACATTTTTCCTCCGTTTTCGGGCTCTCATCGGAGAAAACGGTTCGTCCCGGACGCATCGATTTCACAAATCGTCGTTTTAACAAAAAAAATGTCCCTCAAGACAGAAAACGGTAACGCTGCAGCAGTTATTTCGCGCGATCGTTTCTATGCAGAGCTTAAATTGTAATTGATTCTTGAGGATTTCGTCTTCTATAATAATACTATAACTACACGATCCTGTGATCGCGTGCCTCGCATGAGGTGACAGCCATTTGAAAAAAAGAAGAAGAACACTATCCTCAGTACCACGGACTTATGGACGGAGCGCAAGCTAGGCTTGTAGGCGAGGGGCATGAATCTTGGGGAGAGTACATGTGGTAGCACGTCGGCCATATTGATGAGCTAAATTTTCAGGCGCCACGTTTAAACGATTCACTTTAGACAGTATTAGTTTTGTGGACAGGGGATCAATTGTGTAAAAAAAGCGTTACTTATACTTACAGGTGAAATGTAGTCTTATTCTCTACTTCGATCTCACATTGATGTTTGGGTTTTGAAAAAGATCTGTTTTTGCAGTTAAGAGCTACACAATAAGGCATGTTGTATATTATTCTCACTTACTATTCAATTAAAAATATCGCTGTGGAAAATTATTGGCTACCTTCTAACCTAACCTATACAATAACAACAACGATCCGTCAAAGTGCAAGCCGTAAACGCTTATATATATCCGTGGTATACATATGTATATCTATTTAGCTGTATATGTATATCTATATCTATTTAGCTCATCAATATGGCTGACGGCGCTGATTCCCCTTCCGTCTTTCGCTTCAGCCCCGCAGGGAGAGGCTCCGTCCATAAGTCCATGCTCAGTACCTATATCCATCTGCATCTCTGCATAATATTTGAAGTTTGCCAATTTTTACCACTTGAGCTATACTTGGTGCTCTCCGCAGTGAGATTGTACCGTATGTATATACTATATACTATATTTTGTCTCTTCTAACACTTCCTCAAACGCCTCACCCCGCAGCCGTTTAGTTTATCATTATACATATACATATTGAACTAATTTTCTGTCTCTACGTTCGTATAATCGACATTGTATGTATAAAGTATATAATAAAATGCAGGAAGGCCGACGACGAAAACCGAGAATAAAAATGTAAGCCGATGTTATATTACAAACTGTTACAACAATATGCGTTTCAATACGATTATAAATAATCATTCTCGCGCGTTAGTTTCAACCTATATTATATACCGCCGCGCAGGCATCTCATTGCTCCTTACACGTATGTAGATGCATGTATGAATAAATTTATCGTTCGAGTTCCGTGTTCGCCTTGAAAAGGGGTGTAGAGACTACCGATACTCATTTTTACAGATTTAATACGTATATATAAAACAGTATGTTACATTTCACAAGTATCGTGATTAAACGCCGTTAACCATATCATTAACGGACAAAGTCAAGAGTGAAGTTAGAGTTAAAGTTAGGTTATGTTATGTTAGGCTAGGCTAGGCTAGGCTAGGTTACGTTACGTTTGGTTACAGCGATTAGATAAACATGACAAAGTGCCGTTGCGTTGCCGCGGCTCGCGTTCTTCCTGCATCGCGGCGAAGGTCGGTATACATATATGCCGGTATACCACATGAAACATACCTACTATGCGCACATGTATTCATTGCGTTACATATGCCTGCGAACGTATATATATATATATACACATAAACATACGCTACTCGCCTTGCTCCAGATCCATTTGTAATTCGTAAGGCGAATATTAACGCTATACAATACTACACAATATATGCATATATAGGTACACACATGTATACCTGCCGAAGTATTTATACAGCTGAGATATAGGTAGGTATACATGTTTGTTAGATCAAGGTTACGTACCAACGTAGGTATATACACACATAGTAGATATATATATATATATACATCGCCAAAATACCGTTGATGAACGAAAAAAATTCTCAAAAGTAACGAACGAGATGAAGAGGGAAAAAAAAAGAAATCACCACCAGAAATAGTTCGTTAGAAAAATCGAGCAAAGAGAAGATAAGAAAAAAGTGTTCGAGATCCCAATCCTTACTGTAGCGTAGGAATAATGAACTAATAACAGTTTTTTCAATCCGCGCGAGCCTAGCGCGCGCGTGCGGATCATGACCATCGGACAATTATTATAGTATCTGAAATCCTATCTCGTGGCGGAGAAATAGAATCCATACGTGTACAGGATCGAACTCCAAACCTGCAGGGAAAACTCGCGATCTTGCAAAAATCCTCGCATGCGTTGGTCTCCGGGGCGGCTCATTTTTTTTTTTTTTTTTTTTATCTCAAATATTGCGTCCGCGCAAACTTCGGAGACCAACGCGTTGTGAGCTTTTTCCCCAGATCGTGAGGTACAAAATTTTCAGCGAGATCGTGAGAGTTTCCAAGATTTCCAGTAGTTTTTTCCCCCCTCTTCTTCGACTCTCTCTCTCTGTTAAACTATTTTTCGCGTGTTTTTCATTTGGTTTTCGTATTTTTTATTTATTCATCTGCCACTGTCCCTGCTTTGCCCAAGAATGTTTTTTCGTTCTCGACCGAGCCTGGGCGCCCAACATCGGGCTGCAGACATTTCTCTTCCGATCTCTCGCGTTCGCGCAAACTCCCGAGACCAACGCGAGCAATAATTTTTGTGCGATCGTAAGACTTTCCAAGATTCTCAATTCATTTTCACTAGTTCGGACCATACGAAAGGTATAATATACCGAAAAGGGACACGCCACACGTACACGAATACATGAATAAATAAATAAACTAAACGATCGCTAATTCGCGCGGTTTGTCTAACGTGGATTACACATTTGGTACATATATCTATATAGTCGTATTAAACCACCTCATGTATATACGTATAAGAACAAATATACCCGCGCACAGAAGCTACGACGACGACGACGACGACGATGCCGACGAAGACGACGGCAACAGGTTGCGCAATGAATTACCGTAAAACACGCATACATGGATATTGTTGGGTATAGGTTAGATATATATATAGAGGTGTGGCTGTTATAGGTATAAGTACAGGAATATACACACACTTCGTGCGAGCTGGTGTACATGTACGAGGTATGCATGTACCAACATATACTTATATTATCGGGCGAAGATCCCGCATTCCGTTAAACCTTATTCCGGGCTATAAGAACCTCCGCCTGCACCCATGGAATCACACATTCATATACGTAACAGAGTATACCTATATATATATATGTATAAGACGACCGGCACAAGGTACAAACGAGAATTTTGTTTCACTTAATGTGATCAACTTCTTTTTTCATTAGTACCTCTTTTCAATATCCATACATATATGTATATGTATATGCATATGTATGTAAATATCTATAGAATAATGATCGTTATTATTATTATTATTATTGAATACATACAGTAACCATGTTATGCATTATACCTATATACCTCGACAAATTTGTGTTTTACATGCATATAGGTATATATCCAAATGGCAACTGGACATACCTGCATACATGTGTATATACATAATGTAATATACTATTGCACCTGCAACAAGTATCCTAGCTATAATATCTGTATGTGTCTGCGCGTGCGTACGTATGTATGTACGTATGTAGGTAGGTATGTATACGAATGTAGGTAGGTATGCGTTTGTATACCCGGGGACGGCGGACGAGTAGCCGTCCGCGCCGCGACGCCTGGTTCGACGACCTCGGTAGGAATGCCGCGGACATAACCTACCGTAACAGAGCGACGCGCCGCGTCGACCAACCCCCTTATTCCCCATTTCTTCCTTTGCATTCCCTCCCTGCCCTTCCTTTCCTTTCCCTTCCCGTCACGTCCCTTACCGTCCCTCCGCCCTATTTCCGCGGATGGAGCGACTGATGCATAATATATACCTGCCACGATGTGATTTCAGGATGATATATGCAATATATATATACGAAAATCGCATACAATGTGTATGCATATGGGTAAGATATACCGTCGCGTAGGAGGTACCCAGTACCTATATGCTCAATGAAGAAACGACGTAGGTGCAGAGGAAAAAAAACACCAACAGACATTTCCTAACACCGAACAACATCAATATATTCCGCTAATGCTTAGGTATGTATTACATGCATACATACTATTAGGTATATATATATATATATATATTGTCTGCGACGAATGCGAATTGGTGATTTCCAACTTTTCCGCACTTGACCGTAACGCAATATACTATTTTTCTTTCTTGTTGCAACCCAATTCCGGAAGTCCCTGGCAGCGAGCAATAAAGAAAGCGAGAAAATACGGTAAGACACAAAAAATTGGTAAACGAAAGAAACGGAACGTGATCGTTCAGATTCTTCTGGCGCCCAGCGCGAGGCTGCAGAATGAACCAATTTTCGCCGTCGTTCTGTCATACAATGGATATAAACTGCATCTAGATGAGATAATATTTCTTCACCTCTGTACCCACTGTACATATGCCTATACAGCTATGTACGTATACAGGGTGCCCCAAAATTAGGTACAAAAAAGGTACAAAAAATCATAGGGGTAATAGAGGGGGTTGAGCTGAGTAAGTCGATCCAAGAAACACGTGGGTCTGCGAAGTCCCGATTGTGAACCGATGCTAGCTGTGTACTCGGTTGCGTACGTGCGGGCGCTCGGCAGGATTTCTTAACCGGTCATATCTCGCGAACGCGACTTCGTAGACCACATGTTCCATGGGTCAATTTACTCAGCTTGACCCCCTCTATTACCTCTTTCATTTTTGTATTTAATTTTCGGACACCCTGCGTACGTCGATATATTTCTTTGTCAAAATTATATAACTTAAAACCTGAGAATCGTTTAAAAAATGCAAATTCTCACAAAATGAAAGAAGAAGAAAAAAAATTTGTGATAAAAGTAAACGCAAGAATAAAAATACTAACCCCCCTCCCCCGAAAAGAATGACGCACGTAGACAGTTCTGCTGCAATCATGCATATCCATATGTATGTGTGTATGTATTACCTATATAGGTACGACGACGATGAAGCTATGATATCATGTATATGTATAGGTATAGGTATAGGTAATGGGTATATGATATGTATCACATGCCGTAGGCACGGGTGTATGTATGCATACGCATACGCATATGTATATATACATACGCACCTACCCACCTGCGTGAATGGCAAGTTCGATAAAAAAAAGCCCCGAAGCTGTGATATCGTATAATAATGATCGTATAATTCGACGTAGAGGTCTATACATAGGTAGGCTGCACGTATACAGCAAATGTTAAAAGTATGTAAAACATACATGATACATATATATTTCAATATAGTCTTATAACATACGGTCAACATAGGTATAGTATAATATCGCAATCGATGAAATTTTAATCCAATTTGACTTTTATTCGATAAATATGATAAACGCGCGTCAAGGCAAAGCCGCGCGCTGTTTCTATGATAGCTATATACGTACCCAACCATGTATACATACGTACGTACCTATATATACCTGTATATGCATATATATATGCGCGTATCTACATATGTATGAGCAAATTAGCCGCAGCACAATAATATTTACCTCCTCAACGTGTCAGCGCATATGACCGTTTTCGTCAATACGTACGATATATATGTACACTGATAACATTATATCAACGAATGTAAACTACTGCAGGTGTGTGTGTGTTAAATCATTATTGCTGGTATACGATATTCAAATCTACGTATGTATGTATATATATACTGTTATATATAACTATTTCTACTAACTTTCATCAATTTTATACTTAGACGCGGCTATACCAGGCTAAAGAGATATCGTGATTTTTCTTTTACTGTCTTCTTCTATATATCACTATTCTCTACCTAACGTAACTACTACGTATGCAATGACGCGGGTGAATTCATATAATAATAACAATGGTAATACTAGTAATAACAATTCGAATATTCTACGGTCTTATTTCGTTTTCGTGACGTTTCATACCGATCTATAGTATGCATGTATATACGTACATACAACTGCACTTCTATGAACATTGAACAATGTACGTATAATAATGCATGTGTACATACATGTATACATATAATATATACTAGATATATTTCAAACGAAGGTGCCAGACGATGAAGTCACGGCCGAAGGATCGCTTTAATACAAATAGAAACTGCCACAGAATCGCGATCATCATAATACTATACGAGTATATATACGTATAGGTACACGTATGTATAGTGCATATATATATAGTTCAAGTGTACCCATTATACGTAAATATACCATGTATACGTAGGTATATACCTGTACATCTGCGCTATACAAATTTTGAAAAAAAATTCCAATTGCGAGTGATTCTTCTTTCTTTCAATATACTCACGATATATTCATGTATTTATTATTGAGATAAATAGGTACATACGTACTACAGTATCGCGGTAATGAAAACAGAATTGATATACAGGCGCCTAGAGTATATGTATATATATATATATATATATACACATACCTATGTGGATGTATATACTGCACTCTGTACTACATACGTACTACTATAATTTTTTACACAATATTGAAATACAAATCGGCATAAAAAAAGACGGAGGAAACAGGAAGCAGGAACATAAACAGACGAAAAAATGTCGCCACGGCAATGAAATAATCGAATTATAGTAGGTGATACATGTATGTAGTATCATAGTACAAAATACTTTCGGATCGGGACATCTATGACGCAAGCGTCGCGTCGCAATTGCCAGCAATTTTTCATTGATATGTACCTATGTACAAACTGTCAACGTAAAATTGAATATCATGATTAGAATGAAATGATCTGATGCCCTGTTAAATATCAATACGAAATTTCCGGACAGAAGAATTCGAATTTTTCAATGACGTAACTTTGGAGTACAGGAACGATAGCGCAGGAACAAAACTATACCTATAGATTAGAAAAACGGGCGATAGAGGAAACCGCAAATTTTTCATCCGATTCCTGGAGCTCTGCATTTATTGCAATGAAATGACGTGGGCAGGCGCCACCGAGGACCGATATCCCCCAATCTAGAGTCACACGAGAATGCCCGGGTGAGAATGATCTCACCGAAGATCTTCCGAAACTAGACTGAATTTCAATCCGCGGAGGCTGTATTTTTTGTTAAATTTCACACAGCATGTAAATTTTTCACGCGGCGTGCAAATTTTCCTCGGAACGTTTCCACGACGTTTCTTTCACGTATCATCGAATTACCTAAAATTTTCGTGATTAACCGCTGGGTGATGAACGCCCTTCCGATGTGTATCTCTCGTTTTGCTTCCTCATCATTACGATCGTACACATTTCAATTACATATACATTTTTACGGAGTGAAGAACAGTGTATAGCATTTCGTATAAAACATCGTGTATCGTTATGGAGAACTACAGAAGTCATCGTACTGGCACCGGTATAGTATGTATGTACCTCTATCGTCCCGCGGTCGAAGAAAAGTTAACATAAGTAAGTAAGTACGAACGAACGTGAGACCCGGAACAAAGTTAACCATGGAAACAACTTTTATATATATATATACAGTGAGGATGAGAGGAGACGCGATGTATGCGGCATTAGGCACCGAATACCTATAACACGTGCAAGGAATACAAAACGATGAAGAAGAAGAAGAAGAAGAAGAAGAAGATGGTCGGTTGGTTGGGAGGGTGGCGGCGCGGCGTAGCCGCAGCACATTTGCGGTCACACCACCCGCAGGGGCGAATAAAAACGCAGTAAAGAGAAGCGATGACGCGCGACTGTATTATACACATAGTATAAACAACATAGAGCGTAGTGGTGTACATGAAGAAAAAGAAAACGACGTTACTTACCGCCGCATAATCGGAAAACCTTACGATTCCTTGCAATCTGCAGATATATTACCACCACTCGATTGAATAACAACCGTAAACAATCAAATACACGTAATCGCAAAATTAACGAACAATGTGAGAAAAAAAGGTACCTACCTACGCGAAAATGAACGACATACATTGAACGAATGAATTCATTGGATGATTTCCCTCCAGAGGTATATTGGTATAGGAAAGAAAACGTTCTACCTACTCCGTGCGATGTGACAGCTACTCTCCGAAAATTTATTGCTTCTATTCGTAAAATCGGCATCTTTTCATGCACGTCCGGTATATGGATTCATTGTCTGTATAGAACGCGCGTCCTCGTTGCAGGCTGCAAACTTCGATCGATCGCATCGTGGAAAACAGATCTACGTATGCATTATCGAACGAAAATTCACGAACAAATTTCCGTACCCGTTTTTTCACAACGAATAAATCCAGTTTGAAGATTTCCCCGTCCATTCCGGCCGGGCCACCCTGCATATGCCATACATGCGCCCTGTTTCATATACCTATAGTATACTCTACTCATCGTCAGTGAAACCGAATAGAAAGAAAGAAAAAACACCAGAAGAAGAAGAAACAAACAACGAAGTACAAGAATAAAACCTAATCAATTTTCAATCATTTTTCTTCTTCTATAAATCGATTCTTTCGTTCTCTCTCTTACTTAATAAAATCAATTGAAATCAAACGCCTTTCCATAATACAAACTACCAATAGTTTTACAGCTCGACACAGGTATATAATTATCCCCTAACCTAACCTAACCTACAAATCTACGAACACATTACCTATCATACTATACATGTATGTATGAATAGATACTGTACTAGAATTATGTGTAATGCATAATAGACATACACACACACACACACACACACACGCATATATACATATATATATGAATAGGTATGTACACGCGTAGTCGGTATAAATTTCATATTATTTTGCGCGCAGCCTCCAAATACATTATATATACAATATACATACGTATGTGTATATATATACATATATTTTGCCCCGGGGAACAACAGAGACCTACTTTCGATAATTAGACGCCGCCATGTGAAGATGAAAAAAAAAACTATATATATATATATATATATACACATGAATACCTACATCATACCCATATGTGTACCGGTACACACGCGCGCATGCGTTACGTGTATACTTATATATACCTGTAGAGAGAGAGAGAGAAAGTAATTATTTAGGAAAAGGGAAACAAAAAAGCCAGAAAAAACGGATTCTTATACCTCCTATTATCATTATCTATACCTCCACCATTACAAAAGTGATTTTCACGAATAGCAGAACCGTCGTGATACCATACCCTGGTTTACAACTTTACGTGAATAATCCTGACAATCACGATAGTATAATAGTAATGAGAGGAAAAATGATAATAATAATAATAATCTAGATTCTACGTAGGTTACATTATACCTCTATAGGTATAACCTATACATACAGAGTTTTTCTCACCGTCTGTCTCTTTTGAGGAAATCCGTGTCAAGCTTCCGGTTGTAATTCTATATATATATATATATATACCTCTTACACCGAATAAAATAATAATATAAATTCAGGAATCGGATCACTGGATCGTGTGAAAATAAAAGAAAGCGAAACTAACGCGAATCGTGTAGAAGACAGAGAGAGAGAGAGAGAGAGAGAGAGAAAGAATGGAAGAGCGAAATGAACGGAAGAAGAAGAAGAAGAAAAGAGACGCAATGAAACCGAAGTATACCGGATATACATGATATTATAGAAAAATGAGGAAATCGTGAGCCGATCTGTTAGTAATGGTTCACAGATCAACGAGCAACAAGAAATATACCTAATTATAGTATGATCATGGCACGTACAGGATATGAAATAAAACGCTTCCGCTTTCTTTCGTTGCAGTTATATCTAGATATGCTGTTGCCGATAAGTTTCGTAATCTTTTTGTTCTGCTAGGCTGAAGTTCAAGTAGCACCCACCGACGACGCGAACAATAAATTGAGTCTCATTATATTTCGCGATTTGCCAATTTTCCCAATTTTCAATAATCAAATTCCGTTATTTCGAGACGTAGGTATTATATACAGAGGTATTTTCATCTTTCTATAAATGAACGAGAGAGAGAGAGAGAGAGAGAGAGAAAGAGAGAGAGAAAACGTGAAGAGAGAACAATAAATACATTATAATATATCTGTGTTCGTTTCAAACAATGCAAATTCATACCATCCCTAGGTTCGTACATATATACAGGGTGTATCTAAAAGTGTATCCAAAAGATGGCACGCTACGGGTACCAGCGGATTTGCCGTCGAAAACTGATATGAACTGATTTTCACAAAAAGTCCGGCGTGCCCCCTTGTTTTCGAGATATCAACGATATCGGCGAACCAATCGAGAAACACCTTAAGGATTCCGTATACGCATGCGAGCCTTGACTCTTGGGTATATATACTACAACCGCAGCAGGGGCAGAACATTTTTATGTTCCGCTTTCCGCTCCGTCAAATTTTGTCCCGACCATTCGATTTCTCTATAAATCGTGTTACGCCTGCAAGGGTTGCAGTAGGTACACCCAACTGCAGTCAACGCTCGTCCGTACGAAATTCTATGGGTGTTCTCTGTTCGGTTCACCCTTATCGTTGATGTCTCAAAAACCGGGGCACGGCGGACATTTGTTGAAAAAAAAAACAAAAAATACAAAAAAAAACAAAAACAAAGGCTCGCAATCACTTTCTGACGGCGTCTCCGCTGGTACTAACAGTGTGCCATCTTTCAGATTCACCCTGTATATAGCTATATACGTGAATCGCGTTTCTAATTCGACTTCTACTTTGAACTTTTTTCTTTTTTTCCTCTTCATTTTCAGTATGCGCACGGGGCTGCTGCCCCGCCCTCCCTCCTTCCCTTCCCCGCGCTAACCCGCGCCGCGTCCTCTCACTTTCGATCGCAAATTTCACTGATACGTAGGTACCTATACGTACGTATGTAATACCTACATACGTGACACGATTATGAGAATACCGATAAAATAAAATCGAACAACAGAGAGAGAGATTTAGATTTAGATTTAGATTTATATATATATATTTATTATGCCTTAGCACCCAGGGCCTTTAGCCAAAGAAAAAGAAACAAGAGAATAAAACGAGCTATAAACATACAGAGCAAAAGAAAAGTATCATTTTCCATAGATATATATCGTGGCCACCCAATCGATGGCTTGGACAACAACGTATAGCGTGAGCCAAAGAAATAATTACAATAACATAGTAAGGCAGATGGCAACTTACAACGCTCCCAGCCCGGCAAAACTCGAAACGGCGAGTATGATTTGAATATAATTAATCTTGTACTTAACACTAACAGAGAGAGAGAGAGAGAGAGAGACAGAGAGAGAGGAGAACGACAGAAAAAAAACGAAAATCTCGATACGAGCGTAGGTTTCTTTTTCTTTTTTCTTCCCGTTTCTTTGTATGTATGTACATCGGTTCGTTCTTTCGAATGAATGCATAATGTTGTAATTTTACGAATTGAATGAAATAATTTGATTAAATATCGAACAAAAAAATACAAGGAGAAGTTACCCTCGATCGGCCTTGATAGCTCGAAATTCTTGTTTTTCCTCCAAGTATTTCTGATAAATCCCCCCCCCCCCCCCCCCCCCCAATTCTCAAGAATGACATACTTTGGAGAAAAAAAAAAAACCCCGTTTTTCAAATTGCTCAACAAAGAATTCGACGGATGGACGAGCCGCATAATATGCCGGGCGCTCTTCTGTTCAGAAAGTACGTTTCTTTCCGAACAATTTCACGTATGTATATACTACTCATTTCTCACGAACCGACTGATATAGATCCGAAGATACTTGCGTTCAAAAGTTCAAACATTGGGGGGGTCATTGGGATTGGAAATTTTGTAAAATCTGTAAAACGAAGATCACTCTGAAAACAAAATTTCAAAATATCGGGTGCCGCGAGCACTTCGTTCGGTCTGCCGAACGTCGTGAAAAATGGCAAAAAAATTCGCCGCCGGGGGGGGGGGGGGGGGGGGGGTCGGGGTCAAAGGTTGTCCAGGTTGGCGTGGAATGCCCCACATATATATATATATATGCGGACCTCGTGCGTACTTGAAGAGTAGAGAGCGGTATAAGACAGGCAGACAGGCGGGCAATTAAATTAGTTGGATCTTTTAATTAACGAGGTTTGACTCGAGACTGACTGACTGGGCTGGCTGACTGACTGACTGAATGTTCGAGCGTCTCACGATGAGAGTGCGAAGGAGATAGAAGATGGAGAAGAAGTGAATTGGTGTGCGGAGGGGCACGAAGATGAGCGAGAATTTTCTCTCCTGCTGCAACACCGATACCTGCTCTTGTATTTCTCATTTTGTATTTTCTTCTTGCATGCTGCATGCTGCATGCTGCATTTTGCTGAATTGCGACAGCGGACAGAGTTGGGTTACATGGCTTCATTTGTGGCGGAGAAAAGGAAAAGGGAATGGAAGAGAAGAGAAGAGAAGAGAAGAGAAGAGAAGAGAAGAGAAGAGAAGAGAAGAGAAGAGAAGGGAAGAGAAGAGAAGAGAAGAGAAGAGAAGAGAAGAGAAGAGAAGAGAAGAGAAGAGAAGAGAAGAGAAGGGAAGGGAACGGAATTGAAGGGAAAGATCGCGTCGGTAACTTGGGCGTCAATTACAGCGCCATGTCAGTCATCTCTCTCTCTCTCTCTTTCTCTCTCTCGCCGAGCTTTAATTGCTATCAACTTTCTCCTCGGCGTTTCACCGCCGCGCCGCGCCGCGCCGTCGTAGTTTACCTGCGTACCACCTTTTATACCAACCATATACCTGCCTTACCTTCGTACGTTACCCCCACGTCCATTGTAGACTCGCGATTTTCATACCCCGTAGCATAGAATATGGATACGGATAAATGTATGGACGGAAAGGAAAAGGTGGAGGAAAAGAAACAGAACAAAATCCGTGAAAATCACTTTGAACATGAAGATTGAATTTTTTTGATGAGAAAAAAAAAAAAAACTGAATACCGAATCGGCGTGCTAGAATAGACGACGGGAGAAGAAGCCCGCGGAAAGAACGAGAATAGACGAGAGGAAGAGAAGAAAGTGTAATTCGGAATCTCGAAAAGTTTAGATCAAACCAATAACATATAAGAGTCAGTATTTCCAAAGATTTTATCAATTTTACTATTACAGGTACACATGTATACTTATTACACGTGCGATCTGCGCATCTGTTCAACTGTAATATTATAGCCTATAAAATGATAATATAAAGATTCTGTGCCTGTGCACCTATCATCGTTCCCCTGTATTATGAGTATAATTAAGTATAAGGCACCTGTGTACAGCTATATATATTTATATTGTATACATACACCTAGGAGGGCATGGATACGTACGAAATGTAGGTAGTACCTACACAGGTGTACATATCAATATGAAATAATAAGATTTGATTATAAATTTCATAATAAATATGTATGTCAGCGGTTTGTTCGATAGCCACCGAGTATTCGTAAAGACGCCGCACCGCGATCTATAGATCGATCCGTTCGTAGAGTCGTCGAATCGTTGATAGTTGCTTATTCAAAAAAAAATAAAAAATAAAATAAAAAGTACTATCGGTTGGTTGCTGCGCCGGTTGTTCGGAGAATATGATTTGCGAACCGACGATCACGGTTGTGATCGAGAGTGTGCTCGTTGTGTTGAAATGGTATGATAGGCGAAGGTATACGGAATTTATTTACACACCAACTACTTGCATGAGATTCTCTAACACACTGCACCTCCTAGTGAACACGCAATTTTGACGAGACACAGTATATGTTGTATGTACATACGTGCGTACATATTTGACTGTAATTCGGACAACGATATATTAAAATGGAATTCAATCGCAGTTACATCAGACGGAACAGACGGACGCGGACGGTCGAATACGTAAATTATATTTCAATTCAACGATATTGGACAATTTTACATCAGACCTAACACGGACGAGGTTCCTCGATGCGAACTTAATAGTTATGAATCACATGTCTTAAGTCGCTCGGCAGTCTGAGGCACGAGTGTGCGACACGCGGTTCCGAGGTTCGCATATAGATCGTCTTAGGTTTACATATGCAAACATTACTCTGAACTCGAACGATTCCGTACCGCATTCTCGTCATTGCTGACTGACTATAGTCGCTCGACGACACAATACGTTTCTCCCCGCTGACTGCAATGATCAGCTCTTTCATCCTATCTCCGCAATAATTGGCAAATATATAGTTGCAGTCGTTTTCTAGTTTAGTTTTTCACGATCGTTCGATAGGATTGGGATTAGGATTATGGCCATACAGTCGGTCCTCGAGGAATTGAATCCAGAGGGGAGCATTTACGTCGAGGAGAGAATCGAATTTTCCCGTCACAATTGTACATGCGTATACGCGCGGATATATATATATATATATATATATATATATACGAGCTATTGTACCACATACATCATTCTCTTCGGATTATGGCAGTTATAGTTTTAATTAACAAATTTTATAACCTTCGTGTCGACGAGCAATACCTATATAGGTATGTAGTCAGGTATAATGTGCATACCTTAACGAGCGTTCGCAAAAGAATCAGCGTGTGCAGAAATTGGACGAAAAATTGAAGAAAATGAGAAAAAGAAAACACACACACAATGTGAAAACAAACGAATACCACCCACCTGTAATATATGAACGAAGTTAATTATTATTTATCATCGTTTATTTCTAATTTTTAACCTCAAATAGAGCCGCCGAGCCGCGGCGATTGTGCGCACGATACCGCCCGTGGCATAGAATAACACGCGATATAATTATTAGTTATTACTAACATTAATTGAGTATCCATTGGAGAACCGTTGACTGAGAATAGTTAAAGAGACGGTTTATAGCCCAATGGTGAAATTTGTGCCCGCCGAATGCACTCGGGAGTATGAACGAATTAATTCCCGTCTGACTTCGACGTGATTTTTTATAATATCCGCCCGATTTTCGGCCGATACCTGTATAGATTTCGGTAAAGAGCCACCATGGGAGATACGTGACGTCATCGCGAATAAATCCGTGGATATATCAAGACACGGAGGAAGTCGTTTAAATATCACCGACTGCATTTCGCGGGCACAATTAATTTCCCCGTAATATATATCCGGGCTGACAGTTTTCAAGTAGGTACCTAACTCAGCGCATTCACTCGACGTATGGAAAAGAAATTTTCGTTTTTAAAACGGGCCACGCCTGAAATAGTTGATTTAGGTGGAATACAAGAGATTCTGTCGAAAGATGAGCATTTCCGATCGAGCGGAGGATCGGGCTCATATTTGATTGTTCGTTTTTTCCCTTCTCGTCGAATTCATGATTCTATCAGATGTTCAAAGTGATACCCAACGCGCAACGATTTTTTCGCTTATTATGAACAATATAGTATTGAAAAATAGTGAGATGAATAAAGTGAAAATCCGTTCGGGAACAGATTTAAACCTGAATTAGCATGATAAAATTCGAAGAGTACGTTTTTCAGGACGCGATCTGACATCCTGACGGCGGTGAGGATGAAAAAAATCATCCTTCCGATAATTATCCGTTTAAAATTCGATAAAGAGACAAAGAAACGAAAAATCCAATGAGCCCGATCTTCCGCTCAACCTAAGACGCCCAAATATTTCGACAAAATCATGTTTTCTACCCGAAATTAACGATTTCTGGTGCGGCCACCGTTGGAAAATCGAAATTTCTCTCGTCTTGAAACACCCTGATATACAACGTGCAGGCATCTTACTCGCTGCGATTTAGGTGATGAATCGAAAATTATCCGTACCAATGAATGTATGTATGTACGTATCCACGCGGTATCCACAGTATATACAATACTATAGGAATGCATCCACAGAAAGAAAATAGAAAATCGAAAGAAAGTGAAGAAAGAACAGGGAGAGAGGTGGGAGAAGTTGGAGCGAACCAAAAAGTATATATAAATGCACGCGCTGCTTTCTTCTGAATAGAAAATCGAGAAAAAAAAAAAGAAATGAGTATCATGCAGTGAGCGTAGATATAATAACATACATATACCGGCTAGCGTACAGTATAATTATAGGTATGTACACATGTACAGGGTGGGCAAAGAGATACCGGACAAATTTCAATCGTGAATAAAATCCGAACGCGTTGGCCGATTTCCAGAAATTTTCTTCCGCTCAAAATTGTGATAATAAACCTCTCGTTTCGCGTTCGAAAATCCGCAAAATCTTCATTTCTTGCTGAGATACATCCTATTGAAAAAATGGATTTGGAAAAAGTCGCTGCAGGGAGGATGAACAAAATTAATTTCAAAGAACGTTCAACTCAATTGCCATCTTGAATTATGATTTGAACACTAATTTATTCTGTTTCAATTAATGACAAAAATTTACAGCTATGTACCTACGTGTGTGTGTTTTTTCTTCTTATTCTTCATATTGTTCACACTTCAAAATTGTCCGATCAATCGTACGATCGACGCGATCGAATAAAGAGCAAATGGGGAGCGGAAACGTTTCGTGTCACGTGAATAGAATCTAGGAGGATTGCCTAAACGTCAGAATCAAATTTCGAATCAAAATTCAAGACGGGACATTCGGTTGAACATTCTTTACTAAATTAATTCCGTTCATCCTCCCAGCGACTTTTCCGAAACCTGTTTTTCAAGAGCGTGTATCTCAGCAAGGGATGAAGATCTTACGAATCTCCAATGGCAAAAGGAAAGGTTTATTCTTGCCATTTCGAGCAGAAGAAAGTTTTTGAAAATCGGTCAACGCGTTCGGATTTTATTTACGTTTTAAATTGATCCCTTTTTTTTTTTTTTTCGCCCACCCTGTATATACATGCAGCATACCTATCGCTCCGCTCAATCTAGCGCAATGCAGTTCGATTTATAATCTAAGAACGTTCAACACCGCGGGTTACTTTCGATTCCAAACAACTCTCGGACTCACCCCGTACGTGCATACGTACATACATATCGGTATGACTCCCAGAGACACATAGTATGTAGGTATGTACGTATACATCTGTATACATAGTTATGTATAAATGAATCCATATGTATATACATATACGTGTAACATAGGTATGTATATCAGGAGACTTTCAGCGGCAGTTGTACTTTGTATGTATGTACTACATACATATCTATACGGGTACGTATAATGTAACGCAACGAAATGAAACGACTTTCCACGAGTTTTCACTCCCCGCATGAGGTAAACGAAAACCGGAGAACAAAAAACGAAAATAGACCCGAAGAAAAAAAGGAAGAAGAAAAGTATATACGTGCAATACTTACACGTATGATATCTGCTAGAGCATTTCAATCACACACGAGGTACGTATACGTACGTGCTACAAATATTGTATTACGCATATATAGGTATAGGTAGGACTCTGACCTATGAAAATCGAGCCTACCTACATGCCGCGCTTGTGTGTGTAATATTATACATGTTTCAATGCCTGTATCACGATTGTTACCCTCCATTAGATATATCGTGTTTTATTTTTGTTCGTTTGTCATTATCCCTCCGCGATTGTTATGAATAATTGTAGTGAGTGTATGTTGTTACTGTTATTACCTTCGAACGATTCAGCGGATTCGTGAAGTCCCATCCTGGTGCAACGAACAGGTATCCACATTTTGATATTTTCCTCGTCGCCTGTAACAGGAAGATAAATTAAATATGAAAACAAAAGGAAATGAGATATTACGTCTAATATCCTACCTACTATACGTAGGTGTATGTATACAGTATAAAATAATGCAGTGTTCAGCGTTCGGCATTCAAATTTTCAATATCACGCACACATAGGTATGTATAATGATATGAAGATGAATATTACATGCATATAATTTGTACATGTATATATACGTACTATACTATACTATACTATACATATTACGACCGGATACCGATTAACCGTTTCCGGGTTTGCCGGTTCATGTATGCATAGAGACATATGGGTGCCTACGTAACCTTTGTTTGCCAGCATCCGGTCCCGGCTTCAACCTCTGCACGTATACTCTCGCTCATAATGCAAAACATATTACTATACAGGGTGATTCAGGTTGACCGGGAGACACATTGTGGATAGATTCTTGGAGAGATTTCGATGCGAAAAGTCCTTTGGCAAAAATTCCTGCCACCGATAGTTTCCGAGTTAGATAATATTCCAGTTACACCAATCGCAACGTTGATATACCTATGTCAGTGCGCGAAGGCTGCGCGAGACTCGCGCATCCGAGACAGCAGCGTCTCGCGCGCGTACACCGCCATGTGATAGGTCAACTTCAATCTGGTGTAGCTTGAAAACTGTCGGTGATAGGAATTTTTGCCAAAGGACTTTTCCTTCCAGAATTTACCGGAGAAATTATTCCACATAACGTTACCTGCTCAACCCGAATCACCCTGTAGATGTACGTTATAGGTATTTTTATTATTTTCTTTTATTTTTTTTAAATTTTTTCCAAACATTTACTCATTTCAGTCTCTTTGCTATACCTATGCCAATACCGCGTACAGCGAAATGATGTCTTGAAACTGAACACTCAACTGCGCATGTGCTAAATAATGCAACTCGACTAGATTGGCTGTTTCGATTTTCATAGCTGAAAACAGTGAATATAAGGTTGCATTGATTCGCGCATGCGGAGTTGAGTGTTCAGTTTCAATGAACCATCTCGGTATATATAGAATTATGTGATACCATTATGTGTATATGGTTATACATCATTCTTCTCACAATTTCTATTTCTCTTATCGTTTTTTACCGAACTTCGGCCATTCACTTCCTCCGGTGCATATAAGTTTTTCTCTCGCCCCGCTACGCTAGCCGTGCCTACGTTTTTTTATCAGGTAGGTATATATACCTCTACCTAATAATATACCTGTGTACCACTGCAGGTAGCGGTATGTAGGTACTCGGTAGGTACCTCCCATAACCGGCTATATACCAACATAGAGCGGCAGCTTATGCGATTGATAAAAAGCTCATTATATACTGTACGCTATATATCGAAGAGAAATCAACTTCAATTATATATACCAACATATAAGTTACTTGGTATACGTAGGTAGTGCGGACACGATATACATACATAGACACACACGCATACAGTAGGATTCCGAATGAACGTTCCGCCTTTTTTTGTTTTCTCCAAGTTCGTACATACACATGCATGTATGTATTACGGATTAGTTGGATGAAATTTTGTTCTATCGTACATACATACTATACACACATATTACAACACATTTGGTATAACAGTCCTACACACCTATACCTACGTATATCTAAAATAATGGCAACAATGACAATAGAAAAAAGCCTACTTCGCATCGTTCACTTCCGCCGACGATAGTAGTAAGTTATATATATATATATAGGTATACCTACAGGGTGTATCACCCGAAGTGTCGAGAATAGTAGGGTCTTAGCCGAGGCGGAACCGCGCCCCTGGTCCAATCAACATTCAGATAAATTTCGTATGCCGATATTCTAACGATATTCCATACAATTTATTGACCTAGGAGAAATACGGAAATACAATTCAACGGACTTCCTATTCGCAACCATTTCCGTGCGCTTCAAAGTAAACGAATACCTACTCGCCAACCTGATTTGGTTGTGATGACAATTTTTTTTCCTACGCCAAAATATCGTATCTCCGATTCCCCGGAGAATATCAGCCTACGGAATGTCGTTGGTTGTCGGTTGGCTAACGGGGCCTGACTTCGCCTCGACTGAGCCCCGCCCATTCTTCGACACGTCAGTTGATACACCCGGTATATTATTACCGATATCAAGCCTCTCGTGTATAGTATATCACCTATATACGTATATAATGTATCTCATATGAGAATAGGCGAGATAATTGTACGAGAAAAAAAAAGGAAAAGAAACAAATGTATGTAATCAACTTTTACGTAATTTCGCGAAACAATACGCACATACTATATATCGCTACAATAACACGTAGCTAATGAAACCTGCTATGGTTGTCTTCCATCTATCTCTCTCTCTCTCTCTCCCTCTCTCTCTCTCTCTTCAATTTGCATACATTGGTTAATATTTTTCTCTGTTGTTCATCATAAGTTTTCATTATTGGACAATAATAAGTTTCTAATTTTCTCATACTAAGATTGTCTTTCAATTCATTTCATTTGATTTCATTTCATCTCCACAGAAACAATAATGCATATACACCTATACAGGTATATATACCTATGCACATACAAACTATACGCTATGCTATACTGTGCAGGAAACAAGCCGCTTTTGGAACAATAAGAGGATAAACAGGGAGTTGAGAAAAAAAATGAGGGGGGGGAAAAAAAAATGAGCAAAAACGTGGTTAGAAATAAATAGGCTCATTGTCTCATATAATAAAAGATGTCTCTCTCCCTTCGCATATATATACTGTGCGTGCACATAGTTTTCTATACTATTATACGATTCGAAAGCTACCGCGGCAATTGACGTACACAATGTACGTACATACATGCATACATACATATACGTACCTATAGTACCTAATGTGCGGCCTTTTTTTTTTCTTTTTCTTTTCGTTCCCTATGCAGTTTCATTTAGCCAACGTTATAGACTTCGGAATCGCGTTCAACGCACGTCTACATATTGTATGTATCTATATATATATATATATATATATATGTACTACACACACATCTAAGCTTTACCTATGTACAGACGCGTTATACATGCCTGTGAACATGCGAGCGCGCGTATAAAGAGGACGAAAGGTGGCGGTGGGTGTAATTGCTGTAATATCGGTACACGTGCATGTATTTATCCGAATACCTAAAATGCGTAGCCGAATTACGGATGGATGTATATCCATTTGCATACCTCCATATATATGTATAATACCCGCGTCATAATAGAGAGAAAGAAATTGACTTGAGTTCCATTTTCTCGCTTGCAGTGGTAACGGGCTTCACGTCGTGCCCCGGGTCTATCAATCGTAAACGAATTCTAACGGAACGTAGGCAGTAGGTACATACACGCATACGTATACCACTATACGTATTGGTATGCGTATGCGTATGCGTATGCGTATACCCAACCCTGGGCACGGGACTGTTATGTTCGGCAGCGCGTGCTGGCCGCTGTTGCTGCCTCGATCGTCCGCGTCAGGGCGTTAATATTCCATCAATTTCCTCTCCGCGCCGTTTCTTATACTACTGCGAATGATATTTTTGTGCGCGGGTGTGCTAGGTGTATACGTACGCTACGTAACGAAGGTTACATACGTAGATAGATAGATAGATAGATAGATAGATAGATAGATAGATACGTGTACACAGAGAGATTTCCATTGATTAAAAACCGATTCGAAAATAACGATTGAAATTATACGATTGGAGTTTGGTAGAAAAAAGATCGATTCGATGCAGCCTGAATGAATATAATCCGCTATATTCATCGATTTATCGAGACGACATGACAGACTTAGAACATTACAATTATTGTAATCAAAATCGATTAATATAAGGAGCCCCAAAACAAGGAACGAGAACGATACAAAAAAAATTGTAATTTTTGTCAAACATATGATTTCTACCTGTATCTATAACGTACTACCACCTACCACGGATATAGAAAAAGAAATCGAAACAGAAAATAAAAAAAATACTTTCCATTTTCACGTACGTACATACTTCACCGTATACATGCCTATATTAAAATTGTCTACCTACAATTCGTGACTGATGTTGTCGCGAATTACACCTGCTGCTTGCACACGCTACCATTACTGTATGTATGTATGTATGTATAGGTATACATATAGTGAAATATGGGTATAAAATGGATAGCAGCGAGCCCGTAGTAAATATACGGTAGTGAAGTGAAAATCATTTGCATCGTAAATCGAAAAAGACTTTCTTTTACACGTAGGCATGTCGTGTCATGTATATATACATATGTACGTAGCTAGTATGTGTGTATATACATGCATATGTGAGGTGCGGGGCGTACGCGTACGGTACATGCGTTGCTCTGGTGCCTCTGGCTGCTCACTTTTCACTATTTCTTTAGGTAAATGTAGTATGTACCTTATAGGTATGTATGTAATACGTGCACTCGCGTATGTATGTATGTATGTATGTATGTATGTACGTACGTACCTATACACTAAATATTTCACCAACTGGTTTGATCAGAGAAATAGAACAAGAGATAAGAAAAAAAAAAATGAAAAAAACAGTGAGAAACAAACCCAAAAACATGAATAAAATCTCCGCGGTTGCAGAAGAGGCGTTGATCGATCGAACTATAGGAACCGATGACTGAGCGATCTTCCTTTCGTTTCTCTACGGAAACTAGAGGAGAATGATGATTAACGAGAATTTTTTCATTTAGCGTTTCACACATCGAAATTATTTATTATATACACCTATAGAAATTTCATCTGGACGTTGACCGGCAAAGAATCGTTTAAACAGAAAAACCAATAAGTTGGTAGGTATAATGGTACAGACCAATGTTCGAAAGCAACATAAATTTTCGAGTTCGTTGTTTTTTTTTTTTTTTTTTTTTTTTCATCGGAATTTCAAGGAAGCCCAAGGTTGTTCGAGGGAATTTACTATAATGACTACCTATATATATATATATATATATATATATGCGTATAAACCTACCTAATAGTATCCATATAAGCGAGTATTCAAATATGAGATTGAAGTTTACTTATCGCAGGTATATCTGCGCAGACGCTCAGTTCGGGATGAGAGAATCGGAAACAATTATATTACTATGGGATGATGTTACGACACGAAAATGAAAAACCACAAACGAAAAACGAAAAGAAAACACCTGCAGCAAAGAAGATTTTTCTCTTTTCAACATACACATACATACAAATGTACATTATATCCGTAACTGAACCCTCCCATGATACCAAAAGCGATCAAAGTTGCGTTGATCGAAGAAAATATGTACGACCGCCGCACGTCGAGGTCGAAAGTGTATACGCATGTATTATACTATATGAAACTATATGTATTGGTGTACGTACGTACGTATGTATGTACATGATCATAAGTTTGTTGGCTTGGCGCGAGCACGAGCGAGCAGCAGCAGGTCGTCGTCTACGCGCGATTGGCTTTATTTACCGTTACAAGAATCGTATATAGCCAGAAGGCAGAAAGCTGCGGAAGGTAGTATGGAAAGACCATAACCAAAGTGTATATGATACCTGAGCCTATAAGGTGGGAAGGTAGGTACGAGCAAGCAGTATGTACGCCACACTGTGTATATATGTGTGTACTTGTCATAGCAGACATACAGAGTAGAGGAGAGAAGAGAAGATCGAGCTGACCAGCCTCTGCGCAAAGTCAGTCAGTCAGTCAGTCACTCATGTGAGATATCCTGCGCGAAAGAAATACACATTGTATAGCATGGCACCGTATATGCCTTTGAAAAATGTACAATACGCCGGCGATCTTTTATCGCCTGTAGAAAGGCATTCAAGTTATGATGCTCACGCTCCCCCGGTATCCGAGAAGACAAGAAAACACGGTCCTTCACCTTGAATATTATGAAAAGTACCCGAATACACACAAATTTGTCCGAGTCTTCGAAAAATTGAATTTTTTGGCGGTAAAAAGAGTGGACGAAAAAAAAAACCGCTCAGATTCCCTGTACGGCCTGAAAAGGTATCGAGAGAGAACAGAATTACTCGGGACTTCGATCGCGATTTTGAAAAAACGTAACCCTATAATGAAAAAACAAGATATACGAACAAATATTTAACGGGAAGAAACGATCGTACACTCCCGCCCATTAATGCTTCCGCTCTGAGGTTGGCCAAAGCTTGTGGTAAGTGGAGTGAATCTGCTCCGAGGGTAAAGCAGAGACCAATCGCCGCGATGCGTTTGAACAAATTTGAGGTTACGTCGCGCGCCGGTCTCGCCGAGTGTAGCTTAGCGCAACTAACGGAGCAAAACTACTATCGTGCACTGGGCTGCAGTGTATCATCGCATACTGATGTATATGGCTCTGGACATAATTATAGCTGTACATAGTTATTGCATACTATACGCGTAGGTATACATACCTACGTGATACATTTATTATTCATATCCGATATGATACACGATATACATACGTAATATTTGAACTAATACAATATTTGGAACGAAAAGAACCGTTGCAACCGCGCATCAGTCACTAAAGATCGCCATATATATAAAATGAAAAATAGATACACTGGGTCAAAATCCAAATTGAGTGACAATATGGAATACTTATGCTGTACACATCGAATGAGAGTATCCATATTTAGCATAGGTAAC
This sequence comes from Phymatocera aterrima, assembly GCA_963170745.1. NCBI lineage: Eukaryota > Metazoa > Arthropoda > Insecta > Hymenoptera > Tenthredinidae > Phymatocera > Phymatocera aterrima. Next base: position 17,584,727 of record OY720663.1, on the reverse strand, counting down.
TCTACCGATCCCGCATATGCAACGATATCTAATATATACCAGCTGATAGGTATATGTCTGTATTATATGTACCTGAACCCAACGACGAGAATATTAAATTTGAAACCGCATATGGACTGAGACGGTTGTCAAACGGGTCAATCTTCGGCTGGTCTATCAATAAGTACAACTATATCTCTATGGAATAGGTAAATATAGTTAAAGGTATTCAGTACATTTACAAATTCCCTCATTTTGATCAAGAATTCTCAGCTTTCAGAAGCAAATCGCGTGTATATACATGTTAGAACGGAAAAAGGAAAATCGAATATATAAAAACCGAATTGAGAATCGGCGTTCCGCGTGAACGATGATCGTTGTAAACGAGACCGGTAACCTCGGCTATAACGTTGAAGTAACAAAATTGCGGGAGATGATATCGGCTGGAATTTGTCGATGAAGAAAATTCTCTCGTTCGATTTTTCTTCTAGTTTTTTCATCGTTTCGATGGATTCCAGAACCTCCGTACGACCGGCGTTAAAACTTAATCAAACTTTGGCCTCCTGAATTCTTGATTATCAAAGCCACAGAGGTTCGAAGGCCTATATAGATGCATTATCTGCTCTCGATTTTCAAAAATATATATAATTGCAGAACAAACTCAAAGTTTTTCCGATCATCCGGTCTCTGGAGTAACGATAAGCCTTGTTCTGAAGCCTCATATCCGCTTACTCGGAGCTGCTCTGGTGCTTGAAAAAGACGCCTACTCATACAATTAGATGGATTCATTACTCCTTAAATTATTGATTTCACCAATGTTTCTCTCAGTTCAACCTCATTCCGATATAGGATCTGATGGATCCCTTCTGACTAGAAATTATAACCGGAAACTTTGGCAATTGCGTGTCATCTGTCATTGCGATACGGTTCTCAACTCAACGTTGAAATAGAGGTCTTGCATAGTTCGATAACCTGCCATTGGATGGATGCTTCATAGGGTTTCCTCAGAACTTTTCTGTATATAGATGGATTATATGTATGTATGTATGTATATACATATGTATATACCTACGAAGCAGTAAGCATGGCCATATAATAACAACAACCAACGATCAACCCAACGCAACGTGGAAGAGCGCGCGCAAGTTTGAGTAAGTAAGTGTAAGTAGTGTAAGTAGTGTGAGTAGTAGTATAAGAATGAGAAAGAAGACGGAACAGTCACGCACCATTTACCTTGCCCCAGCAAATCTGGAACGTTGTTGTTGTATATAATGTGTAATGTGCAATAGTGGTACATATACCTATCCTCAATACTGTGTATACCTACCTACATACATACATACATACTCTAGGTATTCATTGAATACATACGTACATACCTAGATATACCTATATACATTAAAATATTGTACTGCAATGTAATAGAAATGGTCCACCGTATGCACCGATATAGTACACATAAAATTGAATGATTATATATCCCAAGTATGTATACTAATATACACATATATCTATATCCGTTATAACTGTATCATTGATCGTTGGCGATACAAGAAATCAGAATGAAAAATTATGACGAAATGACTCAGGCTATGTACAGGTTCGTATATTGATATCAAATTGTACAGATTCGCATGACGCGCGGTTATCATAGACAGGATATCACGGATATCATGGAAAGTGAAGAGGAAACGAGGAAACAGAACGAACGGCAAAACGTTTCGAGTAGAAACAACGACGGCAAAGAGGAAAAAGAAGAACAAGGAGAAACGGAGAGAATCAATTCACTGTTTCTGTGTGAAAGAAATTAATTCGTCATCTAATAGTCGCAGTATTACCTGTAACACTATTATTAACTATACTGACTATACACACATACTGTACGTGCATACATACATGTATCTACTTATTACGATTGAGCATAAAGCGAGACTTTTGTGTCGCCGACTTGTTGCGCGTCTCTGGGCATAGTGCGGTATATGATGATATGTATATAGACCCGGAGATAAGATCAATCTGGGGTAACGAACGTAACGCTAATGATATACAGTATTATACTACAGCGACAACAAATTTTCTTTCGATTTTTACACACCTATACAGCTAACATGCACCTACACCATGGTGAATTTTAGGTACCCATAGTAGTCTCATCGCGGAACGATGCAAAAACGAAGAGAAAATAATAACACGTACCGCGTTACAGTTGCCGTACAACAATTGTGTTACGAACAAATCAGGACAAAGAACACGAAAAATAATGCATCCGTGGATCAGAGGAATACACGCAACGCATAACCATACACGTATATATAGTGTCTACATACATGCGAATTGTGTGTAAAAAATTCCCGATCAAAATACTTATGAACAGTGATCATGTACAGGGTGGGACGATAATTTTCAAAGTATCTAAAAAATATAAAAAATATCTCATTCTCAGCGAAGCGAAGTTGCCGGCTCCCGAGGGGAACACAGAATATAATCTCGTTGACGTTCTTGAAAGTGCAGGAAGAGCACCGATGTGCTACGAAGGTCGGATTTGATTTTTGTAAATGGAACGGTATATTTTTTTTCTTCCGGATTCCGATTGAGGGTTTAATTCGGAGTGAAAAGGTACTGAGGGAGGCATGGCCTGAAGTCCGCAGTTAATGAGTCATTTGAGAAATAAGAGGAACGCGTGTGTCCGCGCAATTCCAATAACTCACCGCTCGTGGCGTTTTCGAGGATCGACGACTCGGATGCAGCAGTGATTCGAACCCGTAACAGCGAGACCGAGGCAGCTTACTGTTCGTCTCGTCAATACGAGCACGGAGAGTTTCTCAAAGACACTGCGACCTTTCGAATAATTTCCATATACGGCCAAGATAGTTCCCATATTTATTAAGGTTCGGCACAATAGCCGCTGTCAATTGAGCTTCGTACGCCGCATATAGATAAAATAACGGCAATATTTGAAAAATTTCTGTCTTCAAGCTATTCAATGGAGCAAAGTGTATCGAGAATTGATCGCCACGGAGGCGAATGAACTGATCCATAACGCCAAATATCCGGTGACATCGACCGTTACGACAATTTCGCAATTTTGGGAGAGAAGAAAAAAATCCTGCAGGGATCATATGGCCGCTGCGACCGCGCCGCCGTTGATCCTCGAAGATGCCGAGAGCGGTAAGTTATTGTACTTGCTTGCGCACACGTATCCCTCTTATTTCTCGAATGACTCATCACCTATAAACTCGAGGCCATGCATGCCTCAGTACTGTTTTACTCAAAATTGAACCCTGCGTCGGAATCCAAAAGAAAAAAATTAACCATTCCATTCAAAAAATCCAAGCCGGTCTTCGTACCACGTTTGGTGCCTCCACTGAGACGAATTTGAATCAGGTTATCCCCCCTCTAAACCCAGCAAAACTTGAATCGCATACATATTCTTCGATATTCTGTAAAGGAGGGAGGGATATCTCAATTGGTGGAAAATATAAATGCCCCACCCTGCATACTACGCGGAGTTATAAAATCGATTGATTTTTATAGCAGTCTCGTGGTGATATATATACAATGAAAACAATTGCCTGTCTCAGATACATACAGTACAAGGTGCACACCATAAACTGTACGACGCGCAACAACAACGGGAACGGGAACAGGAACGGGAACGGGAACGGAAACGGATTACAGCGAGCAAAAGATAGCAGTATAGGTAGGGATCGGCATAATTATGCCACTGTGTCAGTATATCTAACGTATGTACCTACCGAGTATATAACTATATATACAGATACATAGATATAGCATGTGTGCGTTAAGTAACAGTACCAACCGTAAAAGTCACCAAGAGACCCGCTACTGTGACTATGAACCTCGCGGTGTCGACTTTTGACCCCAACATCTCCCGTACGCTCGCCGCGACTATGCATGGACACTACGGGCGGAGGGACACTTGGCCCCCAGCCTAGCTTCGCGGAGTGTATAGAAAAAACCATGGCGGGCTCACGGGTGGCTGAAGTTCGCCATGGTCGCGTTATATAACGGAAGGAAATAGTGAAAAAATATCCTACCAACGTCATCACCAGCCGTTTCGTGACTTTTGGGCTAAACGTTTCCCCGGACGTAGGTAGGTATATTTGAGCTGAAGTTTGACATACGATTTCAGAGTAAAGAAAGACAGAAAACACAGATTGCAATGAGAAAATTGAAGATTTCGTTCCCTCGACGTTATAAATTATGAGCGTTCGGGCTTATAGCGATCACGTGGTGATGAGCGTTGATGGTTAAGGAGGAAGCTTACACCAGCCTCTCATCCAATGGTCTCGGTACGCTTACGAACCAGCTATATCTATCCACTGTGGACGGTGGTGTCGGGTCTATTCCTGTACCCCTACTAGACTCCGAAGGGGCATTGACACCCGTGTCCCTTAGGTTCATTTGTACCCAGGAACACTGTATTTTACACGTAAAGTTGCAGTACGTTCGCGGTTATAGTTTATACTGTACCTATACCAAAGAACAGCACCTATGGATATAACTACCTATAATATCTATCCCCATTGGAATCCGCTGCCGCAGATATTCGATAATGGGTTCTAGTATGTACATACATACCTACACTTGAATTTATGTGTAAATAAAAGTAAAAATCGAGGAGAACAAAAAGTGGTAGAAAAAATTGTATACCTAGAGCGCCTGTGTATCACAGACCTTGCGTACAATAATCATGTTCTCACTATGATACTGCACTCTGCAGGTGTGAAAAAAGAAGGAAATGAAACTTATGAATTCCTTCGCTATAATATCGAAATAACAAATGCATCAGTTATGTGTATAAAGAGGTATTCCGTGCCAACTCGACCATACTCCGGATCCGACCTCCTTCCATTTCCATGTTGATTTTCGTACGACGGGTACGAGATGAAAAAGAGACCGGCAAATGATTTCTGATTTTGTACTGTGACCCGTTTTTATGAAGATTCTCGATTCATGAATTTTTCCTTCTTTTCAAAGGGCTGTAGCTCGGAATCTTGAAACGCTATTGCAAAAGGTTTCAAGGAAAAAGAGTTGCGTCTGAGAGTGAACTTTCCGGAACAATATTCCACATTCCCCCCCCCCCCCCCCCCCCCCCCCCCCCCGCCGAATAAAGAAACAATCGCATTTTTCGTCCAATCGCAATGAGACGTGAACGTTCTTTTTTCCGCAAAATCATTTCTCTTTTTTTCTTTCGATATACCTGAAGACTACAAGACGAAGTATTTTTCTTTCTTCACGTTACAATAAACTCTGCGTCATGATTGCAGGGTACATCTGTACATGATATTCTGGAACTGGAAAATTAAGTGAATGCAGAATAAATCGCGAAAGATCAATCGACGCAAATATAATACTATAGTCCAAATTGAAAAAGTCAATCTATACAAGTGAACAGAACGAACCATTACAGAATTTTTTATTTCACGATGCACTACCTGACACATTCTCTTTTTTCCATTTTTTTCTCTGCTCTTTCCTCTCATGCTTTCCATTCGTTTATAAGGTTTCGCTATCCGCGAGTATAGGTATAGGTACAACATTGCTGTATTCGTTAACAAGTAGGTGTACGCATGCTAAAGAAAATAAATTATATATTCGATCGAGAAGCGGATCTTGTGGAGAGGCTATGCCTATTATCACGGCGGATGCTATGAGGAGGATAAACAAGAAAATGTGGAAGAAATAAGGAGAAAGAAAAAAACCGAGCAAAACAGGAGATGAAGAAGAAACAATAAATAAAAAACAAAACAAAAATGTCTTCGATCGTGCATTACAGTAATGCGGAGTGTGTATCGAAGTAAAAAATGTCTCTTCGAGATTTAAGTATAACCTGCACCCTACTATACGCAAGTATAACGACGAAGAAACGACCGTGGATCAACGAGGACGAAGACGAGAAAGTGCAAAGATGCCGGAGAGAAGATGAAAACGCGAGAGTAGAGTAGTATAAGATATACCTACATATACATGATACAAGAGGATATTATATCCTCTGACAAATTTATCCCGAGGCATTCGTGAACATTCTGCTCGTGCAGATGATCTAGAACCTAGATAAAAGAACGTCGGGGTCTTAGTAGTCGTCGTCGACGTCGACATCGTCGGTCGATATAAACTGCTCCAGGCTTCGAATTATGACCACATTTGAATGAAAAAAAAACACCCAACACCGCGTAGATAATTGAATGATATCGGTAACATGTACAGGATGATTCAGGTGGAAAGCCGGAGGCATCTCGTGGATAGATTCTTGGAGAAATTCCGAGACGAAAAGTTCCTTGGCAAAAATTCATCCGACCGATAATTTCCGAGTTACGGAATATTTGAGTGAACCAATCGCAACGTTGATATGTCATTGCGCAACGACTGTGCGCACTCGCGCATCCGAGACTGCGCCGTGTCTCGCGCACGTGCGAGCTCTGCGATAGGTCAACTTAGATCTGATGTAGCTTGAAAACCAGAGGTCACACGAATTTTTTGTAAAGGACTTTCCGTTTCGAAATTTCACCAAGAATCTATCCGCAAAATGTTTTTCGCACGACCTGAATCGCCCTGTAGATATAGTTACACCTATTACCTACTCGACTGACCACGGTAAATCTGATAATTTTCAATCGCTTTCTTCATAATTCGTCATGTCCCTTTCACAGCTCTTATTACACTCTACGGCAATGCTTGCGAATGGGTAATGAATGGATTATACTATACAAAAATTGGATCGCAAATATATAATAGAGGCATATCTTAGAATACCGGATTCATTTATTTTATTTCCATCTCTCTCTCCAAATTATTTACGGTATCGCTACATCTTCGTTTTCTTTCTGTTTTCATTCTTTTATCCTACCACATTGCTTTTTTTATTCTCACGGTTTTTTAATCTTCTTGTTTGCCTTGGCTCCCTGCACTCAATTCCACTGCCCTCTGCTGCAGTATGCAGCGTGAATAGCATATGAAGGTAGGTAGGTAGGTGTATATATATATGTATACGAATGCATACCATACATACCTATATATATACCTATGTGGCGCGTATTTTTAGAAACAAATATCTTCCTCGCTCGCTCGCTCGCGCACGCGAGCGCGAGCGCGAGCGCGAGCTTCGTTATGCTTCTTCTACTGGCTGAATTTTATTTTAGAAACTCATCGTCGAGCTCTCGCAAGAGATGCGTCGCGTCGCACCGTTTCTCGCACCGCCAAGCGGCTTCAATTTTTTCCCACTTTTATAAATTCTACCAATTTCTATCACGTATGTATAAGTATACGTAGTGGAACACCTTGCTGCCGCTGGGTAGAGATTGAAGAAAAACAAAAAGGTTCTACACATAATCATACATCGAGATTTTGGGCGCAGGTTTTATTTCTTGTGAACAGTATAGGCGAAAATTTGAAAGAATTCGTATGGATACGCGCACCTGCAGCACGCCGATTCGCATAACGATCTTTTTACGCTCGCGCGAGTGCGCGGCGCCGATCCAGCTATATATTCCAGTGAAAAACTGCGTCGACCCTGTGTTTCGGATCGGATTAAAAACTACTTGATAATTTCACTGAAGTTTTGCAAAAATCTCGCATATGTTGTTCTCCGGAGGTTTGCCCATCGGAGACACAAACTTACAATTAGTTAACACGCAAAATTTGCGGGCCAGGCAATTAGGGGCCTTCACATTCGATCCGAAACACATGGACGACGAACTTTTTCACTAGCTAAACGATAAATCGGAGTTTTACATAATATACACGGTGTAAATAAGAGGAAAATAGTCTACAGTCGTTATCTCGAGTCGAGGTGCCACGGGACTTGCTATAAAATTTTTATTGTACAGAAATGACCGCTTCGAGAACGAGAATCGTAAATTTGCGCAAACGACTCGATCGATACCGACGAAATTTCGAGAATTCATTGAGTACGATGGCAGAAAGTGGCCGAGTATTTTACTTTTCCAAAACATTGATCGGATTTAATGAATAATAGATATTCCCTATGTTAGCTAGGTTAGATTAACATGCACCGGCGACTCCCATTGGCTCCTCCTCAACTACAAATATACATTTTCGGGGCAGACGTACTCAAATAAGTATTACGTGGATAGAATGAACAAGATTAGAGGAAACAACGAAAAATAGTGAAATGTAAGAAAAGTAGGAACACACTATATATATGCAGAATATACCTACGTGATAAAGATCTGATTAAACCTATGACGCGGGGAGAGGAGGTAATAGTCAAGGCGACGATGGTGGTGGCTTCCAGACTTGACCACAGAGAAAAAGAAAAACCACAACACCATGGGAGAACTCTACTCTGGACCTCCGACCGACGACTATCAGATATAAAAATGGACAAGAAAAAGAGAGAAAAATTGTGTAAACGACGTTGAAGATACAAAATTCGTAGAAACGATGATAAATCCAGATTATAACACCATACTTGGGTATCTAGTATGACATAAAATATCATCATATATACTAACTAACAATAAGTATATACGTACATGTACATACATATTGCATTCTTCAAATATATTTTATTCATCCATATTATTGCATTCTTCAAATATATTTTATTCATCCATATTATTGCATTATAGAGATATTCACGGTTCTGCTGCGATGATAATTTTTTATATAGGTATATGTATATACCTAGTATACAAATTTAGTTACACATATCTCGTTATTCCGTTAACCTAATTATCCCGATAAAAGGAACACAGATAATCAGAGAACGGGAGAAAAGAAGAGGTAACAAATATGGAAATATTGAAAGAAAAAAACAAATTCTATGCTATACTCTATATATACCAATTTGTGTCGTACATGTATTTATATAATATACTATACCGATATTATATACCTATAGCTCATGCATTGTCGATATCCCTTTCATTTATTTATTCCTCGTTTCATTCGAAATTCACGGTTTGCAATAAACGTATATAGGTATACCTACATACATATACAGCTGTATACGCGCGGAACAATTACGCATGTATATATATATATATATATATATATATATATATCACTGCGGTATATAGGTATAGTAGATATTATGTTGTACGAACTAACGAAATAAACGAATAATCAAATGTGAGACGGAGCAGCGCCAAAGTCGTGTATATAGGCATATATATGTATGTATGTATGTATGTATATATATAGTATAGGTATGTATCCTACAAGTAGTATATGATATGTGTGTATGCAATAGAATTCGCATAACCAACGTATATATATGCATACCTCTGCACGCATACGAATAGGTACATACGTGCGTCTGCGCAGGTAGGAACATCCTGTCCATCAAGGACGCCTTCTATCCCTCCGGGGCTTCTCACTCGCTCACTTAATTCACTCGCTCACTTACTCACTCGCTCGCTCGCGTTTCTCTCTCGTTTCGCTATAAGGGAGCGTTATAGACATCGCTATATATAGTATATATGACATATAAGTGCTACTACAGAGAATGGAATGGTATTGGTGAATTATATGTATCTAATATAGGTGTGTGTATATATATATATATATATATATACATACGTATACATATACCTTCTGAGCGATGATGGCGATGATCCACGTCGCGCGCAGTAAAGTATCAATATCAATTTTCGCACGATCGCTGATATAAGATATAATATACCTACATATTATAGGTATATATACATATGAACGCATAGGTGAGTATAGGAAGTATATGTATGCATACATATATACATTCTCTGACACCGCCGATCGTGAGAAAAAAATGTATATATGTCATGTACAATGTATATGTCATGTAAAATGTGTGCGCGCGCGTGTGTGTGTATATATATATATATGTATATAATATACATGCATATTGCGTAAAAGTATGATATCGATAGCCTGAAGCTCCATACCTATACCTATATGTAATGATGATAATAATAATAATAATAATAATACAAGTATTTAACTTTCTTTCTATCGACAATTGCAAAACTGTTATACTATAATATGTTACGCGTATATTCATATATACGATTAACAGATCTAATTATTTTCTGCGATGATGCGGTGCGGTTTCCGATTATTCAAATTTACGAGACTCCGAACTAATATATAATATAGGTACCTATGTATATACGAATATATATATATATATATATATATATACCTATAATATCGTTAACGGAATAAAACCGCGAGAACATTAATTTTCCATTGGGAACAAGAATCTTGTTTCTTCGTTCGAAATTTTCGTTTCGTCGGAATGATTTCATACGATCTCAACCGAGATTTGAATTCTGTTGGTCGTGATCGAAATTCAGGATTCAATTAGCGATCATGCTATTATAACGTGTTATAACGATCCCAAATTTATTACATCCATCCCCGAATTCGAAAGAAGAGGGATATACGACAAGGAATAGAAGAAGCAGGAGAAGACAAATGAGAAGAAAGCGTGCAGGCGCGGTTAGGTCTGAACTTCAACAGAAACGATGCATCGGAGAGAAAAACAAAAATCAAAATTAATCAAAATGTTATTTTATACACATGAAGTAGATATATATATATATATATATACTTATTTCTCCCATATGCATACGTAATTACGGATAGTTGCGTGTTTCCAATTTCGCGAATGACAGCGTTACACATTGTATATACATATATAATAACTGAAAAAAAAACAGACAATTATTTACGTAACCGCTGCTGCCAATGTCTATACTACACTATGCTATGTATGTATCCAGATGTATGCGATATTGGAACAGGTGAACATACATATCGCGTGTATATACGACGATATGTATGTATGTATACACATATGCATACTGTGAGTGCGTGACATGCATATAATATGATATATTTATGGTATGTCAAATCGTGGACGATTCATAATGAAGGAGAAGACAAATTTTTCATAATCATTCTATGTACGATCTACCCGTATCTGTACCCCCCACCTCTAACTACATACCCGAGCAAAATACATATACATATACACTACAATACAACGAACGAAAGCAAAAACTGGAATAATAATAATAACAACAACGATAAGAAGAAGAAAATGAATGAATTTTCAAAATTCTTGATATATTAATACCATACTATGCTATAATTTCTTATATTACTTGAATCAAGGGAAAAGAAAATAAGGTAGCTAGTATGTAATACATACATATATATATAACATATACATACACGGTGCAAGTACAATAGATATACACACGCGAATTGATCACTGCGGTGTATTCACGTATGTACATGGATACATGTGTGTACAGAGTTTTACACGGAGTCTTTTAGCCTAATACATACATGTAACACATATATTATGCCTACAAGTGAAGAGGAAAAAGATACCAAGAATAGAATCTATCTCAACAACGTGACTCTCTACTTCTCAACTCAGCATCTTCATCTCTTTTCTTTTTCTGTTTTCTTCGTCTTTTTCTTCTTCTTCGTCGTACCAATCCTCCATAAAAGAGTTTTGAGCCCCATAACAGTAAAGCGAGCAATACTATATATATATATATATATGTATCGGCACAGGTATATAATAATATGTTGACACACTACTACGGCCATTGAAGAATCGAACAATTCTGAGAAATTGTTACACGCGACGTTCTTCTCTTCGCCGCCTTACTAGTCGTCGCTCACCTATCCAACTAACTAACTGACTAACTCTCCGACTTACCAGCCAACCAACTGTGAACCATAATCCATGAACAGGACAAATCCAATTCGAGGCTGAAGTTAATTGCACAACGTTAAGGACGCAAATGAAAACACGCCGGAAAAATAATATCGATACGAATCATGCGACCAAGAAAGCGCTTAGCTGTTGTTTTTTTTCTACTTTTTTTTTTCTTTTTTTTTCACTTCCCCTGACATTTCCAGAATCTCCGACGTCTGGCTTTTTGTCCAGTCATTCTTCGAACGGATATATAATATTATGTACTATACTGTATTATAATGAAGAACTATACGTGCGTGTGTGCGTGTGTGTGTATATACGATCTATATACGTTATGTAAATCATAATTAATATAATATCTATACGGTATACAAGGAAGTATGAATGCCAAAATAGTATGCTACGGTACATAATTACATATGCACATACGTGTATATAGATACAGGTACGGTATGCCTATCTCCGCGGGCAATCGCAATGATGAAAAAGGCATCAACCGTTGACAGTCGTCGACGGGACGCGACGCTGCGACCTATTATTGGCAACGATACAAGTAGCGTATTATAGTTGCGATCGCATACGGAATAGAAGACCGAGAGTCGACAACTTGCCGCGGAATAAGGTGTCCCTCCCCTCCCCTCCCCTCCCCTCCGCGCCTCGGCAAGCCGCTCCAAGCCTATAGCAGCCCATACCGCCGCGCCGGATGTCACGATTCAACCAAGACGACCGGCCCGGCGCGTCGCGGCGACCGCGGCGACCGACGACGCGACGACGCCACCGAGCATCTCGACAAACGCCGAGAGAGAAAGATATAGAAGCCCCGTGCGCAAACGGATTACGCGTAACGGTATATATACGGGGGTTTTATACCTCTGCATGTATATATACATGCTATGTACGTGCATATATATGTAAGCTGTAGGTCCGTGTATGCGTGTAACGTACGTACCATACGGAATATTGTAAGGTATGTATAGTAAAGGGCGCGTGAACGCCTGCCTGCCTGCCTGCATATGCGATCCTGTCCGTGGCTGGCGTTGGGTGTGTATATACATATACATATATATATATATTCCCTGTACGACTACGATTGAATACTGCCTGCGTACACACAGGTATTGCATAGGCGAATGTATGTATCCTCGCGCGCTTCATTCGTTAAATAGATCTGTATTTGATTATCAAATCCGCGCGTTGGGTTGCGACTTTGGCATAATTGGAGAAAATGACGAGGCTCGACAATATGTAAAGTTTATCCCCCGACGACGGACGTCACCGAAGATTCCCGAAATCGCGGGGGGGGGGGGGGGGGGGGGGGGGGGGGGGCAAAAACTAAATTAAAAAGATTCCAAAAAATTGAGATTTCTCAATCGAACAGACATATTCATACTTTCTCGCAATTTTGTTACCTCGCGGTAAAGCAGTAGGTATATACGTACATACATACGTACATACATACATACTTATTCACTTCACAGCCTTCCGCGTCATTAGCAAATCATCGAGGGTGGCCTCGATCTCGTTACACTCAGGTACCGATATTCGAAGAATCTTACAATTGGATCGCGGCCGACTCGTATACTATACTATATACCCATAAATAATAATACATAGAATATACGAGAATTTTGTACGACGTTACAGAAATCCGAGAATCTTTGGGGTGTGCGACGCGTCATCGCGCTACATTAGAGGCGATGATCAATCGACCAATATACAGTACAATATCGCCGTATGGCTATAATATACATATACCCATATATATGTACCTATGAGTTAAGTATGTATATGTATACATACAAATACCTATAAAAACTATTCGCGAGAATCATTAAACTCGTCATCCGCGGTGTATAGTTCTTCGGATTACGTAGAATGCTGAGAAAACTCATCGTACGCGATAGCCGTAGTACATACAACTATATATACTATATTCCAAGTATATGTCGGACATTCCGTGCCGATGAGACGCTAATTTCATTTCTCATTCTCTCCTCTGCAAAATCCGATTTCAGTGCCTCAATAGAGAATATCGACAAAATAAATAAATAGACGAAAACTTGTACACGTGTATATCTTATAGGGACCGACACCGATCCAATGGGCCAAATTTTCTCATCAGTCTCGTTGTAAGAGAAGAAAAAAAAAAAAAAAAAAAATGCTCGTCTAATATAATTTTATATAATACGTCCGCTACTATGTATACTACACAGATCTGAGTATATATATTCATATACTGTACACACATACGATAATATATAGGTACCTATGCACGGCGTATGTGGGCATATACCTATACATATATAAATATATCTTATCAATGATTTACAATTTACATGAACACGTGTTTGCACGTTAAAATGTGAGTGAAAGGGCGGCGAACGGACGGTAGCTGCCAGATATCCTACCTACCACATACTATACACTGTAATATACTATGATAATCCATGTGAGTTGACCAGGCTGACCGGTGTGAATATACTTACTACTGCACTTTCTAAAAAAAAAAAAAAAAAAAAAAACACCCCCCCCGCCCACAATATCAAAGAAAAACAATATTGTGTTATCATCATCACGTATGAGCGCATGTAGGTACATACCTCTACGAACATACCTATAACTATGCGTATATGTATATAATATGATTATCATCACAATGATCGTCACGGGTGCGAGAAGGAGTAAAGCAAAGCGTCGACGTGTCGCTGCTCTTGCATGGTATACGAGAAATGATTCTATCATTGCTATTATCGTCATCATTGTCGCGATTATAACTATTCAATGGCAACAGCGGACCCACAATGTACCTATATATATACCTACATACCTATATGATCGATTCATTTGTTTTCATCCCCATGATTCTCCGTCGTTTCCACACTTTCGTCAAGATCTCTGCACCTCGAGTTCGACGTTGCGGGTGTATGAAAACATGCGCGAGGCTCGCGATGCGCGGAGAAACATTTTCGCTCGTAATTTCGGGAATTTGGAATATCCGCGGAGAAGCACACGGAAGCAAAAATAAATAAAAAATAAAATAATAATAATATATATATACATAGAAAAATGTAGGGCGCAAAATTGGTAGACGAAAAAAGAAGGAGAACGGCCCCTGCACATTCGGCACCGGACGAAGCAAGGAACCCACAATTTTTATTCATTTTTTTCAAATTCCTAGTAGTATTCCCGAGATGGCGAAAGAAATCGACACGATATTTCTCTTACTCGCGAACATTACCATGCCAAAAATCGCCCGAAAGAAATACTTCCGACGATTTTATCTGCACAGGTAAATACCCCCATAATGTAACACGCGTGTTTCCGCAGTGTCGAAACAGCTGATATTATTTGTTGTAACTTCGTACTCAATACATCGCACCTTCGTTATTGCACCTTTATATAATAAAAGCTTGTGTCTTTGTTCCACAACTCCGTCCCTCTCTCCAGCCCCCCCCCCCCCCCCGTTTTTGTCATTTTCGCAATAAATTTATTATCTGTACCAATGATACTACACGTCTCTCGTGGGAAGGATTTGGGATAAAAAAAGAACCAAGCGAATATGAATAACGAAGAAGAAAAAAACACATACGCAAAACAAGAAATTGCGCGACGCCTTGCTACCGCGCTGATACATCATCCTATAATACGTCTTTCATACGTGAGCGGCGTGTGCGCTGTTGCTTCGGTTGAGTAACAAAACAAACCAACCAACCTACTTTCGATATGTATAATAATATAATAAATTATCACTGCCAACGGAATTATATACGCTCACGCTGTATATATATATATAGGTATATGTAGTACATAACTCACACACGTGATATAGTACATTACACCGTACGTAACGTATGTTCACTCGTGTCTCTCTACGGGTGTATATATACCTATATACATACCGCGAGTGTACACGTTTTCGCCACGAATGGGCTGCTTCACCTCGGTAAACTTGCATGTACAAGTGTAATACAAGGTATATAGCAATACGCATGATAATTCTAATTAGCAATTGTTTACTTGTAGGATAAGTATATTCCGTGTATATATATTGTATAGTGTTATGTATGTACATATACGGAGTAATTAAGCTCGACACACTGCAGCGTAACTGAAACCTCAAACTACCTATATACAATATGTATACCTATATAAACGTATGAACGCCTACCCAGAACTATGTATGTATGTATGTACTACGATAACATGATATAGGAATAGATTGTGAGGGCAGAATTTGTTCACCGGTACCATCATTATCAATTACCGAACGCGTGCGGCGTGAAAATTGATAAATGACGCGATTCGCTCGATCGCGGCAAAGAGAATGAGGAAGAGAGGAGAAGAGAAAGTTAGAAAGAAACACCGAAAGCGAAAACGAAGACAAAATTTCCAAGAACTTATAACTGTGTGGGGCACATGCACGCAATATTCATGCATACACAGCGAGTATGCATACCGTGTATGTGTGTGTGTGCACACAGAACGTATACGGTATGGAATACCGCGAACAGATAAAAAAAAAAAAAAAAAAAAAAAAAAGAACAAGAGCGAAATCGACGAAAGAAGAAAAATGGACAAATGGACAAATAAGAACGCGCATGTTATGTTCAAACTCTGCTAATTTTTTCCAATCTATTACGCATATACGACATCATAATACTATGTGTGTACAACAATATAAAAATAGTTCGTATTTATACTCCGTTTGCTATCGGTCGTTTCGGATCGTCGAACGAACGAACAAACGAAAAAGGCACGGCAAAAGTTTCGTTTCAAGTTCCACACGTTACCTATATACCTGCCGTGTATACCTATGTATGTGATGTAGCCATACGTATGCATGTACCTACGACACGCAAGTTCAGTTACGGTTAACGGTTCACGCCCGTCTTTGATACGATACGATACGATACGATAATACATCTAATGTAACTAACGTATGTATGTATGTATCTAGTTGGGTACATACGTAATTGTATCCACCTAAATGGTGTCTAGAATAGTAGTATCTACGGAATAGAGACACGTGATAATTTTCGAAAATCAGGCGCCAACTTTACGGACACGGAAGAGAGGTTGAACTTACCCGGTTGCATTCGAGAGCCTCGGCGCTGTGTTCCTCCTTGTGTTTGAAACAGCTACTGCACTTGCTTTTATTGAAAATATTCGGCGCAAACTTCCGACATTCCGAGGCGCCGCCTCGACTCGTCGTCGTAGTCGTACTCGTCGTCGTGGTCGGTGTTGTCGTAGTTGTTGTAATGTTATGAACGCTCGATGATCCCGATACCGACATATTATTTATAATAGTAATAGTAATAATAATGTGATATAGTAACGATATTCCAATCTCTATCCAACGGTTAAATGTATTCCGGAAACTTGAGATTCTCCAAATTCACTGCACTTTATCGTTGATTGTTATCAAAAATATCATATTTCACCGTACACAATTTTCAACGTTGCAACGGAAGGGAAGATGACAAAGAAGAAGAAAGAAACGAAAAACTGGTCACAATGATATCGATATAACAACAATAATAACGACTCTGCCGAACACACACAATTATTGTAGCATATTTTTAGTCTCTCAACCCTTCGTTTCTCTTCTGTTTATTCATGCGTGTATGTATGTACAATATTTATTATTTTCTTCTCCTCGTTTTATCCTTTATTTTGATTTCTGTTCCACGCGCACCTTTTGTTTATATTTCAAAATACTATTACATTTATCCGTTTAATTCTCGTCTTGCCGTTCCGCGGAGTACCTATCTCATCACAGACAGTATTAAAAACTGCGCAAGAGAATTGAGAGAGTATATAATTATCATACAGCGACGAATTGATTATGAATTATCAATCTCGTACAACGTAATGTTATTTGAAAGATATATTCGCGCCTTGTATTATATTTTATTGTACTGTATTGTTACGTCATACGTTCCAAAGAACGTTGGGTAGTTACATTTATGTAACTATTAGCACGTGCGTAAATTTAGCGCGGAACACTTTTATCGTACGATACTATCCGATCCGATGGACAACAATGAATCAGCTCCGTTCTTACTCACTTACGTACGTAAGTTGTACCTACCTAACCAACTATTGCGATTGAAATTATATAATAATGTAATTATTCAATTCTCGCTACCTGTGCACCTACATACACGCGTGCGAGAACTCGCAACTCCAACTCCAACGCCGACTAACACTAACTTCAACTTCAACTCTAACGCCAACGCGAAATAACTGACGTAGGTAGGTACCACTCAGGTTGGCCGGAGGAAGGCAGACGAGGCGCCCCCCCACTAATCTAATCGCCCGCGATTGCCAATTGTCACTCACTCACTCACTCACTCACTCACCTCACCTCACTTCACCTCACCGCACCGCGCCGCACTCACTTGTTTATCGCGACCTTGCTTCGGCTACAGGTAGGCAGGTAAACGATACTCAGCGATTTCTCTCCGTTTCTCGATGCTACTAGGTATGCATAACTGTGCCTACGTTCACTTCCTTCGATATACTTCACATATATTATACGGTGTGTATATATTTGTACAAAAAGGATTGTTGGCAAAATTACCGGCACCCTGGGATTCATCTATCGATTTATCTACTTTTTTTTGACAAAAAAGTTCAATAATAAAAGACCGATGGACGATTATTCGTCAGAATTTGTTTACAACTTGTCACAATTATTCCTCACCGCTTCCACGATCTTCTCTTGTTCATTCGTTTATCCATTAATCGACAGCGCTCCAATTATCGTTATCGTTATTATTCTTGTTGTTCTTTGTTGGTTCTACGAATTACCCGAATTTTCAATAAAATACTTTATAATTGATGAGAATATTATCGTAAATAGAAGTCGAACAATTATTACAGAAAAATAGCGACAAGAACAAGCACGTGCTCTCGATCTCGATCGTTATCGAGAGAGTTTGCTATCGTGTGATGAAATGTGTCAAACCTCCTTATTCATAATCATCCGTTGTATAGCATTCAATAACAATAATACACTTCAATAAAGAGTCGATCGTCGATCAATCACCATATACTGTGATCGTAGTACAGTGAAGAAAGAAAAGAAAAAACAAACTAATAAAAGAGAAAGACAAGAGAAAAAGCACACAGGAAAGTTCCCTCGATCTCCAAGTATCTCTGTGTGTTGTGTAAATAATGAGGAGAAAACTCGTCAGTTTTCTAACGGTCTATTTTTCTTCAGGTAATAATTAGCCGTCTTCGTTTCTGTATTCTTGTCCCGGCTGATAATAGTTATTATTATTATTGATATTTGTTTGAATAAACATTTTGATCGTCACACCGCGATCACACTCCATTACGAAACACAATACACACACTCGCGCTTTTTCACTTTATTATTACTAGAGTTTGCTAATCAACTAACTAACTAACATCTCACGATCTCAAACTCTCTCTTTCTTTCTTTCTCTCCTCTCCCTCACTCTTATTGTGAGAGTCCCACGTCCCATCTGTCTCCTTATTACGACCTACACCTTCCTCCGTTCTTTCCTTCAGCCTTCGAACTCGACCTCTCAACGTCTGCACTCTCGCATGCGCTTCGCTTCGACCCACTGCACCGCACAACGACGTGGAATGAGCCGCGGTATTAATACGCCGCGAAAAATAGTTCGTAAGCATAAGGCGCGTACTTCAAACAGACATATAAGTCTAATGATCGTAGTGAAGTATGTCGGAGAACGGTGAAAGGCATTTAAAAGGAACGAAGTTTAAATCCTGCCTATTTATTCCATATTGGAAAACTCGGAAGTCGATATCAATTCGAAGGAATAATTAACCGTCGTTTTGGAGTCTCAATACGCGCTCTGCGTGATAATGAATCGTTTATGGAACGGAATATGGTACGTATAATACAACGATACGGATGAATATTTTGAAATTGGCGGTAATCAAATGAGCGACTAAAAATCGTATTTTCAGTCAGCTGATTACAGTTTCCGGTTAATTTCCTCGATGTAGTCAACGGTCATGCCTCACGGACTATACTTCTTACGTCCATGGTCATGCCTATATCTTTGCTTCCGTTTAGTATACGATCCGATTTCCGCAGTTCCCTCTGTTTACGAATACAGAAAAGATGGTAGATGAAGGGGGTGACAGGTTTGTAGTTAATGATAATACGTATTTTTATTATTTAACCAAGATTCCTTAAATTAGGACCATAAATATTTCTTCAATGTCAAATAACCACAGATTTATTTTAGAGTTCATTAACCGGTTCAACTAACCTCCAAGTTTTTTATCAACCTTTTAATACCTAGGATACACACATCGCGCTATCTAATCGACTATGTTTTGCTGCTAAAAATATCAAGTTTTACAAATTCATCGACTGATATTAATACAAGAATAGATTGTCATGAGTTAATAATAATTATCTGATCATACAACAGAGCTCCGATAAACGAAACAATATTATTCAGGTGAATTTTCCTTAACACTCAAAAACAAATAGCTTGTATGATAAATATTCCGATGCATATTTTGATTACAATTTTCACCGAAAAATCTGTATTCTTTCTATTTTCTTTCATCAATTAACAAGATTTCGGTATATTTGACCGCTCACAACCCGCCTATACGTTCGAAAGTAAATTTGCAACACTTTATTATATGGAAATTGACTTATTATTACGTAACAGTTTTAAAGTACTAAAATTCAGTTGAGAATCTTTGTTTAAATGTTTTCTTCTCCAATATCAGTCATGTTTATTATTATTTTCTTTGTTTTTATTCATTCTTTCTCTTTCAATATCATTCATTGATCTGAGTGTTATGTGTTATTTTCTGTACGTCAACAAAAGAATTGCAAAATCTATTTTTTGTTTGTTATTGCTATTCACTTTATGATACAAGGATTGAAAATTGATTTTTGTACGTCTCTTTTTGTTCTTTCTCAAAATTACATAAACACAATCGAAGTGAGATCATATCATTCCGATATTCTCAACCATTCTCCGGTTTTCTACAATTAACTCAACCACACTAATTTTAACACAAATATTCGTTGAAAAATTCAAAGTAGATAAAATTTGGTAACAAAAAAAAAAAAAAAACCATTTCTGAGACATTAGTCTTTGAAAAAGAGTCTTTCGGCTTGTAACTAGGTATTCTTTATACCCAATTTCAATGAAAGTTTGAAAAAGCACAAAACAAAAATTATTCATATTCAATTCCAGAGATGACTCTGCGAAGGTTGCGATTATCCGAGAAGTATACGACAGTGAAAATGCTCATGAAACATTTGAATACGAGTTAGAAAGAGCTCTAGAATCAGAATGCAACCTAATAGTAATTGAGCCGTCGAAACTAGGAGATGAAACATCGCGATGGATAGCTGTGGGAAATTGTTTGCACAAAACAGCAGCTCTCTCTGGTCTAGGAGCCGTGATAACAGGTTCGTTATCTCCGAAAAGACTGGAAAAAAGAAAAACGAAAAAAAGATGAAGAATCAATATTTATTCATAACTTCTTTACGATTTCTTCTTACCGCAGGCTTGATATGGGGAGATCGACCTTACCTCTGTGGGCCTTTTGGTTTCACATCGGTAATAAGTTGCGGTTTATATACAGTATCTTGGCAGTTTGATCCGTGTTGCCAATATCAAGTTGAAACAGACACGAGTAAATTACCGCACGTAGAATTATTGGCGGTACTCGGTCCCTCGTCGCCGACATTTTTAGTTAGAAGAGACGATAGGCGAAGAAGAATACTCCATACAACGATAACGTTGATGGCGCTGGGTATAAGCGGTTGGAGATTATACCAAGCATTTAAATGAGATAATTGTTATTTAAACAAAATCTCTGATGAAGTAGTCCATCGATAGATAAGATGGCAAGAAGAATAATTGAAAATAAAAAAGAAAAAAGAGAGGAGTTATGGAAAAGGTAGAGTGAGAGGGGGAGAAGAGAGCGCCACGATATCTGTTATAATCGCAAAGATGAAAGTAGTGAAAAACACGAATTAGGCCAACTTCGTTGTTATTCTTAGATAAAAAGAGAAAAAAAAAAACGAATATTACGAATATAATTACACAAAAAAAATAAATAAAAATAATCATCACTCTGAATGATAACTTCAAATAAGAACGACAGCAACAGCTTTTGTCATAAGAGATAAATAAAAATGTGAATCTCACGGCCCCCCACTGAGATTCAATTCAGATTAAAATTTCAAGCTTATACTTATCGAAGGGGATGGGCAAGTTGGAGAAAATCATAATGGTTTTATCAAGACTGTGAATAATAATCGAAAATATTAATAAATAAATAAATAGAAGACATGATACATCCAATTTTCTAGAGCAGCAATGTGTAGTATATCTTTTAGTTTGTAAATAAGTTATATTGTAATAGTAGAATATAGTATGTTATTATTATCAACATCTTCGTCAGTATAACTTTTTTTCCTCTTTTTCGAGTCCTAGTTCTAACATTAATTTTATTTTTATTTTTTATGTTCTATATGTTTTTCTCCCTTTCACGTTCCTATTCATAATATAATAATTATTCCGAAGGTTTGCATTATTGATTATATTGTTCTGAATGAAAACTTTTTTTCTCATATTTTTTTTTGTATTGATAATAAAAAAATTGATTAAAAAAACTAAAAAATTAAAAATATTGTAAATAGCTTGTTAAATGTGATTTTGTGTTTTTATCTTAAATTTGCAAACAGTTTGTACAAAATTTTGCTCGAGACAAGACTTGATTTTGTTATCCATGACTGAATCGTCTGACTATTATCAAATTCCAAATATTCAAATTGATCACAAAGAGAGAAAAACCTTTTGCGAGAGGAGGACTTGATGAATAGTTTATTCGTGATTTAAACTTATTCGAGAGAGATGAATAAATGTTGATCTACTTTTTGTGTATCACAGTAGAAAAAAAACTTGAGCTGTCACTTGAACAAACAAAAGAAAAAACCAATTATTATATTATTTGAAAATTCGTATAAAACTCCAGTTTCATTTTTTTTTTCGTTTCATATCAAGATTCGTGGTAGCTTGAAAAACATCCTGCTATCAGTATAGAGAGAAATTACGACTTACAATACTTCCATGTAATGATAGAAAGAAATTGGATGGAAAGAAAAAACGAATAAAAAAGCATGGTGTGCAAAATTTTCGAAGAGAAAGTTAATAGAAATTGTTTCTCTCAAGAGAAAACATTTTCTACGAATCAATGCATTTAAACATTTGTTTCGCTTTCTTCTAATCCATTAGGTAACACGTTTCTTCTTTGTTTGTTTGTTTCTTTCTACTGTAAACAATGCATCTTTCTCTACTGAAATATCCATCACTCTCTGTCGTAAGATCTGTCACCTTTCACGCAAAAAATTATTTGTGGCGCCACGAGTTGATTCGCTTTGATTTCCTTGTATACAATGTTCCACAGCGCTAAATGTTGGAAGTGTTCTGTTTTGTTTTGTTTTTTTTATGCTTGCTTTTTGTCTTAAACATGAAAAACAAATATTTAGCGTAATGTGAAGAAGTTTTACAAGCGCAATTGATATTAGCATTTGCTTTGCTTGCATTTATTATCTGTCGATTAGAGATTACCATTGTTTCATTACATTCTTTCGCTCGTTCTTTATAATGTAAAAAAAAATAAAAAAAGAGAAGTAAAAAGAAAGACGAACGGTGCTCCACTTGATGTTTGCACAGAGTTAAGAAACAGATAACTATAAAGATAATTTACCGTTCCATCGCCGCGACACAATTGATTGTCTTAATAGACTTCAAAAATGTTAAAATTTGGAAGAAATCTGTAAAATTGGAAATAGAAACTAAAAATTGTCAGATTCTTTTCAAGATATGCGGTCAATGATTCTGATTGAATAGAAATACTCTCAATCTTTATAGAAACTAAGGAATTGTCTTAGCCCATCCCCCGAAAAATATTAAAAAAAAAAAAACAAGAAAATAGAAATTCACGGGCCCGTAGTCTTAACGTGTAAATAATGTAAACATACACGTCCCAATGATTCAATTTGGGGCTTGTAATAATTATGAAAATAATAAAATATAGTTTTAAATAGTAAATGTTGCCTTGAAATTCATTATTTTTCACATATTTATTATTTACCTATAATTGACGATAATAATGTGCTATGCATCGAAATTGGAACTATGCATACACAAGATGTTATTTGTGAAAAATTGAACAAATCTTTATTATAGAAAATAATTTGAACTTGGAATTATCGTTGTCTTCTTTTTTCAATAACAGGACCTTGTTCTATTAAGTAAACCATGTACAATAATTAACATCTATGCGCTAGAGTCTACTTCTCCCCCCTCGATATTTTTACATATTTATATCAGAATCCAGAACGTTTTGTTTTACCTTCAAAGATACAATTTCCAAACAATTAAATTTCTTAGATAAGAATTTGTATTGACAAATATGATTCTCATCCATAATATGATATTAGAAATTCATTGTACAACATTTATAAATGCTAATTCCCTTCTCATCATTCTTTTTTTAATACTTTTTTAGCACGCCTCCGCATTACCCAGAAGTATAAGCTTGGGAATATTGTTCGTAGAACAATTGCAGCTTTAGGCGTAAAACTGGCAACCGTTAACTCTCTCGAATTACTTAACAAAGCTTTCATCACCTCATCCGCAACGTATTCTGGCGAATATCCTTGCTCCGTAGTCTCATCCATAACTGTGATATAAATATTGAACATTTTATTTATCATTACGTGAGAATCTGCTTCATTTTCTTCCGCTTTTTTTTATTTTCAAAATAATCAAGTATTTAGAAACAGAAACATATCCAATTAGATTTTCTTACCTCCATAAGTTTGACCACTGCCTGTTATAGCGTTCAGAGAAAGAGACGTCTTTATGTAGCCTGGATTAACTACCGTAATATTTATATTGTGCTCTGCTAGCTCTGCTCTAGTCGTATCGCACCATGCCTGTATTGCATGTTTAGAAGCAGCATATGCCGATCTGTTTAGAACAAAAATGTATTCGTTTCGTGTTTGGAATTTTGTTATTGATGGTTTCTATTATTCTCTTTTTATTATGTAATGCATTTTGATGTAATTTCTGCTTTGCCATTTAAATTCATATGGTTTTAATCTTACTCCTAAATATTTTTTCAGGATCATTCAAGCCGAACGAAAGTTTATTTATAACATTTTTGGATGGAAGAAGACCTGGAGAATATATTCAATAAATTTCGAAGTAATCGATCAAATCTCCTGAGAAATTTAGGTTTTCAAAGTATATTCCAGATAGATACCCTGTTTATTGCAAAATTCAATTTTACCTGTAAGGCAAAGCGATTCGGCCTTGAACGCTGCTGATGCATATAACGTGACCGGATCTGCGCTCCAACATTGAAGGTAAAACCGCTGCAAAGAATCATTGAAAACACGTTAACAAAGAGTCAAAATTTGTTTGAAATAACAATAGATCCTATTTTTCAAACAATTTATCGGGCGTTGCATTCTTGTAATGAAGTATTTCCAGCTATTGATGGCTACGAGCTTGAATTTGATAAAAACAAAATTGATATTTCGTAAACAATTTGGAATTCCGTATCGTAGCTATTATTGTTATATGTAATAAATCTCACCCTTAGTTACAGCAATCTGTCCAAAATAATTACAAAGCATAACTTTAATATCGACATCAATTGTAGTATGGATTACTTCGCCTCTGTAAGATATTCCAGCATTATTGATAAGAATATCGATTCCTCCATGAATTTTCAATACTTTTTGTATTTCCGATGATATTTCATTTAAATCTGTTATGTCTAGCGGAAGAATAACTGGCGGATGAGTCGGTACTGTCTGAAATAAGTGTTTTTTTGTGTTATTTATAATTCAATTGTATCCAGAATCTAAAATATAATCAATTTTATTCTGGCCCTAGAATTGAAATTAACAGCTATGATATAAATCAATTCAATTCTATTAATCCCTGAGATAAATGAATACTGAATAAACTTACGGGATGTGTGTTAATCAGCGAGGACTTTACTCTCTCCAATTCACCTTTTCTCCTTGAAGCCAAAACCAAGCGGCAGCCACAACTGTAAAAAGCATGAGCTAATGCTTCACCGAGTCCCGAACTTGCGCCAGTTATCAAGACGACCTGGGAATAATTCAAATTTGTTTAGTTTGATTTGGAATATGAGTTGGATAACATTGTTGGTTTTTGTTTTCTCTGGAATTATGATAGTGAATTACTTTTCCTGCGAGCTGCGCTTTTCTTCGTTTTTGAATAATAATATCAAACAAGTGATATAATAGCCACGGAAATGTGACGGGAATACATCCGAGTCCGAATAACCACCACATTATATTCCAGCTGATGAATTTATCGTTTTGTATCATAACTGACACGATAAAAGATGAGAAGTTAGGATATTAGTGGTTATGTTTAATGCCTACCGACGTTGACGGAAGAATGTTAAAGACAGCTCACCATGGGCAAAAATTTGTGCAAGCAAAGTGGGCTTTAGGCCCGTTTCCTCCAACATCATTCAAAATTTGATCTTGGTTAGGTTGCTAAAGGTTACTGGTGATTGGCCAACTCCGAGGTTGATCCAAGATCAAATCTTGATCCATGTCGAAGGCCACGGGCGTAAAGCCCGGCCTACAATAGCCTGATATCTTATCTGTCGTGAGTTCGTGTTATGCATACGGATACGGCTATTGTAAACCGGGCTTTAGTGGACTTCAAACGTCGGTAAGCTAGACTAAAATACATACAATGTATATCTATATACACTGCTAGCTTATACATATGATGCAATGTCGATAGGGTCGGCAAATTACCGACAAAACTGACACAAATAACCCCCATATGGTGACATCTCTTTAGATATTCATCAGTTATCTTTGAACGGCGCGAAGTTGGCGCTATGCGATAATTGGTGATAATCGATTTCACGGAATTTTTGACGTATCGAATTCGAGAACGGAGATATATCGATTATGGAACATAATAATAATAACAATTTATACAATAGTCAGTGAACTTCGTGTTGATACAAGAAAAGAATTTTATTTCTACTTTAACTTGAAATAACATGTTACCGACGCTGTTAAATAAACCGATAAAACGGGTTTCAAAATATAATGAAAAGGAGAAAAGAATTGAGTGATTAACAGTGCCGCAAAAAAATGAATAATGTGCCGAAGAATGAGGTAAACCCAATAAAATATCCGCGCGTGTTGGATATAAAATTATTAATTTTGAGAACCTAACTTGACTTAAGTTAAAGATGGGGTCAAACTAGGTGGATGAAACATACGCAACGCTTGCATTGGCGAAGGACTTGAATAAAAATACAACGAAAGTGAGAGAAATGGAATAGAAAATAAATGTAAACATCAAAAACCAGTTTTATGCAAAATGAACTAGTGAATATGAAAAATCCAATTTGCGATAAAATAGTAATATAATGGAAGCGAGTGAAAATGATGAACAGCGATACGTGGCTTTTCCGCTCTCAACAAACGATATGCACGATTCAATGCAAGAGACAATAATATCTCATGAAGAAATATGCGAGCCAGTAGACGGAGTAGACGATTGCGTATTATCAGCAGCGGGAGATAGTTTACCCGAAGTGACAGTGAGCGAGGAAGTTGAATCGCGAATAACCGAGGTGCAAGCGGCAGTTGAAATCCTCGGATCAAATTCCGACCCGGAAGAGGACGACGATAGTTCTTCGGTTTATCCAATTTATATAAAACAAGAAGAACCTCAGCCGTATACATCAGGCGACGACGAGTCAATGGCAGTTGAGGCGCTACGTCAGCTGGGCGGAATGTACCCGTGTAGTTATAACGAAAAAAAAATATCATGTCCAAATTGCGCGAATTTATTTACCCACATTGAAATGGGTAAACACCACCCAAATTGTGCCGCCGTTAAATTGTGTTGCACTACGTGTGGCGAAAGATTTGAACGAAAAATCGATCTCAATAATCACATGGTTTGTCATCAGGTCGACAGACCACACGCTTGTAGAACTTGCGGTAATTTATTCAGGTCCAAGGCCAGTCTACAGGCTCACATGGCCGAAGTACACCAAGTAGAACGTCCTCACAAATGTACTATCTGCAATTCTAACTTTCAGCGACCCTCTAGTCTCTCTAATCACATGAAAATTCATACTTACGTCGCCGGCAGGGCCATTATGCAAACTTCTAATAACGTCGCCCAACAAACCGTTGAAAATTTTCGAAAATGGCCAGAGAATAGCGGCGCCGATTCCCCCAGTACTTCTGTTCCTTCTTCTTCCGTTTCCTCCATTCCTAATTACGAAGTCCCCCAAGTACATTGGTCAATCCCTACTTATACCTTTGGGAATGATCAGCCTGGAGTTGCGGGACTAAATTCCAATCATCATGAAAAAATCGACTCTTTACACGACTTTACAGTCATGCCCGCTGCAGACGTTACGCCGTTCGAATACACCCAGCAAACCGCCATCAATCATCAATACAGTTTGTCCATGAATTCAGCTTTCAGTAGTCAAGATGGTTTGGTCAAGATCGAATCATTGCCTTACGGAAATAACGAAGCTAGAACTCGCAGCTTTGTTGAGGTTGAATTGAGCGAAGGAAATCAGCACACTTGTAGCCATTGCGGTGTCAGCTTTACCAGAGCATCTTCGCTCGCTTCTCACGAAAAAGTTCACGCTTGTAAAAACTGGAGTATGCCCGTCGAGTGCGAATATTGCGACAAACAATTTCAGGATGGTAATTGTTTGGCCACTCATCAAACAACCTGTGCTAAAAAAGTCATGAAGAACAGCAGCGAGCATGGAATTCCTAATAGTAAATGGGGGAAGCACGCTTGCGCAGATTGTGGTAAAAAATTTACGACAAAACAGAAAATGTTCAGACACCAGTGGATCCATAGGAAAAAAACCCACTCCTGTGAAGTCTGTGGAGCTCAGTTTGAGAAGCAGCACGAATTAGACGAGCATAGATTATCCGCCCATCCTGGTGACTCGGCTTTTACCTGCGGCGAATGTGGAAAAAGCTTTGTATCCAGACAAGGACTCTGGGAACATGCGAGGACACATGCCGGTAGCCCCGCTCATTTTCACTGCGACGTTTGCTCGAAGACTTTCTCGTCCAGGCAGGGATATCTAATTCATCATAGAACTCACACCGGGGAAAGACCCTATGGGTGTAAATTTTGCTGGAAAGCATTCAGAGACGGAGGAACGCTTAGAAAACACGAACGTATTCATACCGGGGAAAGACCTCATGTTTGTCCGTTATGTTCTAGAGCTTTTAACCAGAAAGTTGTACTAAGAGAACACGTCAGATGGGTCCATGCAGCTGGTAAAAATGAGACTGAAGTTACCGGACCTCCTTTCAGATGCCCGCTGTGCGGAGCACTTAATCAAGACCGGGATGAACTCTGCGCACATATTGTTAAACACTCGGATCAAATGATTGCGGAAGCGAAAGCTAAGACGAACAATAATGCCTCCAAGCCTAAACCTACCAAGAAGAAATCTAAGGCTACCGCAAGCTCGGCGTCCCAGGGAAAACAGAATACTGCGAATCGATCAATTTCTAGAACGGAACAAAATGAAGCTTTGCTTTCTATTTCTGACGTGAATTTAAAGGCTAATGATAGCCTGCCGCAACTTATGACTGCTAATAAACCCACAGATGCGTCTTTGCTGCTCATCACAACTACCAAACGTAACGAAGTGCTGAGACTTAGTGCTTCGCAAGTTAAACAAAATGATTTACATTTAATAAACCAAGGGAAACAACAAAGCGATAATCATCTTCATATTCCTCAAATTGGACATAGAGAATCTATCAATTTGAGCACTGCTGAGGATGGGAATAAACAGGGATGCGATGTAAGAATGGTTTCCTCGGATCAACAAATTAGCGGAACAAGACAGAATAATGCTAACAACGCTATGCACTTGATGTCCTCATCGAAACAAAACAGCGCGGTACATTTAGTAGAATCGAGCAAACAGAATAACACTCTGCATCTGATTTCTAAACAGAATGAATCGCTGCCTGTATTGACAATACCAAATCCTCAAAATCATGAAAATTTCTCCAGTCAAATAGCGCAGATGAACAACGTAGACATGCCCATGAACATGGTGACACATCATTCTTCTCAACATCACGGAGACAGAGCGAAAGTACAAATTTCTGTACAAAAATCGTTGATCCAAGATAGCAGAGGAGGAGGGGCTCAATCCAATATTGTCCAGAGTCAATATCAGCACAGGGAAAGCGACGACGGAGAAGAATCGGTCTGCGGTATGTGCGGCGAAAAATTTATAAATAAAAACTTATTAATGGAACATGTTAAAATTCATATATAATTCATATATTTCCGTACTGTCCAAGTTAATTTTGTCATCATAGCGGATGTTACGGTTTAGTCAGATTATAACAATGATAAATGATTATAATTATTATTGTGATGACAATAATCATCATTTTTTTTATATACTATCAAAGAAGTTGTGTTCTTGAATTGTTCAGATAATATAATATGTAATAACGTAATTATAACTGAAGAAACAATTTATACAATCTTTTTTATTTCCTTCTTTTTCTTTTTTGCTTTCAGACGTTGGTAGCTATCGACGATAGATAACTCTCACTGTCTGTGATTCAACTACGTAATATTAATCAATCACGATACGACCAACGCTAACAAAAGTTCTACTGCCCTCGCGCTTACTATCTGTTAGTGCTAAGTCGTTTTTAATATAGATATTCGCATATTATCATCATAGAACATTTTTATTTGACGTTCTTTATCCGTTTAATCTCTAATAATCATAGGTTTTTTTTTCTTTAAATTATTGTTGTGTATCGCACTGCTGCTACTGCTGGATGGGAAAATGATTTTAATATGTATTTTAGATAACAGGGGAATAAAACGAAAAGACCGTTGATGAGCGCAGTTTATAGGAACTATTGTTACAATATCGGAAAGTCATATCGTACGGAAAAAGAGACTATAAATGAAAGAAGAATTATAAGAATATTATCAATACTTTCCTGTATGTATAATTAGTATAATTGTATTTTCGTAATTTCCTTCTTCGAGTTTGTGATATACTATAATATAATGAAAAAGAAAATTGTGGTTCGGTGTAGCAGATTTAAAAATTGCATGAAGATAAAAAAAAGGATGAAAAAATGAGAACCAAGACCTTGCAAAAAATAAAACAATAAGGAAAATGTGATTTGAGTTTGTACTAAGAGAATAGAAATTTACTTTTAATCTGTTTTCGTTTCTTCTATTAAAATTTATTGCGAGCTATGTTATTTTCAATATTGTCTATTATTTTTGTTTGAAGAAAATAGAACGCACCCATAAGCTGCTGCTTTAATTGGTATGGTTTACCAAATACTATGTATGTATGTACGAAGCTCACAGGAATTATATTACATACCAGAATAAAATGATTACGAATCATTTTTTTGTTCGTACCCAGTAAGCTCTGATATTTCTATCCATAGGTATATTGTTCGAACGTAGAACTAATTACTTTGATTAATATATATCATTATTTTGTTATATTAGAATATTATAAGCCATAAGGAACGAGATGCGCATCGGGGAGAAAATAGTCGAGATGAATAGTTTGATTTTTCGCAAATATACGATCACAAATTAATAACAGTCGACATGTTACTGCTGGCCAATAAGTTGGATATAAAGTTTTGATAATCATGGCTATAAAAGTGTTATTATACCCATCTATATATCGACGTGACTACACGATAAAAAGTATTAAAAAGAATGAAAATAATCATAATAAATTTACGTGTTTTTCAAGTATGAAATTGGAATTGAAGGTTGAATTTAATGTTTGAATGTATGGAAGAAAAAAAAGAAATAAAAAAAAAAAGAAAATCATTTGTATGGGCTGTAGCAATTGGTATAAAATTCAATCTGCGGATAATTTGGAATAAAAATTATTTTTATATCATATCTCAGTATAATGTCTACTATAATGCGATGATTTATAATAG
Organism: Phymatocera aterrima; assembly: GCA_963170745.1. NCBI lineage: Eukaryota > Metazoa > Arthropoda > Insecta > Hymenoptera > Tenthredinidae > Phymatocera > Phymatocera aterrima. The sequence continues at coordinate 17,552,967 of OY720663.1, read as the reverse complement.
GTATCTCATCGATTGACTAATTAGTTAAAATCGGCAGTCAGGTTTTTCAATGTTATTATTATCATTATGATAATCAATTTATATTGTCATATAGTATGTAGCATTGTATAAATTATTATTATTATTACTATTATTATAAATTCCAACAACAAAAGTATTTATAATTTATGTGTATCTACTATATATATATACCGTTTGAATGTCTCGACATGTATATTAAAAAGCAAAACAAAAAGAAAAGAAAGAAAATCAGTATGTATATGTTATAATCATATATCACAATTTAAATAAATGTTTCTTCATAACAATAAACTCATCCCCTGGCTCGAAAATTACGTGAGGATATTAAAGTATTATAATAGATGAATTGAAGCTCGAGTCAGTATAATAAACACTATTCTGAGAACTGACTTGAGCCTGAAAATGATATAATAAATATTACGGATTTGGAAAACAAAAAATGCAGATCGTTGTTGAATTGCAGGACCAATAAATTAGCGAGTTCCTACGGCGTGAGATTTGAAAAAGTTTACGTAATATCTGAAAACTTGATAGATCAAATTTTAACTACAAGACTAGACTAGGCCTGTCAACAATACATATAGACATTTAGAATTTGATTTTCGCGGTATTATTGCCACACGGATCCTCGGAATTATGATAGACATTCGGTTGTTTAGTAGTGTTCTCGCGATTCAAGAATACAAAAGTTAATAGTGTCAAGTGATTACCGTATACATGTAATCAATTATCTTCAATAATTATCAGACATTTTCACGTGGATCAAAAAAAGGTGAGTATTAACTGTCCTTTATATTTCTTCCAAATCTGTTTGAATGTTTGAGGTTAGGTCAGGGTTGAAGGTTCGCTTGACAGATCCGATATTCGAAAACGTTCCACATATCTTCATCTGTCAATAATATCAACGATAACAATAAAATACTGAAATAAAACTTGACAAATCAAGAATAAAAAAAGGGAGAATCGTAATTCTGCGAGTTTTAGTCTCTAGCTTGACGCGATACTTTGAGAAATCCGAGTTTCAGCCAATCGTCTTTAGCTTTTGTGCATCAGCTTGGCGCTACTTTTCACGTGGTGTTTGTAGCACCGGCGTTCTTTGTAGAGGTTATGTTTGACGTTGAATATTTCACGTGCGAGGATATCTCACGCAATAAAACGCCGATATTATAACCAAAAGAAAAGAAAATCGAGTGAATACAATACAACATCTTATCTACGCTTCTCGTCCGTCGAAGAATAAAATAAAATCCAAAACCACAAACAGTGAAAATGCCAACTTGGAATCAGATTCAGTCTCAATTACGAAATCCAAACAATCCCGTGGTTTTTTTCGACGTGTCAGTCGGTACCACCGAAATTGGGAGAATGATATTTGAACTCTTCGAAGATGTGTGTCCAAAGACGTCGGAAAATTTTCGACAATTTTGCACCGGGGAGTATAGGAAGGACGGCGTCTCGCTCGGCTTCAAAGGAGCAATCTTTCACCGTGTTATAAAAGATTTCATGATCCAGGGCGGGGATTTTGTTAACGGCGATGGTACCGGGGTCCAGAGCATCTACGGGGGAGGCACTTTCCCCGACGAAAATTTCACCCTGAAACATGATTCTTCTGGGCTTTTATCTATGGCTAACAGCGGCAAGGACACTAATGGATGTCAGTTTTTTATCACCTGCGCCAAGTGCAATTTTCTCGATGGTAAACACGTCGTATTTGGAAGAGTTATCGACGGACTTCTGGTAATGAGAAAAGTTGAGAACGTGCCGACCGGACCGAACAATAAACCAAAAATTCCTGTTACTATATCGCAATGCGGACAGATGTAAATTTCGCATATCTTCTCTTCTTATTTATAAGCTTCAATCATTTCAATAAATTCTTCTTGTGTAATCCTTCTGGCCTTACTCGGCAAGTTACTACTCCCGCAGTTCAATAATTTTTGTCAACGATACAGAGAATGCGTCTTTTATTAATTCTCTGCTAGTTCTTGGATGAGCAAAAAAGATTCTGGAATAGATCGAGGCCTGATCCTCTCGAGATTTGAACAACCATTCGATCAAGTCTAGCGCTCAACCATATTCGAAGATCTCTTCTAGACTTTTTTTTCTGGTTATTAGAAAGTTGAATAAGGTTGAACTCTCATAATAATAAGTAAAAACAGAAGTAAGACTAAGTAAGTCATGTCGAGGAATGTGAAAGCCGTTTTAGATTCTTAAATTTTAGAAAAAGAGAAATAAAAGTAGATGATCGTTGCTCTAGCTTCGCTCTGCCGATGGAAAAAGCGTCTCCTAATGGTTTTATAAACCTCATACAAAAGTCTGGAGACTATTTCTCTTCGATTTTTAGGAAGAACAAGAATGGAGATTGTTGTCATAGTATAAATGGGAGAAATATGATCTATTGTTTTGTTTTTCATTGATTGGATATTTATTACGTAAATTAATACTAATCATACTATATTATGTACATGACGATGAATAATGAACACTTATTAATGACTTCATTCTACATCTAATGTGTCTTAACTTAAATTACTGAAAGAATCTCTGACAAATTTATCACGTCTACATCTCATTCGTTAAGACTCGTCAATTATTTCAATGGCAGATTTAAAAATGTCATAACTTCTTAGAAGTAGAAGCTTCTTTGCTCAATCTTGATATCACCTGAATGTCAATTATGTGGCTGATAGAGACATATTTGTATTTATGTACAAGGAAGAGAAGATGCACTTTTGTAAACCGCACCAAGTATCTCTTTTTTTTTGTGTAAAGAAAGAAAAACAATTTAGAAATATTCTGGATAATTGTTAAAACGTGAGGTCCGAATATTCTGTGAGAGCCCCAGAAATAAAAGCGTGAATGCATAAGTTCCATACAAAATAAAAGTTTGGAGCTCACGGTAGTGAGAGAAGAGGTTCTCTTCTTCTCGGCACCGAGAGCCGCACCGTATTCTACCGACTATTGCAAAATACATCCTCCTCCAGTATATCGTCGCTTTGAGGATGATCTTCAACGACCATAATTGGGGTAGCTCCATCGTGAAGACTCGATCTGGACAAAGATCTTCTGTACGCGTCCCTGGACACGCTTCTCGTGAAGCTGAATCTTCTTGTAAGCTTTCTCGTCAGTGGGGGTGGGCTCTTTGGACTCCTGACCAGAATCTCTGGGCTTTGTGGGGATGGGAGATGGGCGAGTAGCACTTCGGTCGAATGTTCCTCGATGACATCAAATGCGTAATTTATATCTTCTTCGGATGCGTGTTCTCTGGTGACACAGAACCTCAGGATATACTGCTGCTTCACTCTTGAGGGGATCATGTGAAGTTTTCCAGAAGCGTTAATATTTGCCAATAGTTCCTGGTTCAAGGAGTCACTGCCCTTTAGTCTGAAGCACACTAGTCCTACTCGCACATCATTCACCACGTCGAATCTCGTGTCCTTCGACATCAGGGCCTCGAACCTCTTGGCAAGCTTGATATGATTCCTGATGTAATTTTGGAGTCCACTAATCCCATAACTCCTGATGACGAACCACAACTTAAGCGCTCGGAATCTTCTGCTCAGCGGCACGCCCCAATGACGATAGTCGATAGATTCACCAGAGTTAGCATGCTGAAGGTAAAGCGGGTCGACGACCAACGCAGAAGTCAATTTCACGCGGTCTTTTACCCACAAACAAGAGCAGTCGAAGTTGACCAAGAGCCATTTGTTAGTGTTTGTGTTGAACGAGTCTGCGTGCTCGATCCCAGCCATCAAATGACGTAGTTCCGGACAGATGAAGGCATTCCCTGCGTAAGCACCGTCTACGTGGAACCAAATGCTTGGATATTGTTTGCATATCGGTCCGATCTCTTCGAGATTGTCGAATGAGCAACATCCGGTAGATCCTAGAGTCGTGGATACGAAGAAGGGGACCAAACCCTTTGCCACATCTTCCTTGATTGCAGCCTCGAGGGTTTCACCACGGAGTGAACACTTGTCATCGGGTTCCAAAACCCGCAATTTGACCAGACTAATCATCGCTGCTTTTTCAACGCATGAATGAGACTCCGTTGAACAATAGGCTACCAGTTTTGGAAGAAATGCTGAATCCTCGGTCCCCGGGTCTTGCTCCTGAAGCATTTTTATCGCTTGGTTTCTCGCGGCTAACATTGTCACCAGAATACACTCTGATGCTGAACTCTGGATGACACCTCCGCCCTTCGAAGTTTCGTGATCAGACCAAAAGCCCTCGGGGAGATCCATCGCCTTCGCAAACCAGTCTAGTACCACTGTTTCCAGTTCTGTACAGGCGGGGCTCGCTGCCCAGGAAAAACCGATGCATCCTATCGCGTCTGAGAGCATGTCACCAAGAATTGACGGATACGAATTTCCAGATGGGAAATACGCGTGGAATCTTGGGTGCTGCCAATGTGTTATCTGCAAGTAGAAAATAATCGGTTAGGCGATCATCGGCCAAATTTTTAACGATCCAAATTACAACGAAGAACTCTATCCATTGTAACATTGCCGCGCATTCCGAATGCAATATTGTATCAATGACACTTACCCCTGGCATAATTTTGGTGTCAACATCTTTCATGATGTCGTCCCAAGACTCTGGCTTAACCGGAGCTTCGCTGGGAAGCAGAGGCCTCAGGTATCCAGGGTCGACGTTTGAGGTGACCCTTTTGTTTTCGATATTTCCCAAGTACTCGCAGATGTACTCGACCATCTCCTTGCCACGTACGCGGAATTCTTCTACGTCCATTTTTGTGCAATTCTGAAGATGAAAGAGATTCGGAAACGTTAATCAAATGCGCCGGCGGTATTCATCGACAATGAATTTCGTAAACTACGAAGACTTCGGAGCTGACAGATCGCTGCTGAGAATCTGTCCTAGTAATGATTGCAAGGAGATCGCCGCTTTAGGGCAAATTAACCATCACCGGTAACTCGATCTCAAGATAATCTATCAGCAGTTTAATCAGGGCTACAAATCGTCTCAATTTAAAAGACCGAGAATTTGAAACTACGCAAACTTCCTGAAATTTGTTCACAAATCGATTACTAAAAACTGAAAACTATGTACGTAGACACAACGTGAAGAGGAGTTGAAACATTTTGTATAAAGTAGTTTTTCGCGATATTTATATTGTAAAGAAAAGTGACGAAGAGATCGATGGCATAAAGTTCAAACGAAGAATAATACGGATTTATTATATTGTCGTACTCACATTTTTTGTTGAACGTTGGTTTAGGATGTAATCACGGTTCACCAATGGTTCAAAACGCGTAAGATGTAAGATATGGTGAAAACTATAATTGACTGAATCAAAGTATCGGTTTTGATTCTATATCCAATGTCTATGGATATCCTTTTTTTTATATTAATTTTATAATTTGTTTTATTATGAGTTCGGCTCCTCCGCTGCTATGCACTCCGTTATAACGGTCGAAACTTAGCGAGTGAACTGTGGCTCTCCGGAGAACGCCAAGCAGTTTTATACGGTCCGAGGATAGCTCAGCGAACGTCAGAACCTGCGCTGGGAATCACGCCCTCTCCGTGTCGCCGCGGACTTGTCGCACCAGCCTTCAGGTGCTTGACGTTCCACTGTCGTACTGTTAATCACCTTTTCCTACCACCAATGAATTGTTGTCAGAAGTTCGAAGAAGCCACAATCAATTCCACAGAATATCATCGTTTTTCATATCGATACAAGAAATCACCCAACAGGGTTCAACGATCGTGACGATAATTGTCGGCTTGTCTATCGATTCTCCAGAGATGCAAAAAGCCAGAACTCAATGCATTCGATAGTAATTTTTCAAAACTACATTTTTGTAGAATATTTCTTGGTTTTCAAGTGAACTTCTATCTGAAACAAAAATGATCGTCTGACAAATGAGAAATGGAATGACTAGCCCCAATTTTTTTACCGTTTTTAATTTTCTTATTTTTGTTATCAGTGATTCCGAATGCCGTCAATTTGGAAATTTCCGTCCTCATACATAGTCTCTCATCCGAGATATGTTTAGAGATATAAACTTGATTGATTCTGGATGAAGTTTGGAATTTTTTAAATCAGTATAGAATATAGAATATTCGAAAACGCAATTTCGAATATTATATTCTTGCCAGGAAGTTTACGATGTGAATAAATTTTCCAAATATCCGTTATTCGATTTAGCATATACCGACGAAATTTGCCGGCAAACATTTTTTTCTGTTCTCTTATCCTTCTCAGTTCATTTTTGTTTTCCTTTATTTGTCATACGATTGCTCTCTGTTATAATCAGCGTCACAAGAAATCGATGAATGAATGAACTAATAAAAGATTAACGTATACATAATATGCTCATGTATATATTCACAATATTATCGATGGATTATATAATTTGGAAATATGTACTATAATTATATCCAGACAAGTGATGAGTAATCGAATTGTTGAATTTCATTTAGAAATTTAGTTTCATATCGTAATCATATTATAGCATTGCGGAATCCCCGTTGACGTCAGACCTGGATTGCAACTGTCGCGCGTTAAACGAGCGCGTGAAGAAGGGGAAGCGGTTTGGAGTAGGACTTGAAACGCGGAAAAATGATTCCGTCGATCCAATCCCAGAGCATGTCATTTCTCTTTCTCTTCTCACCCCACTCATTGACCAAATGCAAAAATATTATCTAGACATACCTGCATGCTTGGGAATGAAAGCATAACCGTCGCGTATCGTTCTGTATTTGATTTTTTTACATTCGCTCGCATGATGTCCTCCCTATGACGTCATAAAACTACGCGCAAACCACAATTAACGCGATATAGATATATTAAACCGTACACCTATATATTTGTATTTTTCTTTTTTCCATTGGCCAGCTAGTCTCCGACATTAACTGGTTTTTGATTAGCTATATATATATATATATATGTGTATATAACTACACGCGTATCTATCCTCGCATATGTCCACATTCCTAGCACTTTGAGCTATGATAATAATAATAATAATGATTCTGGTTTACCTAGCTTTCAACGTATATATATATATAATACATATACTGTTAGAAAAAATTGGCTCTGGGAGTTCCATTGAAATCTTGTTTAACGAATTGAATATTTTTTTTTCCTAACCAATACAACTTTTTTTTTTTATGGTTCTCTGATTGGAATAGAAGAAATGAAACAAATTTCAAATTGATACAAAAAATTGAAAGTCTGTTGGCCTATTCAGTTGATTTTTTTGTCCATTCTTCAATCACAGATCAAGGAAACTTGACGATAAGGTATCGAGTGCGCCGATTTTCAGGAGAATCGAATACAATCTCTTCAATGGCGAAAACCATCGAATCGGATAAGAGGCTCGGGCAGATATTTCAATTATTCAGGAGTATTTCGGTGTGCTCTCTTTACTTCTGTTCTCGTTTTCCTTGTTTTGTCATTCACTCGAATCGGGCTAACTTCAAGTAGCAAAAAATTTGGTCAATAGCTGTATCTTCTGCTGGTATAATTGATAACGTGGTCGTACGGTGTGATAGGTCTGCAACACGTATTATACATCTAATTGTAAGTAAGTACAATATGCGGCACGTCTTCATACATATTTCTACGCGTTAACAAAACCGGTTTTTCATGTAAACGATCTCTCGCCTGTACCATCCCATTCCGTCTTATCTCATCATCTCTCATCTTATCCGATATTTATATTATACATATAAACAGGTATATCGATTGGAAAAATTTCAATTCTCGTAATTAGTATCGATGCGGGGTTGTTTTTTTTTTTCAGGACGGAACTTCGATCGATTTTATAATATAGTATATCAGCGTGGCCGCAAGATTCTGAAGACTCGTTGCTCATTCATGATCATCGGCACCAGGCTGACCGCGAAGCCCGAAAAATTTTTCCGCGGTAAGAGGAAACCGAAATAAGAAGAAGAATTCCATTACTTTCTCTCAGCCTCGTGACTGTGACTCGTGCTACCAAATTTCGGTTTTTCCCGTTCCATCGCCGCTCATAAATCACTACTGGTTCGACATTCTAAGTCTACTCTGTATACGTATGTCCTATGTATGCTATATTTTTTTTCAAGAAGATATCTTTTTTCGCTGTTAACATCGAGTATCTTAAGTATGAGATGAAACAAAATGCGCGTATGAACTTGTGTTCTCATACAGACTTTACATGCAGAGTAACTCGTGTCTCGTATAGCAGTCCAGTTTACTTTGCAAAAGACTCCTGTTAGTTCTACCGAACGAAGAGAGGGATACCAACCCCCTCGGCGTGTTTTATACAGTATAAATAGACTGGTGCCTGTTTACTCTTCACCTACGTTTACAACACCTCGTTTGAGCGGCGCGTTCCGCGTGAATTCACCCGCTTGAGGCTGCTACGAGCTTCGGGGTTTCTAACGGCATAGACATAGACTCGGGCCGATGTACGCCTCATCCAGGCGATTCGTATTGCGAAAGGCATCCCTCCCCCCCCCCCCCCCTTACCTCCTCCGGTCAATTTTTGTCCCTATATCTAGAAGATATACTTGTGATTTTTGTCTACCCCTGAAGCTAGTTACAGCTAGGTATTGCTTATCTTTTCCCATTTGTTTTTTGCAACATGTAGGTATGGGTTGTAGAACCGCCGTGAAAGCGGAACTCGGCAAAACTCAAGAGATATTTATGACTATACGCGGATGAAATTCCGTTTCTTTTTTTCTATTTTTTGTCACGGATTCATGTCAAATTATGTAAGATTGAAAAATAAGCTGTCTTCGGATCCGTCGATTTGTACCATTAGAAGGTCAAAGACTGTGTGACAAACAGCCGGAATATATATATACATATTAGACATGTCGGGAATATATAATTATTCGTAGATTTGATTGTACTACCGCTGTTCGCATACGAAATGGAGAGGTGGACGGAAAAATGTCGACACAGAACAGAAAGAAACAAAAATAATAATAATAACAACAACAATAATAATAATAATATATGAGGATGATGATGATGATGATGGTAATAAAAGAATTGGGAATCAATTTGTATAATATCTCGAGAGTATAAGGTAACCGTATATTACGGTCCTCGTACGGATAATATACTATACAACTGCACGAAATTCCTTACTGTACCCTAATATCGCGCCATTTGCGGATAATAATGAGATGGGTAAAAGGAAAAACATGAATAAACACAAAATGATGTGAAAATAAATGAATACACAGTGCTGCACACTCATAATTAGGAATTTATTTAATCTCCGCTGAACAGTATTGTCTGTATAACAGTATTTATGCATAACTATAATACGTATGTATGTATGTACCTGCTCAAATAGATATATAAATCATGTATATCCAATGAATTAGTCTAACAGAATTATTGATACCTATAATGATATATTTTATCCGCATACTGTATAGCTGTATAGCAATGATACAGATATTTGTATAATTTTCGTATTAGTTAAAGTTTATACATGTATTCAATGAATTTGATGTGTACAATATTATACATACGTGATGTATTTCAATACGACAGATGAAGACTAGGCGCGGAAGCTCAAAAATTCATTATTATCCGTATTATTATTTACTTTTCGAATTTTAACTGTCGCTTACATCAAATCGCATCCGGACCGAAAAAAAACCATTTTTTATCACACCTGCGTCAAAAATTCGATTTTTAATACTTGTCATACGTGACAAAAATGGGTGGTGGCAGCACTGTTTTCGGTAGCGCCAGCGCAATAGCTCGTGCGCTGCTACGCACGCGCAGTTTGTATGTCATGCGTCTCTACGCACGCGCAGTTTCACCCGTATAAAGTACCGTGCGCCGCTGCACATGCGCACTTTCGGCAGACGATATTTGTCACGTATTAGGCACCAAAAAAACGAGTTCTTGACTTCGGTGTGACATTATAAAATATTGTTCGATACACGTACGAAGGCAACAATTCATAACTCGTGTGAATGCACAACACTCGCCTGCACTCGTGCAGGAATTGCCGCCTCTGTACTGCACTTGTATCGAAAATTACTATTGACGTTCTTGCGTAATCTTTGATTACGAACGTCCGTTGGGACTTCGTCCTCTCGAGGGAGACGCCGATGGCGATGGCTCCGGGCTGCATCCGTTGCTGCTACCCCGTCTACTGCTGTTATTGTTAGTTTTGAGTCGCACCATCGTGTCCAGGTGTCTGAATCTGGAGATGAAGAATGTTAATGTATGCGGTCAGAAATTTTCTAACAAAAAAAAAGAAATAGAAACAAAAATGAACGACCTCGGAATGACAAAGAAGAATGAAAAATGGAAGTAACAAAATTATCGTTTCATTGGAACGTTGAATGCTTTACAGATTCTTATTTCACTATATTTTGTTCGTGGAATTGGGTTTATTGATTTAGTATCCACTTTGTCTGAATATTATCGAATCGATGTTCCGTTATAGCTGTACACTCGCGTTAGAAATACCTAATAACCTCAGGCGTGTAGAAATAGCAATAATTCTCAGCGTCGTTAATTCATTATCTGAATAAATGAAATAGTACTATGGCATAGGCTTTGCTTATCGCTTATGTAGTATACTTACTTAGCATAGTGTACCCTACCACGCGTCGAAGTATCGATAAATTCGGAAAACTATCTTGGTAAAAATTGATGTGCATCTACCGCAGCTACCGAATTAGCATTCTCTTCGTTATTTTTCCTAAATCTCTCAAGGTGGTTCTGTTCAGCTTACCTCAACGATAATTCTCCAGTGTCCGAAGTCGAGTCTCGCGAATGAAGGAGATACGCCAGTGGCCAAGATATCCAAGAATGCCTGAGAAATTTGATCGAATAAGTCAAAATGAACATCATAACAAACAGGGAAACGATAAAGGAAATGTAGATCCCTGTGACCTAGAATCTACAGAAAGAGAAACGAAAGAGTATAGTCATTTCTGATCATAAACAATGCAGAATATACGAACACTGCATGTTGTGTGCTGTTCGTTTCTATCCCACCAATAGTAGCCTGAGTATCGAGTTTTGCCGTTGGTTGATTTGGCGTTTTTGTAAATCCCGGTTGGATCGCAGGATCCGAAACCATCCGCACGAAAAATGATCTCCTCTGTTCGAGGGTCGCCTTTCGCTTTTTTTCCCTTATGTCTGCGAGCTCGTCCATCACGTCCTGAAGATAATGAAGAGAACATTTCACGCGGAGACTCAGATCGAGATACGGTTTCTTTTCTCAATTCTTTTCACCAACGGGGCAATAAATTCACTAGTCTTAAAATGCCATTCAAGTCGCCGGTGGCAATCTAACCTAGCTAACATAGGGAATATTCATTGTTCATCAAATCCGATCAATGTTTCGGAAGAGTAAGATACTGGCAACTTTCTGCTATCGTACTCAATGGATTCTTGAAGTTTCGTCAAAATCGATCCAGTCGTTTGCGAAAATTGAGGATTTTTGTGTCCGAAACGGTTCCTTTACATTTAAGATAGCGAGTCCTGTGGCTCCTTAAGTTTGTCACGCCGAACGCGACAAAATTTCAAGAAATACTATCAGCGAATGAATTATTTCCGTGAATAATTGCATTTCGGAGCGCTTTCTCGACCGAAATTTCGTCGATGAAGAAAAATCTCAATTTAACTGAAATCTCCCTTTCGGTAATATCTTTTCATTTTTTAGGATTCTCGAAATGGCTGTATGCGAATGAAGCCTTTCTTTCATCGATTGAATTGAAAAAAATTCGCGGTATGTCATCTGTTTCCGATGCGGTGTTTCCCGCATATCAAAAATAAGAAATGATATTGAAAGCGGTTCGTGCCGGCATATGCGGAAGCGGAAGATTTAAAAATCACGGGAAATCACTGCTTCGTGGTGATTCTGTATAAAAGCATGAAAGAATCAATCATTAAGTATACCCACTACCCAACTATATACTCCACACTTTACGTTATAGCTGCGGTTATACTCGTTATACTAATACTACTACCACGGTGAAACCCACATCCGTAGAATAACCGAACACGAACATATCATTAGAACGTTTCAAGGTCCAGACGTGGCGCGCGGCGGCCACCGCGAGACCGGAATATGTTCCATAGGAAATATAAAGAAAATTCATAATTCTTACCTTGGATTCCAACAGCTCAGAAGCGAAATCGGTTATTATGCCCCATGCGGTGTCTGAAATTATTACAATCCTCTAGAAAAAACGATCCGATCGATCATTGATCCGAAGAACGAAATACGGCGGGTGGACGAAATCCAAAAATTTCATTACAAACTTTTCATAACGAAGCAACTCACCGACGTCATTTTCAGTCGCGTTCGGAGCTGCCAGAGCGAATCTTATGGTGTAACGTTGATTGACCCGCGCCGGTATCATATGGATTTTTCCAGAATCGTTTATGGCGCTCAAAAGTTTTTGGTTCAATTTATCCGATCCTTTAGCACGGAAACAAACTAGCCCGAGCTAAAAGATGTACAGTCACTGTTAGGTCCATAGCGACGGGGAGGGGAAAGTTTCAGGCAATTTTCGAGACCAGTGCTCAAAGTTTTTGGGTTTTTTTTTCTGTCTCTCACGAGCGAGGGTCAAAGTTCACACAGCGGAATTGAGAAACAAAAACAAGTGTGAAACTTATGAACTCTTCTTCTTCTTCTTCTACTTTACGTCCGTCAATCTCAATCATCGTTCCCATCATCATAGATGCGCGATTTTATACCTAGTTTATAATTATACGAGGATCGATCAATTAATTTAATAACACCTCGGCCGAGTGAGGGATGCGGGATGATTCATAGAAGGCAATGTAACGAATTAATGAATGATCATGTTGGTTTCACTGCATCTCCATTATGTTATTGAAGTTACATTCCAGTATACATACCGATATGGATCACGTTTGTAACTGCATAAGCGCTGCTGCCGATGGTTATGTAAGCGAATATTTATGTTGAGTAAGGTATTCAGTAACTCGTTATAGGATAGGAGCAATTATTTTCCACAGCGTATTGCGAGAGGATCGAAGAGAGAAAAAAAAGACCACTATAATGGAAACTAATATGACGGTTTTCCAGCAGCGATCGGATGAAATATCTACTATGCTTATCAATGCGTGGAGGAGCGGTTGATGGTTTCCTGGGGTTTTAATTATATCGTGAATTGAAAATTGAGGGGAACTCCAACCAGCGTATACCTATATATAGGCGTTGCTTTATAATCGAGAGGATTACCGTTGTGGAATATTAGTAGCGCCAATGAACCGATTTCCGTGTAGACATAATATTCTCGGTAAATTAGTTGCGTTCAACATAGCAGAGTTTCCGGATGATTCAGATTCACGGTTCGAACTTTAAACGCCGTGAAAACAAGTACGGGAATCCCTGCATCAGAGATCGTACGATCCTCGCGACTCTCGACCTTTCACTCATCTTCACGGCCATGGACTCGCGTGTAGAATGGGCGATAGCCTACAGGCTGTAAGTTACGGGCCCAATTTATCCGTTTCGTGAAACGGGAGAATTTGGGCGAACCGAATTAACACAAGTGGTGGGATCCCGAGTTTAAGATCTTACGAGGAAATGTAGAACGTAAATATATTCGTCATAGCCAGGCACTCACCGCAACATCGTTGCAGACCTCAAATCTCGTGTCTTTTTTAACCAGAGACTCAAATCTCTTCGCAAGATTTATGTGGCTTCGAATGTAGGCTTGGAGTCCAGATATTCCGTAACTTCGAAACACAAACCACAATTTCAGAGAGCGGAATCTTCTGCTGAGAGGGATACTCCAGTGTCTGAGGAACAATAAAAATGCGGAAGAAGGCGCGTGAAATCGTTCATTTTCATGCTGTAATTTCGGTTTTAATCTACGATTTTTACCTATAATCGATGGCCGTGTCTGCGTGAGTGTGCTGAAGATAAAGAGGATCGACGACCAAGGCGCCAGTTAATTTGAAACGATCTCTGACCCACAAACACGAGCAGTCAAAATTAGTCAGAAGAAATTTGTTCGGATTCGTGTTGAACGAATCGGCATATTCGATACCAGCCATGAACGGCTTCAGCTCGGGACATATGAAAGAGTTACCGGCATAAGCCGCGTCGACGTGTAGCCAGATCTGCCAGAGTAGAAGAAGGAATAATTTTTTCAATTTTTAAACATACTGCGCACAATTTATTGATCAGACGCGATAAAACCTGTACCATAATTTAACGATCTTGCATCTCTCTCTCAGTCATTATCTTCTTTTCTTTTTTTCTTTTTTTTTTTTTTTTTTTCATTGCTATTCTTTTTATTATTCTTCCTCGAGGCTAAAAACTCATCAAAAAGTGATCGATTGATAACTTACGCCTGGCCACTTTTTACACACTGGGCCAATCTCTTTTAGATTGTCAAAAGAACAGCAGGCAGTTGTTCCCAAGGTAGTTGAAACGAAAAACGGAACGTAACCTTCCGCCATGTCTGCCTCGATTGCCTAAACATACATAATTTTACACAACTTTCAAGCTTCATCTCTCGATTATTTCACTTCTTTTCTCCGGAATTCGATTTAGAATCCTAAAAAAAAAAATCGATTTTCTTTTTCTCGTTTTCTGCTTTCGAGTACCAAATAACAATTATCGCGAGACTCGGCGTTACGATCATATAATTTCTGTTTTCTTTCCAATATTCTCTAAGATCTTTGGAAACTCTCTGTCAATTCATTCACCAGAATAAAATTGAGATCTGTATAGACAAAAGCGCGCGTATCGATTTTTTAATATTCTATTTAATCGATTTCTGTTTTGGGGGGGGGGGGGGGGGGCTTATTCACGAAATAATTAATTGGTCGATTTACCTGGCGGACTGTTTCGCCCCTGAGAATACTTTTGTCATCGGGTTCCAATATGCGGAGCTTAACGAAACAAATCATCGCATCTTTTTCGACGCAGCTGTGACTTTCCCGGCTACAATACGCCATCAATTTACCGAGCAGAGTTGTTTCATCCAGGTGCGAATGCTCCGGTGATTCTTTCAGCCTTGCTATAGCCTGGGCTCTCGCAGCCAGCATGCAAACCAGAACGCATTCCGAAGCGGAACCCTGTGTGTGTGTGTTTTTTTTTTTTTTTTAGTTTTTTTTCAGTTTATTTGCCAAGCAAAAAGAAAAATGAAATTTCTATGATATCCAAGTGAAGACGAATCAAAATTTTTGATTTTTTTCTACGCCTTCACTTTCTGTTCTCCTTCTGTTTTACTTGTTCGTTTTTATCCGGAACGTTTCGTTACCTGAATTACGCCACCGCCTTTGCTCCCGTCGCTGAAGTAGAGAAAATCGTTCGGAAGTCCGATAGCTTTGCCTGTCGATCGAAGCCCCGAAATGATTATTAAAAAATGATTATCAAAATTCACACGATTTATGGCGACAGTAATCAATCCTCCCCTGATGCTCATTATTAATCCAAAGAAAGGTATATACATACATATTCCAACATATTCGGTCGTTGACCGATAATTTATAGCAGTTGATGATATGTATGTCTACGTACGCAATATATCGGAGATTCGTTAGTTTGTTTTTCTTTCTTTTTTGTTTTGCCGGATGCTTTTACAACGCATATAATATACACCTATTAACGTTTTCGAAACGTTTGTAGATACAAGGACAGACTCTGATAGCTCTAGAATCTGGATAATGTAAAGAATTCGAGTGGAGTCTCGCGAAGGTGATTCAAAAAAGTCGTTGATCACGTTGCTTCATAGATTCGCTTATCGGATGTAATTATAATTCTCGAACAACAGCCTAAAGCTGAACAGGTTTTTATGCGAAATTTATGTTTGTTATATAGGCATACCCGAAATAGTAGTTACAGGTATAAAATGTCTTCGAAAAACGGTCTGGCATAAAAATCTGGTTATCTGAGCATGATAATGATGAAAAAAAAGAATAGGACATAAATTGAGAAATTTTTTTTTCTAATTATCGCACTGATCGTAGACGATTTCTTTCATTTTAATTCATACTTATCAATTGAACGAATAACTTACCAAACCAGTCGCAAACGATGGTTTCCAACTCTGTACAAGCGGGGCTTGCAGCCTGGAACAAAAAGGGAAAGAAAAAGAAATAAGATGAGAATGAAAAGGGAAATGGGAAAAAGTAATCGTATAGATTGTCTAAATTCCAATCCGGTAGCAAACAATCTGTCAGGAATGGTGCGAGGACGTTTTTTTCTCTTTTTGATTGATTGAATCTCCAAGCCTCTGGCTCTATCCCTCGCCGTTTTTTCATCCCCTGTACGTATGCGTAAGCTATGATTTCTAATTCCGTCGGTGGAAAACGAGGAGAAAACTCAACGAATGAAAATAAAATGAAAAACATTCCACCTGTCAATTTATTTACGAATACATTGAAGGAGAAAGATGGAGAAGTCAGTCAGCAGAAAAGTGTAAAGGGGGAAAAAGAGGTGTGCCAATTTCGGCGCTTTACTTCACCGAAGATTTTCATCGGAGGACAAAGTTCTCTGTGGTATTGACAACGAAAACAACGAGAAGAAAAACAATTAAAAATTATTCTTTCTGATGGATAGAAACTCTAGGATTCTATGGAAATAATATACTCACCCAAGAAAATCCTATGCATCCAATAGCGTCGCCTAGCATATCGCCGAGTATCGAAGGAAAGGAATTTCCGGCCGGAAAATAAGCGTGAAATCTTGGATGCTGCCAATGAGTGATCTGCAAGGGAGTATCAGAGAATTGAACGTTAGTGTATTGCGAACAGAACAAATGGCGGGGGGGAAAAAGAACAGCAAGTTGGGGTTCAATAATCGTTAAAAACCCCTGAAAAAATTTGTTCGTCGAAATGAAAATTACCCCTGGCATTATCTTCGATTCGACATCTTGCATTATTTCATCCCATGATTCAGGCTCGCGGGGGGCTTCTCCTGGAAGCAGAGGTCTGAGGTAGCCGGGACCGACGTCCGGGGTAACTCTTCTGCCATGAATTGTGCCCATGAATTCACATATGTAATCGACCATCTCCTTCCCCCGTGTGCGAAATTCTTCAATGTCCATTTTCTCAGTGCAGTCCGATACGCGTTCACCTATATGACCGTGTTGAAAATTTGGCTATAGTTATCCACGTCGATTATCGATTATACTACCAACGATAGAAGCCCGAAAATTTGATCAAATTGCATCGAGGTCCCATGTGCTGTATACCTGTATTTTCGAGTATATAAGCTATGAGAGCACGATACGTGATTCGTTATTTATTTCGTATTCCGGAGAATGCGAAATGATTGAACAAACGAACGCACTATTCTACGAAGATACTTATAATATGCGAATTCATTAACGGATTCTCATGCAGACATGATCTTCGTGAGAATTTGATTTGGGAATTATTCTGACGTAAGATCGTCGACAATTCCTTTGCCTGTGTACGTGGAAACCTCGGAGAAGTAAGATTTTGTATCCGTTTTTTCTTGACTCTCAAATTCGTTTTTGCACAACGTTTGTATAGCACGAAGAAATCGTTATTAAACGAACGAACAAAAATCGGCACGGAATATAGGATTAAAAATTTGGTAACCGGATTCGCCGTTGTTGTACCTACCTGTCGCTATATGTTCCACCAGATTGTGTCTAGTCCGCAAAATTCCGTCGTGGTGGATGAGAAAATACGGCAAGGACTCTGGCTCGCGAGGGAGCTCGAAGAATCTGATGGTCCAAGAAAGAGTTGGCGACCTCCGCTTTGGTCCAGACTCGAAGCTGTTGACTCCGAACTCTGGGGATGCGCTTGATCCAGACCGCGAAACCGCGAAACCCCGATTCTCCATAGTCATGCGCGTTTCGTATGGTAGGAAGGAAGGATGAAAGGAAGGATGAGAAGAAGGAAGGACATTCCTCCAGTCTTTATCCTTTTTTCTCCATACCCCGCCCCCCGTTTCCTATATTCTTTCATGAATTTCCACTTCTATGTAGACTATAGGCATAAATAGTTCCGTTCGTGGACCGTACATAACAGCAGTGGTCTTCGACCCTGGTTGACCTTTTTTTCCCCTCCACAAAAATAAGCGTACCCCCTGTAACCTAAATGAGGAAAATCGCTTACCGAACGACTGAAACTTGTGTTCATAATTGTGTGTCTCTACGATCTCGAATATCGTAAGATTTTGCGTCCCACTCAGAATCTTGTGTTGAGGCAAGATTCGAGTACAAAGAAAAAGACAGAGGAAAGAAAATGTTCGTTTGAGGAAATCTGACCGCGGAAGAAATTTGCGCGCGAAACATTTTCCCGATAATTCTTTTTTTCACCATCAATTTTCTTGTTCAATTCTTCGTCGTCTGATTAACGAAATTTCCCGACTTGAAAATATATTCATCGAATACCTATCCCTATACCCATTTCTCGTAATAAACCATCCTCGGCGTTTTTCTATATCGGTGTGCGGGATACTCGAGCAAATTGGATGTTTGTTATGAGGCAGCGGGGGTACCGCGAGTGAATTGCATTGTATAAGAAGATGTCAGAAGCAGGTGTTGGTCCTTGAGGTGCGGGAGATCCTGCCTAATTATTATTATCGCTGTTATTATGATTATTATCATTATTACCGCGTTGTCGAGGAACTTTACGAAAAAATTTAATTTACCTAGATTTACAGATCCCTCTCTCTCTCTCTCTCCCTCTCTCTCTCTCTCTCTCTCTCTCTCTCTCTCTCTCTCTCTCTCTCTCTCTCTCTCTCTTTCTTTAATTATTTTCCAATCTGTAGTATGCTCCGTACTGTACCATGTATTTATGGATGTAATACATACCACGTACTATACCTACCTACGTATTAAAATCTTTGCGATATTTTTTACACGAAGTTTCTCTAGGCCTGTTATAAACTTTCAAAACTTTCGAAGTCTCAAAAAATGTAAAACGTCTTGAATTTCCTCTTTTCCGTTTCCTTCGTTCTTCGGTTTTATTATCACGTTATTTTCTTATATATATATATATTCATATTTTCTATACGTTTCGAAGTATCCGGGCCCGGAAAAAGTTGTAGGTGTAAGAAGAAAAAGAAGAAGAAGAAGACGAAGAGGAGCAAAAAGGCTCTCGTACGTTTCGGTGAGGGAAGGGTACGACGTTTACGGGTATAGAAGAAAAAAAGAAATAATAATAATAATAATAAAAAACGTTCATATAATACTGGAATGTGAGGAAAGAGGAGCGTACGGGTGCTTAATAATGCAATATGGCGTCAAGGCGTCGCGGCGCTATGCCTGCTATGCTGCATACCAGCTACCAACACCAACGACACCCTCGAACCCGTAGTATATATATATACTTTGATATACCCTTCCCTTATACCTATATGTCTATTTTATCGAAGCGTGGGCTTTCACGCTCACTGATCCCTCGATCTTTTCCTATTTCTATTTGTATTTTTTTTTTTTTTTATCATTTTATGCTCGTTGCTTCCTTCTTCGTATGTTTGCGCCTCTTTCCTTCTTCTCAGCCCTCCGTCATCGACAAGATATCAATCAATTTTTACACACCAGCATGTATATGACGTGACATAATGACAATAAAGTTATTTCCTGCATCGTGAAATCGAATAACGATCGAACAAACATAATTCAGAAAGGTGAGATGAAAAGGAATAAGCAACTGAATTAGGGGATAGGGGATGGAATATGATTCATTTTTTCATATCGATTGCGGTGATAAAAATTTCGGAAAAAAAACATAAGACGAAGATATATTCATGAAAATTTGTACAACGATTCAGTGGCAAATATTTGATATGAAGAAATGATTTATTTTCATTGCTCCCGTCGGGTTTTCCATTGAATTTTCACATCTTGACCTAGTGATCTGGTCCCTCTCAAGATTCCTGCCGTGTTTCTTAGCCCCTATTCCCCTCGTTCAACTCCTACGCGAGATATAATAGGCGGGGTGTGAGGGAGGGAAACATGAGGGAGGGACGGAAACTTCCATTCACTATAGTATATTCTATTTGCAGGCGTTCCTCGAATCCTCCACCTCGATTTTCCAATATAATTTTCAACTTAATTAATCTTCGACGTTCTTCAACTGCTCGCACCGCGAGGCGTTCATTGATATACGGATAATAATGATCATAATAATAAGGATGATAATGATACTAAGAAATAACAATAATTTCTGAAAACGGAAAATCGTTGTGTCACGCGCACGATTTTTTCAGCGTTTAACTTGCAGATAGGTACTTCTTTTTTCTTTTCTTCATTTATTTTTCCAGATGACGAAAAAATCCAGAGCGAGAAAGACCGTCGGTAAATCTGAAGTCGCTGTTACTACCGATCATATACCGATACCAAATTTACCAAAAAAATTTGTACGGATGCATGTAAGTGTACAACTAGTTCGCTAGTCAATACTTGTATTTGAAAAATATTTGCACAGAATTTTCCCTGTGTTTTATCGGTATATGCTTTTCTTCGTTTCTATCCTGAACCACGATCGAGAAAATTCTGTGGTCTTCTATGTAGTATGTATGACGATCACATAATAAATTATTGTTAATAATGATACTAACAAACAGGTAAATAGTGGCACTAAAATTAGAAACGTTCTGAACTACGCCCTGAAAGAATTACCTGGCCATAAATCGGTGGTATGGTCAGGAGCTGGTCAAGGAATCGGAAAAGTTATCACATGCGCGGAAATCTGTAAGAAGAAAATCCCCGGTTTGCACCAAATAACGAAACTCCGTTACATAAAGTATGTATATGTATGTGGATATACTGTATCTGAGAGCTATAAATCATATTGATTTAATCCTAACGATCAATTATCAGAATTCAAAAAAAAAAAACGAATGGGTGCACGGACAATTTTTCCAAAATTTTGATCTCCGGAATTCGTCAAAAAACCGGTGAAGAAGAAGAGCAAACACATATATTTGTGTTCGTGAAACTCGGAAAACAGAGAATTTCGCGAAAAAATTGATTCCTTCGATTCACAAAAATCTGTGGAATCCTCGTTTGATCCCAGTTTATCCCACCAATCATTATATTTCTATTTCCATTCGGCTTTCGAGCGTAATAGAAGGATAAAATTTCGCTGACCTATACGTGACATGTATAATCGTTCATTATTTAATATCTACCCGCTTCCGCACCTGTATAATTTTTTCATCACTTACGTATTTCTGTACCGAACAAGTAAAGACAAAAATTGTATTTATATTTGTACAGGCCGAAAAGATTTAATTCGGAAAACGAGGATAACTCAAATCATAGTGTTCCAGAGATACATATACTCCTGTCAAAGGATCCTCTGGATGAAAAAGAGCCCGGGTACAGGATATTGGGATAACAAATTGCAAAACTTTTCTTAATATATCGTAAATGATCGAATACCTACTTATGAATTCTGCAATAAGTATATTTTACGGATTATAGACTCTCTTCAAGATCGCGTTTATCTTATGCTTAATACTATTCCAGATACCAATCATCGTTCAATTCGGAGCAGGGTTTATTTTTATCAAGAAAATCGGGATTATTTACGCCCCCTGAAACCGCGACGTCTTCTTGTTCAGAAGATAGGAACAATACTGAAATCAATCAATCAATTAGTAAAGAAAATAAGAACGCTTCATCGCAAGAGACGTCTGCCGCCAGCAGATTGTCGAATCTTGCAACGGAAGAATTTGCTGCAATGGGTTTACGAACCGGACAAAAAAGATCTCACAGAGGTAACGAAAGAACAACCGAAACGGAGGGAGGAACTGCGTCGGGTAATAAAAATCGAAAAAAGGGAAAAAAATAGATCAAGAAAATGGGAAACAAATATACTATACAACATGATACGACAGAAAAAGAAATTGATCAGAATTGAAGAAATTAAATAGAATTAATAAAATAAAGTAAAAAATTTGAAATTTTGTGCATCTCGAATTTCTTTTCTTATCTTCTATATTTCTTTTTCTTTCTTTTCTTCGTAAAAATTTCATATTTCTCGTTCATTGATATCAATAATAATAATGATAATGATAATGATAATAATATAGCGATTATGTTTGTAATTCTACAAATATTTCGTCGTACGCACACAACTTGAATAATAATAATAATAATAATAATAATAATAATTGTTTTCATATTCAGTTCATTACTTATCATATTTACAGATTCTATATATTTACAGACAGAGTTTTTATTTGCAAATTTACGAATTTACTGTGAGCTCGTGAATTTGCGATTCTCCCCGAATCATGTTATATTTACTCGTATGTGTTATGCATTAGTATACTATGTATGTATTCATGTATTCAATATCCCAGGTGAAAATGTCAATAATTTATATGTCTGACTATCTCTTAGTGAAAAAGATTCTCGACTTTCAGACAAATGATAATTTCTTTTCTTTTTTCAATGCTATTCAAACGTTTTTTCGACACCTTGCAGATTGTTAGTTCGTTCTCATTCATTCGGAAATGTGAATGCGCATGAAATTGAAGAAGTGTATAAGGATAGTAAATGACTTAATTCAATTTCCGAGAATCTTTTCATTCCAGAGATTAATCCAAGTTATTTGTTTTCCTTTGCAAAGTACGAGTCGAAGTTTCTTCAGTTTTCAAAGAACCGATTGAGAAAAATTTTCTCAACATAATAAGTAATCGAGAATATATTTTTCACATCATGGATATTATAATCTTGTAGTATTACTGTTGTGTTATATTATATGATCTCGTATTGTACATTTCAGTTTATTGTATATTTTCAATACGAACGAGACCAATTTTTTTTCATAGACGACATTCATGTTAGTATGCAGTATCTTGTTACTACGTTAAATCAATATACGATTGATAATATGAATATAATATGAAGGTAATGATAAAATATGCGTATGTCCCATATGCATATCCTACTGTTTTTCTTTTTTTTTTTTTTGTCATAATTATTAATAAAGAATTGATAAATTGGTAGATAATTGAGAAAAAAAGATTATTAAAGAGAAATTAACAAGAACTCAGGTCTCGTTGCATTTATTTTCATTTTTTCTTGCACCTTTCTCTCTTTTGCCATCAATTATGCATAGTAATGATCGATAAAGTTCACAAAAATTTTCTTTCCAAAGACAATCGCAATTATTCACTTGTTCATCTATAACGATTCAGAACATGTTTCCATTTAGTGTCTATGATATTATCCAACATTCTAAGATACACAGTATATTGCTTTTCAATATTAATTCATCTTTCTTTATTTCATTAGTGAATCGTTGTAACATATTGAAATTCTCGTTCGAATTTTACAGTGAATGATGATTTCAAGATGCGAGAGAAAAAAAAAACGAATTTATAATTCTCGTTTTTTAGCTTCTTCATCTTCGTCGTCAGTACTTTTCTACTTCTATAAGTACTATTCGTAACGGTGCAGATACATACACATACACGACTACATAATTCATATAGTATTCATGTAATTATTATTATTATGATGATGATAATGAGTAAAAGGGGTAGAACGGAGAATCTAGCGATCTGGATTTAATAACTATGAGATGATATATTAGCAAGTTTGTTTTTTTCGTCATATTAATAATAATAATTATAATAACGATTATACAACATTTATTATATACCTATACCTATTAATAATTATATACCTTCTGTTTTTCTACCTCACGTTTGACAAATTCAAATTACTCGCATACTATATTGTTTTTCCTTTCTTTTGTTCAATTTGTTTATTCATTATTGAACCTATTAATTATTAATTCTAAGCGCTATTATTAATTACAGTAATTAGTCGTCACATCATGATTTTTTTTCTTTTTTCTTCTCTTTATTATTATCCATCTACGGACTTTTGTTAATACATTTTTTTTATAGAATTTTTTCTCGTTTTTTTAGCAAAGAAGACAGACAAAAGCTATTTGGAAATGGAATCCGCAATTTTTTGATTCAATAATTGAAATAAAAAAATAACATTCAATTGCCACATGATGATAATCGTTTTACAGCTTCTAGATTATCGGTTCGTATATTCGACAACATTTTTATGACTGAACAATATACATAGTTTTATATAAAAGCTCGAATAGAAAAAAAAATTAAAAATTCGGTGAAAAAATTTGTAGATGTTAGCTAATAGTAGTCAGAGTACGAAATATTGTATGAAAATAAGAAAGTTGATGGTTAAAGTTTTATACTATCCTGGTAAATTATCGAAAATAAGTGATAGAAAAAGAACACTGTTTAACTAACAAACTTTAAATAAATATAATTTAATATAATCATATAATAATGAAAATACACTTGATTATGATTTATCTTCGTTTTAAGAAAGATTCCGAAAAATAATACCTTGAATTGATTATGTTATTATCGTTGACCGCCATAACGGATCCTATCTTCTCCCTTCCTCGAAAAAGTAAAAAAATGAATTGATGAAAAGATTGAAAACAAATGACTGTCAACAAGGATTTCAGACGATAATTAAACCAGGATATAAACTTTTTTTATTATAATCTCATCTAAGTTTCTCCTCCGTAATTTTTTCAAGCTACCTGAGTGAACACCAAGTAATATACTTCAAATTGATCAGCGATAATAAAACATTTGGTCGTTGACACAGATATTATATTGAAAAATCCGTCCTCATATTCCGGGTTTTCAGCGTTTGAAAACAATTACCTAAGGTATGCAATTTAAAATTCCTGATTCATTGTTATTTATTCGGTTATATTTTATGCCTCGCTTTCCGTTGGTGCACCATCCTCCAATATAGGTACTATTAAATTATCTTTAGACATCAGATTGTACTTGATAACGAACGCCGTAAACCTGAAAACGAGATCGAAAAGTAAAAATGATATTTTCCAAATCTAAAGATCGATTCTCCGCCTTGTTCATTCCCTCGAAAGTCTATGCTTCATATTATCTTCCGATCGAATGAAGAAATGAATAAATAAAGATGATAATTATCAATCAGAAATCCTCCCAAACTGTAGAATAAGAAAACATAAAGTTATATAAAACAAAATATTACCTGCGACATAGAAAAGTCTCGTTTTCAAACTCGTCAAATATTGTCTGATGATGAAAATAAGCGTGCGAGAAGATCCTATATACTCGACGACAAACTGAACCGAGTTTAGCGACGGAAGATTCTTTGATGCTGACTCTGAAAAATTGAAAAATAATAGAAAAATTATAATCGAAGAGAATTGTAGCAAACTAATTCCAATTATCAGACATATATTCAGACTGAATTCTATCTTGAATTTTGCCTCAATTTTTGTCATCACAAATCATGATGAATATTTTTGGCAAAAAATCACCTGCTTGGAAAATATTTATTGCTGTTGAGTAGGCAAGCGGCACCGTCTAGAGTGTGTCGAGTGTAATCAATGGCAGGACATTCCTTCGGTGTTTTGTGCGCGGCACACAGAAAAATCCATTGCTCTGTTGCCGTCATTTGAGTGCAAGTTTGTGGGTGGCATTCCCCTTGGAGTCTTACTGCCAGACCATTCAATTCCATACAAAATTGCCTCAAGTGTTCATATTTCCATACTCCTTCGTCTTGACCCTCCGGCATTCCCAATATCAATTCTATGTTCGATGGCTCTCGTCTTATTATTTGTTGTATATATTGCTGGACAGCTAATGTACTGTCCATCTCTTCGAAAGGCTCATCTGGCCAGCGACAAAAATCCTAACAAAAAAATTGCGTTTCTGTTTTTTACAAAATCGGAGAAAGTTCAGAATGTTATTATCGGCAAAATAAAAATTGACTCCTTCAATTTCACGAAATTTCATTGTCAGCATTGTAAAATGAGAAAAAATCGAATTCTTTTTTTTTTCTCTATGTAAAAATCTTGAGAAAATAGATGAATGAATAAATCATTTTTTCCTTTCATTTTTTCTACGATTTTTACGTAAAGAAGAGAAACAATTTTACATCTTTTCCGTTTAGATTCTTACATTGAAATTCTGTAGAATTGAATAGGTTCATCATCTTTTCTTGACGTCTTTCACGTTGAAACTCAGTTTAAAGGTTAAAACATAAGATTTTCGAAAATTAAGCGGGAAATAAATAATAACGAGAGCGTAAAACAAACTTCTCAAGCCAGTTCATTATCAAATTCAAAACCTACAGATCATAGTTGCTAATTGTTCGAATCTTATTACTATAGTCTAAGAGCAAATCGAGAAGTAAACCTGTCAAAATGTGAGATTGGCCTCAGAATTGATTACTGCTAATAAAAAAGCAAAATTGGGCGACAATATACTAAGAAAAGTAAAACATCGACGAAGTCTCAAAATGAACGGTTTTTTTCTTCAAACATAAATAATAAATGGCTAAAATAACATCAAATTAAGGAGTAGTTTGGTCTGTAAAAGAGAGTTAAGATTCATTGATTTTCAGAGCGAAGATTGTTTGGGGGGAAGCTTTTTTTGACGTGTTACAGCCATGCTAATAAGACGATGTTTTATCGGATAGGTAGAGGATAAATTAACCTCATATTATTATTTGATTTTTTGATATTTATATTTGATTTATTTATTAACCTTTGCCTTTGTTCCGGGCCTATTTCTTCTTAACAAAGATCCGTCCGCCATCTTCATTTTGCCAGTTGTTGCACACTCGACCAAGGAGTATTTAATTGTAGATAAATGACGGCTAAGTTTTTAAAAGATACGAAACTTGGATTAAGCGCTTGGTTATAAATCTGGCCGCCAGATCCCGCGGCGATACCTTATATCGATCGATTCTCGAGATTTGCGCGGCGGGAATATTTCAAATTCAAATTTGTGTGAAATTTTTACAACTTTTTCGGTAGTTTAAGATTAAAAGCAAAATAATTATGTAACTCCTCATTTTGAATTAGTGATTAATTTTCAAAATCGATGTATAGATTCGGGCCCAGATAATCAATTGCCGAAAACGCGAGATGGATTTTACAATTCTTTATTTTAATACTTTCCGTTGACTCAAGTCGAACTCTAGTTTATTATGAAATTGTTTTTTGTACCATGGGTATTGTCTGGTATGAATAAAAGAACACATAGCTAAATAGTAAATCGATGATGTATTTATTTACAATAATTCGCTAATGATTACACAAAAAAAAAAGAAAAAAAAACAGTAAAGTAACCACATATTCTCTACGCATAAAAAAGAGCGTTAGAAGTACACCTACAAATATAGCTATGATTATGTATACTTATATCTATGTTTGAAATTTAATAATGATTTCGTAATTTTTTTTCTTGTCCCCCTTGTCTCTCCGCAGAACGAAATTACATATTTTATTTAGCTAGATAGATATTCGTCCTCACGGATAAGTGAATTCGTTCGTTACAGTACTAGGGTCAGGGCTTGGGCTAGAACTAGCAGAACTTAGAGTTTCGTCCTTGACTTTTAAATTATTTGAATCTTTTTCCTTGTTTTTATTATTGTCCTTTTCTTTAGTGTCCTTACTATCTTTATCTCTGTCTTTATCCTTACTCTTGTCTTTATCTTTATCTTTTTTATCCTTATCTTTACCATGCTTGTGATCATGCCGATGCTTGTGTTTATGTTTATGCTTCTTTTTGTCCTTCTTCTTCTTTTTACCCTAAAAAGTTGATCAATTTTTTAATAATATTTTACATTTTTTAGTCTTTCTTCTCTATTTTTTGGCATTTGCTTTATCAAATACGAAATATTAATCAAAAACGTAAGAAAAAACGTTTCATACCTTATTAGAAGAATCTCCTTTGTGCTTGTGATCTTCTTGGTCTTTTTTAAACATTCCGGGCTCAAAACCGACGGGACCCTGAGTTCCCATAATTCCAGGAAGGGAAGCAGAATTATCACTATAATATTCTGATTTAACTTTTCCCTCGTTTGGTCCAGGCGGAACTTTGTCGTCCTTCGGAATGAGAGAAATGGAGAAGCGATTAATAAGCTTCGTTGAAAAAGAAAAAAAAAATAATAATAATAAATTACAATTCATTAATTATCAAATCATATCATTTAATACCTTCTGCCTTTTAACATCCGGAACATAATCAGGTACATTATTTGTCGAACCAGGTGCGTCCCTGCTAGGAGAAACTTTCCGCTTATTAGAAACCGGTATAATTTCAACGTCAACAGGAGCTTCAGAGTTAATGTGGACCGGGTTCAGTTTTATCTAAAACATATTCAAATTTCGAAGAATCACTGAGATACTTTGTGATATTGTGATAAAAGAAGTAAGAATATGCTGAAGGGGAACAGAAATGATTATTTAGATCTAACTTTTTGCTTCTATTTAATAATATTCTGTAATATTTTTATCAATACTTTAATTCAGGACAAAAATAGTCTGGAATGTTGATCACTTCTAATTAAGATAATCCGAATCTAATGATACAACTATGTGACTTACGTCTCTCTCCGGGCTTATATGAGGTCCTGCCTTCCTTGGTCTAGTCAGAGCTGCGAGTTCTGGAATCGGCAAACAAAGAGGCCTCTTGCTGCCGTACAATGAATAATACAGATCTACCAAATCGCATCTGAGTTTAGTATCGTGAGATAACATGCCGCTGAAAAAGGGACGAGAATACTTGGATAATTGTACAATAAACTTCACAAGATTGTTTTTCCAATTAGAAATATTCTTCCAGGTCATTTCACATCAATCTATCCACGACCCTAGATTCAGAATACTCACTTTATTAAATTCCAAATACGATCAACAAGTTCCGGTCGGTCTAATCTATGTTTATGCGCTCTTTCAAACGGCGGATTCTCCACAATCATTCTAACTAATTTGTGTCTAATTCCAGGATGTGGATCTAGCTCTGCCATGTCAAGCAAAAACTCCATGTCTTCCCACTTGCCGTCGACTCTGGTAAAGTCTATCAAAGCTTCCAAAGCAGCTAATCGAACGTCTGAAGAAATTGGAAATGAAAAGAGATACAACTCCTGTTTGAAGATCTTGAAAAACAAAATAACCGTGTATTTTCGTTGCCATAACTTACCGATAAATTGACCATAAGCTGCGTAGGCTCTGAATAAATTCGGGTTGCTAGGGAGATGTCCAAATTTTTGTAAAATTCTAATAACTTTAAGGCAAGCAACGCTGACTGTGTATTTGTAACACGGCAGTAGTTTTTCAAGATTCAAATTCCTCGTTACTTCTTCAAGAATTGCTTTCGTGTCAATGGATAATGATTCGGCTGTTATCGCAGTACTGTAAACAAGGATTCAAAGAATAATTTGAATAACATTTTTACGTAAAATTATCTGAATGAAAGAATTTTAACAAGCTTGATCTCACCCTTGCTGAACACTGATCACCGGAGTTACTGTCGCTCCTAAAGCAATGACTAAAGCAGCTCTATAATAATTGTCTGAATAACGATTTTTACTGTTATCATTATACTTGAATAAGTCCATCAAAAAAGTTAGAACCTCAGGTGGGCATATTCCATGAGCGTTACGCAAGCCCGCCATAGCAACAGGAATCGTCTAGATGAATTGAAAAAAAAACAGCATTTTTTTGTCGACAACGATATTAAAGATGGATGAAATCAGTTCAATTCTTTTCTAGAACACACCTTTTGTAAAAAATAATGTTGAAAATTTGTAAAGTTATTCTGTTTTATGATTCTCCGGCAAGAAGCGGAGCCGAACAATTTCTTAAAAATCATTAACATCGCCGGAGGACCTGCCCAAGTTGCAACCATTGCATTGGCGACCTGGAGAATAAATTTTCGTAGTTCAGATTTCACATCGAGAGTTAAAAGAAGACTCTCACGCCTTTATAAGCACGAAAATTTGAAATAAACGGACCTTCGTTAAGCAGTGAGCCGCACGGCATCTAACTTTGTAATAACAATGTTCATTTTCGATAGTATCGGTCAAAGCTAATCTAGTAGTAGGAGTAGAATGATTTTGCAAAGCTTCAATAGCCTCTAATTGCGCAGTGACGTCTCGTTCATGTCTCAATTGATATTGCCACTGATAATCTGGCTGCTCGATTTGAACTGCTCTCATTAATGTCATTTCTGGATCAAGTCTTATCCACAAAACAGGAGAGTCACTGAAATCAGGTAAATAATTCAAAAAGTGTCATTAAAAATTTGGAATATTTAATTGGAAAGGAACGTGAAAGAAATTAATAACGCTGCGCCTTACTCCATTGCAGATAAATCCATATCCACTTCTTCCCCTGTACAGAGAGGAATCTTCTTTTTTTTATTTCTCCTACTTTTGCTGTGACACGTTATATCTGCTTTGGCAACGGTCCCTTCGATCTGCAATGTGTGTTTAAAAGTGCCATCTAATTCCTGAATGTTCACTAACAGAGGTCCAACATATTTTCGGATCCCCCTTTGGCTTGTTGTGTCTTGACGAATCTCCAACTCTACTGTATTCCTGTGAATTGAGAAGATCAGGATTTAAGGAATTGTAAATTTAGATGTCGATCAAAATGCCATCAATGAAGAACAAAGCGCGAACCTTTTTCTATTGAATACAAAACTGAGGCTGAATTTTGCATGGCCACCGGTTCTGACCCATTGATCAATAAAAACTGCCATATCTTTACCAGTAACGGTAAAAATTGCTTTGGTGAAAACGTTTGTGCTGATTAACATGTGTGACCATAAACCAGAGTCGATTTTTTGCTGCGCAGCATTGGCTGCTAGCGATAATTGCTTGTTGAAGACCTTTGGGGGATTAAAAACAAGATTAAATACAGTCAAGGGAAACTTTGTACAGGAATTGAGAAGTAATTACTTGTAGAAGGAGCTCTTGACCGATTCTGTGTTCCAGCATTCTAATAACTAAATGCGCCTTTTTACGAAGCACTGCAATGTATTTGGGAGACATCGTATGCAGGTTTCTAATTGGGAAATAAAATCCGGGATCTGGTACCCTTGGCGCTGGTGCTGGAGTGTTAGCGGCAATTGGTAATGGGGCTGGAGGTTGTGAAGGGTCCAGTATTATTCCACCGAATTGTTCTTCGTATTTAACAACTTCCTGAAGCTCCTGAAAGAAGGGATAGTGCATGAAACTTTTGGTCTTGATGAGAATTGATTTTTTATATTAGGAGAACAAAATTCTAGAAATGAATTCTTATTACCGATTGAATCCATTCTCTGTATTCATTGTTCCCAAAACATTTTTTAGCATATAATCCAGTCAGGTAAGTCGAGATTCCTTTTGGAAGCCACGTATCTGACCAATTCTGCATCGAAATAAAGCAGCCAAAGAATTGCTCAGCTATCGCCTGCGCCATGGCCTTTTTTGTGATATAAACTTGATCGATAATTGCTGTAGAGTGCAATAAGTTTGTGCTAAAAATATAATAAAATGTTATGTCAAACCATCATTTCAGTAATTCAATCAGGAGTTAAGAAAATCGTACTTCAAAATACTCATGGTAGCATATGCGTTGATATCCTCATCAATTTCATCGACAAAAACTTGTTTATAACAAGAATACGGGTATCTATTAGACAGTGTTTCTTCATAGAACTCAAAGGCCTCGTGCATATATTTTGCGGATACTTTTAACGACGGGAGAAGTTGTGGCAGGCAAAAATGAGTAACTTCATGCATGTAGGGATCAACGAATATTTCAAACGGCCTGGAATTAGTGAATGAAAATGATTATTGCGGATTGTTTGAGGTGGCGGAGCAATGATTGTGATTTTGAAAGTAGAGAACGGAGGGTATCAGCTCACCCAACAGCTAAAGCGATATTCGGGGCACATGCCGGAGTGTTTAATACATAATGAAAAGTTTTTCTCCTCATATCCGGAGTGTAAACGACTTCTACCAGGTCTCCACAAGATACTGCGGTCATAGAATCGTCAACGGTGAATTCCAGCTTCCATGTACAAGGCTCAGCGAAACTATCAACGCAGGGAAACCAAAGTCTAGATGAATTCTCATAGCTGTAGGTGTACATGTGAGCTCCTCTCTGTAAAGCAATTAGTATAGAATCTTGAATTTGGGGAAAAGAATTGATGATGAGAATTTTTTCCTCTGAACTGAAGACACCCAAATTATCAGAGCTTTAAATTCTACGAAATGAAAGCAATAATAAAAATTCTGTGTTATGAACTTATAGAAAACAATAGCTGAAGTTCTAAATAGTAGAAAAACAATCCACCAAATCAATTTTCTGGGCTTCTCTGGAAAATAAACAATTAATAAAATCTTGAATTGAGCAAAAAATACAAATTTCTGTATTCAAAAATTAAGAAAACGGAAGTTTTGAGTTAAAAAAGTAGCTTTCACCTCGGCTAAAGTTCCCTCGCAGTCCGGTAGAACAAAATGAACTCCGCCTTGGGGTTGTTCGAGAGAGAATTCAATACCTATTCTCAAGCCTCGGCCTTCGGCGACTAAATGTGCAGCGTCAGGTGGAATCTGGACGACTAATTCACCAGAATTATTATCAGGATCAACGCGTTGAGCAGCGGCTAAATGGTGAGTGGAAAAAAAATCCAAAGAACGTCTGGAATTAAATGAAAGAAATTAATTCGAGGTTTCTTTACTGTTATTGAATTCAAGAATTGTTTATTCTTCTGCTTGGTTCTAGGCATTTAAATTCACTAACTGCTTTCCATCTGCTTGACAAATGTCCAAAAATGGATCGAAGTACTGAAACGGAGCTTCGTATGTGTCGTTTAAACATACTCTGTAGATCCTACATTGTTTGGCGTTCAATTTTATTAGTCGCAGTCTGTCTTTCAGAGGGACGATCGTGAGCTCGACGAAACCCTTTCAGAAATGAGAAAAATAGATTAGATGAGGCTCAAGCTTGTGATAGCACACAAAATGATGTCTGCTATTTCAATGGAATGGAAACATTCACATTATATTTCTAAGCGATTTTTGGCTGGAATTTTTGGGACGAAATAAAGCTCCATCCTCTTGCCATTGTAGAAATATTCAGAAACAGAAAAATATTTTCGAGGAAAATGAAGATTTTTTTGTTTTGTGAAGCCGAAAATTGCTTATAATACTTTTTTCGTGACGTTTAGGTGCGCCAAAACGGCTGTTAAATTATTTCTCTTGACTTTGTCGAGTTGACGTTATAGACTTAAATGTCTCCCACAATTTTGAGTACTACTTTTGGTATGAAAAAAACACTTACGATTATACTCTTCCTTTGAAAACTGATTCCTGTCAAGCTGAGGATTTGGTGAGCTGTAAGCAGACAAAAAGATAAAAATAATGATACATAGTGATGATAGGGAAGCGTAGATTTTAATTCAAGTTTAACAATTTGTTTACATCAATTTATGAATTTGAAAAAAAAAACCAGAGCGAAAAGAAAATGGAACAATTCACCGCTACATAACCTCAATAAAACAGAACACAACACAACTTTGTGATTGCTACGATTGACATTGAACGATAATTCTCCATCGCTTATACTTATTTTGGAATACTTATAATTTATATGGTCGGCTGTTATCAGCCGTTGGCTCCTTCTTCATTGTATTTCCATCTATTTATTTTTGTATTCGAAAATTGGAATGTTTTCTGTATTTTGATTTGACAGCTTGAAAATCTTATGTTTTCAATATTTCTAGGTTAGGTTGGTTTCGCTTTTCTTCGATAAATTATCGAGTTCTCGAGCTCGTTTCGTTTCTACTCCTACCGTTGAGTGTACAAGCGTTGAGACTCAACGCTCCTACTTCAGCGAATAGCTTCGACGAGCACTACTGGCAGGTTCGTTGTAAAAACACCATGGCGGTGCTCGAATTGTTTCCAATAATACAATTACCAGTACTAATAATCTATTTTGTTGTCTAAAGAGAAAATTCAACTTCAAACCCACGAAAGACAATATTTATTTGAAATATCACAGCATATTATTTAAAGCCACCAGATAACAATATATTTCATAGTTAATATAATAATAATATATTTAATAAGATATGGCAGCAAAAAATGCTGAGACGACGTGAGTTCTTTATTCTGTACTCTTTTACTTTATACTATCATTTCTGAATTACAGAAAAAATAGGTGTCGCGGAAAAACTGATGTTTTCAAAAACTTGTTTTTTCCACATGAATAAATATTCAAAATCAAGAAACTTCTTATTGAATTAGATTTGAAATTACGTAATTTACGTTTCAAACCGAATAAACTAGTCACTATATTTTATAGACGTATGAAACAAACAAACAATTTTTAGTCATCGTTCACAATATTGTAAATACAGTAGCTCAATAATAATTTGTTGATTCAATTCCTCATCCGTTCTTATTTCTGTTTTTACAACCAGAAAATTTAATTCCGTCAACGAAGAAACATCAAATTTACCTGAAGTAATGGCTAGTCTAGAAATGTTAACAGTAACAACGAGTGCGTCGCCGAAAATAGGCGCTAAAAGAGTATTAAGAAAAAGAATACCAAGAAACGACGTACCTGTAACAGCAAATAGAAGGTGCTATAATGACGGGGCTGGAATTATTTCCTCTTAATTTTAATTGATGAAAAGAAAAACAAGGTAAACAAAAGACGCAGGTAATCTGGAATGTTTTTAAATTAACAGATGCAGTCGTAAACCGAGAAAGAGGGGTCACTCAGAGATGGAAACAGAGATGGATATCCAAGAATATTATTTAGACAAAAGTATAAAATTGTCTCCAAATCATTTGGAGACGATATCAGAGGAGAGAAAAGGGACTAGTGAGAGCAGCGTTTACATTGGAGCAAAGAAGTTCAAGCGTATGATAGAATTTCAGACAGAACCAACTGCATCAAAGATTAAGAAACGTAGGAATAAAATAAAAAGAGTTTTTGGTAAAAATATATTAAACAGGAGAAAGTTCACCATGGAGGCATTATTCGATAAACTTAACAGCATGCAGGCTGAATCTTCGCCTGAATTCGAAGGCGAAGAAAAATAAAGATATATAAATAAATAAATCGAAAAAATGTTTTCTAACGAATGTGAATATTGGATGCTTCCAATTGCCTATTATGGAAACGAATGTTCTGTAGAATATTTGTTGTGTATAATAATCAAGAGAATAAATGAATGAAGGGAGACAGAAGTGAGAGAGAGAGAGAGCGTAAGAGATTCGAAGCATTGAATTTTTATGATAGTTGTATTATTCTAATGTACAAAAGAAAGAAACGAGCAAAACTTACAAAAACGATAGAAAGATTAAAAGAAATGAATTATCATGGATGGTAATCACAAATTGATTGATTCAATAATGTTTATAAGTTCCTCTTTATACAATATTAGTATTACGATTATTGATTTTCATTTGTAGTGCATATATTCCTTTCTTTTTATTCGATATGATAACTTTTCTACAGGCATAAACTTTGTATACAATTATACTTATATGTACTCTTTAGGTATAAATAATAATTCAATAATTGGTTAATCAATATACTATTACTACATATAAACAATGGTGACTATTGCGATGAAAGTTCAAGTACCAGCATATTAAGAAAAAGAAAAGACTGTTTTTTCCTTTAAACAAACAAATATAATTACACATGATACTATCCTGGGATATCAACACTGTGTTCTCATTTACTTCGTTTTTTTGTTTTTCCATTCATGATTTTTGAATACCTACATAGTAATTTTGGTTTAAATGAAAATAACATTGGAGCTAGAGAAGAGAAGACTATTATCGATTGATGTTACTGGAGTTCAGGACTTAGAATTTAAAAAAAAGTGAAGGTAGAAAATTAATTTGTTTATTCATATTTAGCAAAGGTATCAAATATGGCCCTCAGATTCAGATAAAATTCAATACAAAATGATAAAAATCATATGTATGTACATACCTATGTACATACGTATATCTATATTTATATAAAAATATTACTGTAGACATATTTATTAGCAATACCATCTATTAATATTATTAATAATATAGGTATTCTTAAAGGGTACTTTTTGATGAAATTTTAATTAGCTATGAAAGATACCAGATACTAGGAATATTAATGATATATCTAAATCACTGGATTTGTTTTACTCAATACAAGTTAAAAGTTTAGTTTCGAAGATGATATTTCTTAATTTTTTTTCAACACGTTTCGAGTGAAATACGTGAAAAATAATATGAAAAAAACGAAAATGATTTTCGAAACTCGTTTATTGTTGTTTCTTTTCCGAAAGTAGAAGCAGAATCTGAATAATATATTTATAAATTCTTAATTCGAGTATACTTATTAAGCATGAATACCTATATATTTCAAAACTTATTTTATTAGTACATAAAAATTAACCTTCAGATCATAATAAAAAACAGAAAAATTGAGTTTTGAGTATACGATTTTTAAATTTATATAATATAAAAGCTAAATGAAAATGTATACAAAAAAAAGTACACGTATATGAAATTCAAATGAGGAATGACGGCAATTATACATACATAAAATATTTAATATTTTCTTAAACACAATTGGAAGAGTAAAATTGTAGAAAATATTCTAGAACATTTTCTCTTTTTTTCTCGTCTTCTTTGCTTCATTTTTAGTTTGAATTGCTATGAAAACGGAGAAAAGAGTTAATTACTATTTTTAACAACGCAACTAGTCGATCCTGTCGCACAACCTTCGTACTCTCGTAAATTTCCTTTATGCATTTCGTATTCTTTACTCTTCAAATTAACACAAGTACATCGATGTTCTTCCGAGCCAGTTTCGTACAACATTCTAGGTACTCCGATCCAATCTCTTTCAATTCCGCCGCTAAAAATAAACAATGAAAATGATGCACAAATATTTACGGAATTACAAAATTCCCTATTTTTTCTTTTTGTTCCTCAAGTATCTGAAAAAAGCAACTTCTTTCTCATTCACCTCTTCTTTGAACACCATAATCTCGTCCCAACGTCAGGTTTCCATTCTATATTACAGGGTGGAAAGACTCTCTGTCTTTGTTCCTCGTTCAATTTTTCTTCTTCAGCCTGAGCTAGTTTCTCTTGAATTTTTTTATATTCATCCGTAGGATTACCCGCATTGTCGTAATATCGGCCGACTAATTTTCCTGGATAGAATACATGAAAATATTCAGGAAATATGATAATTATAAGTACGAAAACTGTTTTTAAATTAAAAATCTTCCTATTATTATCATTATATTTTACCCTTGTAAATATAATCCTTGGCGTAAAACATCGCCCAATCATTTAACGACTTAATTTGTAAAGGCGTTAAACTTGACACGTCGTCAGTCAATCCATCCTCAGTGAAATCGCCTGTGACGAAGGCTAACGAGGCGTCGCGCCCTGATTGAAAATACAGGAAAAAAGAGGGAGAAGAATAATTCTGGTATTATAAGGCAATGCGGCTATTCAATAATAATTTCCTGATTTTTCTTCCGCAAAACTTCATAATATTGTTCCTGATATTTTGCGAATGGTAGTCAATTTTATTTTTCTCATCACTTTGGAAGTTTTTTTTCGGAAATTCTGAACATTTTTCGTCAAAAATTAGTAATTCATAATTCATGAAAAAGAACTCGATATGAAACCTGTGCAAGTTGTAATAAATAACTCTGTTGTTGTTGTTGTTTTTTCTTTGTAATGATTTTAAGTCTAGTTTCTCACCCACGAACGAGTGATAAGATCCTTGGGGCCCATAGTGTCTTTCTCCCTTGGTAACGTCGTAAACTAATCCTAATATTGCGAGATATAAGCCATCCTGAATATTGGAGTATGTTTTGAGATGACTTATTGTAAAAATTTGTTCGTCGTTGTCGTTAGAAATAGAATCTGCTTTATGATCAACTGAGCTTGCAGATTCCTTTGCATTTGATAGCGACGATAATAACTGGGAGAAATAGTTTTGCAGGGTAAAAAATTCCGCGAGAATATTATCGTGTAAAAAATGCAATTTCATACCGAGACTCTTTTGATAATCTTTTGAATATAATACGTAGATTGTTATTAAAAGCAATACTATCCACACGTATTTACTCATTTTCTTATTCAAGTATTTTATCTCTAGAAAACTTTATAAATTTCGTTAGATTCTCTATTTCAGGTTTGAATTATTATGAATTATTATTCGTCAGGCGGAATAAGATGTTAGACAGGTAAAGGACGTTGACCTGTTACCGGTCATTGGCAAATTCAATATAATACGATTGTACCTATATGTAGGTATTTTCTCTTTTCAGTATCACATTTACGTTTCTTTCTTATTTCTTTTCTCTCATAGTCTCTTTGGGTACAAGAAATATTTACCGCGGAAATATGACTTGCAATTTTCAATGTAAGTTGTATTTCGGAATAGCAATCTATTTTTAAGTCTCACATATGTCTATATTTTGGATGTCTTGTACTTTTTTTTCCTTCTAGACACGTAATTAAAACAAGTACTACGCATAGGGTTCTACAATTCGCTTCTGCAATCGTGCCGGGCGATTAGACACTTTTCATTAGAGTATGTACCAGAGTATATAATTTTCGTAAATTCACAAATCAGTGTTGTTTCACCGAAAAAGTATGCTATAATTCATTCATACTTGGTTTAATGAGTACACCTTCTGACTTAACGATTCTGTTGCTCGATTGTTTTTACTATAAATTTTCCTAACCTGACCTAACCCCAAAATTCATTGCGTTAAAATAGTTATTATAATTTTGTATGGTGTGTATATACATACACACAACTACATAATTTGTCCAAGTGTAAATATAGCATAGGGACCATAGAGAGAGAAAAGTAGAAAGAACGAGTGAGAGAAAAAGAAAAAGAATAAGGCATAGAAGCAAGTGGCTGGTATATGCGTGTTAACGCACTGAAAGCAGCAGCGGATTTGACGAGGTACTAGAAGTTTAGTGCGGTGTCTATACGGGGGCAGAGCCAGAGACAGGGCGGAAGTGAGAGAAAACCTGCAAGAAACTGTGGGCTGTGATCAGTGCTGTGCAAATGGCAGCACTCAGCAGGCGCAGCAGTCCGTCGGTAGTCTTAACTCTGTTAAAATAAGTGTAAATTTGTGTTAGTTTATGTATATTTTTTTTTCTTCCCTCTCATTTCTCTCACAGTGATATAATAAAAGTGCATAATTGTGTCAGCTAGCAGTTCAATAATAGTTCAA
This sequence comes from Phymatocera aterrima, assembly GCA_963170745.1. Taxonomy (NCBI): domain Eukaryota; kingdom Metazoa; phylum Arthropoda; class Insecta; order Hymenoptera; family Tenthredinidae; genus Phymatocera; species Phymatocera aterrima. The sequence continues at coordinate 17,513,917 of OY720663.1, read as the reverse complement.
GTGTTCGATGATATAATTGAGGTTATATTCTATCGCTAATAAATATAAAAATATAAAATAAAGATATCAAAATATGGCTAAATTAGTAGAGGTTTGGCGAAACGATAACCCGGTCATTTTGACGCGCAGGCAACTACCGCTCATCATCGATGAAAATCTTACGGTATGTGTCGTATTTTCATTTCTTTTTTCTCTTTCCTAATTCTCATGTACAAGTTTCGTTTTTGTTTTATACAACAATGTTGCCATCCACATATATCACAAGCTACTCTAATCTCGTCGACATTCATTTTTATAAAAAACATTTCACTAACTTAACCTAATCTTATATCCGACAACCGACCCAACCCTTACCTACCTACCACGGACATATTCACTTATCCATCTATCAATTTCGTGAATCTTGAATTCATCGAGTCGCTAAACGCGTTGCTACGACCTAGACCTTGGATGATTCTTGTTTACTAATCATCATTTAACATTTTATTTTGATCTATGTGAGGATTCCATCGATTTTCATGTTCGTTTACTTCCTTTTTTTTTCTTTTGTTTTTCTCAAAGTTAATTGTTTGTTCTCTAATCTTGTTTGTTTTTTCATTTTTTTTTTTGTCAGATAAATAACGACTTATACAAATTTCAGTTGTTTCGATCAGACATATTTTTCCATCTTTTGTTTTTATTCATTTATTTCGGAGCAAAGTTTTTTGTTTTTCTCGTTTGTAGATGAAATACTAATTGTAAGTACTAGATGCGGAACGAGGAAAATATGACTCGTTTTTCTGAACTGTTGTAATGAAATTATCCTTTATACAAAACTTAGTCCGTTGTTTTCTCGTTAAGACGTATGATCTTTTTAACGACTCGACATGCGTCGAAGATAATACAAGATTAACAGAGAAGAGTGCTTGAATTTCATTGAATGATATCTCCAGAAATTTTGTCTCCGAATTTATTTATTATTTTTTTGTCCCTTTTTTTTCTTCATCTTTTTGCCTACTGACGTACTTCTATGTTTCCTTTGTTTTTTTTCGCTTTTTCACAAATTAATCACAGAGCTGCTGTTGTTTGTTGTGACCAAACGATATTGCTGCATGTGCTACTACTATATCACTGTATGTGTAGTGAATATGTTTTCGGTTTATCTTGTCCTACCTCTCTCAACTTCGACCTAGTATCATTTTTTCTTTTCGGTCTGAAAAATTGTATATGTAATACAATATAACCACATATCTGAAGTATAATGTTTTGACATTGACATTAGAAAAACCATCTTTTTTTTATACTACTTTTATTTCTGGCATTTACAACAGATTGTATATTCCTAATTCCTTTTCATCATCGGTCTTTATCAGGATCAGATTTCGATGTATTATTCAATGTACGAAAGTTTTTTTTGAATGTTTCAAACGCATTATAGTTTCTTTAAACTACATTTATATCTCATTTGGTTTTATTTCGAAATTATAAGAACTCTGGGAAAGACTATAAGGTATATTCTATTTCGCTGAATCAGCTCGCAGCTCTTGTTTCAACGCTTGTCTGTCCAATTGACACAGTTACTGAATATTTTAGGTTCATTCTCAGCAAGAATATTATTATCTGATGCATGAAAGAACATCGAAAAAGGTACAAAAAAGTTAAAACAAATATTTCGTTTCGTTTTTTTTTTTCTGCAGATGATTATGGATGTGAATGGGCTGGGCGCGGTATGCGATGGTCCATTGGTCAGGGGTAAACAGCTTGATGAATTTTCAAGAAAATTAAATATGCTTACGAAGGAAGAAGCTAAAGCCTCTTTTGAAGTCACCTGTAAAGATATGCTTGCTATTCTGGGTCAGGCAGTTCCCTGTGTTGGGTGTAGGCGGAGGTGAGAAAATAGTAAAAAATCAAAATTTGGTTTTTCAAGAAGCCAGAAAATGAAAATCACAATATTACTTGGATTTAGATTGAAAGAATCAAAATCAAGAGCAAGAAAACTGATGATAGTTGATTAAAATTCAAAGTTCAGAGGAAGAAAACTTTTTTCTTTTATGTTTCATTCCTTCTCAGACGTTCATTGATATCAAACTTCATGTTTTTCAGTGTCGAAAGGCTATTCTATGATCTTATGAAGTCCGGACATCCTGCGCTAGATCCTCTAGTTATTACACCTGACGGTCTTCTCACTATCAGAAAGGAAGTGTTAGACTCTCCGCAATTACTTTGCACAATGCTACAAGGACATAGGTAAGAAAATAACAACATCCTTTGAATCTATTATTCGAATTTCAGATGTTTGATGATTATTTTAGTTTATTGTTTAGTTTATTGTTATTCAATGAAATTATTATTTTTATGAATTTTTATAGATTCCATCTGACTCTTTTGATTTATTAATCCTGAAATTTGTAATCGAATTGAATTTGTGTTTTTTTTTTATTTAGTGCCCGCTTGAACAGCCTCGTAGATCATCAGCCACGGAGTAAAAAGTCTCGTAGATGTGCTTTACACTCTTTAGAAATACAGCGAATGAGACCGCCGCCAAGCGCATGGAGAGATGTTTGGGAGTGTATGAGAGCTGCTTGCCGGCAAGAAGTTGCTCTCGTGGAAAATCACACTTTAGACGCAACGCTTGATACATATTTACGAAAACATAGGTAAATGATGAACCTACTAACTACGATAAACTCGGTCTCTGAAAAGCTATAAAAGAATTGAACGAAATTACAGACTCATTCCAGATATCTTTAGGCTCAATTATCAATTCAGAATAATTCCAAATCTTCTTAAATATTTGTTCCAACAGATTTTGTAGCGAATGTCGTACCAAAGTGTTACTTGCTTCTTCTCTTCTTACAACCGAAGTAGATCCCACTAAAGAAAAAGGCTATGTTGCTGCATTGTATGCCGGAATTAGACGATGTATTCCTGAACGACATGTTCACTTACAAACCAATACTGATTATATTAGTAATCTTATTGGAAGAGCGCAGCCAGAGCTTATGGGAAGGTAAAATGAAACTTGAATGGCGTACAAAATTTATCCCTAAGATGGAACGAATTGAACCTTCATTCATTACATCAGCATATGCGTTTTTCCCCTAAACTGAGAGAAATGCTAAAGATGTTTATTCCCTTGGTTTTTCATTTCTTTAAATACCATTCATCCTTAATCCATCAAAAATAAAGAACCTGCGTTTTATTACACAAATATTTATCTCCTGAATAATAATTATAGGGAGCGACATGCAAAAACACTCGAAATTGCCCAGGAAGAGGTTCTAACTTGTCTTGGGATTTGTGTTGCCGAACGATTACATCGTGTTCATCGACGTTTACGAGAGGAGGAAACCGTTTGCAAAGTGCTTGCAGCCGTTGCTGCTGATGCGCTGTCCAGGAATTTCCAGGTAAACTAAATTCTCAGGGTTTTTAATCAAAGGTTCACAGTTGTCTGTACTTGTCGGTCACTTTAGAGCCTGGGAGAGTGTCTAATCTTTTGTTTTTGATTTTTGAATGAATAAATAAATAAATATTTGGATTGTGAACGCAGATGGCGGTTGAAGTAAAGCAAGGAATAACTCAGCTAGAATTATTATACGAAGAACTAACTCGTGAGGAACTTGCCAAACAACAGAGACGTGAAAAATTGCGCTTGAAACGTAAGAAGAAGAAAGAACGCCGGTATGAAACTGAAGAAAAAGAAAATACGTGCGAAGTAAGTTGTGCTTGGTTGAAATTTCTTCATTATCTTCGTTGATCAAAGTTTAAACATAAATTTTATTCGATTTTAGTGTCCAAAAGATAAATATGGACCTGACAGCGAGCTTTCTTGCGCTTGTGTGGAGTCTAAACCAACGACGCAGAACATCGATCGACATAAGGTAATTAAATGGATCGTAAATATTATGAAAGATTCAGTTCTATTAGTTAACACATTATTTTCGTCGTTCTCTTCTCACACTTTCTGTATTTTAAAAATAGCTACAGGTGTTGGATCCAAAGAACAAAGGTCCTCCGACCTGCAAGTGTCCAGATTGTGTAAAGAAGTCTCAAGGTAATAGCAAACTACCATCTCAAACAACAACATTCCCAAAGAAAAAGTCTTTCACGGTACAAAAGAGTGTTGAAGAAAAAGGCACCGACGATTTGAAATCTTCAAATGATTTGAGTCCAGGTTTCGCAGGGCATATAGAAGAGGGATATAAGCCTTGTCCGCATTGCAGGGTAACTGAACCGCATTTACGTTCTGAATAATTCAATTATAACATTTCAGATTCAATAATCACTTTTCCCGTTTTGAATTGATAATTTACATTCTTATTTATTCCTTGTTTTATCTCCCAGGAGTTTATGAAACAGGACGAAGAAGGCTATTGGTATTATCCAAGGGAGTTTTTGGACGGCAGTTCGAAAGAATTTATGGATGAATTAATGAATCGACATTCAAACAAGCTCGCGATGTGGTTGGAGATGAAAAAGCAATACACAGAAGCTGTAGCCGCTCTTAGCAATGGACGTTCTTCTAGCGAACAATCTTCCCAAGACTGTGGCTACTCCTCTGAACATAACGTGAGCAGTTCTTCTCTACCGAGTACTCCAGAGGGCTCGGAAGTTGCTTGTAGCGATAGCTGCTGTAATCGTGAAGCCGATTGTCACGATATAAGGTCTTCGGAGAAACTTGCGCATTCCAGTTCCAGTATCTCACTTTTAAGCGAACGTGGCGGTGGACTTACGCTCATGCAGATGCTGGAGGTAAGTGATTGAGAAAATTAACTTGAAATGAATGGACGCAAATGAAGGAAATTTTGAAACTTGATTGCAAAGCTTTTGCACTATTTCGAGAGTTAAGTACTCAAACCGATTTCAAAATCTATGGAGATATACGCGATTTTTAATAATAACAATAATTTTGATTTTCTCAGGATTCATACTCTTCGGAGGATGATAGTAACGAGAGTTATATTCCGGCTGAAGAGGTTCAAGAATTTAGATCACGGATGTGTCAAGTTCTTGAAGAGCGTCAAGAACTAAGACAAACTTTGAAAAAAAGATTTGCGATACTTTGTAGCCATCACAGACCCTTCAATATTAATCATTAAGAAATAGAAAACAATCAGTTACACCTATTTTGGGGGTAATGATAGTTACTTATTACTTTATTCTGTTGTTTCTTTTTTTCTACAATCATTTACTGCCAATAATAGAGCAAACAACAAAACATATATGAATTTGAGCTATTGCCGTTTGAATTTTCGATAATATGTTTTTTTCGTATTACTAAAGAAATATTTGTGCTGAAGAGATATCTAATTCCCTTCCTTTACCCCTCTTCTTGAATAATTATTATAATTTTCATCTACTGATGATCAAGAAGAATGAATTTTGTAAAATGAATGATTATTGATTATTGTTGACAAATATTATTGATGTCTCCGAGATCATGAATATGTATATATTTATGAAACTTTGGTGAAAAAACCTGATATACATAACTTAATAAATCTGTAACAAAGATAACAGTACCCGGTCTTTCATTATTTATTTGATTTTGATACGCTCTCCTTTTTTTCTGTGTTCTACGACTTTAACGGCCAGTTTCATAATACATTATGGTTTGAAATATGAAACGGACTGTACACTCTCATGCATTGGCATCGTGTAGATACCAATTTATCATTCTGTTCATGAAGAATTGTGGATTGTGATAACGTGTTATACATACAACCTTTTAATTTATCACAGTGTGCATCCATGAACAAATAGCCTCTTGCTTCTTGAATTCAGTTTAAACGAACATCGAAACTGTGCTAGTTGTTTCATACCAGTAGAAAATAATTATCTCAAAAAAGGTATTCTCTGTCTATCTCAAACTGATCCTTGTAATATTTGGTATACTATTAGTTCATAAGATCATGAACTCCTCAGTATTGGTAGTGATCGTTGCCATATTCTCGATAAGATGTGGTTTTACTCTTGGAGACGAGGTTCGAGAGTCATTTCCAAGGGTCGTTACACATCTCGGGGACATTGAAGGGTATTATAAGACTTCAAGTAATGGGCGAAGATACGAAGCCTATGAAGGTATTCGATACGCGTATCCTCCTACCGGAAATTTGAGATTTGGGGTAAGAGTTCAATGGTATTTAATCATGTTGCACCTGATCATTTGTAGATTGTAATTGTGCAGTCGGAAATGTGGGTTCACAGGTAGCAAGAACCATCACTCCATGGATGGGAGTTTTCATGGCAAAACAATTTGGTCCAGAATGTATACAATATAATCCGTTCTCGACGGATCCTGCCAACAAGGTATCAGGCTCCGAAGACTGTCTTTATCTGAATATTTATACACCGGTTCATGATGATAATGACCTCACAATGAAACAAGGGACAAATAATTTGTTTCCTGTTATATTTTATATCCACGGAGGTGCCTTCAAATTTGGAAATCCGAAGAATTTCAAAGCCAAGCATCTACTCAATAAAAATGTGACGCTGGTTATGATAAATTATAGATTGGGACCAATCGGTGAGTTCTAAATCGTCCAATTGTTTTTAATGTTCAAATTTGGCATTCGGATAGCAAGTTATACTTCCTATTCATATTTAGGATTTTTAAGTACGGAGGATGAGATAGTTTCTGGAAACATGGGGTTAAAGGATCAAGTGATTGCATTACGTTGGGTCAAAGATAACATTCAATCCTTCCGTGGGGACCCTTCGAGAATCACGCTATTTGGTCAGAGCGCCGGTGCTGCGAGCGTGCATTATCATTACCTCACAAACCTGACTGAAGGCCTATTTCAGAGTGAGTATAGTCAGGGCTGAAAATTTGTTTGGAACAGGGGCTGAAATTTCAGGTACTCAAGCAGGATATGGTAAATTGATAGAACAATACTCACAGGGGGATGGTCGCTAAGTGGAACTGCGCTATGCCCATGGGCTCAAACTGAGAACCCTTTAGAAAAAACTAAGAAACTTGCAACTATCGTTGGATGTCCGACCAAGAAGATTCGACGCATGGTGAGATGTTTGAAGTCTCGACCTGCTCATCAGATTGTCGAGGCTACTGTGAACTTCATGGTAAGTAAGTCAGAAAATGCAGTCTTTCAAAGTATACAGAAATCATTCACAGAAATGAATACAGCAGAAAACAAATAATTTTATATTCCTTGTGAATTCTTGTATTCCTAGCCATCGACTGATTCTATAGTTCCATTCGGTCCAGTGATTGAGAAGGGAGGTGGTGATTTTACTTTCATCAACCACTCACCGATAGATATAATAAATTCTGGCAGAGCACATGACGTACCTTGGATTACGGGAATCGTTAGTGAGGAGGGTCTCGCCGCTTTGAGCTGTGAGACATAATTAGAAATTATTAACACGCTTCCATATATTATGTCTGGAGTTTGGAGATTCATTTTATTTTCAGTTTTTGCAACTCCGAAGGATATCCCCAAACCAGTAAACGATGATTGGAAGACGATTGCGCATGGTATTCTTGACTTCACTCATACCGTCCCTGAGATTGATCATCCAAAAATTGCACAATTGATAAAACAACATTATCTGGGCACAAATCCAATCGATACATCAACTTTGAAACAAACTGTGCGAATGTTAGGTGATCGAGCATTCGGCTACACTGCTGAGGAGGCCGCATCGTCACAGGCAAAAGTAAACCAAAGCCCTGTACGATTCTACTATTTCTCATACAGAGGAGCTCACAGTTTCACTGAAATCATGACCGGTAGTAGCGAAAACTTTGGTGAGTTTGCACAATCCTTGTTCTTCAAATTATTTCACGAGCTCATTTTACATATGTCATAGGCGTGAGTCACTCAGATGATGAATCATATGTACTGGAGGTACTGTTTGACCCAACAACAACGCCAGAAGATCGAGCTATGCAAAAGAAGCTGGTTGATATCTGGGTGTCGTTTGCATCCGATGGGTGAGTAGAATGAATTGATCAGACTTTGATTATAGAGACACTTCAAGCCCATGGATTCTGTATGAATTAAAAGAAAATCTTTCATCATATATTTATTCCAGAAATCCGATACCTAACGCCAGTGTTGAATGGCCGACGGTGAACGGATCCACGGGTGAGCTTACTTATCTACATATCGAAGGACCGGATAAATTATCTGTGAAGACTTCCCAAAATTTTGGAGAAAAAAACTTTTGGCATTCTCTTGGCATCCGTGAGAATGAAAATATAACTTTAGCTTAACAGTTGGCTGAAGAATTAGGAAGAACTATGAAAATAAATTCAACATCATTATATGTTTGACCCTGACCCTTGTCATCTCACTTTATCTCCCTCAAGGTTTCCAAAACGGTTTTACGCCATTCTATGTGATTTAGTTGACACTTGTGCTTTTCATTTGGAGTCATGTAGTCGTGAAATTAAGTGTTTAATTAATGTTAATCAATATTTTGAACATCATTCAAGAGCATTTCCATTGTCAATCAGAAGTAATTATCTTAACAGTCAGGACTTTAAAGGAAAGTATTATACAATTTCTAAGTCAAATGTATCTTCACAGCTCTGAACCTTGTATATGTAAATACATAATATTAGAGATAACGAGAGGGTATTGGGAAATCTTTCAGTAGACTGCAAAGTGAAGATACTAACACTTGCATGTATAATGTTGGACTTTTATCAACACGTGGTGCCACGCAACACTCAATGTCCCATCATACGATAATATGGGAATACGAGATATGTATATCTATACATGTGTATACTTGATTAACAGTGACCCTCTCTGTGACATTATAGCTTTGATAGCTATCGCTATACACGCGTAGAATACATATGATTTACAGTAAGATATCCACTCATGAAGGCTCAGTACTGTTATGCCGATCTGCCGATTGACTCATCCGATTTACTCCAGTATTCTATATAACATATAGCATAAAGCAGCAGTATGATGGAATCTCTTATACTGATTATTTTCGTGACCTCTTGTTTTGGATGTGGTTTCTGTTTATTATCGGAACAAGTGGAGGAATCACCCCCAATGGTCATCACATCTCTTGGAGCCATTGAAGGGTTTTACAAAACGTCGAGCAATGGTCGAAGATACGAAGCCTATGAAGGAGTGCCTTATGCGCAACCGCCAGTCGGAGAATTACGATTCAAGGTAACGGTTTTGAAATATTCAGTTAATAACCACTGTATATTATACTTTTTTATGTATAGATCACAAATTAATGGTAGAGAGTTGCAACGTTACAGGTACCCCGAAGTATCACTCCATGGACAGGTGTTCTCATGGCGAAACAATCAAGTCAGAAATGTTTGCAGTACAATCAGTATCCATGTGATCCTGCCCATGTTGTAGAAGGTACCGAAGACTGTCTTTATATGAATATTTACACAGCGACTAGGAATGAGCGTACAAATGAAAGTTCCTGTGATGGAACTGGAGAATTAAATACAAAACTGCAACCAGTTATTTTCTACATTCATGGTGGTGCATTTCAATATGGAAGCGGGCAGGAATATGGTCCGAAATATCTACTCGACAGAAATGTAACGTTGGTTACAATTAATTATAGGCTCGGACCGCTAGGTGAGCTGCGAATCGTTGTAACATTTTCTGAGAAGTAAAATCAACATCATATTGTTACATTATATGACTGTATAGTATAGGTGTGTATGTGTGTTTGCGGAGCAGTCGATGCATGCTCAACAATGTACGCAGTGACTTTCTATATCCACATATGTATCCCTGTGAACAGGTTTCTTAAGTACAGAGGATGAGATCGTGCCTGGAAACATGGGCCTGAAAGATCAGGTGATTGCGATGCGTTGGGTGAAGGATAACATACAATATTTTGGCGGTGATCAATCCAGAATTACAATTTTCGGGCAGAGTGCCGGGGGTTCGAGTGTTCATTATCATTTCCTGACAAATCTCACTACAGGCTTGTTTCAGGGTCGGCAATAAAGTTTAAGATTGATAGTAGGAATGGGTTTCAAATGCGAGTACTCATCAAGGAATCGGTCAATTTATCGAACAATATTTTCAGGGGGAATGTCTTTGAGTGGAACTGCACTAGACTGCTGGGCCCAGGCTGAAAATTCTTTAGAGAAATCCAAGAAACTTGCAACGATCGTGGGATGTTCAACCGAGAAAAATACAGACATGGTGGACTGCTTGAGAGCTAGACCAGGCCATCAAATTGTTGAAGCTGTTGGGAAATTCATGGTCGGTGAATTTCGATCTTCGAAATGATTGTAGGCTTTGAATTATTCATGAATATTGCGTTTCTAGCCATGGTTTCACAATCCCTATACTCCATTTGGTCCAGTAATTGAAAAAGCAGGTGGTGAATTTACGTTTATTGATAAATCGCCGATCGAAATCATAACTTCTGGGAAAGTACAAGACTTACCATGGATAACTGGCATCACTTGCGAGGAGGGTCTCTACCCAATGGGACGTAAGAAAATAATTAATATATGACTAATTGAAAATATCGATGTGTCAAACTGTATACCTGTTGCTTGGTCCAGATTTTGCAGCCAGTGAAAAGCTACTTAAAGAGTTGAACGATAACTGGGAGACAATAGCACCGCATCTCCTCGACTTCAATTTTACTATTCCAAAGATCCATCATCCAAGAGTTTCAAGATTGATCAAGGAGCATTACCTTGGGACAAGTCCGATTGACAAATCGACCGTTAATCAAACTGTACAAATGGTTGGGGATCGTTTATTTGTCTACGATAGTGAAAAGGCTGCAACTCTGCAAGCAAAAGCCAACCGAAGCCCAGTTAGATTTTATTATTTCTCCTACAGAGGAGCCATCAGTTCGAGTGAAGTTATGTGTGGCTGTAAGGAGAACTTTGGTGAGTTTTTCAAAGATCAAGCTGTGCTCAAAATTCCCGTTCGTTTCATATTGCAGGCACTGCAGGTTTAGTTTAGTCAGAGACTTTGTTTAGCTCGTGTGCACATTTTACAAGTTACAATAGAATAGTTAGAAGATATTATATCTACTGATTTCTCACGTTTTACAGGAGTCAGTCATGAGGATGACATTCTTTATGTAATGGAAGCGTTTTTGGATCCAACCACAACGCCGCAAGATAGGGAGATGCAGAAAGAACTCATCAATATCTGGGTGTCGTTTGCTGCCGATGGGTGAGACTAATATAGTATTTTTCGTACCTAGGCCGTAAAGTAGGATTTGACGGACTGAGTGAGGACACACCGTGGTGAGGACTGTGCGTGAGAGCACCGGCGTAGTCAGTTTGAGGGACGCACAGTCCACACGAGGCCGTAACATCTTACGGCTGAGGTGCAAACAACATTTTTCGATCACACTCGATCGAAAATTATGTTAAATGGAGCCTCATTTTCCGTTTGAATAAGAAATGGTCAATATTCTTTCAGCATACCTGATGTGGGTATCGATTGGCCTGTAGTGAACAGATCCATGGACGAATTTCAGTACCTGCACATTGCTGGACCAAAGGATATCAGTGTAACAGAGACTACGCCGAACTTTGGAGAAAAAAATTTTTGGCGGACTGTCGGATTTGAAGAAAATATGTATTGATTAGAAAATATCTATTTTGATGAGAACTTTGATGAAAAATTTGATGTACATAATATAATAAATTTGTATCATAAGATGATAGTACAGTTTTTGATTCCTAATTTTTCAATGTTATTCTGATAACATATCCCCATCTTCTACTATAAAATTCAATAATTTTTCTGTTTAATCTTGTCCTATACTATATAGTTGTAAAAGCAATTAAACAGATCTTTGCACAATCTCGCATGCTTGCATCGTGTGAAAGCTCATTTATTATGTGGTAGATTTGTAGAAATTCAGAGATAACGAGCGGTCCACGAATTTATCAAATTACAGCATCAATTTTTCGTATACAATAAGTAGCCTCCCGCCTTCTTACATTAGTTATGTAGACATTGAAATCGTGTTGGTTGTCCGATGGGTAAGTAGAATGAATTGATCAGACCTTGAATTTACAGACACACTCCAAGCCCATGAATTTTGTATGTGTTAAAAGAAAATTTATATCTTTATATTTATTACAGAAATCCGATACCTAACGCCAGTGTTGAATGGCCGACAGTGAACGGATCCACAGCTGTGAGCCTACTTATCTACATATCGAAGGGCTAGATAAATTTTCTGTGAAGACCTCCCAAAATTTTGGAGAAATAATTTTCCGGCGTTCTCTCGGTATAGATGAGAATCAAAATATCACTTCAGTATAATATTTGGCATAAGGTGAAGCGAAATACAGATAAGGTGAGTATCGCCTGAGCATGTCTTTGACGTCTTCATCTCATTTTATGTCCCTCAAGGCTACTAAATATTTTCTTATACCCGAAATCTTACTTTCGTGGTTTAACGATAACATACCGACGACGTATAACGATATTATATGGCTTTTATACTTTTTATTTGAAGCCATGCTCTCGTGTAATTGAGTTTTGTCTATCATTAAATATTATGAACATACTCTGAGATCATTTCTACCTTGAATCAGAAGTAATTATCACACAGTCAGGAGTGCAGAGGAAAGTTTGATACAGTTGCTGAGTCTTTTGTATCTACATTCTTGAACGTAGTATGCATATCATATTATTAGAGATAACAAGAGACTATATTGCGGAATTTTTTATGGTACACAGAGTGAAGTCATGCAGATTGTTGGAATTTTATCAATATACATTGTGCCAGGCTACATCCAGGGTACCGATTATACAATGATGTGATAATATGAGATTGTGTATATGATTATGATTACATTGGAAGTGACCTCCGCTTCTTTACAATATCACTTCCATCGGCTATTATACTGTACATGGGTAGAATAAATACGATTCACACTAAGATATCTATACAAGATTAGGTCATATGGACGGTGGTCATTGCACCCTTTGAGCCATTGAAGGGTTTTGTAACAACGGTTGTAGTTCGCTGCTGGTCAAGAACAGCGATTCAGTTTCCTTCAGAAAATAACTTTGGTCGCGACCAACTAAAAACTGAGAAACAGTATTCGCCGGATCAGACTTTGATTCTGGATTCCAGATCTTTGTAAAAATGCAGATTTTTCGACCCGTAAAGCGATTGTGGGCGTAGGAGACGAGGAAATGTCTTCATAATGTTCAAGGAACATATGCATCTTTTTGTTTCGTTTCTGATTGTTATGTTTATTTATGAAAGTGATGTAAAATCTGATATATATTACCAAATAGATTTGCAACGAAGATAATAGCACCGGTATTTTTATTATGCGTATAATTTATTCCAATATCTTCTCTTTCTTATCAATTTCAATAGCTGATCTTATGATATAGTATAGTTTAAAATAAGTAAAACAGATCTTTGTACAACTTCATATGGTGACATCGTGCAGACACTAATTCTTCTCCTACATTATGATTAAAGATTTGAAATAATGCGTTATCCATATGAATTTATTGAATTTTAATGACGAATATTTTTGAATACGTCATAGCTCTCGCTTGGTTATATTAGTTTGGGTGTACGCTGAGACGAGTCCAGTTGATTTTAATACCGGACGGGAACGTGATTATTCTAATAAAGTTATTCTCTGTCTATCTAAATCTCATGCTAGTAATATCTAGCGACTTCATGCGATCATGAAATTTACAGTATCAGTGATAATCGTTACCATATTCGTGTTGAAATGTGGCTCTGCTTTCGACGAAGATTATCTGGAATCATTTCCAAGGGTCGCTACACCTCTGGGAAATATTGAAGGGTATTATAAAACCTCGAGTAGTGGGCGAAGATATGAAGCCTATGAAGGGATTCGATATGCCCATCCTCCCACCGGAAATTCAAGATTTGGGGTGAGAGTTTGATGGCATCAACTCATGCTGCACCTTATCATTGGTAGATTGTATTTCAAAGATGGGTATGTGGCTGTGTAGGTGGCGAGATCCATCTCTCCATGGATAGGAGTTTTGATGGCCAAACAATTTGGTCCGACGTGTATGCAGTATAATCCCCTTTTACCGGATCCTGCCAGGGTATCAGGCTCCGAAGACTGTCTTTATTTGAATATTTACACCCCGGTTGCTTATAATCATCGCTGCAGTGTTAATTGTCAAGCAAATAATTTGTCTCCTGTTATATTTTATATCCACGGAGGTGCTTTTCAAATTGGGAATTCAAACGTTGTCAAATCTAAGTATTTGCTTGATAGAAATGTAACACTGATCACGATTAATTATAGAGTAGGACCATTCGGTGAGTTCTACATCATTGAATCGTTTTTAGTATTCAATCTTAGCATTCATATTAGAAGCTGCGCTTTCTATTCGTACTTAGGATTTCTTAGTACGGAAGATGAGATAGTTCCTGGAAACATGGGGTTAAAGGATCAAGTGATTGCGTTACGTTGGGTCAAAGATAACATTCAATGCTTTGGCGGAGATCCTATGAAAATTTCAATATTTGGTCATAGCGCCGGTGCAGCTAGTGTGCATTATCATTACCTCACAGATCTCACTACGGGCTTATTTCAGAGTGGGTATAGTCAGAATATCTGAAGATCCATTTTAACAAGTGCTCAAGTTTCAACTGCTGATGCAAATATGAGAAATCAATAGAACAATATTCACAGGGGGAATGTCGCTGAGTGGAAATGCGCTGAACCCATGGTCTCTGACTGAAAACTCTCTAGAGAATGCCAAAAATATCGCAACTATTGTAGGATGTCCAACCAAGCAGACTCGACTCATGGTGAGCTGTTTGAAATCTCGACCTGCTCATCAGATCATAGAGGCTGCTGGGAATTTCACGGTGAGTTGGACGGATATTGGTCTCGGAATTGTACATTATTTATATCCCTTGTGAATTATTGTGTGCCTAGTCGTTGAGTGATTCTACAGTTGCATTTGGACCAGTGATTGAGAAAGGAGGTGGTAATTTTACTTTCATTGATTGTTCGCCGAAAGAGATAATAAACTCTGGTGGAGGACACGATCTACCTTGGATTACAGGAATCGTGAGCGAGGAGGGTCTCATCATTATGAGCCGTAAGACATAGTTTGCAATTATTATCACACTTTTGTGATTTGTGTGTTTAGAGTTGGAAAATTTGGCGTTTTTACAGGTCTTGGAATTGAGGAGGATACCCTCAGACAGATAAACGATAACTGGGAATCACTTGCACCAGGTATACTCGACTTCAAGTCTGATATTCCTGAAATCGATCATCCAAAAATTGCACGATTAATAAAACAATATTATCTGGGATCAAGTCCAATAAGTAGATCAACTCTCCATCAAACTGTGGGGATGTTCGGTGATCGAATGTTCGGCTATAGTGCAGGTGATGCTGCTATGTCACAGGCAAAAGCAAACAGAAGCCCCGTTTGGTTTTACTATTTCTCATACAGAGGCGCACACAGTTTTACAGAAACCTTTACTGACGATAACGAGAACATTGGTAAGTTCTCTAAATTTCAAGTTGTTTGTCAAATCATTTTAAAATCTATTGGAATTTCATAGGCGTGAGTCACTTGGATGATGGATCATATGTATTGGAGACAATTTTTAACCCAACAACAACGCCACAGGATCGGGCTATGCAAAAGAAGCTGGTTGATATCTGGGTGTCGTTTGCCGCCGATGGGTGAGTGATATAAATTGTTAAACAGATTTTACGAGACGCCTAAGCCCTGTGTAGCCTGAAAAAGTTGTTATGAAATCTTTTTCCGTTTGTACAACAGAAGTCCAGTTTGCGAAACCAATAGCACATGGCCTCCGGTCAACAGATTCACCGGCGAGCTTACTTATCTACATATCGAAGGACCAGATAAATTTTCTGTAAAGTCTTCCCTTAATTTCAAAGAAAAGAACTTTTGGCATTCTATCGGTTTACATGGTACTTAAAATATACGGTCATACTTCGGTGTAATATTTGAGAGAAGAAAAAATATAGAAATAAAGCCAACATGGTCGTTGTAACTTCGACCTTGCAGTCTCATTTTATGGTCAAAAAAATGTCAAATACTTTGAATTTCATTTTATGCAACTAAACGAGAATTATAGCTTCTTTCAAATCGTGAAACAAAGTTTTCAAGATCACTTTATCTTCTAATATTAAAAAATTATCACAAAATCAGGAAAAAGAATGTATTAAGAAAAAATATGTATTAATTAACCTAACAACATTACGGTAACCGATAATCCCCATCATTTTCCTATTTACATATTCGTCAATTGATATTGAGATCATTGGTAAATGAGTGAGTCGAGATATATGAATGTAAAATATAATAAGTTCATGCACTTAAATAGTTACTTATGTTCATTGTAACTTTATTTCATCATAATATCATACAATTAGAAAATTATCCGTGAATGTTATTAAAAATAAGCAACAAAAAAAAAAATTAAAAATTGTAAGCATAACGTCGATCATTCCACATAAAACGTAAAATCATGTACATTACAACACCTAATATAATTTCTACCTGTCTAATTAATATATTGACTAATACATAAAGCGGCGTTCGTCCCGCCAAATCCGAAAGCATTTTTAAGGGCGATTTTTCTCCCCGGTCCCTCCCATCTCTTAGCAAAATTAGCAACAAAATTGATCTCTGACACTCGGTCGAGGTTATTTAAATTCAAAGTTGGTGGAATGAGTCCTTCTTTTATCGCCATGACTGTGAAAACAGCTTCCAAATTTCCTGCTGCTCCTAGCAAATGTCCGTGAGCACCTTTGGTGCTAGATATCATAACATTTTCAGCATGTTTACCGAACAAAGATTCCACAGCTTTAATTTCAATCGCGTCGCCGAGTGGAGTCGAAGTCGCATGCGCATTGATGTAAGTTACCTCTTCCCTATCAATTAGAGCGTCTCGAAGAGCCCTTTTCATAGCTAAAAGTGCTCCAGATCCGTCTTCCCTCGGTGCAGTTAAATGCGCTCCATCACCGGATAATCCATATCCTAATATTTCGGCATAAATTTTGGCATTCCTTTCAAGGGCGTGTTCCAGTTCCTCAAGGACTAGAATTGCAGAGCCTTCGCCCATCACAAAACCATTCCTCTCTTTATCGAAAGGTCTTGACGCCTCTTGCGGAAAATCGTTGCGCGATGTACTCAATGCCCGTAATCGACAAAACGCCGCTATTGCCAAAGGACTTATACAAGCTTCCGTTCCCCCACAAACCATCAAATTCGAATCCCCGTTACGTACAAACCGAAACGCATCACCTAGGGATGGATGAATAAAAATTTCAGGATTCTGGGAAATGAATTGTCAGTTTTAAGCATCATATCTCTAAAGACCAGTCACTAATCTGAACAAAGGGATATGAAACTGAAATAAATATGAATTCGTGATTTGTGTTTTGTGTCAAGTTATACTGAACGTACCAATTGCGTGTGCCCCGGTAGCACAGGCGGTAGAAACGGCATGGTTAGGTCCCCTGAATCCGTACTTGATGCTAATTTGGCCGCTAGCCATATTGGGTAAAATCCTTGGGACAAAGTAAGGGCTAACTTTACTGTATCCTTTTTTAAGAGCATCATTAGTGTTACATACATCCTGAAGATCGATCATTCCAACGCCAACAGCGACGCCAGTATCCTCCCTGTCCGGTTCATTATTTGGTTTCCAGTTCGCGTCGCTAAGAGCTTCTTCGGAAGCGATAAGAGCATACGCAGTCGCCATAGACATAGTCCGCAATTGACTTTTGGTGAAATTTGCATCTATGTTCAGTTCATGAGGCTCGTTCCCCCGTGGGATTAGACCGCCTAGTTTTTTGGGGTATGAATTTTGACTCCGGGAATTAAAAAGAGTATTTTGTTAATAGAATTCAGCAACTCGCTCACCAATTCTGCACGGTAGTTTCTCGTACTCTTCTCCGTCGAGCCGTTTGATGCCAGATTCAGAGGATATTAGGGATTTCCATGAGTGGTTTAAGCCAACGCCTAATGGCGATACGACGCCCATTCCTGTTACCACAACTCTCCGTGCACAGACTTTCGCAGAGGTTGAAATTGAACGTCTCATCTTGGCGGAGAGAACAGTTTCGACGATTATTTTAGGTTAGAATGACGCATTGTGGATGTGGTAGCTAATCGAGCCGAGACCGAGAATTCTGCGTAAGAAAAAATGACAGAAATTTTTTAAACGAGTTGCTACATTTTCTGTTAATTGTTTATCCATTAATTCTCGTTCTATTACAGTAGACTCCTTGTTTCTAACCTCAAAAAAATAAAAACAAAAGCCCTTCGATCTCACCTTTTGAGGTTATGTATTGGACCAGGAAATGAAACACGAGGATTCATTACCATTCGGATAGATTATTTGATGTTGTTAATAAAGTAGTATATACGTATGTACCATCAGAGGTTCAATTTATGCCCAAGATAGCAACAAAATAATGAAACTCATTAATCTGTTAACCTCAAAATCTGAAATTGAAAATTTGGATGCGAGGTCACGATACCTCGCAATAAACTTCGATTGTTTTGCCATCGAATAAGATGCATAGAAAGTATATCGAAGCTGGGGATCCCCCGTGATAATCGAAAGACGGAGTCCCTAGAGATTCAAATTTGAATGATGGAATATGTTACAGAATTATATAGGATTGCGTTAATGTACTCGCAATCGAGTCAAGGTAATTGAATTGAAAATTGAGTAAGAGACGAAATAGCCGTTTTAGATTTCACGGATTAGACGAAATACGGCTAAGCTGGAGAGCTCACGATGCAGCGGGAGAAATTTCTGTAGAATGTTACCACCCGTGATCAACGCATTACACTGTCTTCAGTTTTCCTATAGTAATTACAGCAGAACCGAGTCCTGCCGGGGCAAGGGCGAGCGCCAAGAACGCAGAAAACTGGCCGCTTATTCGATCTAAGCTTTCGGAATCCCCGCCGTCCTATCCGCGATTTACATTGGTATGGAATTCACCCCAGGATTTAGAATGGGGGTTTCATCCAGGATTTGGAATGGGGGTGTGCTGATTCCACCAGTGAGTGACGTGTTTTACAATAATTTGTCGATAGGATGGAGAGATTGATTATCGAGTGTCGTATTAGCTGATTTCGACACTGATGATCGTAACAGAAATTTTGAAAGTTATTCGACTACATGTTTCGATTTTTGTATGATTTTCCTATGATTTCCAACGATTTCACGTAATCGGATGCGATTACGATTGCGAATTGTTCAGAACGACTTCGAGTGATTTCCAGCGATCTCATGTGGAAACACATGCGATTTCAATATTTCTGTGTATCCCACGATCTTCCAACGATTTCCACGTGAATCAACCGGGATTAGCTTAATTTTTTGCGATTCCAAGCGATTTTGTTGCGCAGAATCTTGTATCCATTTCATTGATTCCAAGTTGATTTTCACAGATTTCTACATCGATTTCGGAGTCATTTTACACAAAATAGTCTACGATCTCGGCCAGTGAATAACCTCTCGATCTGAACGGTTTTTGCAACCTGCAATTGTTTATAGTGGCGATGTGCCTGTAGTTCTATCGGTCACCGCATATATGTACGTACATACATACATACTGCATGAGGCAATTATAACTGCGAGTAAGTATATCCTCGGTTCATTATTTCCAAAGAACTGAATTAAGATTTGTAAACCATGATATGCGCAAAAGATTGTGGAAGTTTATTTTCAATCTTCCCGGTGGATACCACAACTTCATTATTTTTTGTGCGAAAACGAAACAGTTTTTCCTCGCGCCGATATCGATCCCCCTCACCTACCGCACGCGTATTTAATGTAATTTCTTATCTGCTGGCTTCCGTTTCCAGAATGATAACAATCTCAGCCGGACTGAGCCATACTGCTGCGATAGTATTATCCGAGTATTTCTGAATATGTGAGTAAAATTCTCACGATATTCGGCGTTGACTGTGTCTCCTAGCTTAAATCTGTATCCAATTAAGGTGCAAATTTTCAAAACTCCCAGCCGCGTTTTGCCATCGCTTCGGGCGGACAGTCATATATCCTTTTCTTTGAATGACAATATCATTTTCAACAGATTTTCATCTTCGCTGTGACTTATACGATGAGAAAAAAGCTCCTTGACGAAAACCCCTTTTTTACCTTCTCATTCTCCGTTCATTTCATTTGACGTATCGGATGCCATTAGTATAGTATATGCGCTCGCCGCTGATGGAGTCGCGGTGCAGGTATGGAACACTTCTTTTGAGAAGTCCAACGAGGTCTCGCAAGTCCCATCGCGGTCACCACCAATTCAAATGTATTCTTTCGCATAGCTTGATGAAGACTCTGGCAAGTCCTGAACAGTTCGCCCCATTGAAATCACAGCAATCGTTTTCAATTGACGCAATTAACATACCTAATCAGGCCCCGATCGGGCAGTGGTAGGGCTATGCCATTGCAGAACCGACTGATAGTCCAGATAAGGGATATTTGCGTCAGTAAAACTTTCACGTACAACTTTCTTCATCAGACTGGAATTATATAATGTTTTTTATTATCTACGCGCAATGCTTTCTTCCCCATCATGGTACCTTATCAGTCTTCCCGTTCAAGGGGCAAAATGCACGTATCAAACACAAGTTCATTGCGGTAAACTGAAATGATATTAATAGAAAGGGGAAAAAGTCAAAAGGAAATGCATTCAGTTTCATATCCCACCGCTCCACACTCAAACGCATTATAAATTTCGCTTTCGGGATAATTGCAGTGAGTTCACAGACAGTTTTCGAAATGGCCTCTGTGAGTGTCGACGGACTCTTTTTCCTCAGGAATGGGCCGGTCACCGCCTTACGTATCGTTCTCATCCTCGTCCTTTGCTCTTCCAGAGCGGTCCACGCCGACTACAACAATCGGGGAGCGGAGCTTGATTGTACTTTCGGAGCCAGCATCAATCTGACATCCGTCCAACCAAATGCCATCGGCTTTTTCGTTACATCTAAGTTCATCTTTCCTCCCGAGGCGACGAGGTCTAGAAATGGTGTCCTATACGGGTGCATCTGCGACATCAAAATATGTCTCCTCAGATGTCCTCTGTTTGATGAGAGAGGGGTTGAGATGAAAAACGTTTCTCACCGCTACGTGAACTACTCAGCGATCCCGAGAGTCTATACTACCGATCGGACAATCGACGATGTCGCAGAGGCGCAAAGTTCCGATCAACGCTTCTATCTCCATGTGCAAGACCCTTGCCCGGGCAAAGGCATACATCATCTTGAACCATTGAAGTACAAGCACGAGGAATTTTATTTCCTTAGGAATGGATCGTTGTTTCTGCCATTAATGGATATTCCGATTCATCGGTTGTGGAACTCGAACGAGTATTGCCTAGACCAGTATGGCAATGATTCTAGCTACAGGCCGACGGTCTGCAAGCGGAACGAGCCACCCACGGAGCCACCAATGGTGATCTTGCGGTTGGTTTTATATATCATCGCCATTGCAACGGTGCCCTTCCTCTTCGCAACGGTAATAGTTTACTCCGTTATACCGGAGTTCCGGAATATCCACGGTATAATACTCCGATGTTATCTATGCTGTCTGATCGTCGCCTACATCGCTCTTGGAGTTCAGCAACTATCTAAACCAGACGACCGCGCTGACCTCATTTGTGTCTCCCTCCGTAAGTTACAAGCTGCGAACATGATTAGCTTTTTCATCTTTCTCGATTCAAAAGTTCAAAGCGATTGCTAGAATACAATTGCAAGCTCTTCGTATGGGGACATCCGATCGTGAAAAATGTCATCGCGGTTTTTTCTTAAACTCATATCGTCTTCCTCTGTAATCAAGGAGGCTTTGCACCGGATGTTACTTAATGCGTGAATTGTGGGTATGGGGTCAGATTTCCTCACGCAAGTTATATCAAATGTCAATTGGGGATAGTGTCTCAGAGAATCGGTCGTACAGCCATCGTCCACGTTCTCAACTGAACTGACTCTCGAGCTTCTCTCAATGACCGTCAGATTTACCTAAATTTCACAATACCTTGATTAGGAAATCAGTGAAACAGCTATTGGGCCCTTCCGTTGAATGATAATCTCTGTGATTTTTTGTTTCAGAATTCCTTTTATACTTCGCTTTTCTGGCCAGCTACTTGTGGCTGAATGTGATGTGCTTCGACGTGTGGCTGCGGTTCGGGTAAGCTGATTTTGCACCAATATATTCGGCTTAGCATGATCTAATAAGTGACTTCGATACTTGACGATAGTCAATTCGAAGGTTTCGTTAAGTCTTCGATTTAATGGATGCAAATTATCCAAATGCAAAGTCCAAATTATCTGAACACGTTCGTCTAAATATTAGAACCGCGTTTCTTGGCGGTCATTTTTTCTACGAATTTTTCCCACGTAATGATTCTGCCTTATGCCTATACGTCACGCGATACTACATTACGTACGATCCACAGTAGCAACGAAAATTTGCGTTTTGAATTACAGTGACTCCAAGTTTTTCGGGACAACCGATATGCAGGGGGGGCGTAAAAGAATCATGTGGTATTCGATCTACGCCTGGGGAATCCCCGCCGTTCTCACTACGCTTTGCATTACCATGGAATTCGCTCCGGGCGACGGAAAGTCGGTGTTCCATCCAGGGTTCATGAAATCATCGTGTCACTTCCGGAGTAATTTATTTTTGAAATAAAATATGAATTGTGTGGCAAAGACGACGAAATCCATTCAAGTAGTTTGTATATAGGTAGAGCAGCTGGGTACACGCATGTTCATGGATATTCCGATTTCTTTCATTTTTCATTTAGCGATGGGATCGGAGGCTCTGTATTTTTACGGACTCTCCACCGCTACGACTGTCTGCAATATCTGCTTCTTCGTTGCGACTTCTGTGAAAATGGTCCAGCATAATAGAACCATGCAACGTCACCTGAGCAATGCGGACAGTAGATGCCACAATGACAATAAACAATGGTAAGTTCGATGAATTGGTTGGAAATCATTTTCGTTGGTTATTCCATTCTTTTTTCTTTCGATGAAAATTCTTGTATTGCAGCTTTTTTTTGCTACGAACATTCAATATAATCCGGCATTCCGTTATTTTAGGTTCGGTTTGAATTTCAAATTGTTCGTTCTGATGGGGATCACCTGGTCGACTGACATAATCTCGTGGTTATGGAAAACACCCAACAACCTCTGGTACTTCACGGACATATACAACGCTCTCCAGGGTATTCTGATCTTCGTTATTTTAGTCTGCAAGAAAAGTATCTGGCGGTCACTCAAGAAGCGTTTCAACGGATCGAGGCTGCGCATTCCGGATCCTGAGCTGCCCGATCGTATTGCCAAGTCGGGCTGCTCGTTCCGAAGCTCGTTCTCTGTTTTTAGGAAGAGCTCTCGTACGACGATGACAGAAAACTTGGACTAGCCTGCAGATTTTCTAAAGAGAGAATCAACTTCGACGTGTGGTACATGAGGACGATTTACTTTCACAGCGATTCACTCAGTTTATATATCCGGAAATCTTCCTCGGAAATATCATTTTTTCAATGCTTTGTATACGACTCTCAACGACTCGATGTACATGCACTCGACTGCTGTTGGGCAATTCTCATGAAATCATCGAAATAAATACTCAAAACTGAATATACTCTTCCTCTTCCTCATACTCGTGCACCGGTTGTTTTCCGAAACTATTTCATTCGTTGCGGACGATTGACTCAATTGCCTCGCATTAAAATCAAGTTGGTCACGTTCATTGAAAGCCAATTATGTATTCCAAATTTCTAGAAAACGGTCTGCGAGCATAATACTCGAAATTCATATTTGCTGCTGATCCAAACATCGATCAATATTCAAGTAAATAAATTTTTCCGAGATCTCAGACGAGGCGAGTGACCTGGATTTTACTGGTATAGATTGTTTGTTGGCTATTGTTGCATCTCGTCGTACATTTTTCGTCCACTCTAATCCTTTCGCAAATATTTTTTCAAACCTATATTTCCACCTTGGAATCATAGCGTCAAGTCGGTTCGCAGGTAACGGTCTCGACGCAACTATTTTTAAGACATATGATATTCTCACCCATACATAGGGCAATTAGTCATCATTATTCACATTATGAGACGCTCTCTATCCTCATGCAAAAAGTCACGAACTCTACCAGCTACCAGCTGGCTGACAAGCGCCTGAAGTTCGTTCGGATCGACGTAAGTCTCTGTTTTCTCAATTACTGGCATTGGGAATAACTGGCTTCATTCGCCGATAATCGACAACATTGAGCGACAGATTGATTGTGTATGAATCCCACGTCACATAGCACTACCGGGGGTGGCCAGGACATCGACTTACGATGAAAAATCGCACGTTTGGATTTCGCAAAAACGAACTGACATCAGTACGATTTTTGTCATCCATTCGATTGCAAATTAACTATAATATAAATAAGTGACAAATTTTCGAGTCCATATTGATCAGATACAATTTTTATTTTGACAATTTGGTTTCTTATTGAGAATATTATGTTCCGTGTTCAAATACTTGTAGTCATCAACGAACATCTTGAGTATGCTCCAGGTCCAGGATATCCTGATCGTTGTAATCTCCTCCTGAGTCCCGATAATTCCTGATAAAATGCCTTATGATCAGTACTGTCGACTTGAATCGGTAGCAATGAGAGTTGACCTCAATCCTGTAATTCATGAACTGTAACTTCAGAAATACTCACATCTCCGATTGTCCCGAAAATTTAGCAGCAGGCTAGCAATGCCGGAACCTGGCATTCGGTCTGGACACGTTATGCACGTCACGAGTTTCGGTGCTCTGGTCGGGTTTTTGATAGTTCGCGGTTTCATTAGCCGTCGGCAACATTGTATAAGCGAGAGATCTGTGAGCAGGCCGCGGAATAATTGCCTCGAAAACCGGAGACCGTTGTTCTGCCGCACAGCAACCTTTGATAGACTTCATTGTAGACGAGTCCAATTCGTCGCGCGTGTCTTCGTCCTTCTTATCCATTGCAGTTGGTCGGTTTTCGATGTTGGTTGTTTTTTACAATGGTATATTATATGGTATTATGTTTATATATTTGGTGAATGGGGATATGCCACTGATGTCGTATATATTATGCAGCTCCAACAAGCAGAATGGCCAGACGCACCCTGCAAGAGATTTCGATGTTCACTGGACTGCAGGGAAGGCCGTGAGCTTGCATGTATTTATAAGAATGATCCTTGCCGGATGCAAATCCGTGTGAATGTTGCACCAGCATGTATACATGCACGTATGTTACGATATTTGATACAAACATTCAATGTGAGTGCGGGTTGCACTTTTCTTTATCGCACTGCAACCGAAGTTCAAAGAATTCTATAAATATTCAATAATTAAGTGGCAAACGGAAGAAGGATTTTCATAATTATGAAAAGAAAGAGAATCATTTCCGAGGATGATTTGCAATGCAAAATGCAATTAAGAAGAAAATGGATGATCTCATTGTGAAAACTAAACGTCAAGTGGAGCACTGTGAAAATTGTTTACGTTTGAAATTCGTAAGTTTGAAAGTGTTGATCAGTAGTAGTGCGCTTATGAACAAGACATCTAACCGATGCTTGCTGTGTACTCGGTTGCCTACATGCGGGCGCTTGGCAAGATTTTTTTAACCGGTCATAACGCGCGAACGCGACTTCGCGGACCACATTTTCCTTGGGTCGATTTACTCAGCTCGACCCCCTCTATTACCTTTATCATTTTTTGTACCTTATTTCGGGACGCCCTGTATACGCAGTTACGTACGAAACGGGTCATGGAATACACGCATATTCCCGGGTGCGACGCTCGATCGAGATCACCGTCGACGAATTCCATTCTTCGTAGTTGTCTTCATTATTTCCATCTGCTACAGTCGACGGGTTGTTCAAATTCTTGGTCATCGAATCACAATCGGCTGCACATTTGCCACTAGCCATGACCCGAAGATCAGAGAGAAAAATTCGCAATTATAGAGACACCGTTGAAGCGGTAAACCGCGGTGCCGTTCACGTATCTCTACTGAAAATTCCCAGATGGATTGATCTGGTCGTTCGGAATTGTTATGGAATTTTTCGGAAATTCGGCAGGTTCCAGATGGAATCCATAGGAATTGCGAAAGACCAGATGAATCTGTCGGCAAATTTTCAGGAGGGACGTGTAACAGATACTATTCTGGAAAGTCGTGTCTCAAGAGCTTTCTGTACCGGATGTCGTTTTTTCTTACGCACCTTTGACACAGTTCACGTAATATCGAGCACGACCGTGTATCGGGGTGTCTTCGTTTTTCATTTTTTCGGGACCGATATTTCACTCGAGCGGTATTTATCAAGTGTAATGAGTATATAGTAAATAAGTAAATGCGTAAGAGTAAGAGTAAATGCGAGCTTGGTGCAAAGGATTTAACGAGAATGCGGTTTCCGAGTCTCCGGAGGCAGACTGTGCATTCCAAGCTGTGTAGCCATATTCATATTTCTAGTCGCTGCACGTTACGTTGTTATCAGAATTAGTATTTAGCCAAGCGAATAAAGTAATAATCCACGCAATTACATATAAGAAACGAGAGACCATGTGACACACGTAATCTGATATTTTAATAATCCATTTCCGTTTTCAGGAAAACCGCATCGAGTTCCTGAACGTCAATCGCACTGCTGTGCCTCCTGCAGAAAGTCCAATTCACGTTCTTTTTGTATCTTCTGAGATTGCGCCCTGCTGACCTTGAGAAATGTCGGAAATTATTCCGTCACCCAGGCGTGAAATTGGACAATATGAATGAATAGAAATTGATAGATTCTGAGGAATCAAATTCTGTTATCGACCCCAATTTCCTTTTCTTAGTGTCTCACGTTGCTGCAACTACGAGTAGATACACCACGATCAGCGATCTTGCCGAAAAAGCTAAATGTTCTCGGAAAGCCGCGATATATTGATATCAATCGGCATGAGCTGCTACCGAATTGCAACAGCATTGAAAATTCGAATCGTTTCTGTATTCATAAATTATCATCGAATGTATTCAAACGGTGTTTCCGGCCAGTTTCTGCACGTATGCACGAGGAAAATAATTATCAGTACGAATGTCCGGCTATTTATTTTCCATGGAATGAAATAAATCTCGTAAACCACGATATAATCAATGAACAATGAAGAGAAACAGCATAAAAGCACACGCAACTCCACACGCCATGAGCATAGCATTATTACATGCCACGAATTTTATAGCCACCGCATTAAAACACAAGGCATTATCATCTATCGATGGAGTTGGCCGAATCAGTACCGATGTTCTGCGATACTTAACAAATGAATTATTTTCTCCAAAAAATTATCATGATCATGTATCGTTGTCACAAACTTTTGCTCTCGAAACCACAAGCATTATGGGAGTTACATATGCATCCGTACAGTATGTAGGTATACATACCTATACCTACCTAGGAAAAATTGATTGCGGTTGATTCGAATAAAAATTTGAAGCAGAGGATGAATTAATAGATGCTTGTGAAAAATATTTTCTTCCGTCTTTTGTCACATACCTAGATGAGGATTTTTATGCAAATTGTATCTTTCGAACTGACTATAAGCTGTATGTGAATACCATTCATATGCTTCACGTGAATGAGAAGAATGAAAAAATCATTGTCGTAAAGTAAAAACGACGAAAGTTGACGAATTGATATTATCGCATTTTATTCATTATTTGTATGTAGTATGTACAGCCAATCCGGCATAAGCCCGTGCATTTTGGGTGGGCAGCGATTTTTCCAAGGTCTTTCGTAGCGGAGTCAGCCGTGTGCATAAGTCCGAGTTTCTGGGACTGGGGGTGTTGTCATTCGTCCGCCATTTTCAAAATAAGGGTGCAATCCGGTTTTTTTATTTATGTCCGTGACCGTGGGCCTGACAAAAATTTTCTGGGCAACATTTTATAGATAATGCAATCATCTATAACTTCGCTCTACAACTTTTTTGCTATCAATATTTCCCGGATAAGTTGCTGCAGTTACAACGGCGATAATATATAAAAGACGTGGATATCGTAATCATCTACTAAAATGCTATTCACAAAATTCATCTCAGACTCACGGTTATGAAGATAAATAGAAGAAACGAATGCACTCTTATTTTCGAGATGGTGGCCGAACGACAACACCCTCGATCCCGGAAACTCAAATTTACGCTCACTGCCGACTCTTCTACGAAACCACCCCAAAAAATCGCCATCTACCCAAAATGCACGGTTTCCTTTATTTTAGCTGGATTTACTCTACTATTGAAGTCGTGCAGCATTGGTGCCGATGAAAAACAGACGAGAATTGATAATAGATGTACTTCGAATTCTATCATATACCTATTATCGCCGTCATAACTACAGCGGTTGTTCGATCAAATACAATTACGAAGTAAATGTGAATACGTTTCAACGGAAATAAAAATTTCAAACAGTAATTAATTATTGAAATATCTATACCAAGAAAATCAATTGTGAATAATTAATAATTAAAATAATCATATTTATATTGATTAATCATAATTATTTTGTATTTCCATCATAACGTACGTACCGTACCGTAGTTACGATGGCGCCAATATATAATTGTAGCTTTTATCACTATTGAATTATGGGTTCGCGAAGTTAGTGAAGTGAAATGTGCCGACATCGTCTTGAATGATGTATTTATTAAAATACTGTTATCACAATAATGTTTGAATGTTGGTTGACTCAACAACGGCCAATACTTCGGATATCTTCATGATTCATTTGGCACAACATTTGTCGTTTATCTTCCATGGCAGATCGGTATAATTCTGACAACATGACAGCTGATTACCTGAAGGGTGTACAGGGTATGTCTTTAGGACAATATGACACAATTCAAAATACATTCATTCATTAGCGTTTGTTTTTCATTTGCGCCAATGCTGTACGACTCCGTATAAATAATGATTGAAATGCGACCATATTAATTTATCAACTGTAATATTGTGATACACGCTCGTGTGTATACGAGCTGGGGCAACATTTATACGGATTTGTATCCGACGCGGGTTATCCGTATAAATATAGCTCAACGGGGCTTCCTGCGGTCCAGTAAATATCGAAATCACTTGCATGGTGCATCTCGCCGTTGCGCTCGTTATAGTTTCATGATAGTCCATTTGAGTGGAATTTTCCCATTTAACAAAATAACAAATATCGTACTATAATATACGATTGTGAACAACCAACATCGAAACCTGCCAACTGCGATGGATAGAACGAACGGAGAAAGGCGCCGCTGGTGGAGAATACTTGTATGCGCAAATACAGGAAAACGCAGGTCTGTGAAAATCGTAGAAACTGTTTGAAAGTCGTAGAAAATAGTTGGGGGTTGTAGGATACAATAAAATGAAAATCAGTAGAGAAACTATAGCGCTAATCAACGCTGATCTACGAAATCTAATTGTTGCTTACGAGAAATAATACAATATTTCTCTGAGAATCTATGAACACCTACGAAACTTAGGACGGATAAAATGCGATAATGTACGAAAAAATTTTACGCCAAACTACGTCAATGTTCCAATTTCTGTATAACAGATCGTGAAAGTTTTCATAGAAAGTCTTCGAAAATCTTCCTATTTTATGGTTCATACATTTTTTCTACCAGGCGCGTCGAATTGGGCTCGTCTACGATGAAGTCTATGAATGGTTACTGTGCGGAAGATCAACGTTCCCCAGTTGTCGAGGCAATTATTACACAGCATACTTACCAATCTCTGACTTCCTTAATACCGGGCGCTGTTTCTCCGAATGAACCCGAAGACGGAACTATGTTTCTTGACCTGGACGGCAACCTCAGATTGAATGTCAGATACATTAAATGTGGCGCGCAGAGCAATGGGGCATGTGAGTGTTTCTGAAGTTACAGTTCACGAATCACAGGATCGAGATCAACTCTCATTGCTTCCGATTCAAGTCGACAGGACTGATCATAACACATTTTATTCGCAGGAAGAAATCACAACGATCAGGATATCCTGGACCTGGAGCATACTCAGGATGTTCGTTGATGACTACAAGTATTTGAACACGAAACATAATATTCTGCATAAGAAATCAAATTTTCCAAATAAAAATTTGATCTGATCAATGTGGATTCGAAAATTTGTTATCAATTTATATTATCATTCATTTGCGATCGTATGGATGACAAAAATCGTACTGCTGTTCGATCGTTTTTGAGAAATCCAAACACGCAATTTTTCAGACTAAATCTTTGCTGTGTTTGACGAATCGTCAGTCGATATTTTGGCCACCTCCGGCAGTGCTATGTGACTTGGGATTTATATACACAATTAATCGATCGCCATTACCTCGAAATCGTGCGAAGCTGCATTTTCTCCTTTTCATGTTTTCCTTCCACCATTATTATACGCCATAAAAACCGTGTAATATACGCGCTTCCAGATATTCGGACGCACATTTCTTCGTTCTGGAAAATTTGGTGCATACATATTTTCAAACTCTTCTTTCGTGTCCAATATAAAAATCTCCTTGCTATTCATGTAGCCAAAACGTGGTCAAACTAATTAAAAATTAGGAAAAACGAAGGAAAACTGAAGAAAAAAAACAGTTATTGAGAATCTTGATGCAATATACTTTCGCAAGTTCGGATCAACCGTCCAGAGAATTATCTTCTATTCCGGCAACAGTGCAGAGAGCTACTCGAAAATGTTTCAGGAAATGATAATGAATGTATGAAATATGTTAATAGTTGATACGAGATTTGTAATAACAAATGAGATTCAATGGTCGAGACTCTGTTTTGATTAATGAATTCATAGTGGTACAGTATATAACAGGAAGTTGAAGAAATGGCCTCGGATTTATAGAACTGGCAGAAGGTAGCCGATCCAGGAAAAGGTCGATACAGCGAGCCGAAGATTAATTCCTCACGAGATGAGACACAGGTATACCTGTCTACGCCAATGTGAATTATTATTAACATTGCCGTTCGTACGAGAACAGGTTTACACCGATCCAAGGGATACTTGTCGGCGCTAGTAAGTATTCTCCCACCTACAGTTGTATTCCGGACACTCGTACAGCGAATGAATGTATATATACATCAGTGATAGGTGGGCACAGATGTGCGATGTCCATACCTCCGCCTCTATTCAAAACGAATAGCAAAATGATCGGGATCCGCGGCCACAACCTGTCCGGCGATACAGTATAACTGTGTGATCGGACGCAAAGAACGCTCAGTTGATAGAAATAGTGTAAAACGCGAACAGCGCCACAGTTCAATTACTCGAGTAACAGTTTTGGACGAGAATTGTTTTCAAAATGGGGAATCACCTTCTTCGGGTGAGATTCGTTACCAGTTATACCGTTCTGATGTATCTAGTAATTGGACTCAATGCCACGACACCAGATCCTAAGAAAGAAGTTCTGCCTACTGCGAAAGATCCGGCCAATGTTGATCATCAATATCAAGTTCAAGTTCCAGTTCCAGTTCCAGTTCTAGTTTCAGTTCCGGTTCCAGCTGTGGCGATGAACAGGAGAAAAGAGGATACGAAAAATTCGCCAACGACGACGACGAAAAATACGACAAAATCTGCAATGGAAACTCTCACGTTGCCGAAAAGAATTGAGGAAATTGCTTACTACTCATTATCCGTCAAAACTCCGGGATGTCCTCCTGGCACTATACCTGCCGATGACGACACGTGCAGACCGAATGCTGACTAGTTTCTAAACCGCAGCGGTTTCGAGTATACATCGAGCAATTCGAAATCATGTGACTCACAGATGAACTCAATTTGTTAACTCTGTGGAGGATCGCAGTTAAAATTTAAGCAACTCGAATCATAGGCTTTGGTAATAATTATCATACAGATTAAAAAACGTGGCGAGTTTACCTCAATTATTTCATCTTATTTATTTTCTCTTTACATTATCCGAGGTAAGCCTCGAAGGAATTCGAATAGGCAGTTGTGAGTCCAATTTTTGTGGTTTAAGAACGTTGCAAAATTATGTTCGCTTCCAGATTTCTCTCGTTTGTAATTTTCTCTCTATTTAGATATATCGAACAATTGTTCGTTGAGTCAGAATCGAGGTGTGAACCATTCGCGAGTTTTGGTGTACACCGGATTTCGAAATTTCGGGGATTTCAAAACTTTCAAAGATTTCGTGGACGACGATTTCAAAGATTTCAAACAATTTCATCGGATTTTCAGAAAATTTCATAAGTTCCGAAGAGATCTGAAAATTTCCGATGTTTTCGGAGACTTCAAAAGATTCCACCAGATTTCAAAGATTTCACGAGATTCCAAAGATTTCAACGGTTTTCACGGAGTAGTGTACACCAGATATCAAAAGTGGCTTGCCCCTCTGTCAGAGTTTTCCATTTTGTCATTTCTTAAATAAAATTACAGATTTCCTAGATTTGGAGTTCCAATTCTTTCATATTCCATCGTCTGATCCGTAGCTTTATACTCAACACCAGGATCACACTTGCTTCCATAACTAATATTTACAGTATATCAGCGATTTATGTTAATTAATCAATCAATTGAGCTTCCCATGTGAAATTTCGTCATACGCATAAAAAATATGGAGTTTCGTAGTTGATCCGTTAGAGAAAAAGAGAAAACAATTTTTTCTCATATGACTTGAAAAGCTGGTGAACTCTGAGGGAACCGCGAAGAGTTGTAAGAAGTCCTGCAACCTCGAATGGTCTCTGAATGACTTGAAAATCCAAAATTTTCGTTTATAATTCTTCAGGATCGACGGAATGACAATGATTAAATGTGATCACATCCAACCCAGCTCTAATTATATCTGATTTCAACATTCGCAATCATAGTCAAAGAACGAGAATAAAATCAGAAAAACAGATTATAGGACCATAGCGACGTTTGATTAGGTAATTCTTGTTTCCAATGAATAATTGATATTTTCGACGATTATTCACAGTTATTCATAATTGTATATTCATCACGTATCGTTGGATTCAATCGTTGTCCTTAATCACGCGGATGTAATTAAGAATCGCCGGTGGCTTGATACCGATTACGTACTACTCCGCGTTGTGCCACAGCTTCGAATTTGTGGATCGTTTAATTCTTGAAGCGCGAGCACGGAGACACTGCATTTGATGGCTGACTCGTCGGAACAAGCGGTCGTAACGGGCGAGTCCGAATTCGGGGTTTTGAAAACGCACCCACGTCGAGTGACTTCCAATTCCTTGTAACGTTTCTTCAGCGATTTCCAGATCTTCTTCTTCCACACGAATATAACGAATATCAAAAGCCCCTGAAGGGCGTTCACCATGTCTGTGATGTACCAGAGATACTTCGGGCCTTCCCAAAGCCACGATATCACTTCCGTTGACCAACTTATTCCCATCACGATCGAAAGTTTCAGGTGCAAGCTAAACCTGAAGAAAAATCATTCGGAATTAATGGAATGCAGTCGACTATTCAAATTTTCACGCGTTACCATTGCTTGTTGTCGTCGTGCCGTCTGCTGTCTCCAGTATTCAGGTGACGCTTCGTGTCTTCTCTATGTTTGACAAGTTTGACCGACGTTAGAACGAAGAGGAGGATATTACAGGCTATGATGACCCCGACTGGACCGAAGAAGTATAAAGCGGCGGCGGTGTTGGCTGGTTTTTGTTTTGAAAAAAATTTCCTTGTTACACATTTTCGTAGCCATATGTTAGTTTTCCAGAGAAAATTACGATCCGTGGGACACAGGGTATCACTTACTGCTGAACCAGCATGCCTTCGACTTGAACCCAGGACGAATAAACGAGGTTGGGATACCTGGGGAAAATTCCATCCCGATGCAAATCGCGGTGAGAACGACAGAGCTTCCCCAAGCGTAGATAGAATATCCAATAAATTTTTTACGATCGTGTTGCTTTCCGCTGCTCCGAAGAGATCCGAAACCCCTGCGTGATGTGGAAAAACTTGAGCATTTTTTCATTTTCTCTCAGTTATACAATTTTTATCGCCTGTCGAGGCCCGTCTCGCTTCGCTCACTCCCAAATTATCGCTGAATGGCGAAGCATCGCTTTTGAGGGGAATGGAACACGATATCCGAAACCTAGTTTCTCAGCTCAAATATATCCAGTTCCTATGAAATTTGCATCAGCCATAAAGAACGAGAGAACGGAGGTCATGACGCACTTCGATTTCAAAAAATCGACAAACAGTGTCACAGATTATTCAGGGACAGTTATAATTTGTTAAACTTTTTTCCGATTTTTCAACATCGAAGAGCATCACCGCCTTCGTTCCCTCTTCCTTTATCGCTGATATGAATTTTGTATAAATCGAGTGTGCTTTCGCCGAGAAACTAGGTCTGAAAAATTCCAAGTGGAAAAACGTGTTTCATTCCACCTTGAGGGGCGGCAATCGGAGTGGCCGCTGGCAGTCTAACCTAGCTAACATGGAGAATATTCATTTCTCATCGAATACGATCAATGTTTTGGAAAAATAAACTAGTTAGCCACTTTCTGCTATCGTACTCAATGGGTTCTCTAAGTTCCGTCAAAATCGATCGAATCGTTTCTGGAAATTTACGATTCTCGTTTTTGAAAAGGTTTCTGTGCATTTGGAATAGCGACTCCGATTGCCCTTGATTGTCTGCTCGAGTCTAGGCGTAGGCAGATATCGAGATTCTACTATATCGACGGGAATACCTGATATTGATATCTTTTGACTCACCCAAGCCTCCACCATATATCCAAGCACATAACGTTGAGCCAGAAAAAGCTTGCGATAAAAGAGAAGTAGATTGTAAATCCTGGAAATGAATAGTTCGAATTATCAATGGTCTGAAAAAAGGGAGAAAGAAAGTAGAAGCAGTTGAAATTGATCGGGTATTCGAATGAGTCAGCTGAAACGGATAACGACTGGCAAAGATTGCTGACATACATAAATGAGGATCCATGTCGTGCAAATATAACTGGACACACAGTATATGTATACAGACCTAGAAACAGACAGAATACGCCTGCGCTGTAATCTGGCGGGGGAATGCGGTCGGCAGCTAAAGCGATGTAAGTTACCACGAGACAGCACAAGTAGCACCTGAGCGTAGTGCCGTGGATATTCCTGAGTTCTGGTAGAACGGAGTAAACAATAGCCGTTGCAATGAGAAACGGGACGCCAACAAGTGCGCCGATATATTTCACCGTCGTGAACTCGTCCTTTTTCTCCTTGCCAGAGCAAACCCTCGGAGTATAGGTGGTTTCGTTTGGCTGCAGTCTGAGGCAGAATTTTGTAAAGTCCACGAACCTTGTCTCGGGCTTTTTTATTCCCGGTCGAAACAGAGAGCCGTTTTTCAAAATGAAAAACGCGTCCGTCTCGAACGTCTCCGGATCGAGTAGGAACGCGCCTCTCCCTCGGCAAGGATCCCATTTGACAAAATGAAAGCGATCATCTTCACCGCCCGGTGTTCCTTCTCCCTCGTCGATTGCCAAGTTCGCATTATAAACGGGAGGGATCGCCGTGTAGTTCAGGAAATCGTTAGCCCCCCGGTACTTCCTGGTTCCCGTTATTTCCGGCGGAGGACAAACGGCCAGACACGGTTTGATGTCGCAGACGCATCCGCGCCAAGTACCGTTCTTGTACCTGGCTGCATCCCGAGAAAAGAAGTACGAGCCGGACTCGGAGAGGAAGCCGGAAACGTTTGGCGCCGCAGAGGAGAGATCGAGGATGGCCCCCTCGGGGCAGAAGTCGACTTCTTCACCGAATTCTACGGCGCGAGTCACTCCGAACGGCAAAGAGAGGAGGATGAGAATGGTGCGGAGAACGACGAGCGAGGGAGCGGAAAGTTTGGAACTGAGGAACGGTAAAGAAGGCGCCATTCCGACCGTCGATCGCGGAGCTACTACGTATACAACATAAGATAATCAGTATTATACCTAATACAACGTCGAATCAATTATGTCGTTCCGGAATGATGCGGGATGAGGAAAAATCGGCCGATCGAAAGATCGCTGGAGAAAGGGAGAAATTGGAGACGCATTAGCTATAGATCGCTCGTGTTGTATCTCTTCCCGATCGACAAATCAACGGGGATTCCCTGCGTGGGATGACACAGAACGTCCAAAACTATAGGCTACTGCTCCGTCAGATATCCGATCCCGCGGCGTGCAGGCTAGGCGGCCACAATCGCGACGCAGTGAAAACCTGTTCGGAGACTCTCACCTTTGTGAAATAGCCACGACCAAATAGCCAACAACTCATCTGTATTATATGATTATTAGCTATTCCTGTGTGCGCACTGTGTTCACGTGTGTATGTATGTATATACAAGCACGCAATACATACGCATCCAGGTATACATAGATGGTACATACATACATGTTATAGATCAATCATATTCTACATCGAAAATGGCCTTCATTTTTCTCCTCCTTTTCGATTTAATGTCTCTTTCTTCTACGTTACCGCGTTGGGCA
Organism: Phymatocera aterrima; assembly: GCA_963170745.1. Classification (NCBI taxonomy): domain Eukaryota; kingdom Metazoa; phylum Arthropoda; class Insecta; order Hymenoptera; family Tenthredinidae; genus Phymatocera; species Phymatocera aterrima. Next base: position 17,477,466 of record OY720663.1, on the reverse strand, counting down.
AGAATCCACGCAAAGGCCGCGAGACAAGAGTTTGATTTATCTGTAGAATCTTGTTTGCCCGATAGCCAATCGCCGCACCGCGCCGCGGTGCGTTGTGTGTTCGTCGTTCGCACGTGAATTAATTGAGAGGATAGATGTGTACTGTGATGTTAGTTCTCTTACACTCTGCCTTGTATATTAGGTATATATTACAGTATAGGTTTGAAATTTGAGGAATAACGAAAGGCTCTGGCAAAATATATTTCAACACACCGGAGTACGATTAACCGATCGGTAGAAAATGGGAACCGGTCAGTTTTTAAAATGTGAATAGAAATCTGAAGGCTGTTATCGATCCCGGCGATCTTTGGTTCACCGAAAACTGGATGTATGAGGCGTTGATTTGGCGTTTTGGCGACTGGAAAAAATCTCCACGGTTTGCTGAGAAACAATCGTTCGATAAGTGGTCTTCCGAAAAGGAGCTGAAGGGATGGAAAAGAGTCAGTGCGAAGCAATGTTCCACCGATTGCCGAGTTAACCGTGAAAATTCGAGGGGCATTCCGAAGAATTTCCTATGGCCAGTGAATATTTGAATATCGGATTGGAATTCACAGTAAATTCTCTTGGGATGCAGATGAGAATCAATTAGGGCTAAGTATACGAACATTAAAAGGAGATAAAATGAGTTTTTGACGTCGCTGTGGAAAACAAGCTACGCGAATGATTGGAATTAGAATAATTACGAGATAAAGTGCACCGAAGAGCGATGGAAAATTCTCTGAAACTTGGGAATTAAGTTGAGTATTGCTCCGTGTTGCCGTTTTCTATCCCTCCTGCAGGCACTTTTCGAAAATTAATTTTTCAAACGCTTATCGCTCGGCAACGAGTGGAGTTTTTTTCTATTTTCGAACGCCAAATGAACGCCTGATCCTTCCCGTTTCCGGAGAAACAAAGATCGCTGAAATCGGTCAACGCACTCACATTCCATTCACGTTTTAATCCACCCCGTACTTCTTCATACATTTCAATGCGGAATTACCGAATTGGCGGAAAAGTACCGTAATTTTACCGTTTCATCTCCCACGTCTACATCAATTACACGCTTTCAATTGTATTAGCATTTTTTCATTTATTTATGAGAATAACAGTGATAATATAGTAATATAGTCATAGAAATAATGATAATATCTTTTCGGATTTTTCAATCGCGTAATATAAATATATATGTATAATATGTATTATATAGTATGCATATATATGTATGTATGTATTCATATACCAGATAATTTGATTATAAATAGATATAATTATCACACCATATATATATATATAATAATGATCTCCTTCAAATTTGTATACATATATATTAGGGTGTTTCAAAATTGATAAAATCTCGATTTCCCAACGGGCCACGCCTCAAATAGTTCATATACATTGCAGCATTCACGTGGAAAGAAAGATTCTGCCAGAAGATGAGCATTTCATCGAATTTACGAGGCATATTTATTGGCAAAAGAATTTTTTTCTTCCTCACAGCCGTCACAATGTCAGATTGCGCCCTGAAGAAGATACTCTTCGAATTTTATCATTCTAATTCATATTCAAATTAGGTTCCAAACGGATTTTCGCTTCATTATTTCACTATTTTTCAAAACTATTGTTCAGAATAAGCGAAAGAACCGTTCGCGGTTCGGGCGTGACTTTGAAATTGAATATAGCAATCTTGAATAAACTTGTGTTCAAAAATTTTGCTCCTAGCACAATTATCCATCATAAATTCGATAAAGGGGAAACGAACGGAAAATCGAATGAGTCCGATCTTCCACTCAACCTAGAATGCTCATCTTTCGACAGAATCCTTTTTTTCCACCCGAATGAACTTCATGAGATGTGGCCCGTTGGAAAATCGATATTTTATTTATCTTGAAACACCCTTTCATGTATATTCAGATAGTATATATGTACGTTTGTAGATCTATGTATATACTATACTCACATATATTCAGTAGCATGTAGGATAATTTTATGATGTCGATTACGAGAGGTGATAAAAAAAGCTGCGTATAGTTTGAAATAATGGTAATACCTGTGTAACCTCTATAACAAGCTCGGTTTTCATCTTTACTGCGTGTCTTTATCTTTATTTTCTTTGTTCTCTTTACTTTCATTACTCTCTTTGTTGTTACACTGGGATTCCTCCCCAGGTGCATTTTGCACCGCTCTTGACGGCGACCCGGGAGAATTGAGCCTCGTGTGTTCAGGAGACATTCGAAAAGTGGTACCGTGTCGACTGAAATCTTCGATCTCGCCTACAGGCGTCTCGTGCGAAGACTGTCGATTTTCGTCGCAACATTGTCCCTGTTCGTAAATAATTGATCGAATAAATTGAATTGATTGAATAATCTTCGGTCGCATGTGCATAAGCACAAGAAGAAGAGGAACAACAACTGCAAGAATGAGAATAAGAAGAAGAAGAAGAAGCATGGGAAGGATTCAAAAATTTATACGAAATTTCGCGAGTCATCGAAAATTTCGTTAGTTATTTTGCAAGGATATTTCACTTCCATTAGCAGCGATCTCACACGAAACCACGAGATTTCGTTTCAACTTCATTACTCATTATTCATAACCGTAATTCTCACCTGTAGTATCTTTCCAACGGCGGAACGAAACTCCGTGCTACATCCAAGATAGACGTAGAAATTAAGAGCGAAATTACTCATCTCAGCGACATTGGCGATAGCGAGGAATTTCTGAAATACAAAATCAGTTTGCGAGGGATTCCTCTGGCCCTGCCATGCGAGGAGACAGGCGGACGGGGTTGTAGTTGCGAAAAACAAAACTACTATCGCCGTGACGAGGATAACCAGGTGCTGCTCTTCTCTGGAATGAAAGAGGAAAGAACAAAAAATACCGCAGTAAGGAGGAGAAATTGATTGATTCATTGGCAACGATATAGAGGTAGAAGGTCAAAATTACTCACCGGTATCCCCTGTTTCGAGTGAGGGAGGAAGTTTCGGCGATATGCGATGCTCGATATTTGTCTGAAACCGCGTGAAATTTCCGCCTCTTGGCGGTAAGTTGAATGAACTTCTTCACGATCAATCCATTGAGAAATACGAGGACTGCGGCTGGTCCGAACCTGACTAATATTTCGTTTGCCCAAAGGTAAATCCTCCAGAACTTCGTGTTCGTTACCAGCGTGTTTTCGCGTAACGTAAAAATTACGTCAGGACCATCCTGTTGCTCGTATACCGACCTCATTGCTCCGAGGGGTATACTCACCTGAATTGTACAGTGTAATAAAACGTATAATGTAGTCGATAAGGCCGAAGGAGAGAAAGGAAGTAGAGACAGGAGGGAAATGAGACAGAGCGTCAGGTGCAAAAGAGGGAGAAATTTGTTCCCTTTTTATTCATCATTCATTCTGTCGTTATTATACGACGTACCAAAAATCCGGCGAGGAAAGAAACGAGGATAGCAACGTTGGAATTTCGTCTAATATAGCCGCCCCTCAAACGACCGGGCAAAAAAACCGAGAGGTAACGATCTACGGTGAGACAAGCCATAATGAAGACACTCGCGGCCATGAATGTGTTAACGGCAACGAGCTCAACGTGAGCGTGGTAAACCGCTGCTATGTAATAGCCGCTGACTCCGTAACCGAGTCTGGCAGCTGGGAAGAGAGAATTATTTGCGAAAATTGAGTCGCTGTTCGGAAATGTTAATGTTTTAGTAATATCCAGAAAATATTAGACATTATGAGTGAAGGAACGGAAGAAACAACGTTACCTACCGATTGGCATCCAAAAAATTACGACCCCTGTATCAGCGACTGCGAGTCCGGTGAGATAGAGGTAAGTGACGCCCCTCAATGACGAACTTGAGAGGGCAACCAAGGTCAAAATATTTCCAACGGTTCCCGCAGCGATGAAGATCGGTGCGACGATTCTGTACGCGATCCATTGCACGTAGAGCAATCTCTGCAGACGCAGGGATTCTTCCTCGTTTTTATAAGATTCATTTAAATCGTTGAAATTCCCCAGCGAATAGTTTATTCCCTCACAGCAAAGGGGAGGACTAGATCGTGAAAAAGGGTTGGATCAATTCAGTTTATGTAGTCACAGAATTCATTTTCTCTTTTCATTTTCTATCCTTCTTTTTTTCAATTTCATCAAAATCTCGTGAGTTCGGTATATTATGTTAGAATTTTTATGAAGAATGATCATCATGATATATACTCACCCATAAATCACTCCAGTAAGCATGACCTGGAAGTATATATACCCACGATATACAGGGCGATTATGGTTGAGCGGGACCGATATTGTGGAAGGATTCCTCGCGAAATTCTGAAACGAAAAGTCCTCTGGCAAAAATTCGTGCGACCTCTGGTTGTCGAGCTACAGCAGATCTAGGCTGACCAATCACAGAGCATGCGCGTGCGCGAGACACGGCAAGCTCGGATACGCGAGTGCGCACAATCGTTGCGCACTGACGTATCAGCGCCGTGATTGGCGTGACTCAAATATTCTCTAACTCAGAAACTATCGGTCACAGGAATTTTTGCCAAAGGACTTTTCGTCTCAGAATTCCTCCAAGAATCCATCCACAAAATGTCTCCCGCTCAACCTGAATCGCCCTGTACACATACACTATGTGAACCATATAATATCAGAGGGAAAACTGTAATATCATTTTTTACCTATAGTATAGTAAAGTATACCCGGTGTTCAAAATTAGTTTAATATTTTTGACATATATGAAGGAGCTACGAGAACATGCCTAGGTCGGTCGTAGACTACAACTAGTCCACACCTCATCGGATCATTACACCACAAGATCTTCGCAGACATTTTGGTTCAGAGGAAAACTTTACGTCGTATAGGGCGGCTAAACCACTGAAGCTGGTATAACCAGCGACACAGACTCATAGAATAATCCTCTCCGACACGTAATTGACAACCGTCGCGATGCAAAACTAATGAACTATACTAGTACATAGGTACACACGAGTACATACCTTTCCGCTATATATATCGATTTCTCACCAAGTTCCATGCGCCTATTTTAGGATAACGTGTAAATTAATTCCAGAATGAAATTAATTCTATAGTACCTGTACAATATTCTGGCTCCGAATTGTAATATTCCGTATTCATTAATTTCGCAATTGAGACATTAAATTGTACAAACTTTCAAAAAAAACACGCAAGCAATCATGATGATAATAATAATAATAATGATAATAATATAGTTATAGCACAGGAATCGGAATCGAACGAATATTATTTTTCTGTCGTTCGACGGATGATGAGGGTTGCATAACTTGCCTCTAGATCGAATAGCGGAGTTATACGGTGTATGTATGTATGTATACCTACCTACCTACCTACCAGCCATACCGACCCTCGTCAAAATTCTGAAGTAGAAAGAAACTCTCTCTCAGGCGATTTGCTCCACGTGTAATAAATATATATATATATATATGTGTGTGTGTGTATAGAACCGCAGGAAGAGAGAGAGAGAGAGAGAGAGAGAGAGAGAGAGAGAGAGAGAGAGAGAGAGAGAGAGAGAGAGAGAGAGAGAGAGAGAGAGAGATCGACAGAGAAAGGGAGAGAGTTACATGTATACGCCGGATGCTCGGAGTAAACTACCCTGTCAATAATTTCAGACTGATTTGTCGTAGATTATTATACCAATCCGTTACCTCCAGTCTGACAGCCCACGGAAGAACTGCTGAGATCAAATCTCATCGAATTCCGATCTAATCAGATGAAAAATTTCTCAAATTAGAACTGATCAGTATATCCGATAAGCGATCGGACCAGACCCAACTATATAGATCCAGTCAGATCTGACATTGATTATGTCAAATTTCCATGCTACGTAACAATATCGGACGCGATCAAATCGGTTGTAACAATGGAAGATCCGATCGCAGATTTGGTCAGATAATTAATTGACTGGGACGACAAATTGCGATCTGATCAGAAACAATTGATGATAGAGAATCAGATCTGATCGTATGTAAATATTTTTTTCGAGGGAAAGTGATTTCGGAATTTCAGGAAATATCAGCCGAGGTGGAATAATGATTATTGTGAATTTGCAATGACCGTTGTATAGCTGACGCTTGAATGAAAGAAACTTCGACGGCGGAGGAAATATCAGCGAATTATCATCCTTATCGTAACATGCGTTATCGGCGGAAGACGAAGAGATGCAGATACGAAAAATATAACAACATGACAGAGAACATGGAGTGTACAGCTCGTAATGCCAATGAATACAAATTAGGATCTAGATACTAGTGGTACGGGTACGTATGCAATCAGCCAGAAGCGGTGCGCGTGCAAATCAAGATTAGGTATTGCTATATAGCTATAGCTACTTGATGCGACTAGGCATTCATGTACCTACGATATATGTTTATACATACGATATATAGCGAAATATATATGTATAGCAGTGGAGTGCTTCGTCGTGATAAGGTGCATACCTGAATAAAGTATATTCTCACATATGTAGGTATACGCTAAGTTGAGAGGTAAAACGGGTGAAACGGGTGAAACTCGGCCAAAAGAGCCAATATAGATATATAGATATATGTAGAAATATATATTGTTTGTATGTTTAGACGCTCTCCATTGCCGAAGACCGCATATTGGATTATTTACCATGTTTCAAATTTCACACAGTTTGATACCAAACCGTCTAGACTCTAAACTCTTGCTTCGAGCACAATATTGGTATACTTCACATGGAACCATGGATCCTATAAAAGCCTGAAATCCTCAACGTTTTTTCCCTTCCTTCTAGGTTTATAAGTATACAAATAGATATGTAACATATCTACGTACTGTAATTCGGATACTGCCCTCAATTTTCTTTCGGTTTTTCATCGCGAGTTCTCTATATACGATGATGGAATAGGAAGGAACAAAAGTGTGATCGTTGATAACAATAATAATAATAATGATAATCCAATTCAATCTCGTCTAATCAAATCTGATTTAGATCCCACGGATTATAGGTATTAATTTCATTATCGCGCAATGAAGGAATAATTCGAAAGAGATTCCACGGGATTAATTTCTGATTATCGTTCGTTGTATTTGTTTCTTTGTCAGTTTTACCTCTTTTCTTTCTCTCTCTCTCTCTCTCTCTCTCTCTCTCTCTCTCTCTCTCTCTCTCTCTCCGCGTAACTAAACTTCTTTTCTCCGACTTTTTTGCTCTCGTACTTCTCTTTATTCCCGCCGTTATTCCTCTTCGTGTAAATACTATGCGGCTATGGGAACGAGATGGAACGAATTGCCGAACGAAATGAGACGAGACCAAATAGATATACGACTAACGCGGATAACAGCTAACGAGCACGGATGTAAGCTACCCTATACTTCGGTCGATCGTTAATTAAGACTCTCGGGAATGAACATTAAAATTAACCTAATTATCCGAACCGTCATTCCTTGCTGTGTGGCCTCAGCCGACGAAGAAGATCAGAGATTAGTTGCATCATTGCTTCAGGTAAGGAGAATATGAGAGAATGCAGAAATGAAATCGTTCGCTCTTGTCCTCATCTTTAATAATTATAGACATTATTATTGTTGTTGTTCGTCAGTCGAATTCAAAGTTCCGAATCAATCTGACGTTACAGTGTCCCGGATAAAAGGTGTACCGAAAATGGGCGAGTCTTAGCTTCGTTCTGTGGGAAAGAAAAAGGAACTGCGAAAAGTTGTACCCGTGCGTGTAGGACTGTGTCTGTGTATAGGTGAAACTACTATACCGAAGTGAAAAGTTTGTACTACCGGCTGAAGATAAAGGTGAAGAATAAGATGAGGGGAAACAGGAACAAAACGTAGAAAAGCATGGAAAAGGAGAGGAGGAGAGGAGAGGGAGGATCCATTTTCCACGAGCAAGATGCTCGCCGATCTCGATGAACATGTAAACCGACTGGCCGATTTCCGTCGCGATAGAATATTCACAAATAGAAGATAGAGATACGGGTATAGTAGCGCGCCTTTCAGTCGGGGCGTTGAAGGTTCCGGAGTGGTCGGTCAAAATCGAACAAATGATCGAAATCGCACGTACTACTATTACGTAAATACAAAATATGCATCCCCACGTGATATTTCATCGACTTCTCCCCCCTCGCCCCTTTCTCCCTCAATTTTTTGGTTTTTTCTATCATTTTGTATTTGAGGAACATGTAGATATGCTCTCATCCCCAAGCGCCCAAAAAAAACAACGTCCTACAATTCGAACTCGAAGCTTCGAACCTGTAGCTGTACGTTGAACGATTTTTTCAATTTACAATGCCCCCTCGAGTGATATAATGCATTATGTATGTATATACATACCGCGTTCGAATCGTTTCCAAACTCTGAATAAACAGCCAGAATGTATTCGGATGTAGCCGTGGGTGGTACACGCATGAAATTTCTGTGACTGGATGAGCGCGCAGTGAGCGTGTACACATGCATGTGTATTTTTTATCCGCAGGCGCATACATACACGAAACGAAACTCTCTTTCATCTCCTTTTCTGTTCGCATTCGGTCTCAGTTTTCCGGTTCACTCTCTAATTTACCGTAGCTTCGCTATACCGAGCTGCCATCGGCCGCGTCCATCGGATCTCCGCGGCGGAGGGATTTCCGTTTTCAAATAATCTTCCAATGCCTCAGAAATTTCAGACATGACGCGATTTTTACAATTCGAATGCGCCGACTCATTCGTAGCCGGCCTACAAATTGCTGCCTCTTTATTTTTCTTCCCTAATTCTGCTTCTTCGGTTTTTGTCCTTATCTGCGGCAAAGCTTCTTGAGATAATAACGATAATAATATGGAATCCGAAAGCTCCACGTATGATAGCAAGGTACTGGACAGCGTGGAGGAATTATCGTGCACCGTGCTTGTTATAACAAACCCGACGGTTTTGGTTAATTTTTTTATTTTTTGCCAGCTTGCTCGTTAACTTTTTCACTGGAACTGATGTCTATCCGTAGCCGGTAGGCTCGACGTGCGTCAGAGCAAATATGAAGAGCAGATTAACAAGCTTCGTCGAACAAAAAACGGTGCAGAAAAAAAACCAATAAGCTTTTCTAATTTGATCTGACAAAAAACGAACGAACGAACGAACGAACGAACGAATGGCACATCTCGGAAATTCTCCTGAAATTCGTTCAGTAACTCGATACTCGGTACTACTACTATTATCATAACTGAACCGTGAAAAGAGAGATAGAGAGAGAGAGACGAGCAAAGAGACGAAGATCAATGGACCAACGACAATCGTAAGTTTTCAACAATGGGCGATATTGCTCGACAGGAAAGCGCAAACGAGAAAAGGAAAGGAAAGAAAAGGAATATCGAAAACACATCGAGAGGGCTGAAATCGTAATACAATGTCCAAGCCGGAGGACCATACGTCATATTTTCAGCCTCAATTTACTATATAGAAGACGTGATCGATCGGAGGGCGCCTTTATCCCCCGTATAGTCAGAATAATTTCACCCTCCATCGATTTCCACGCGTGTAGGTAGATAGCTGCGTAGGTGGGTAGGTAGGTAGGTACGTGGTCACCGTACCCTTCAATAAAGACGGATGATCAAAGGGTCGGAGTTATGTACATGTACAGTCAACCGTGGACACTGTACTTTGGACACTGGAGCCCTACACCTGGGTTAATGTTGGCGAGTGGAGATTTTTTCGGGTTGATTAATGATTTTTTACTCCTGTGCGATGTGTGATCGGTTCCGGTCCGGCAGATATAACCGTTCTCCTGTAACTAGAAGAACCAGGCTTTCGCTTGACGTTTGAAGATCGCAATAGTCTCCACTCGCCGCCGAGAAACAAGCCCTCGAAAAATTGGTTTTCGAAAAGTGGCCGCTGGAGGGATGAAAGAGGTGAGGCGGAGCAATGTTCAACCTAATTCCCAAGTTTCAGAGAATTTTCCAGCGCTCTTCGGTGCACTCTGTCGCGTAATTATGCTAATTCCAATCATTCGCGTAGCTTGTTTCCCACAGCAACGGTGAAAACTTATTTTTTTCTCCTTTTAATGTTCGTACTCAGCCGCAATTGATTCTCATCTGCATCCCAATAGGAGCTACTGTGAATTTCAATCCGATATCCGAATATTCACTAGTTGTGCTAAATTCCTCGAAATTCCCCGCGAATCTTCTCCTCGACTTGGAAATTGGGTTGAACATCGCTTCACACTGCCTCCCTCTCATCCCCCTATAGCTACTTCGTGGGAGCTCGTTTTTCAAACGATTGTTTCTCGGCAACCGGTGAAGATTTTTTCAAACCCGAAACGTCGAACGGAAGAAACATCTTTCTAGTTTCCGGAGAGACGAGAATCGCTAGGATTGATCGACTCGTTCGGATTTTATTCACGTTTCACGTTTCAAAGTGGCGGGTTCTTCCTCCACCCTTCCGGTGGGGTAGCGAATTATATAATATACGGCATTGGTTTGTATGTATGCACTACCTACATAGATCCACGTTTTGCGTATATTATACGTATTTGTCAGAAGAATAAATCAGCGCAACCCTCTCGTTTCACTTTCCGACTACGTGAGAGTAGAAGGAGAAAATTCGATCATTGATCATGTTCAACGATACACATTCTGTGCTGCGAGAAATGAAGGCGAAGTTCCTTTTCCTGGAGGGAGATTCTGCGCGAGCTCATTGTAGAGATGTTGGGAAGTTTATAATTTAGAGTACGTTAATCCAGGAGGTATAGAACCGCAGCGTGTTTCTCGTTGGGAAAGCTTAATTATGAGGATCTTGTTGCAAACTGTTTTGAAAGCCGTATAATAATTCAAAGAAACGTACTTCCAGCCATATTATGTACAAAGTTTGGTAATTTTTCAAAAAAAAAAAGGAGAAGGGGGATGTAAAGTCATTTCATACCGAATCATACGCAATAAGAAAAGATGAATTGAGTCACCCCGAAACAGAGAGAAAAATGCTCACTTTATATCTCTGAAATTTATTCAACTTTTGACCAGGAAACAAGCTACGTCTCTCAATTCTTCCGCCCCGACAATTCCCTCCTAAGGGTATAAGAGGAGAAGCCCTGAAATTTTATTTTCTCGCGATGGGAAATTCCCGGTTTCCTTATCAAACATATGTAGAACGGTCCAGTGGCATGACGCTGGTTTGAAAAGCTCTTCGCGAGCGAACAAGAGGTGATGGAATACTTCACAGGAATGGAAAAAATGAAATAAATTCTCTCGTTTCCGTATGAACGCAAGTTTGAAAGAAAACGAAACAAATCAAAGTCACATACATCGCGAAACACAATGATGATCATTCCACGAGATCGAGGAGATGATATAACTCATTTTCGTAAGCTTTTTCGCGCACATTTTCGATTTCTGCACACCGTCAAACTCGAATTTGGAGAAGAAAAAAACACGAAATTGAAGGGATATGTCCAAAGCATAAACGAATCGAACGATCCGACTATTACGAAGGTGGAGGAAAAAAAACTGCGTTTCAAAAGTGAGTGGTCATTGATCACAAATACGATGATAATGATTTGTACGGACAAATAATAATTCCATGACGAGAATTACGATCGTTACATAATTCTGCTCACCTGGTTGTTGAATGATTTATTTCAGGCGCCTGGTTCCACAGTTTTCGTATACGATAAACCGAGCGAAAATTCAGCACTGGTAATTAAAACGGAATAAAACATCCCCTGGAGGCATGGACATGGGTTCCTTTCCGTACCTCTATCCGTACGTCACGAAGCGTCGCGACGGACTCATTGAAGTTGCGGTTGCGAAGCGACGCTTTTTTTCCCCACGCGTTTCAACACTTTGGCGGAAAGCCAAGCGATTTGCGCAAGCTCAAGTTTCCACCCTTCAACCTGCAGCTTCGGGCTTTATTCCTTCAACCGACCCTCACTCCCTTCTCCCTTCGCGCTTACCTCTTGTTGCTTTTCACGGCTTGCGTATGTATGTGTGTGTATACCTGCGTAGTGTATGCTTACCTCTCTAACCCGTTCCCCAACTTCTCTTCATCCGTAATTGTCCTTTTCGTTGAATTTCCCCGCCAGTTTGAGGTTCTATCTCCCGAATACCGTCAGAGATCTGAAGATTTTTTCTTCGCAATTCAAATTCTTGGACGGAGTTTCGGGAATACATTGCGCTCTTTCCCGCAGCAAGAAAGTACATTCCTTGCCTTTCGTAATTCGATAATCTATAAATCGTACCGTCAGACAATTTTCACGAACAACCTGTATTTCGGTGAAAGTTTCACGTTCTATAGGTACATAATTAAGGTCCGGAACTCATTGTCCAAGTTTCGCATAGCATACGCCATATACACATCTATACATACTGTACAGGTATAGTATGATATATAATATTCGTATCCAACTATGTAAAAGTTATGACGTCGAGGCCGACATAGCCGGAGGCAAAAATGTGGAGAATCCGAGAATTATGCATAGGTACCAATTCCTATGTACCTATATATGCGAGTCGGGCCGTAGGCGCACGAAAATATGCGAAGCGAAAATAACGTAGTTGTAACAAAAGATTCGCAAGTTTGTTCTGGTTCTCTTTTTGTAATTTCATCAAGCTCATACCGCACGAAATACGATCAAAAGAATGAGTACCTAGGGCATATTTTTTCATATGATGAAAATTAGCTGTAGAAAAGTCTTTTTTTTCTTGTCTCGCGGCTGATCCTGCTGCAGACATATATCGTATCGCGTCGATGTTTCGCTACGCAAAGTCGATTTGCTATACCGAATGCATTAACTTACGTCATGAAATTCTACAATTTTCGGTCGAAAAATGTAATTGAATTTTCGGTTGTTTGTTGGTCTCCGTCTATTCGCACACTCGGTGTCATACCAGTTATCACCTAGGTATATCTCTGTGTCTCTATCCATGGAGAATGATTTTCCCCGATCGATTGCGCACGTAGTTTCATACGTGGGTATAATATGTATCTACGTCAGTCTCTATATTTGACTTTCATTCTAGTTCTCGTGTATTGTAGACGAAAGTATAATACATTTTCCGAAATGAAATGGAACGGCGGTCTGGTCGGCGATAAACGTCACAAGCTAATAGATTTCGGAGTGTAAATAACGTCTTTGATCGCGGTTCACACCCCACTTCCGGCTTACAAACTCGAAGTCACACTAAATTTGACGGTAAACCATAGGTTCTATTTCGTATTTTCGAAAACAAGATCGCCGCCCGTTGTACGCCGGTACGTATGTGAGGATTTTTTCTAAAACTTTGAATTCATGAATATTATAGTTACATATGCGTCAGCTGAAATGATACACACGAAAAGTAGTGGAATTTCAAAAGCCGGGAGTTCCAAAGGTCGAAATATTTGTCGCCAGTTGGAGTGAATCGGTTTTCTGCATTTTCATTCTTCTTGTTTAACGAAAATATCGTGGAGACTTCGAAATTTTCGCCAATCTATCACTTTCGTAATTGATTATGTTATTAAACGATAACCGCACATTGTATATTTCAACAACAATTTACTCACCGGCTATAAAAACCGGCCTAGAAATTTTTGAACAAAGAATTACAAAATTAGGAACAAATGCTCGGATATGAGTGTATCTTTACTAGCCGCTCTAAGAATATTAAAAATCTACTATGTCCGGTCGATTTCATTCCACGCTGGCTTCTTTTATTCGGAAAACTATTCGCTACAATTTCGCGGTGACATAATTTTTTTCCTCATTCATTGGTTGAATACTGCTGCTTCTTACTCAAGATCAATACCAATGGAATCTCGTAGAATGAATAATATTCATAAGAAAATATTATGCTACAGTGAAATTGCAGCGAAGACTTTCCCGAACGAGAGAAGCAACGTAAAATGAAACCGGCCGATTCCAATAAATGTTTAACATTTTAAAAGCACTTTGTAACGAAACATTGCCATCTAAACACGTGTTTATAATTTTTGAGTTTTTGTTTTCACGAATTTCAAGCCCGGTTCTCGTAGTTGACGATCAAATGATTGTCATGAATATCCAATATGCGATTATCGCTTATTACATCAAATACAAAAGTATATATAATAATTCCAACGAATGAACCGAATGAACTTCCTCAATGCGATAGAAGAACAAGATGAAAAGTAGTTTCGCTCGCTGTCCGGGGAAAAACAATGTTGAAAGCTGAGCCCGAAACAGTTATGGATCGTATGTTTTTACATGATTGATTTGAAACCTACCTCCAATCTCTTTCCATCTACTTTGCGCCATATATACATGTTATATACTATAACGCTGTAATTTATTCCGCTTGGATGGGTACTAGAACTAACTCGAACCCTCCTGAACTACGAGAGGAGAAGGGATGTTCGGTGTGCTAAATTCTACTACAGCTATTCAGACGTTTCTGAAATATTGAATATCAAATTGATGCCGACACGCTGCAGACGCGTGGCGTGAAATAATTGAGCTGATAAAATATCGAGTGGACTTTAATCCGTGATTCGTGTATCAAAATTTCCAAAACGCGAACAAGCTGGTCGCCATTTGTAATTCGAAAATGTTTTTATGGCACGGATCAGTGATCTTCGCGTATCATGGAAGCATATCAAAGCGATTCGGAATAGAGGCCGGAGAACAATTCGCGTTCGACCAATTTGAGAATAAGATCCGAAAGTGAAAACTGAAGCGGGAATTAATGACGTAAACTGTTGAAAAATGAGAGTTCAAAATCGAAAACTCATTCCAACGATGTCGCTTTTGTACTCTTACTAATCACTCGCCTCAGGGCTTCGCAAGGGTTAGTGTGGAATCCCGAACGTTGGTGGGGCGTTTGGTATATTTATTTTAGGCTATTCATTTTCTCGGAGCTCGTCACACGTACGATATGTGTATTATGGAGCAGTTTCACAGTCCCCGAAAGTAGAAAAAAGAAAACTGGGGTGGGGCAACCGAGCATATATATTCAATTTCCGACTAGCACGGACACTGTGTTGAATAAATTCTAGTTTGAACAACATGGCGGCTGAATCAGCACTGCAGTTGTGCTGCCGGTAAGAATTCCACTGCCGATGTATCGATTGTATATTTTCCGAATCTGTGGGATCGAAAATTTGGCGAAAAATGGCAACCGAAGATTGTGATCATTCGTTTACTTTCCAGGTTTTTGATTTTTCTGGCCCTGGTTCACGGCGCGGTGCTGAAATCTGATGTCGGTCATCGCCGAAGCGTCAGGTTGCTGCCGGATGACATTTGTCCCTGCATAGTGCGCGAGAAGTGTCCACGAGTATTTGGATCCCGGCCGGAAGATGAACTGTTGGGATCTTTCACTCCCTGCCAAGATCCGGGTTCAGTAAGATGTTGCGGAGTGACGACGAGAGTTTCTTTCGAGCATTCGGTCTCCTCGAATGACCCGAAACCTTCAAATCACGGGGCTAGGCATTCTGGGGAGGAAGGAAACGCAGCTAAACCTGCAGCCCCGGTAATCCTTCCTGGCATTATCGTTTCGGTGCCTTTTAAATTTCCGGAATATCTCCAACGAGAGAATGCGGCCCCGGCGCCAATGAGGGAAGGAGATAAATCAATGGAAAGCTACGAGGATTATGCGAGTTACGAGAATAGGGGTGGCGAGGAGGCGATATCGTACGTCAAAAAAGACAGTGAAGACCAGGAATACTTTGATCAGGGAGAATCAAACTCAGCCAAAACTTTGAGGGGGGAAAATACGGAGGATGATATCTCACGGATCGATGCCTTTCTGCCCCCAGAGCACCTTGATTATTCGCGTGTTAATAAATACAACGTTAGAGGTGGTCGTGGGTTTCAAACGATCACAGGGAGTGGAGTATCCCGACACGGTGACATCTCAGCGAGCAAAAAAGTGGAAAACATTTCCTCCTCTACCTCCCCTTCATCGGGCGGCAAAAAAACTGGGAGTATTGTCAACAGCGAAGATAGTAGCTTGTCGAGTGATAGTGTAACCGGGGAAACTCTTTCCCATCTGCAAGAAGGACTCGTTGATTCGGACGGAGTTGATTATTCGACCGAACGAATCGAGCCTCTTTTCAATCAGCCTACTCAACAGTTCCTCAATGAGCGTTTCAATCGATTGAAATCCAGTCTGATGGGATCAACGGTATTCGAAAACGACCAGGAAACTTCGAGTCAGCAAAAAAGTGCGGTCAGTGAAGAGTCGTCAAACTTTGAAGCGAATAGCTCCACGAGACTTACTCTGGAAAATGAACACGAAGAACATCAAGAAGATGTTGAGAGGCTGAGAGCAGCCGCAGTGGATCAGAAACTTGGAATGGGAATTCACTCCAGAGGTAAGTCTAAATGGCACTGATAAGTAGTTTCGAACTTTGTTGCGAAATTATCCACGTTCATCATTCTTTCTTTGACATAGGTTTAGCAGGATTTGAAAATCAAGATCAAGTTTCTGATCAGGACAGAAGTGAATCCATTGCGAAAGAGCTGAAGAAGGTTAAGGAAAACAGCTCTTCAAACTTTATGAACGTTGCATTGACCACTGGCGAGGACCAGAATGTTGAGACGAAAGTAAGTCTTCCTGTGAGAAGAAGGAGGCCCATAGCGGCTCAAAACGTCACACCCAACTTGAAAATGGGGACTAGGTTACGTTCGAAGAGTAGAAGAGTCTATGGTCAGCGAACAAGAACTTTTCCTCAACGACAGAGTAGTTCTGTGAATACGGAATCTCCGAATGTTGAGAAAAATACTGCTTCCAATGTTCAAAGCATGGCCAAAGACACTGGACATCAATTAGAAGATGATGCAAGTTCGGATCTTCTCTCAGCCAGTCGACGTCCGACTTCCGTGATCAGAAGACCAACAACTAACAGAGGTAGCGTGGTTTATAGACAACGAGTACAGACTTCCACTTCTTCTCAGCAACAACGCAATTCTGTGCAAAGAAAGACATCGAATCCAGAGAAAAATACTGCTGCGAAGGTCCAGAGTATCACTACAAGCACTGGACACCTATCAGAGGCTGATTCGAATTCGGAAGATCGCGTGACCACTTGGCGACCGGTTTCGAGATTTAGGAGACCGACATCAAACCGAAGTAGCATCATCTATGCGCGTAGGAAAGAGACCTCTTCTCAACAGCGGAATAATTCTGCGTACAAAGAGTCTACAAACGCTGAGGAAAACACTTCCTCCAAATTTCAGAACGTTGCTACAACCACTGAAGCCATATTAGACGGTAATGTGAGTACAGAACTGGTCGGGACCAGTCGAAATACGGTCCCAGGAGTCAAAAGACCTACCGAAAGCAGGGAAACCGTAATCTATGGGGAACAGAAACAGACGTCTCCCCAACGACAGAGACATCTTACAACACAGGATTCTTCAAAAGTTGAAATGAACACCTCTCACAATGTTGAGAGCATCACCGCAAACGTTGAAGGCGTATCAGGCCACGATGATAACTTGGATCTTCTCCCAGCTAGACGAATTCCGGTTCCAGCCAGAATGAGACCGACAGTGAACAGAGGTATCATACGCAACAGACAACAGCATCAGACTTCTTCGCAACAACAGAGTGAGTCTGCGGAAAAAGAATCGTCAGATGTAGAGGAAAATACCTCTCCTAATGTTGAGACCTTTACCACAAACACAGAAGACATGTCAGATCATGGAGCGAATTCAGAATTGGACCTGACCAATCAACGTTCAATTCCGGCAATCAGAATATCGACCTTGAAGGACGGTACTCTACTTTATGGACAGCAAAAGCAGACTGAATCCCAACAAAGAAGTAATTCCATGACACAGGAGTCTTACGAAGTTGAGGGACGCACCTCTTCTGGTGTCCAGAACACCGTCAATAATGCTGGAGCCCGATCACAACTTGATTTAGAAGCAGCAATAGTCAGAAGGCCAACAGCAAACAGAGGTAGCGTAGCCTACGGACAGCAACACCGGACTTCTTCTCAACAAGAGAATAAGTCTGTAACAAAAGAGTCGGCAAATGTTGAGGAAAAAACCGCTCCCAATGTTGAGAGCATTACCACAAATACAGAATACCTATCAGGTCGTGATGCTAACTCTGAACTGAACCTGACCAATCGACGACCAATTCCGGCAATCAAAATACCAACATTGAACCAAGGTAGTGTAGTTTACGGGCGGCAAGAGCAGGCTTCTTCTCGGCAACAAATTAATTTGATGACACAGGAGAATTCCAAAGTTGAGGAAAGCAACTCCCATTCCGATGTTCAGAGCACCATCAATAATACTGGAGCTATATTGAATGTTGATTCAGAGGCAGCAGTACTCATAAGACCAATTGTAAACAGGGATGGGATAGTCAACGGACAGCAACAACAGACTGCTTTTCCACAACAGAGCAATTCTGTGTCAGAAGTGGCTACGAATGTTGATGGAAAAACCTTTTTCAATGCTGAAAGCATCACCACAAACAGTGGATACCTATCGGGTCATAATGCTAACTCAGAACTCCTCACGATCGATCGGCGTCCAATTCCACCGATCAGGATACCAACATTCAATGAGGGTAGCCTAGTTCATGGGCAGCAAATGCAGACTACTGCTCAACAATACAGTAATTCTATAACACAAGAGTCTTCCGCAGTTGAGGAAAACGCCTCTTCCAGTGTCCACAGCATGGACACTAGGACTGAGAACCAATCAGAACGTGGTGCTAATGCGGAACTTTTCGTGGCTGATCGGCGACCAATCCCAACAATCAGAATACCGACATTTAACGAATATAGCACAGTTCATGGGCAACAACAACAGACTACTTCTGATCAACAAAGTCATTCTGTGATACAAGAGTCATCCAAGGCTAAGGAAAACACTGCTTCCGATGTCCAGAATGCCATCAATAATACTGGATTGAGTGTCGATTCTGAAGTGGCAGTAGTGAGGCCAATAGTGAACAGAGTTAGCATCATCTACGCACAACAACAACAACAACAACAGATTTCTTCGCAAGAACAGAACAAATCTGTGATCGAAGAATTGGCAAAGGTTGAAGAGAATGGCGCTTCCAATGTTGCAAGCATCACCACAAACACTGGAGACCAATCAGGAAATGGTGCCAACTCAGAGTTTCTTGCAATTGATCGACGTCCAATTCCACCAATCAGTATACCAATATTGAACGAAGGTGGCATAGTTTATGGACAGCAAAGGCAGACTTCTTCTCAACAAGAGTCTGTTCACAATTCTGTTCTACGAGATGCTTCTAGGGTTGAGGAAAACACCTATTCAAATGATCAGAGCATAATCACGAATACTGAAGACCAATCAGCACAGGATGCTAATACGAGAATCCTCTTGACTGGTCGGAGTCCATTTCCAGCAATCAGAATCCCGACAATAAACGAATATAGCATCGTCCATGGGGAGCAACAGCAGTCTGATTCTCGAGAACAAAGTCATTCTACGACACAAGGGACTTCTAAGGTTGAGGAGAGCACCTCGTCTGATGTCCAGAGCATCAACACAAACGTTGAAGACTTATCAGGGTACACTGCTAACGTAGATCTTCTTGCGATTGATCGGCGTCCAATTCCACCGATCAGAATACCGACATTAAACGTTGGTAGCATAGCTTATGGGCAACAAAAGCAGACCTCTCCTCAACAACAGAGTAATTTCATGACAGAGGATTCTTCTACAGTTAGGGAAAACTCCTCTTCTAATCTCCAAAGCATCACTAGTAATACTGGAAACATATTAGACGTTGGTTCAGAAGCGGCAGCAGGCAGAAGGCCGACATCAAGCAGAGGCAATGTAGTGTACGGAGAGCGTGGAGAAATGACTGCTCATCAACAAAGTGATTCTGTGGAGCAGCAATCTACAAAAGTTGAAGAGAACACCTCCTCCGATGCTCAGAGTTTCTTCACGAACTCTGCAGCACAGCCATACGATCATATGACTTCTCAAATCGTGGAAGCTACTTCGTTTGGTAATACTGTCTCCACGCAACGAACCGATACATCTGGCCATGAAGAAAATGAACACACTGCGATCAACTCGAACATAGAAGAAGCATTGTCACATGATTATGCAGGCTTACAACACGTCGATACTACCACCGTGGATACAGCAACCTCTGGACAGCATACCGAGATTACGTCTACTCATGAAAAGAGTGAATCAGCGGAGAAAAAGTTGTCAATGAATGAAGCCACAGCGGAAATCACCACTTCCCACGTTCATCATTTGACCATAAAGGACCAAACGGCATCTTATGTTCAATCTGAAGTTGATATCCATGGGGCAGATCAGGAACAGTCTTCAATCGTTAATTACGAGACGATCCCCGGCTCAACGATCGACAGTCTGTTCGGGCAACAAACCGGATCTTTTACTAAGCAAGATGACGGAGTGATCTCGAGCGAATCCGCAAGTTCAGCGAAGAAGAGCACCGCATCCACCTCAAACCTGTGGAAGGTGAACACTGGAAAGCAATCATCAAGAGGTGAAGCGATTTTCACACCCATCAAAACTGAAAATGTCAGCAGTAAGCTCGTGAATACGAACGGGAAAGAGAACAGCTATGTACGGCACGTCGCGAATCGCGCCTACGTCCCCGTCCTCGTCAATGCCGAATTCCTGAGAGACCGTCTAGTCACGACTGGGGTCGTCGGTCGCGACCCCGTGTCTGGGATATCTCACAGTGACGTATGGGATTCGAATACGGCTCCAGAATTACTGCCTCTGACTTGCGGTGACGTGCTATTCGGAAAGCGTTCCCAAGACGGGAAAACCCTGATCTGTGACATTCCTCAGGGCAGTGTGCCACCTATCAGGTTCTTGGGGCACGATAAGACGACGATTAACCTTGACAAATTGAATAGTCCGATACTGCCGGGTGCTGTCGTACCCAAAAGAGTACAAATTCGTCTAGAAACTGATGAAATAAGGCAACCAGGACCTTTGAACATTGGAAACGTCTTGTTCAGCAGCAATACCAATAATCACAGGGTGCAACACAACATAGGAACAAATTCAATGGCCGCGGAATCACACACTGAAGAATCATCGAGTATATCGGCCGTTGAACCGGATGAAAATAAAGGTCCAAGACCTGTTGGAAACAGATTTGCCATGCAACGGCCGATGCTGGTAATAGCAGAACAAGCAGTTGAGCCCCCTAGACCAGCGCAGATGGTGCATCGGGGTAGAAGTCGCTATTCAACTCATCAGAGACAGCTTATATCAGAAATAGACAGGACTAGCACAGTCGAGGAAGATGAAGCGGCAGTAGGCTCGAAGAAATTTTCAGGAGAGTCGTTAGCGACGTCCTCAGATTCCTCTCTAGAAATTAGGTTACCCCAAGAGTCCGTATCCTCGTCAAATTCCGACGAAGAAATAACTAAATCAGATTTCGCCGTCTCTTCTACTGATCAATACGACGCCAAGAGAGAAACTGAGCAGAGAATTTCAGGGTTTCATGTCCTGCCTTCGGCCTCAACCCTTCCTCTTCCAATCGAAGATGTACCAGAAGTAACTGACAGCGAAGAACCCAGAAATATAGAAATCGTCGAAGTCGTCGAAGAGGCCCCAGCGACTCTAACTAAAATCGGTAAAATGACATCAAGAAACTTCTACTCCGCGAAAAAGCAGCCACTCAAGGAGATCCAGGTCATCATGTTGAAGACTGCGGCGAATAAGGACGCGGATGTAAAAGAGGCGGAGTTTGTTGTTCCTGAAGACTATTCCAGACTAGCAGCATTTTTTTATAACCGGAATAGTCGGCAAGCGAAAGTATTCGCGCCAGGAGTGAAGAAGGTTACCATCTCCCCTGAGAAATTGTCCATGACTGGAAGAATCAACATCGTTGGACCCCTTCCCCGAGGATATATGGACCCCGTTCTCTTCCCGGAGAAGCAGCTCGCCATCGATCTGCCAGTCAATACTGGCAGTCGCGCTTTCAATTCTGAAGAAGCTTATGAAAAACAAATCACCAGTCGCAGTACTGATTCATTCAAACCTTCGCCTGTGGACCCGATCAATTGGCAGTAATCAATAGAACGATGAAAATAGTATTTCATTCCTAGGATAATTGATCTCACGGATTCGTTCTCCGAATCAAATACATATGTAAGTCTCGTGACATAAATTGATGTACCCGGAGATATTATTTATTCTATTCAACATACGTATCATAACGTGTATAATATGAAATCAAACCATTCTCATTTTAGTCTAGGCATCGTAATCACATTTTAATAAATTCTTACAACGTTTCTATATTATATTCAACGATTCGATAAAACGATTTGATGTAATGCCCTTTTTTCACCTCTGAAATTAAGTCACAAATGAGTAGCAGAATGAACTCTGTTCAACGTTTGAATTAATATTCAAATTCCAAAATCGAATGATTGGTAATAAATTCATATGAAGCATCCATTATCTAACGATTTTATCAGATGGACTGATACTAAGCTTCTTTCTCATTGTCGGAAGCGAGAATAAAGTGGAAAAAAATTCCTCCTTCGATTTTTCAATATTTTCGGCATTCAAAAATGGAACGTTCAAATACATATTCAAATAAATTTGTTTGTAAACAATAATTATTCAATGATTTTATCATCGCTGAGGTTTGTATATATATACATCTTTGAGCGATCGGAGATTTTCTCCTTTTCTCTATCTTCTATCTTTGCTCTCCTATCTTTTCTATCTCTCCTATCTTTTTTCAAACTCATGTTAAAAAAAAGATAAAAAAGCTCCGATTGCGCAGAGATGCATTTGCGGAACGCAAATCAACTGAATTGATAATGAGCTTTTTCTGACTACGCGAATTTAAAATAAACGTTAAAATAAAATATCATAATTTTCGAATATTCAAATTGAAAACCAGCTTGAACTCTGCATAGTTGGTCGATCAGCTGACCAGCGCCGTCACCCAGCAACCAACTGAATTCGAATTTCAAATACCAAAACAGTCAACAAGTGGCGGTTGGAATATAATCCTCGCGAATAAAACCTTCGACTGATAATAATTCCGCACATACCAGTATAACACAATGACAGAATTCAGAACGCCAAAATCACAAAAATTCAGGGTGAAAACAGATCTTAATACAGATCTTAATACTCCGTTGAAAATACCAGCGTCCCCTTTCTTGCATAAAATAGGTTATGGCACTGGTAAGTAACCAATAAAAAATCGGACGATTTTAATTTGAAATAGAGAATGAGAGGAGCATAAAGGAATAATATGAACGACAAAAATTATCATATATCTAAAAAGTACCTAAATAATAAATAATTCCAAATTCGAACACGTCTAACCTAAAACTTTGAAAACGAAATTTTACTTTTCGTTATATTTAGGGGTCGATGTATTCACGTTAGAAAGATCGCCGAAAGTTGGTTTCACCAGATCGCCATGGGCGATTAAACGAGTGAGTAGCTTGGGAAGGAGAGATTTGAACTATAGTAGCAGAATCCAGATAGAGGCAGAAATTTTACGTAATTTAAAACATCCGAACATCGTCGGTTACCGAGGCTTTGCAACTAGCGTAGATGGTCTGCCATGCCTCGCAATGGAGCAGTTAGACTCTTCCTTAGGTAACAATCTTCCATATTTTCTGGTTTATTCTTTAAATCCATTGGAAATTGCCTTCACCATATTATTGTTTACCTCAAATAGGAGATATGATCGAAGAAATGGTAAACGACGAAATCAACGAGCCCTTTCCCGCCTCCGATATACTAACTATAGGTTTCGAGATGGTAAAAGGCTTAGAATACCTCCATCACGAGGTTCACATTCTTCATGGGGATGTGAAAAGCTTTAATGTATTAATATCCAAGGATCGTCGCACCGTGAAATTGTGCGATTTTGGAGTATCTGTGCCACTGACTGAATCATTAGAAATGGATGTCTCTAAGGCGAAGTTCAGTTACATTGGAACAGAGTGCTGGTCCGCTCCGGAAGTTTTGAAAGGTTTGCCAAAGAGAAAGAAAACTAAATCATGAACTGTATTTTCCGAACTCCAATTCCTTTTCCTCTTTCCATGAATAGAAATAGAAAATCCCTGTCCCTATCTCCCTCGCTCCTCACCTGGTTCTCAAAATAGAACTGGTCCCTGTATCTCCCCGCAACAATTTGTCATCCTAGACTATTTTCATAGGGTAGCGTGGCCGAGCGGTCTAAGGCGCTGGTTTAAGGCACCAGTCTCCTCGGAGGCGTGGGTTCGAATCCCACCGCTGCCAATATTTTTTTTCCGAAATTTCCTACGAATTCCGCTAATCTCCATGAATTTGTATCTCTGAATCTTTCTTTTGTTTATCTTCTCAAGATATCCCCACAGTTACAAACAAGGCAGATATGTGGGCCTACGGTATAGTTGTGTGGGAAATGATATCTCTGTCTTTGCCTCACGTTGAATCGCATGAAGATTCTTTGGACGGAAGTTACTTAGATACTTCTGACGTTAAGCCAATGGACGTTTCTATGTCAGATACTTACGCAGCTTTGGAAAAAGCTGCAGAAAAATATGGTGAGGAATGCAACCACACGATTTTTCGTTCTATCCTACAAATTTCTGATAATTTAACGACATTTTTTATTCTCTATGTTTAGGCACCAGGCCGGCTTTACCCGCGATTCATTTAGGCCCACAATATCAAAAAGTTCTTGAATTATTCCACGCTTGCACAGATACAGACTACAAATCTCGCCCCAGTGCTAAAGGAGTAGTCATGTTCTTTACTAATTATGTTTATAAAAAATGAGATTCTTAATAGTCTATTATATCTTTTTTTTACCCCATTTTGAGGCCGACATTCTCAAGAACTTCAATTTCAAGAGACTTTTTCGAAAGATTTCGAAATTCTTGTGTAACTTTTGGATAAGGAATTTTCGTTCTAAAAATATTCGTTTAAGGATAAAAATATTGAAAAATTCTTAATGAATGTTAATGACCTACTACTTTTGACATCTAAATACTTTTATTATTATTTAATCTTACGATAAATAAATATGTGATTGAAATTCAACTAGTTATCTGCGTAGGCGATAATCTTTATAGGAATGAAGCGTTTTATTATCAATATTGGTTATTTGCTTTGATTTTCATCGTCTGTTTTGTTTTTCCTCTCTTCCATAATAAGAATGACTTTTATATACTACTTCTGTATACAATATTAGAATAATATTGCTATAAGTATCAGCAGGAGTAAAATAACACCAATAATAATGAAGATCTTGATTTTCCTCTGAAAGAAACAAACGTAAATTAAAAAAATATAGAAATTCTTTCATTTTTATAGTTTTGCGTTCATTCGTTATCTTTTTTTTTATGGATATTCTCTACTTTTTTCGATTTCTGACTCTTTGATTCAGCTTTGCTCATTTCGTTACGACCATTATCAACGCCATCCGTTGCTCTTCCAGCGAAATATTCAACACAATTCAGTCTTTCACCCTAAAAAAGAACAACAAAAAAACATATAACAGTATTATTATTCTCTGTATATCTTCGTTTTTCGAATGGAATCACGATTTTTATATGAAGAAATCATTGAGATGATGTGAAACGTGTTCGACTAACTTGCTTTTCCACCAGAAATGCCATTTCCGTAAACATATCTCTTACTTCGACGATAGATTTTTCAATTTTAAGAAATTCTTGGTGCCTTGTTTGCAGATCTGATAATTGCTGCCTTACGGCGTTAGTATCTTGTAAAATCTAAATACAAAAGAAAAAACGGACCATTATTGAACGCTCTATTATGATTAAGCATCGCTAATTATTGATTGATAGCATTCATCGTTATCTTTTTCTCACATTATCTACGAATAAATCGGTTTCTTTCGTATCCAGCATCCGTTCTAATTCCTCCGCAGTGCATTGCTTCTTAGCTGTAAACACAAATTGTTGAGAAAATGATTAGGAAAGGAAGAATGAGAAACAATTAAATTTCAAAACTGATGAACAGATAACGGTTACTAATCTATTAGAATTCTGTAAAAATTTACTCAATAATTTTTGATGGTTTAATAGCAAAGTATATTTCTCTTGATATTTTAATAAGGATTCATTATAATCGGTCATAACGTCCGAAAACAATCGTGACATCGTGGAATATTGCAATATTTTTATCCTCAGATGTATTGGCCCTTCCCGAGCCGTTTCTATCGACAGATCTTCTACCAGTGAAATGTCCTTTTCCATCTCTGTAAGAAACATAATAATTTTTATTATTATTTAATCAAGAGTTCTTTGAATCTCTTCTGATACCAATGTCTTGTGAAAACGCGCAACGGATTCCGGTTCAAAATTTGGATTGGAGCTAAATTTATTTTTCAAATAAAAAATAACCGACTCTGTTAAATTCGATTTTAAATTATTTTCGCGCCCAGCTCACGCGCATGGCATACCTACGTTCTATTTTTAATTATTCCCGCCGCTCGCGCGCAATGCACTCTGATCCAAAATTTAAACCAAATACTTTTAGCGCTATCTGTTATGTATTTAGTTAACGAAAAAAAAGTGAATCTAAACGGTAAACGCCGAAAATGTAAACAAGAGATAGTGCTGTAGAATACACACTGAGATCATTGGGAATACAACATAAATTAACGCGAAAGAGGTTATGTTTAACGCAACGTTTAACCTCTTCATTCCACGAGTCAATTGCAGTGACACAAATAAAATCTGTGTAAAATCTAAAAAGCGAGTAATGTGAGAGGATGGAGCCTTTAAAAATATTTGACAATTTCAAGCTCGAAGAAATAGACGAAACGTGGTTAAAATCGGTATGGGAAAGTGAGTTTTTAACCTATAAACATATCCCGGAAAACTATCTCGAGCATATAAATACCGAGGACATGGAGATCCTGTTGAAAGATTCTACGAAGATTATAAAGGAATGGATAATTGACGGTAAAACCAACGCGAATGTAAAAGAAACAGAAACCGAAACAGAACCTCAAAGAAGCACAGAAGTTTCTTGGCAAACTTTAATATCGTTAAACGTAAACCCTCGAAATTTACTCCCCGTTTTAGGCTACATCATAAATACGGGACAATCTTTCGACGCGGACGAAGATGCGAGACAATTTTGTCTGAAAGCATCCAGTCTTTATTTTGCGTTATTATCTGTCCCTGGTAGTAACGCGTTTCACGTCTTCCACCCAAACCTTTACCACCTCGCTCTAAACACTTTCAAACTATCAGAACGCCTTATAGAAAAAAGCAGTCGGTCTGTAGCTGCGATGGATTTGGAAGAATTATACAACATTAACAAAGACGCCGATAACACGTTGATTCCAACGGAAAAATCAACGCTCAAAAAGGGGCTAAATAGTCTCATGTTCAATGTCACAACCATGCTCAGGGAATTTTCACTCCGTGATAATCCTCGGTCCTTAGAAATTACCGTTCACCTTCTCCTACGGGTGGCTAAACTCTCCAGAGAAATAATAAGCTTTGAAAAAACGAACATTGGGAGAATCGAGGCTTCGATTAACTCTCTTTCATACAACGCTTACATCGCTCTGCATTTATTATGTAATTCTGATCACGGTCCTATAGACATTACTGTCAGATTGATAGCTAAATATTTACTGCCAAATTTGGTATCTAACCAGGATGAACTATCTTCAAAAGAATTAGCCATGGTTAGAGAATCGATGACTAATTTCATGCAGAAGTTATTAGAAACTCAGCGGCAGGACGCTCATCTTGCCGTCTCAACTTTGATCCAACATTTGATGATGAAATGTCCGGAACGGGTCGAAGCTAGGCTTAGACAAACTGCTGTGATATTGAGACTGATTAATTCATGCAACAATGAGATTTACCACAAAGCTATAGAAGACCTCCTGGCTTTAGCTCATAACAATAAAACAAATTTGCGGATTTTCGCGCAAGAAATAATTGGTAGATTGTTAATAGAGAATTTTTCTGCACGTAACAATTCTGAGAACTTGAGAATCAAAAAAACACTCTTAGCTACGGTACTCGGCAGGTCCACAGACTCCTCTAGTCTTGTTAGAGGCAAAGCTATGTCTATAATTGCAGAATGCACTGATCCGGAACACAACGTTGCTTTGATAACAATTAGAAATATTTTTGAGGACTCCGATCCAGAGAAACCTTTACCGTGCTTTGAAATATTGATGCAAAGTATTTCAGAGGATGTAGATCCTCTCCCCGGATCTAAAACCATCGTTTCTATGATAATAGCTAGAGTAAATGACGAAAGAGCGTTTGTTAGACGTAGCGCACTTCAAACACTTGGAAATTTAGTCCATCTTTTCTCAGGTCTGTTAAATACTCTCACGCCAGCCTTAGGTCTGCATTGTAGAGACCCTGCGATAATTGTACGGCGATATTCTGTGCAGATTTTCACACAGTTGTTGGGAAAGTTTCCCGAACATCCTCTCCTACCACAAGAATGGGTGAAACATGTTCTTCCACAGATTTTTGATATAGAAATCAAGGTGCAAGAGAAAGTACTAGAGTCATTGCAGCATTTGATAATAAATAATATCTCATATCTTAGAGACGGCGAAGGAAATTCAGCCGAAGAACTACCTTGGTTAATCATAAACCAAATCACTGAACAAAAGATGAGGAAGCACTTGACCAAGGCTTGCGCAGTTTGGGTGAAAACTAACGAACTATCGAATTCCTTGATAAAAAAGACACAGTCTCATTTGGGAA
This sequence comes from Phymatocera aterrima, assembly GCA_963170745.1. NCBI lineage: Eukaryota > Metazoa > Arthropoda > Insecta > Hymenoptera > Tenthredinidae > Phymatocera > Phymatocera aterrima. Next base: position 17,448,807 of record OY720663.1, on the reverse strand, counting down.
GTCGAAATAATATTCCAGCCTGGGTTTTGCTCGCCGCAATCGCAAAGTATATACATTTGCCTAACATGAACAATCATTTTGAAAATTACAAAGAAATTTTAGGCCAGAATACATTCCAAGCAAATCTGATAATCGAAGTAATGAGGAATTCTTGGCCAAACCTAGACAGAACATTCCTGAAATCTCTTCAACCTGAATTATTTGAAAGCCTTGCAAAATTTGAAGTTAACTTCAGTTTAGTCAGTATCTGCTGCGACCTCTTTGCCGACATTACTAAACATCTGAATCCAGAAAACGGAGATGAGTTATTGAAACTCAGTGCCTTAGATTTGATGAAACTAGCCGAATCGCAGCTGGAAAAATTTGTAGATCATGAAGACAGCAGGGAAGATAGTCTCCCGATCTACCTCAAGGCAATGGCTACCTTGGGAAACGCCTCGCATTTATGTACAGGGTCAATTTCTTCCTCTACGCTTCGTGTGCTCCAAGGTATAGTTGTAGAATGGGATTCTTTACCAGAAGCAGTTAGATATTTGCCTGAATTAAAAGCGGCAGCCGTGACTGTATTAGGTCAGCAAGCGATGAGAAATAGAGAAGATGCTCAAGAGATATTGCCAGTTCTTGGCTACTTGATTCGCTCAAGTACCTCACAAAATTCAAAATTTGAAGTAGCCGTTAAAGTGAACGCAGCTAAAGCCTTAGCAGATATTTGCATAAGATTCACAGCTTTAGTTGAACCTTATCTACCGGATATGTGCATCAGCATGAAAGACCCTCATCCGGTAATTAGAGAAGCTATAGTAGTGGTTTTCATCCAGTTACTTCTTGAGGACTTTATTAAAGTCAAGGGGCCTTTCTTTTTCCACATTCTAACAATGCTGACCGATTCAGACGAGGTCGTTCGCGACCTGACTATCTTCCTTATAAAAGAAAGATTATTGGTGAAAAATAAGACGCTGATATTCAGACAATTTTTAGAAAGCATATTTCACTTCAATAATTATAAACTGGCGAGTAAATTTTCGAGTAATGTAATCAGTCAGAAAGAAATAGTGGCCCTGACATTACCGGGACAAAGAAACCGGCCACAACGTAGGATGATATACAATTTTATGTTAGAACATTTAGAGCCAAATGAAAAACTTAAAATTGTAACAAGATTAACAAGCGAAATATTATCTGCAGTCATTTGCGGAACAATAAATATCCAGAACGAGGAAGGACTCTCTGTTCTTAAGGACTGCTTGTATATTTTATCCCGAGAAGAAATGCAATCCGGTAATTGTGCTAAACGTACAGACGACGATTGCCAGGACGAAGATCCAATCGGAGAAAATTTTGCACAGAATAATAACGCAGTTAACGCAATATTTAATGAAATAAAAAAACATAGGATAGAAATCCTAATTCCTACTTTAGTAAAGCTTAAAAGAACACTGACCAAAATATCTTCACCTTTTGCTAAATATGTTGCCAAATATTACGTGACAATTGTCTCCGAATACAAGAAAGAACAGCTAGCAAATATCTACAGCGAGCATCCGAATTTAGAGAAGGAAATCAACAAGGATATGAAGTAAGATGTTGCTTTTTTCTTCTGTGATTAATCAATATATCCAATGAATTTGTTTTTTAAAACATATAATCTGTTTAGGAAATATGGGTCAAAGTCAATCTCCGAAGATGTAGAAGATCTGGAGAATGTAGAGGACCAATTGTTGCCACCAGGTCGAGGGAGTCATACGTTACCAAGAAGAGATCGAATGCCGAGAATAGTATTACGAAGAATATCGTCTCTAACTTATCCTGGTAAAAGTAGTTGGCGAAGTCCGCCGCAGTCTTCTCAACCAGATGAACAATTGCCACCCTTTGGGTCCTCAAATAGCCAAAGTTCCATGGCGTCACCGGATCGATTAACGGAAGACAATTTGCCACCTGTGTCTAAGCCCGGACCTAGTAATAGCACGCCGACCACATCAAAATCTAGACAATTACGTCTCCCGAAATGCAGTCCAATTCACATGCAAAGTACTTCCCCATCTAACAAAACCAAGCGCAAAGTAGGAGCGATAATTTCTGACGACGAAGAGATTTGGAGCTCAGAGAGAAGAGGGGAAACTCCGAATTTTACGAGACGAAAAAACGCTGTGAGAAAATTAAGATGCCTACCATCTTCGAGCGAGGATTCTTTGTCAACAGATTGAGAATGATGAAAGAAGAATTTGGAGACTGAAAACGATTCCGAAGAGGTAGATATTTAGATTCCTAAAAATTTATGTTTTTTGATGATGGAAAGTTTCTGAGATGTAATATTCTTTTCGTTTAATGGTTTGTATATTTATTACCCTTACCTTTCAGTTTTTTCTGAACACGAGCTGCCGTTTCTGATATCACTTGCGTCCGAGTATAAAGTTCGTTTTGAATTTCTGTGAAACTTAACGATTGGAAATAAATTATTGTTTCTCTTTTCGTTTCGTTTTTGTTTTTTCAAATCAAGAGTTCAAACTTACCGCGATTATTGTATGAAAGTACATCGTTGTGGAGTTCTTTAATGACGTTCGAATTATCGGTGATTAATTGAATTAAAGTACGTGTTTCTTCTACCTTTTTGTTCAATAATAATAATCACAATATACAAACCGAAAAGATTATAATGTGAATGTATATAATTTTTTGTGCTACTTACATCGTCGAGAACTTTGTTAAGCTTTTTATTTTGCGATATTTGTATATGTACATCTTGTAGAAAACCTGTTCCAAAAGAAGCGCTATGCTTCCGAGCCTGAAACAATGTTATAGGTATAGATTATATTCAACATTGCGATGATTAACTCGATTCAGTCTAAATATAATATAAATGTAATATATTCAATGGTTAATTAGAAATGCTAGACGTAGCTCGAAGAATGACCTGAATATATGAAATACATAATTTCAGGTTTCTAGTTCGCGCTTCTTTATTTAGTGATGAAAAAGAAAGTATAGGTATATAACAAACAGAAGATGAAACACCTGATGGATTTGAATGTAATTCTAATTATCAGATTTTACAATTGGCTTTCTAAAGCATAAGGGCAAAATACTAATTGAATGTTGTTGACATGTGACTGTCACTCTTTTTCCATTAACAAAACTTCAGATTTCGAATTTTATGAAAATGGAAATAAAAAACACTGAAAATCTGTCTAGCACAAGAGAAACCAAAAATTTATTAATAATTTAATAAAACTGTTGTTCTTTTTTCATTTTTTACTAACAGCATATAAATCAGGTAATCGATCGCGAGTCATGATGGTTTGTGAACTAAATTAAGGAGGAACGTTAAACGATGAGCAAACCAAACAAGGTGGTATGCCTTATTATCAGCGTTATCAGCAAACTGTAGATAATAGATAGAACCATAATAATGATGATAATAATGATAAGTAGGAAAGTAAAATTATTCCACAAAGTCTTGATGCACTTGACGCTAATAAGTTTGAGGAAAATTTAAAAAAGGAAAGTTGTATAATATTCTTTCGTTTTTAACGTAATGAATAATTATGTGACACAGCATTGGTTTCGTAATATCAATTCCTTAGTAGCGCGTAACACACTAGTGAATAAAAACTAGTTCATGATCCACATTGTACCTACGAAGAACCAACGAAAGGATGTTTTGCATCTGAAATGGAATAGGAAATAGACACTTTAGAGGCAGCTGCTGCTCTACAGGCACCAGCAAGGCCAGAGTTAAGATCAATTTGAATTCATACATTGTGTAACAGTGTATGTAGAATTTTCCACCGTTTCGTTTGAACGTACCCATGAAATTACGTTCTCTAAAAATAGCAGAAATGAATTTAAAAAAAAATTAATAATTATATTTTCACTCACTCCAAAATTTGACTTCAAACTTCAAATTTTATTTCAAATTCTAAGTAACTAAATGGTAAGTATTATTTCTTTTTCAGAATATAGTTTCAATCAATTTTGAAGCCGATCAATTATCGCTTTTCGATGTGGCCAATTAATTGATAATAGAACATATAATATAGCTTTAACTTTTCAAATAAACAATATAGGTATAAGACCGGAAAAATGATAAATCTAGATCACTTTCCTTCAGTCATATGTATGAAATATTGATTAATGCTTCAAGAAGAACACATAGTACCTCAAAAATGTATAACAAAAACCGAAATAAGTTATATAAACGAGTCTGTGATTTATACATTTCTAGATAAATAAAAACATAATATAGTTTACTAATATCAAAATACAATTCGCATTTAAAAATATACCTTTGTTTTATTTTATAATCGATATACTATCTACTATATACTATTGAAAGATATATATGATAATTATTTCTTAATAAAATAAAATGAAATGAACGAAATTGGTTTATTTTGTTGTTGGGTTTAAAATGATTTTATTCAATCTCTATAATAATAATAATATATATATATATATATATATATATATATATATCTGAATTTTTGTTCTGTTTATCAACAATATAATATATAATATAATATAAGATATAACAAATACAGACATTCTATTTTATTAATAATACCAAATTTATAATAATAATAATAATAAAAATCAATTTATCAACAATAATGATGATAGTAGGAAGACTGATAATATACTTGGAAAGATTTATAATAATGTAACTGAACATTAGTAATGGTAATAATACGAATTCTGTTTAATTAAATTGTAATTATTATTAAGTAATACCTACGATAATACAATTTGCATACTGTGAATAAATGTTACATAAATATGGTTTGCACTTAAAATTTGAAGCTTGTATGAGGCTGAAATTTGTACGCATCATCAGAGATTTCTGAAATCGTTGAAATAAGTTGTAAGTATCTTTCTGCATGGAGAAAAATTTCAGCTGATATTATTTCTCATTTTGTTGTGTTGACGTCAAAATAAACTACAGCCTCATAGAAATTTTGCAATTCAACGGATCACTCATCAATATACGGAATTTTCATTTTATTTTATTTATCGCAGCCGCAGTCCTGTAATACATACTACCTGCACACATAACATATCGTTCGTAAGATTCACATAACTTTTAAATTATGAATGCTTTATATCTATACATTATTTTCATGGATGTAATGTAATATTATATTATTATTTTATTTTGTACCATCTACTATATTTCATATCAATGTGATTACTTAACACACAATAAAATTATTTGAAATAATAATAACAATAATAATAATCAACTAGTGTTTTACAAGGCAGATCAGTCAGTCTTATATGAGATTTACTTTATTTTCACTATTCTTGTTTTGTTCAATCCACGACGGGCTACTGATAGGAAGAGATTTTTGTTTTTTTGTGTTCATATGTATTATGCATTATTATTACTATTTTTCTTATTCCTAAACGGAATATGAGACTATAATAAAGTCAATCATTAGTACATTTTCCTGCATACTTTAGAGCGATATCGCAGCAAAGTACATACATACATATTCTTATGTTTTTATTCGATGAAACTATTAAATAATAATAAATTCTCTCTTAATATTAAATTCTCATTATACGATGAAAACCTCAATATTCTATGGATTTATTTGTTTATTCATTCATTTAGGTACTAATTATACGTTATTGATAGCAATACCATATACTTTTATCCTTTCTTATGGAACAAAAAATATCGATGATTTGATATCGATGATTCGTAATTTGTACAATATATAATTAGTATCGAAGGAAATTGACACGCAAATTGTAAATTTACTACAGTATAATTAAATTATATACTTGGTATATCGATTACGAAAATTTCTAATATTCGTATACATACAATGTCTGCCGGACTCACATTATGATAATACCATATATAATACCTAAATACATAAACAAGAACCAAATATTGCACAATTTTTTGTTTTTCAAACGTTAAAATACTTGAGTATATACCAGTGGTAATATATACATATACTATGGAAAACGTTATTTTCTCTTCTTCAAATTATCAATAATTATTTCGAATATTATAATATTGTGCTCACTATCAGAATATCAGAATAATCTTCGCTTTCTACTGTTCACGTAGGTTTCTTCCAACTATTTATCATCAATCCATTTTGTTTCCTCCTCAATGAATTCAATTGAGAAATTGAAATACTGCTTGAATCTTTTTTACATCCGCCACGGAATAAAAACATTCAAATTATAGATATTACTATCTCCGCTGTTCGTTTTTAGAAGATTTAGAAATTATCATTTACCGAGACGCGGTTCTAGTCCTAACTTTATCTTTGAGATAATCAATGACCTGAGTTTGTGAGTGTCTAATAGCAATTTGTAAAGGTGTAGCAGCTTCTTGATTTAAAAGTAAAGGATCAGCTCCTGCGCCAACGAGCTGTCTCGCAACCGCCATGTGTCCCGACAAAGCTGCGGCATGGAGAGCGCTCTCCCCATTCTAGGAGATGAAAGAACTATTAATCCTCAAGTCGTTTCATATACACACTGTGTTTTAGAAAGTACTATCAATCAAAGCACAGTCTGAAGTTGCAATCTTTTCAAGAATTAGAGCACATTCAGAGTCTTTCTTACCGGGAGGATACCCAGCGAGGGACGATACTTTAATAGTTCGCCTATCACTGCTGAATGTCCCTTATGCGCAGCTTTGAAAAGCGGAGTTGCGCCATCCTGCACGAAAATAATATGACATCAAAAATTTAAAAGAACCAAGTTTTAAGCATTGTATTTTCATGAACAAACAAAAAAATAACGATAATATCGTCATATTCACAAAATTGAATGCGAAAATTTGGAAATATAAATGTTTTCTTGAGAATTTTAGGAGTGTGTAATAATTTTCCATGTTTAATTTCGCGTTAATGATTCAATATATGAGTATAAAATACGAATTCTGAGTCATTCTTCTTACATGTCTAGTTGAATCGACCCTTGCCCCAGCTTTGAGAAGCCTTCGAACGACATGATCATGTCCCATCTGAGCTGCGATCCAAAGAGGAGTAGCTCCGTCTGTTCTGATTGCATCAGTCTTAGCTCCTCGTTCTAAAAGAACTTCTAGAATACGAACATGACCATTTTGTGCCGCTATAAAAAGTGCCGTTGCTCCATCCTATAAGTATAAGGAATTCACTTATCGCACAAGTTGGAAAAAAAACCTAGCAAATCAGAAACAACGGAACCACATGCAACGCAATAAATCTTGAGTAATTATTCGTTTTAATTTTGTTGTTTTGTTATTTAAATGCCATTATGATTCACTGATTATATCAATTACCCAATCGATACCAAAGCAATTAAACTGAATTTATAATTGTAAGTTAATTAATTAAAGATCATTAGCTGGATTCAACACATGCAGCGCCTTTTGCTCGCTGGTAGCGGCAAGCGGAGTGGGTTGGTGCGATAATACTCTGCTGCTTTGTGCACCAATCCACTCCGTTTGCTGCTACCAGCGAGCAAAAGACGCTGCATGTGTTGAATGCAGCTATAATGTTTGGTTGATCAGATGATGTGAAAAAAAAACCGGAATTATTTTGTTTTCGTTTTTTCTTACATTCATTTATCTAATCAGCTGTATAAATTATAAACTTTTGATAAAAAAAATAAAACAAAAAACACGTGAAATAAAGAAAACCTGTTCCTGGTTTATGAGCAACTGTTTAACGAATAACTTATTAATTGGAAGGGGGACTTTTTTCGATTCAACCGTATTTTATGATTAATTTTTTCTCTTCTTTCTTGCTGTTTGTTTACAGTTATTTGTAAAGTATACATATAGGTATATACTTTCATGTGTGCGTTGACATTAGCGCCTCTATCCAAAAGTCCTTCGACAACATCAAGGTGACCGCATTGGCAGGCAACGAAAAGTGGCGTTCCTCCATCCTGTGAAATATTCATGAGGTTTAAATGTTTATACGACGTCAAATGCAATAAAATCTCGTCAAATTTCCGGCGTTATTATTTTCCATCAATTTGTTGTGATTAACATTATTGGTATAAACTTGAGCCTTATGAATGCTAATGCTTGTAGGTATACATTTGAATGTGTAAAAATTCAAGTAGATAAATGGATATTAAATTTTATGAGATATCTACATACTATAGAATATTCTGAATTTCAACACATGTAACATCTACGAAAAAGTTGTCGCGGAGGTATGAATAATAAAACGGGGCTCCTTAGTACAGCAAATTTGTTCGAATTTCGAAAACGAAAAATCTTTCCAACTCGTTGAAAACTTCTTTTATTAATATAAATTTCACAAATTTGACAAACTTCATTTCAGAAATTGAAGTTTATTTATTTACTTATTTGTTTTTTTCATTTTTCGGCTTTTTCAATATTTACCACGCTACAAGAATCGACGATCGCTCCGTTGTCCAATAGCAGATTTACAACATCTACAAAGCCTCCTTGGGAAGCGAAGAACAACGCCGTTGTCCCTGTCTGTAACAATAATACACATGCGAAAAATGAAGAGAAGAAAAACAAAATAATCGTACGCTGTAATTAGCTTACACATACTATGTACTATAAAATTAATAAATCATAAGCTTATATAAAATATTATTCAATCGAATATTCAAACGTATTGTTCTTTTCTTGTTCCTCGTCTATATTCAATTTCAATTTCAATCTCTCCTCTTCATACAAATAAATAATTATATTCGAACTTTTTTCCCTGTACGCATTATAAAATTATTATACCTTCTTCCTTGATTATTATTATTATTATTATCATGATTAGCGTTATTATGTATTATGTATATCTCTACAATATTCAAGGATGAGGTCATGTATAAACCGCTAGCACGACCACGAGTGTATAATATGACATGACATAATATAATATAATATAATATAATACGATAACATTTAAATGTCACGTTTCCTGTTGCGGACAATTTAAATCCGGCGTGAGAGCGAGCGCGCGCGCGCGCGCGGAGGTATTATGTAGGCGGACGTGTTTGCGGCCTCTGTGGCTAATAGAAAATGTAAAATAAGTGGAGGAAAAAAAAAAGAAGAAAAATGATAAAACAACTAAGGAAAAAGCAACTTTTTATCACATTGGTTAAACGGTCATTGACACTGACGATGTATGTACATGTAGAATTATACTGATGCACGGCAAAACTATTATAGTATAAGTACATACATGGGAGGAAAAAAAACAAGAAAAATTGTGAAAAGGTCCGAAAGCTGCAGAGTATGATGGAATTTGAGAAATAATTCATAATAATAACCGACTATTTCATGTCAACAAACTGAACGCAGGGGGGCTTTAGAAAATCGAATCCCCGTCCTATTCGACGAGACGGAGGCCTATATCACGTTAATAAAATCAAATTGATTAAATTCATGCGAAGAAACAACCGATAATATATTTTGTAATTTTGTTGGATTGTACCAACAACGTTATAAACTTCAGCCTCATCTCTAATATATGCGTTTTCAACCGTTCACCTATGAATTACATTTTCATATTCCCACTCGACGATTGCGATTGTCTCTTATATATTTTCGAAAATATATTCTTTATCCGATAAAATTTGTTCCCTGTAAACGATTATAGAAGAACAAAGAATCTTTCAATATAATGCGTGAGTATATAATATAATTTTTGTTCTGAAGTACCTGCAGATCCGTTAAAAGTTTCAAAAACGAAGAACAGAGAGAACAAAGATCCAAGAAAATAGTTGGACATGCAAGATAACAGCTATTACGGAGAGATGCCGAGAACTTCTTTTCTTTTTTTTTTTTCTTATACCTACAGCCCGTTAGCTTCGTCGCCCTTGACCCGGTTGAAAAAGTAGGAACAAAAAGCGAAAAACCGAGGAAAAAAGATTGCCTCGATGTACTAGATACATAAACAGAATTACGGATAGACAGAGGTATAATTGCCTATCGTAAGTCATTATCACATGGACAAAAGGAAGGAAAGAAAGGATTATAAAAAAACGAAACAAAAAAGGAACACAGAAAACGGCGATTGTTATTCCACACGCGATATGCGGTATCAGATATAGATATATAAGGTATAATTACATAACATTATGTATACCTAAAGTAATGTTAACGTATGTACTGCGTACATTTTGCATTGTAAGTACCTACGTACGTATATGTGCATATACTACCTAAAAATGATAATAATAATGCCCGTGTACCCCTGTTTGCGTAACCGCGTAAATTCAAATTTTACGAGCTTGGGTCGTAGAATAATGATAGGTATATGATATAGCAAGGACGCGACGCGCGCGTCCCGGTTGCGAGATTTTGTTAGATCATATATTTAAACTTTCAAGGACGTAAGGTTTAAATATAGTAATGTATCTATATACACAGGCATATATGCCTAAGGTGATAAATTTCTCTTATATACATGGATAAATGCATACATATAGGTATAGCCATAATGTGCTACAATTATCTAGGTAATTCAGAGTATTCTGTTCGTACAGCATACCGTAGCGTCTATACTGTATAAAATTACATACGATAAACCATCGTAGGTGTAATGTATAACGTAATTCGCTACTATATAAATATCCATAAGTAAACGCGTGCGATGAAAGAGAATGAAGAAAAGAAGAGAACGAGAGGAGAAAAGAACGACTCCAGAAGCTATAATACGGCGCCTCTTATATTCGACCGACCTTTAATTCATCTGCGTATATACCTGTACCAGACTATATCTACTTGGCATAGAGATATACTTGGCATGTAACACGTATAGATGCGTGCGTTTACTTGGGAGAGAGGAGTATATAGCAATATACGCATAGAACGAAGAAATTCTGTTCCGCCAGCTAGCCGCGTGGTATTCTTGAAATGTTAATCGCTTGGAATGGGATAAAATGTATATCTATACCACTGTTACATACATTATAGGTATATAGAATGGAATCCCGCAAAGATTTTATACGCTATATGAACGTGATGGAAAAAATAGAATGCTAGAATGCTAGGTAGGCATGCATACCTATGCATAGCTACTGCATCGTCGTCATATCGGTGAAGTAATAATTGGAACAATGATTTCAAAGATCATGCTTCTGAACGTGACAATTATGAGGAGCCGGGAAACTGGGGGGGAAATATACCCTGCAGGACAGAACAGCTGATATTTCTGTACCAACAATTTTCTCTATTCACTACCGAAACGAGGAGTGCTGCATATCAAAATATTGATGCTCAGAATTCACGTGCAGTGGATATCGAGGTGGATAGTACGTATACCTATACCATACGCGTATGCAAGTCTGCGCAATACCTATAGCGAATCGACTTTCACTCTGCAGTGTCAGTCCCGCAGAGTAGTCGAGAATTGCAATTTTTTAGAGTAAGTGCGGAGGTATGAAGACGCAATAACTTTAGATATACAATGATGTGAGTCAGGTATGAACAGTCTTTGAGCTGCTGAAGCAATAATGCGTGCGTATACGGTTATTATCGTTATACAAATACATGTGAAAAATGATAAAATTTTATTTCCTGAGTAGCATGGAGCTTCGGCAGCGGATCCAGCCGAGACCTCAACGATCCGACGTAATGATCCACCGAGTGATGACAATGGCGTCACAAACTCACGATACTAAATATGCAACATACGTACACACATTTCACTTTTTATATTCATTTCGCGTTGAATGTATACTATACTTCTCTTCCTCTCTATTCAAGCTCATCGTCAGTCGGTATAAAGTAGACTTGAGAATTGCGTACGAAACCCGTGCATGGGGCTTTTTGCCATACTTTGGGTTTTGTGATGTACATAATATGACATGTGCTGTTGCATAAATTGGAAAATCGTGTATTTTTATCTTTCCACAATAAATTTCGAATCTCAGTAGCAAATCAGTGGATAAATTCGTGCGACTGAATGTAATTGGACGCGTGGTGCTTCACGTGCCCGTATATACATTTCAAATTCGAGACATTTATTAGAAATAAATCGAAAAATAATAAATAAGAATGAACTTGGGACGAACAGACGTATACAGACGTTCGATCGTATAACTAGTATGTATTATATACATATCTACCCGTCCCTGTATACATTTTTAATCACCTATTTCGCGTATCCATTATCGTGTAGTATGTGATGTTATACCTATGTATAGCGTGCAGAGTCGAATACGCAATTAGCATAATTTTTCTATTTCTTTTATACCTACGATGGAGCTTATACTGTATCACCTATATCATAGGAATAATATAGTCGAACAGCAATGTAGAAGATTGCAGCGGCGAGTAGTGGTCTTTGATCCGTGACTTACTTAGACGTAACATTGAAAAAGAGTCTATATTTGAACGCACGCGATACTTCACGGTATCTCACGCTGTACCATCACCTGAAATTACTCTATATAGGTATACTGTGAAGAAACGTAGATAAATGGGTATCAAGCCGGAGGCAGAGGTATACAGGTAAAGTGATAAGAAAAAAAAAAAAAAAACATCGCCGAGAGAAAATATAGGTACGAGTATATTTATTTCTCGTTGAGTGAGCCGTATGCCAACAAACAAACAAACAAACGAACGAACGAACGAACAAACGAGCAAGCAAGCGAGCAAAAACTGTATAAATACAAAAAGATTATACAGGTAGTAGGAACTTGATGCTGTACGGTACATATTAAATCGTCTGCATCACCTCGCGGTAAACCGCAGATACGAGATGCGAATCATCGTATCTTCTTTTATTCTTTGAATCTGGATGTATGTACGATACATGCAAACAATTATTATCCATACTGTACAATATATTTATATAGGTATATATCATAATATCGCGCGAAACTTAAAACCATTCGGCATATCAATTACATTACGTTACTCTGTCCACACCTTCATATAGGTATATATATACCTCCACTATAATGTATTCCCACTATTATATATTATAACGTGTCTATTCTGAAACCCGAGAACCGCATATCAAAGTTTTCAGTAGCGCTGCTACTCGAACGAGAAGGAAAGAAATAACGAAGAAACAAAAACAACAACAAAAATTGCTGGATTCTTTCATGCTATATATATAAAACTACGATAGTCATCATTTTTACGGTCAATGTCTACTCTCGCGTTGACACAATTTTTCTACCATTTCGCGTCAGTTGGGAATAAATGAGGAATAAGAAATAAGTAAAGGAACAAGACTAGAAGAAAAAAATAGAATAAATCAATGAATAAATGAATACACTCACCAGTCTTTTCGCAGCAGGATCGGCTCCCTGTTCTAATAATTCCGCAACCGCATCCGCATGTCCTCCCGCGGCTGATAGTATCAACGGCGTTGTTCCGTCCTGTACAAGTATATAATGAGAAGATAAGACAGAAATCAATTTTAAGGAACGACAATGAAGACGATGATTTCGTACGTAATCACATGCCGTATAGTTATTGATGTACTAGATGACGAACGATCGATCTTTACGTAAAGAATGAATGATTTTATTACTACTTAGGTGCGTACTGTGTACAGTCGATACCATTAACGCGCGACGTACAAACCTTGTCCTTGCAGTCAACGTGGACACGTCCGGATTCAAGTAAAACTTGAAGTCGCTTAGCATCGCCTTTGGCAGCGGCCAAATGAAGCTCAACGTCCCACGGGGACTCCTTCTGTGGAGTTTCATAATAACGATAATAATGATGAAAATAATTTATCTGTTACAGTATATGGAAGCTATTGAATTTCAATTTGAATAAATAATACGGGATGCAAACTATCTTAGGAAATGAGTTGAATTGAGGATGCTTCAAGGGTGAAATTGAAGTAGAGAAGTAAATTTATAAAGCGTAAATCAAGACCGCATACGTGGGATACGTAAGTAAGATTGAATAGGGGAGCAGAGGCTGTATGCAAAACTCTACAAAACCTTTAAAAAGAGGTACGAAGAGACGACAAAAGAATAAATAAATAAATATAATGAAACTATCAGCGAATGACTTATAGTTGCGTGAACGTTATAAATAATCGTGGCCGTATACATATAGTAGGTATGAAACTATGGAGTATAAATTACTACCGCCGAGGTATATGTACACATGCATACTGTATGTAGATCGAGAATTTAAATTAGAGGAAATGCACGTAATCGCTCTAGCTCGCGGCGCAGCGGTGTTATACTTGTAATATAACAAATGTATACAGTATATGTATGTATGTACGTATGCATACATACGAGTTAGTAATTAGCGTCGATTATCTAATCCTCGTGTCTACTTCAACTATAGTAACGAATTTCGCGTTGCAAACAGTATGGGAGTATAATATTCACAATGCGAAAGACTATACTATTAACTCGAAAGTGTCATGCATTTTGAAAAGATTTACAACCAATACCGGCAACGAATGGCGCGAACAGCGGGTAGAAGTACACACAAGGAGAAGAAGAAGATTGTGAAAACAACAAAAATTCAACGAAGGACATTTCTTGATAATATTTGGGAATTTACATTCATCATTTCTTTACCCGAGATTTTTTACGAAATCTGGAGGTTTGAGACTTCAAAGTTGGAACTATTTCTACTGAATGTTACTATGTATGCCCAAATTGTCAAGTTAAAATACAAAACATGTAGTAGCTGTATAATGGTAAATATCATTACGTGGCACTAATATGCGCGAGGGCAGTATTTTTAACAGTAACAATTATACATAGTATACAGAGGATTACAGTTAGAACAATGAGTAAAAATATTCTAGTTTATTCGGCGAAGTTTATTTTTACCCGATACTCGCGTCTCTGCGTTACTAATTGAGAATGATAATAAATATACCTGTTGCAATATGCATGTAAAATATGTATAATGATACGACCTCGCCGCAATGGTATGACGTCATCGGACTCGGACTAACAATCACTTAATGACCACGGCACGTACTACTAAACCTACTAATATTTCAATTTTTAAATACTATCTGGTATAGTATATAGATAAACAATTATACTGTGCTATGATCAATGGAAACGAAAAACGAAGAGAAATGAATTCTCGGAAACAATTGTTACAATCATTGTCGATAGATTATAGAATATTTGAGGAAGAATCGCAGGTATGTATTATAGTAACAATTGAAATGTTCATCAATACTATCATCATGTATAAGCATAGGAATAGCCATAACAATATGTCTAGTTGGATACTCAGACGTTCACGAACTCTTTACACCATAATAATGAGAATAATAGTAATAATAAGAGTAATAGTAATATAACTACGAGTGGCGACGATAGAGGTTCAAGATGATAATAGAATCTGTAATCTTACAATTCAATGTATTAGCCTCACGCAACTCGCGTAGATATGGTATGCATATACAAACCTTCATAGACATGTCAATACACTGTAATAAAATATCCCAGAACGTTGACACTACTAGTAGTACGGCAGTATTCAACAATACGTCACGTCGTCCGCAGCACAATAAATCACAATAGTTCAATTTATAAGAAGTGAAATAAAAATCCGATCGTTGTACACTCCCGATTGTTATAATTCATCCTGTAATCTTCGATTTCAGATATACTATTTATTGTTATTTGTGTTTGAATTATACTCGCGATTGAAATGATTATTTATACAACGTTTATAACTTTCAATGTCATGACACCTGATCACCGCGACATTCGATCAGTAAAATGACCAAAATAAATTAGACGGGAAAAAAATATGATAATTAAATAATACTCGTATAAGTGTAGAATTGTGCGTAACATAAAACAACAATTTTATCGTAACAGCGAAAAAATCCAGTCCGCAATTTGATGTATTACTTTTCGCATATACTTTCGATACGTCACAGAAACACTGTCACCGTTAGATGCAGCATCTCTTCTTGTCGTCTTTTCTCTCTTCTTGGATTATCTTCAACGGAGCGTTTTGGTCCGGCGAGAGAACCCGCGCGACGAACTACCTGTCACGAATCACAATTGAAAATTGACTGAATCTCAATCTGGACACAACATTCAATACCACGACGGACCATTCCACATCGCATGCCGGATTACGACAAGCAACGACAAGTGGTAGCCGCCTGGAACCAGGCACTTGGCTCAGCACTCTCGGCAGCAGTAGGCGACTATCGCTGTCAGTCTCAAGTCCGCTCGTCTCTCGATTTGCCACCTGCAGCACGCAATGGCTGGATAAGAAATCTAGAATTTATGAGTTTCCTCATTCGCCGGAAGATGGCAGCATCTCACAGGCGACTTGAAAACGAGTAAAAAAAACACGATCGACATCGCACGATTTTAGAATCCGAAAAGGATGCATTCAGCGCCCTCTGCATTCGAAATATTAAACTAATCTCGATAATATCGATAGTAATGGTTCTGCCGCGTTCTTTTTCCGGTCTATAGGGAACACGGAGGTAAGCGTGTGTCAGGTTTTGTTAAAAATTAAACAAATTGTTTGTGTTTTCATTCATATGAATGAAATCGAGTGATAATATCCAGCGGTTGTTTCAGATTTCAGAAATCCAACCATCAGAAAATGGAGAACGACGCTGGTGAATTTGTCGACTTGTACTGCCCCCGAAAATGGTGAGTGGTCGCTTCTTCTCGTCTTGTCACACGTGGTTTTATCTCATTCATTTTGCACCCCGATTAATGATTCACGCTATTTTTACATACCGAAATTGATTTTTAAATTATTTTTTGTTGTCTTCATCTCATGGAAATTGCAAGCGTATTTAAAAAATACATATCGTGGGATTGATATCGTTGTTTCTTTTTCATATAGAGGTTATGTCGGCTTCAGCCAATTCACAAGATTTGAGAAATCCGACAATAAATAAAACTAACATAAATACATGGAAGAAATATTGAAAACTGTAAAGAATTTCGTTATTTCGTTTTTCTTTTTTTTACTCTTTCAAATCCGGTTTTGTTTACATTTTTGTACAATTTATTTCATAGCTCGGCGAGCAACCGTATTATCCACGCCAAGGATCACGCTTCTATCCAACTATCATTGGCAGACGTTGATCCTCAGACCGGTCGTCAAACAGAAACCACAAAGATGTATGCAATTTGTGGAGCAATCAGACGCATGGTGAGAAACTTATCAAAAGACACAGAAAAAAATTAACCAATGATGAAAATGTAGATTCGAATAGTTATTTTGAAAATTATCAATTGATGAAATTTGTGAGAAAATGGATAGTAAAAAAAAATTGAGTATAAATTAGCATTCTCGAAAGATCAATAATTGATTACAACAAGGAATAGAGTTGATATTTTATTATATTATTTACAGGGAGAATCAGACGACTGCATCGGTCGTCTCGCTAAGAAAGACGGAATTTTAGCTAAGAACTATTAATCGATGTAATCGATTGTACTCTTAAGAAATCTTTCCATGAATATAATTTAAAAGATAAAAATGGAGTCGTTACTTTCTCATTCTGTAGGAAAAAAGACCAAGGTATCTAATTTTACTCATCCCAGATCTTATCCTGAAAGTCCTAAATATCCTGAGGTGCAGAAGAAATCTGGCAATTGTTTAGAGTAGACACCGTGAAAGGAAATTGAAACAGAAATAAATTTCATATTTTAGTATAATAGGACAGAATACGAATCTTATAGGACAAAATTTGTATTAATGTTTCCTGTTTTTCACAATATTCAAATTTCTGAATAATAAGAAAACATTGATAGCTCGATGAGTGGATAAATCAAAACGAGTCATTAATTATTTTTTATGATAAAGCTCTCCTCTTTTATTTACATATTATAATACATCACACAGATAGTTGTAGATATACATCATATTCATATCTTGCCTTGAATCTCTTCTCAATTTATTTATTTCATTATATTTTCTATTTTCTTACGTCACTTTAGTTTAGTTTTGGCCATTTATTTCGTATTAGGATTAGATATCTAAACGCGTGCGTAGTACCGATCCTAAGAGATTCAATGAACTACGTAAGTAATTCCATTATAATTTAACGCTGCTATTCAACATGACTTCATACTATTTATGTATATAAAAGAGTATAAATATTTTTTCATCGTTTAGGTTATTGGACAATATTCATTTCTTCGATCTTCTACTCATTCTATCTATGAGATTTTATCCTCAAATACCAGAACTCAACTACAATATAGAAAAAAATTGTTTTTTTCCCCCCAAATTCACTATTCTTCTCATAATTTTTTACTATTTATTCTTTCACACCATCCTCTGAGTAAATTCATCAATTGTTAATTTTTTTTAATTTTCCCATTTCTATTTTTTCTACCCAAAACTTTACCAATTCAATTCGTTCTAATTTAGCATCACTATCTGCTTAAGTAACAACAATCTCGAATAATTATGTGATGGATATACGAGCTCCAGATTTTTTATATTCATTTATGATTCTCAGATTATCTCAATCTTAGATTTCATTAACTACAAAATGGAATGTGGGACGTATTTATGAGGCTTATTCATATTTTCTTTTTTTCATAACGTGCACGTGTGTTTAAAATTCAATTATCGGGAGTTAGTATGTTCGCATGCAAAAAGAGCTAGTAGACACTGAAAAAAGATTTAAAATATATTTCACGTATCTACTTATCATAAAATTTGTGAAAAGTATTTCGAATTCAAATGAGAAATTTATATCGATTGTATCATAATTTGCATAATTCTAATTCACAATCACAATTTACAATGGTTCGTTAATTCATTGATTTTCTATATAAAGTTATACATGCCGAATGCAAAACAAAATTATTAATAATGATAACATAACAATAAAGTTGGTAACCTATCCAGATAATTAACATCCGCTTTTAAACGCACGACGAGACGATTTGAACATGAACAGAATATAATTGTTATTTCCATTAGAGTAATACTATTATCCTTTTCTTTACTAGTTTCACAGAGATGATTTCTCTATGATATTTCTACGATCTTTTTGAATTGAGTAATTTTGTTTCAATTTTCAAAATCATGTAGACGTCTTTTTTTTCTTACAAAAATAATATTCACACTAAAAATAATTAATATGATATAATATTTCAACGTCATTATAGAAACTATGTTTCTTGTTGCTCTTCTGACTGTTGATCTGATGCTTTAGACTTCTTCGGGTCATTCTAAAATCCTGCACCCAGTAGTTTGACAAATTAGGCTGTGGACTAACAATGAAGCAGTTTTCTTCTAAATCGGTTTTATAATTACTGCCTGAAATATTCTAACTTTCTATTTCTTCAACAAGAAAATCTTTAGTTTTTTTGTTGATTCGTTTATCTCTAATTTCGTTCGATAAATCAAGTTATAAATTGGTACTTATTGAATTTTATCATCTTCTACAACAATGTGCATTCTTTGAATCCATTAAAAAATCTTATTTGTCACTGAGTAAATTTCGAATAAGAATATTTTATACGATAGATACATATAATTGAAAATAGATTTTTTTCTTCTTTTTCAATTAATTAGATAATACATGCGTATACTATGATTAAATTCATTTCATTAATTCTTTGCGTCGATTTGACGTGTAGAGTCTGTAGAGCTTGAATCTAGTAAATTATAGATATTTTATTTCATAGTAAGGTAGATTTTACGATATCGAAAAGCTCCTTTTAGTATTTTATAACACATCGGAATCACTCCCTGAATATCGTAAACCTCTTGCCGAGTGTGCCTTTTACAATCCTTTACCTTGATCTATAAACAGAATAAAACGGTGAGTTATCAAGCGAGCCAGACCTAAAATGAGCTCTGAACTAAGTCATAAAAGATTTAATCTTGACTTTAGGAATTCTGAGATATACTTCTCATGCACACCCAAATCTCATCGCACGACTTCTCCCAGTTCTTCTTCCTGATAAAAACTCGAGTGTCATACGTTTAAAACGGGCGTATCAGACAGTGAATGAACGCGATTAAATCTACGATTCCTCAAAGTAGAAATTGCCTCCACTAAGTCAGCACGTTTGCTAAAAAAGTCAACTATCGGTTGCCCAGTTAACGCTGAGGCCAAAAACTGCTCTACCGTTATCGACCAGTCTGAATCACCCGAAGATATCGCACTCGATGGATTTCCGTTGCGATCTGGAGACTGATAGGGGAAAAAAAACAAATAAAAAACATTTTCATCGATGATAACATTTCTCGTCAAACTTCTTGACTCACAGTTTCAGACGGCAGCATTTCCTGCTGCGCCAATGAAGCTGCGACAATTAAACTATCCTCCGATTCTTCTCTTTCAGCAGCAAATTTTTTTCCAACATTACCAAGCTGAAGTAAAAGCGTTCCTGAAGACAAATGAATGATTTTAAAGTAACTTACACGTTAAAGAACATGAAATAGCTTAAATTTCTTCCAATGATCACCTATCGTAGCGATGGAATGATAAGTTTCTTGCTCTTCCGGTTGATCCAAGGCTTGAAACATATCGTATAGGGTCTTCCAAAGCGCTATAAAATGCGGTTGAGACATTTTGGGTACTGTTTTTAAATTCAGAGGACTATCTTTTGACGCGACCATCGATCTTAGACTACCCATGCTTTGTAGTTCCCAGGATTGATCACCCTGCTGACTGTTCAAACTCGTAGATCTGGATAAAGACGACGCTTGTAATTCCTCAGTTGCACTAGTAGGCATTTCTAATGAAGCTACGCTTTGCTCCATGCTATCAAAAAAGTCTGTAGCCTCCGCCGCCACCTCAGCTCCATCTGAGTAGCAAGAATTAAAGTAGTTCTCTTATTTTGATTTTGACATTACTAGAGAGTATTGAATGAACTTTCTCATCCTAATCCTTACCAGGATGTGCTGGCGATTCAAAATCCACAGCAGTTAATAACGGAGGCAAATGAAGAGTGTATAAAAGTTTTAATCTTTGAGTTAATTCTGCTGTCGCTGTAATTCCAATGGCTTGAACTGCCTCCCTGAAGTTCAAAAGACCGTCATGATTACGATCCATTAGCTAAAAGAAAATTGAACGAATTAGATTGATAGTTTCTTGAGATAAAAGATGATAGATGGGTATTTATTAATGCTCGTTCCGATTATACTAACGCGGAATAATCTTGCAGCGAGAGATTCGGCTTGTGTGCATTTTCCCCAGGGAGATAAACCGCCGAAAAGTATTCTAAAGAGTTCAAAATCTACTTTATAGGCCTCATAAGGCGGTTGAGTTGGGTCATAACGTTCTGGTTCCGTCTTTCTCTGGCTCATCAATTCCTCTCTTACTAAACTGAGCAAGTCCTGGAAGTGTACAGGAGTTCATTATTCAAGTTTTACGCTGAATAATACCCACAAAAATTTTCGACCACTTTCATCTCATTTTATATCACCTTTAAACTCACCTGTAATTCTTCTGTGACCATATATTTATCGACGACTACGCTCCTTATAACATTTTTTTCTATTCCGTCTTCTAAGCTCTGTACTACTCTGAGTCGGTGTTTTAATCTAAGACGTTCGATTCCACCGATCGTGAGTGTTCCATACCTTGAATAAGCTTCGTAGATTAAAGTTTGTACAGAAATGCTCTGAAAGAATAATAGAAAAATTTATTTCAAAGCTGAGAAAGTATTTCTTGATATATCTTCAACATTAAACTGACTCTGTTTGGGACAGCGCTATCAACAGGCCTAGGAAGAAGGGGTCCCTCGTCGTTAAATACGCCTCCAAGATAATCGGTGAGAAGTTGCATGGCTTCTCCGTCGTCTCGACAGTTTAATAATTTATCGTGATTCCATTCCAAGACGGTGAGGGCTATCTGGTGAGGAGAAATAAATCTTTCACAAAAATTTGATCATTTTATATAACAAATTCTTGAGAATTTCCATGATATCTACCTGGAAAATAACCTTAGCACCGTCGTAGAAAAAACAGTCCATTATATTGACTGCGCTACTGGTCGGCATAACGCTTAAAAAAATTGTCAAGAACCACGAGAGAGAAATGACTCTTATAAGACCTAATTCTTGTAGCCGTGCATGTAGAGCAGGCAGATGTTCTGCAGCTAATTCTTCAAGTAATCCTTGGTCCACTAAAGCCCCAACTACTCTACGATCGTAATAATCTGGTAGCAAAGATTCACAGACGTTGCATAATTGCCAGAAAGCAGCTTCTTCGGAACAGTAAATTAAAAGGACAGAAGCTACGATGTTCATGGCTTGACAATATCCTGAAAGATGAATAAAAAAAATTATTCAATGATGTCAAGAAAACTTTTTTCGTCTCATTTGCTGAAGTTTTGACAATATTTTTTTACCAATTTGTGGATTCCTCCATGCATAAGCAGACAAAACTCTTCTCAAAGCACTAATTCCGGTTTCAGATTGAAATGCGGGGTGTTCCGGTAAAGAACGATGCAAATCTCTTTCAATTTCTTCATTTGCTTGACAAGATTTGCCCAGAGATTGATCTACGAGAGATTTGTACAGGCCGGAGTTCATCGTCATTTCATTTATAGCACCTGGGAATACCAGATTTTATCAAAAACTCCATACAAAATTGATTCATAAAACGAGAGTTGGAAATCTTACCAGAAAATGTGAGCCAAACTTCTCCTCTGAGGGTTTGTGGCACTCCCTGAATTACCAGTTTTGCTGTATCCGTAGTTCTATACATTGTAATTCCTCGTCCATATTCAGCGAAATGTAATTCCCACTGTTTTTCTTTTGCTTCTTGTTTTATCGCAGCTTCTTGGCTAAGCGGAGCTTTGAATAAAGTCATCAGTGGAGGCTGAGACGTCCATTCCGAGGGCTTTGCTTCCTCGCAATTACTCAAATCGCTTGTTACACTAGGATGAGTACTCAGCTGATCCGAACTGGTAATAAAATCATCATTCTAATTGGATCACAGGATTCAGACAGATTCTCAGGCTCAAAAGAACCCAAGATTGGAACTTACATGCGGGCTATTTTCGTCTTTGCTAAAAGTTCAGATATTTTTTGTACAACAAAATCTCTGTCATGTATTTGAGCGAACAGAAATGAAGATCTGGCTGTTGTAACAAGGACAGATTTATCTACTGATGTATTTGAAGCCTGGTTTTCAACACATTCAACTAATCGAACTTCTCGCAATGGTATCACGAGCGTTACCATCCCCCGTACCTGAAGACATAATCAAAAAATAAGATTGTTCACTTAGTCATTATTAAACTTTGATTATCAATGTTATAAAAGGCCCTCTCACTCTGCTCTCGAAGCACAGATAGTTTTGGGATAAGTAAATCTTCCCCCAAACGTGTCTTTTGTTGTATGGAGTCCACAAAGTGGCATCGATACTTCCGTCCAACTTCTCATTACCTGGCAATCTGAACTGTAATCTATAAACTTCGGAGTGTGCTCTGGCGTCGAGGTCTCTCTTAAGAAAGGAGGGTTTCTTAGGTACATTTTTACTGCAAGTAAATATTTTTTGGTCAATAAAAACTTCAAATAGTTGTTATTCTTCAAATGAATATTGCATATTTATATACCTCAATTTATTTAAGAGATCTCTGTCTTCGTTAAATCCACTTTTTTCATCTATAAGTCTGAAAAATTAAGCTACAAGTTTGAAACGCGCAAAGTTTGGGTAAGGAAAATGATTCTAAGTTTTTTACAACCGTCTCATGCCTCTCACCTTTTCATAGCAATGTTGGTTAGTTGTTCCATTAACGAGAAAGTTTCCGATTTGTGAAGAAACATTGAAAAGTAATGCTAAAAAGATATTTTACAGAGTCGTTTAATAAGAATTGATATAAAATATAAAAAATAGAATTGATATAAAAATGTTATAATTTTGGATTTTAGATTTTATTTTTTATTTTTTCCTGTTGGTAGAAAGTTCACTTGATATTCTGATCCAACTCACTTCTTTATTTTCTCGAGTGACGACTTTGATACTGTCTGGGAATAGAATAGAGTTTGTTTTATCGAGTACAGTTATGTCTGCCCATCTGATTACCAACTTTGTTTCCTTTGCCAGAATGTAAGCATAAAAACACATATGGTTTACGGAAAGATAGAGCCATCCTTGTCTTGGAAACCGAGATTTCCAATAGCTGAAAATAAAAGTGTTGAAAAAAAGTAGGAAAAAAATATTTTTTGAATTGAGTCGCTTGATATTTACCTGCAGGAATAATAATTGACGAGTTTTTCATCGTGAGGAAGATTGAAGTGCTGATGAAATTTGAATGAGACGGTTTTAAATGACTGCGGATCTTCTTCTGTAAATCAAAAATAGAATTAGTTTATAAATTAAAATACCGAGTCTTGAATTTTGATTTTTGTTCTATCGTCAAATTGTCAGAAATTGTATTTTGTATAGAATTTGTTATTTACCATCGGCAATTTGATTCTCGGGAACATTATTAGCGATTATAGATTGAATCTTACAACAAACAAAGTCTGTTATCTCTTCTTCGGTGTCAAAGGACTTCAATGTATCCATTAAATTGGCGTGAAGCCATTCCCAATCTTTGACAATATCTTTTTCGGTCAAAGCGCATGCTACCACTGTAAAAATGGTCACGTAAATTGAATCTTTCTAAAAGAAAAAGAGGAAGAGCGTGATGCTTCATTAATTGTCTTCATAAAGATCACTGACAACCACTTTTGCGCTTTGCAGCTCTTATCCTCTTCATTTTCTGATATTCTAAGCGTTTATCATCCACAAAATAGAGAAATTTTCGTGAAATTTCATGCTTAATAATGCATCAAATTTAATATTTGCTATGGAAACTTGTGGTTAGTACAGCATGCCGTGACTCTGGCTCATATTTATGTTAACGTGTAAACTGTTATCAGCAGTTACTGTTGAGTCTCGAATCTCTTTTTTTTCTGCATGTGGATTTAACGATCACGTTCAAAGTATTTGAAACGATGACACATAATTATCCAACGACTAGATACGAAAAAGTGTTTGGAAAGAAAAAAAATTTGCATTTATGTTTTTTCAGTTTTCAAACTGGAAACGTAAGTTTAATGCCATAAACGGACAATTTCATGTAAGAAATTGAGAAATAATAAAAAAATGAACGAATGAGTGGATAAATTGTAGTATTTATTAGGTGTTTGTATTTTTCTTTATTTTCAGAGGAGAAATAAATAGAAAAAAGTAAAAATTCAAGTGCGCGAAGTT
The DNA here is from genome assembly GCA_963170745.1 of Phymatocera aterrima. Lineage (NCBI taxonomy): Eukaryota > Metazoa > Arthropoda > Insecta > Hymenoptera > Tenthredinidae > Phymatocera > Phymatocera aterrima. The sequence goes on along the minus strand of OY720663.1, from coordinate 17,423,702 downwards.
CATTACTGTATTGTTTTTATCATTTTAATAGATATATTTATCTGTAACGGTATTGCAGATAGTTACATCATGAGACAATGATTCACAATGAGGCATGTTTTTTCCAAAGTTAACATAACGAAATCAGGAAAACAGGTCACAGTCACAGAAACGTTTTTCTCAGAGATTGTGTACTTGGCTAAAAGTTATCAAATAAAAAAAAAATTTTTATCTTTTGGCTATTTCAGAAATCCCTAGCAACAGAGAAACAAAAGAAAAAACACAAAATAAGAAATCTGTTTTTCTTGGTGTCATTGGAAGTGGCCAATGAATTGAGATTTTTCTTCATCGACAAAATGCAGCCAAAAATTAGTCCAAAATGTAATTTACAATTAAATAAGTTCAGAATGCAGTGTGAAAAGATGATACGATGCGATACTCACTCCAATAAACATCCGACGATGGTGTTTGATGTAGGATTCTGAACGGCGGTGGTTTTGTATCAAATACACTGTCCAGAGTTCCGACCAAAATTGATGTTAAGCCTTTAGCTTTACCGTGACCCTTGCGACGTTGAAGTACGAAGTAAACTGACGCCTGCTCCGTTACCCTGTTTGTTATTATTATTATTATGATTATTTATGACAATTTTGCTAGTGAGACGTTGTTTTCTCATTCATTTTACTGCTTTTGATTTTTTTAAATATTTTCGCGAAGAGAATCCAGTAGACCGACAATCGCGAGAAAAAAGTAGAAAAAGAAATCGCCTAGAGAATGTAAACTCAAGTCAAGGTTAAAGAAAGAACGCAGATATGTGAAATTATATGGATAGTAATGATTATTTCTATTCTAACTATAGTAATAAAATAATAGAAGGTGAATTGAAGAAGATTGGAAAAAAATTATATATCGTGGATACATAATTATTGTATACGTGCGATGCTATGTAATGAGTATTGTTGAAAGTGACAACTGCCAGAGAATATAGAATTGAAAACAACAGAGAATATTGCCGTATGAATAATTAACGTTTGTTTACGAAAACAGATTATTATGTGATTGTAAATAAAGCGATGTAAGTATATGTTTGTTTGTTTTTTTTCATTACCAAAGGGCATTGGCCAGTAAAACTTCTTCTGGCTTCATCCACATCTTCCTCGTTGTCGGTACGGCACATGCATAAGGTACCAGAGAAAAGAAGAAGAGGAAAACGAAAAAAGGATAAGGATAAGGAAAGCGAAAACAGAACAGGAGGACGATGAGGAGAGAGGAGCACGAAACACGCACCAAAAATAAAAAAAATGATAATTATAGTAATACTTGAACCGCGGATTCGAATTATTACACGTATCAAAACGAAAAATCCTATTTATTATCCATATATATAGATGTGTGCATGTGCGAATGTTTGTTTGTACATACAACCTAGCTTCGGACTGTCAGACGTAAATGTTAATAAAAAATAATAAATTTATATCACTTGGGAAAATATAATCCACCGCGAAGTTGACTTGAATCGCGGATGATATGATTCAAGTGCTGGCAACTGTTTGAAAATTGATGAAAGTATACCACGTGCTGCTGAAGGCGGTAACATGAAATTAAAGTAGAAAACTTGAAACATTCATTAAAGAAAATGAAATACAGCTGCAGCATTAATATTCTAATATTTTTTTAACTTATGTATGAAGTACATTACGATTGAAAATTTCAAATTCAAAACACTTTTTACGAGTCAAAAAATTAACGCGCCAAATTTGAACACAATGATTTTGAATCTGCGTATAAGAATGATTTTTCAGAGTAGATAGATGAGGATAAAATATTGTAGAATAAAATTGACTCAATAATTCGAAATTATCATCATTACGGAAATGAAATAATAATTAATCAACTACAAATGCACAATATAACGTGATACAAAAGTGTCTATAAACTTTATTACAATGAGCTATAACAGTATCCAGATTCTACAATTAAAATAATATCGAATGCTTTAAGTATTAATTACAGATATTTTTGCATTTTTCATGGCCGCAAATAACAAATAAAATTATGATTTATTATTCACGTTCATTTTCCTTTTTTTTTCACACATCATCGTGGTAGTACAAACATACATACATGCATACATAAATTTGTGCTATGAAATTGTTTTATGGTGCCTTTGTTTGTGATTTATAGTATTGTTATTAGTATTGTAATTAGTAATATTATTATTATAAAAACGAATATAGATATATAAAGCCTGACTCTAATTATTATACATACAATGGAATATGATATATGATATAATATCAAAATCACAATGATCATGTTCATTTAATTATTGATCTATCTAATTAGTTAACTTCATCTGCCCTTTCACTCAGCGTTTTGACGCTCGATTTCTGGCGTCAAACATTGTTGTATTACATTATTACACGCAAATACCTAACAATGTCTGACGATAGAAATCGAGCGTTTTGTTGGGCACAGAAAAGCTGGCTACAGTATAAATCTGAAATTTTCACTTCTTTGCATAATTTCAAAGCTGTCCCCCCCCCCCCCCTTTTCTCTCTTTTTTTCATCGAGTTATACTCAAAATATTTATCTCTATATTTATCACATATTCATTCAAATTTCTCTCAGATCAAATTACCTTATTGGCCGATTACCAATTGATTTTTACTATTACGATGTATTCTCTATATAATTCGATGCATTTACTAATTATTATTATTATTGTTATTTTTATTATACTATAATAATTTATATTTAATACATAATTACATGAAACGGTAATGGTAACTATGATAATGGTACAAAATTTCACAACGATTTCGGATTATTTTCATTATTCTGGTTTATAAGCTGAGATTTTTATAAGGCATTCACAGGGTTGACATAATTCTGTATATCATTCATCTATGTCGATTAATAAGATAGAAAAATGAGAGAGCTTAACAAAAGTCTTACCATATTTGATGTCATTTTTATATCTATCTAGAATTGGCCTACGAAACTTGGTACTAGAATTTGTATTATTCCGGAAAAAGATGAAAGAATTGTTAATTTCTTGAAACGAAAAAGAACGAGAAAGACAGCGAGGAAGAAAAAAATAAAGCATTTTATATTCTGTTTTTTCAATTTTTGTGCATCATATTATAGGAAAATATACGTTTCTATACATTCTTTGCATCATAATCTTTTTTTTTTCTTCTTGCTATGTTTTCCAGTTTCCGGTTATCTCATAATACATCTTTTTAATCTAGTCCCGAAAAATAGATGCTTACTCCACTCATTCATTAATCTTTCCGAAGCAATATTACGTTACTGAATTCTATTAACTCGAATATTACAGGAAGCTTTACAGGTTAAGAAAAACGGTCCTTCCTGACCCGGAATGAATGTGGATGGAATTATGTTGTACGTTCCCGCCGGAACGTCTTCTAATTCCAGAATTACGAATCCAGACCTGTTAGAACAAGATATTATCAATTAAGAAAGAATAATTGGAATAATTAAAAATAGATATTATTACATCGATTTCGAAAACGAATTTTCATCTTAAAATTTATTATTATGATGTCCCTATTAATTATAAACTCTTCTTCTTCTTCTTCTTAACTCCATCACAAAATATGGAAATTTATGTTCGAAGTGATCAATACTTGCCTAAAGCTTCCAGAACTTTTACTCCTGAAAGCGGTAGGACATTCCGGGTCGTTTAGAACGACGGTAACAATTTCAAAACCAATTTGATACTGTTTAGGACCTTTTAGTATAACTCGTAGATGATTATTATTGTTTGAACTATCTAGAACTAGCTCATATCTGGGATTGTTTTGATAAGTTGTTGGATGATTTCCACATCCGCCTGCGCTTATGCCTGACCATTGACCATCGGTAATCTGAAATTGGATGAAAAAGAGGAACAAAATATAGAGAAAATAGGAAATTTGAACGATATATCAATATATTCTTTACCACACAAAATTTAAATGCTTCGGCTAATTTTTTTCTATCGAATGTCCCAAAAATGATAGACAATCGTTACAATTATTTACCGATTATTTACCTCTTTCTCGTAACTATAAGGCTCCGCGATCTTGCGAAGCGTGAAAGGACACGATCCGTAAACTCTCAAAGTATAATAAATAGTGTTAGTTTTTTCATACTGAGAAATGACCAGAGTATAACGAGACCCGCTAGTTGGTCCCAGTTTCATTTTACACAAATAATGAGGTGAATTTATCCTCACACCGTCGATGTAGGGCGGAGGATCATCTGCGAAGATAAACAAAATCAATCGAAATTCGAATTTGAATGAGAATAGAAACAGAATCTCAATAATTCTTTAACAAATGAAATCCTCACGTGGATAGAAGACCCTTTTTCCATCATTTTGGTAAACTAAAACAGTTATATATTCTTGATTTTGTCTAAAATCAGCGATATCTGTAATATGTCTGGTCAGAAGGATCCATATTGCTCCTGTAGCTCCTGGCGCTACTTCCAAACTGAATTGAGGATTGTCTCCGATGTTATAAGCATCTTTAGTCGGTCCGATACCCGCTGTCCACATTCTGGAATGTTTTACAATCGACCATAGGAATGAATATAGAAAATTTTGAAGATTATTAATCACAGGGCGTTAAATTTTATAAAATCTTTCGAGAACAAAAAAAAAACAATGCAAATATCTCAAATATTGTGAAGATTAGGTACTCTAGATTTTCGTAACTCCGTTTCCAACTTACTGATGAATGCAATAAGTGTATTTAAACAATCCAGGGTTCCAATTTAGATAGAAAACATCGAAGAATTTACAAATACTATCGTAGTCAATCCAGAATATTCCATTGTCAAACTCGGAGGCTGAATCAGGGTCGTAATTTAAAGCCCGTTTCAATTCTGTTGTCCAATGTATCGTATCTAATTCTGAGTAGTTTCCTCTCCAGCGTAAATGTGACCAAGGATTTTTTAGCTGCAGGAGTCTGACACCCTAGAAAGAAGAACACAAAAAACAAAAACGAGGGCAAAATTGCGTAGAATAAAAAAAAAATGAATTAACATCTTAGGTAAAAGTTGTTTTAAATTGAATTACCTCTACATTTTTTACATCCAAAACTGCGTAAGCATGCGTTGGGACCAAACCGGTTCTTTCAGCATCCGCGTCAGACAATTCTCCAGTCGCTACTGTCACCAGAACATCACCTTGGCGCATCCTTCCGAGCAAAGTATCAAATAATTTGTCTCCGTTGAAATCAGGGTCGTCCAATCTTATCGCCCATCTTTCTGGTATCCACCCAGTTAACGCATGTAGATCGATGTTCTGTAGAGAATAAAAGAATGCAATATTGAATTATGAAATGCGGGTTGAAGTGTGCTGTCGGAGAGTTATCTGAAACTCACGCTATTTGATCCAGGAAAATCGTACCCTCCCATAACTTTCATGTAAGCTTTTTCTAGTAAAGATATCCATAGTTCTCCTCGATTATTAGAATAGGAACAAAGCAGTTGATTGTAACGGCTAACTGGTAGTTGATCGTCGATTATTACCTTACGCGGAATTCCATTTACATGAAGTTTAACCATATATTTACCTAGGAAAATAAATAACAAGAGTAAATATAACGAGATTACCAAAAGTCACAGAAGTTTCCAGACGAAATTGCACTAAAACGTACCGAAAGGATTGTAAATTGGTTCACTGTTTCTATTTTGTGGATAGATAATAGAAGTAACCAATCTTTTCTTAAATTTGGTTTCGTACTGAGCGCTGACTGCGAGTGAAGCAACGAATGAGCAATCAGAAACGACCTAAGAATGATAAAAAAAGTATCAAAAACCGATCGATTTTTAACCCGACTTGTGAGAGACCCAAGTATTAAAGAATACTAACAGTTTGTTTGATGCTAAAGTAATCGACGTGGCTTCCCATGACCATTTTTGGTTCTGGAAAAAGTTCATCGGGCCTAGCCCATCGTGAAAAATCAGGTTTTTGTTTAGGGTCGAGTTCCAGAAGTCCGTCTCTGTCTGTGAACGGTATAGCGTATTGAAATTTCTCGCTAAGATCAACGCTCATGAATGGGACAAACTTATTGTTGTTTATATTCGAGCTGTGTAGAAGAACTCTTTTCTCTTCGCCCGTATAAGCGCTACTTCCTCCAGTTACTTTAAGGTGCGCACTACTCCCTCGATGAAGAGGGGGCCGCTGCGGACTATTATCTGGATAAACGAAACAAAAATATTAATGATTATCCCACTTATAACAATTTTAATTGCTTTTTAATCTGAATTATCCATCCTTTACCTTGTGTCGAGGTCGTTGCTTTAACAGAAATTGTTGGACTAGGACTAGTTTCAGGTACAGAAGGTAAATCGGGCAGCGTAGTAGTAGTTTTTTCTTTCAGAGCTTCGGCTCTATCTAACGCAAGGCGCGCAAGATTAGTTAATTTTTGTTTCAGCTCAGGATCTGTTGGTTTCTAATCAAAATGACCAAGAGAATGAATTTTCTAGATTATATGAACAAGTTTTAGTAATTTTTGAATAGAATTTCGAGCGTATTTACAGCGCTGAGTCCAAGCTCGACTGCGTCGGTGTACAGCTTGATGGCAATGTCTTTGCAATCAGCTTCGTCTGCGTCTAAGGCTTGGTTGAAAAGAAAATTACATCTTTGTAATGCCGTTTGATTTCCCTGACTGTTGGATTGTAATTTTCTCTCTTGTTCTGCAACTGGAAAACAAAATAAAAGGTACGAACTATATATTTCGGTTTTCTGCTTGAAAATTCATTTATTTGGTAGATTTCTCTGCTTATTTTCTTACGTTTTTTTTCCAATACTCACGTAATTTCTTCAGCGTTGATATCCGCTCCTTGTATTCTGTGAGTTTTGAGGAAATCGTTGAATCAGGGGGAACAGTGGCGAGTCTTTTCGTCGCTACATCATAATAATATAGAGCTTGTTTATATTTATGTTCTCTATCAAATTGGACAGCTTTTCGTGCCGCGTTTAAAGCCTCGTCTAGAGCTTGACTCATTTTAGATGTTCAATTATGTATTCATGAGGTAATTGGTTGATTAATTAAAAAACGTAATCATAACCTCAAAGAATAGTTTTAAGGTTATGTACCGTATTCCGGAACAGAAACACAGTAATTTAACTGATTATAGGTATATCAGTGGAATTCCTTTGTTGAATGTATTACGAATTATTATTACACGAAAATTTCGAACAAAATTTGTTTGTTTTATATAAGTGTGGTTCACTGACTCAAGAATTGACAAATCACCTTTATCCCGAATCTCTCGAATCAGAATAAGCAGTAATAATTATTTGAAGTTGAGAAACGAAAAAATTGTAAACATCAAACGTCAGTTGATTAGTATTATTTTTTTTTTTCTCCATGTGATTATTTGTAATTCGTGTGCTTTTGTTGTTTTCAATCTTCGTGAAACTTTCCGGACGGAGAGGACAAGAATTTGTCCATTTGTCCAGGTTCTGACGTTTGTTGAGATCTATGGAGCCGTTCCAGATCAAAACAATAACATAACCTCATAATAATTTTTTTTACGGAAAACATAACTTCACAATCTTTCGGTACAGCTTATCTAATAGAAATATGAAGGAAACTTCTTTTTGTGTATGAATTAAGGACAATTATCGACGAAAAAGGTTTGTAAAACCAATTACTTGACTCAATTTGTAAGAATCTGCATTCCTAACCGCCAAAAATATGTTCAAATTATGACAACTTGTGTTCCTAACCTCTATAAATGTGTTCAATTGACCGGCTTGATCACAGGCACGTGAAATTGCAGCTAAAATTTGAATATAATCGAAATCACGATTTGTCGTTGCTTAAAAATGAGAAAAACATAAAAATAATAAATACTGAATCATGATGCATGTCACCGAACCTAATTCACGTAATTCAGAATTAAAAGTAGAAGGAACAAACTTTATTCGACCATGTCAACTACAGTAGAGAAAATAGGATATTTGACATTAATTTATTGGGGTTGTCACCTTTCTCGAAATATAATACAAATTTTATACAGAACGTTTATTGCCCCTTACGGTATGACGATCGATTTATATACGATGGGAAGATGGGCTGTCGTGACGGGATGTTCTCACGGTATTGGAAAAGCTTATGCGGAAGCGTTGGCAAAAATAGGAATAAACATCGTCTTAATAAACACGTCCAGAATGGATAAAATCAGAGAAATCGCGCTTGATATAGAGGCCGTTTATAACGTGAAAACTAAAGTCATAGAACTAGATCTATCCCAGGGTCTCGAAGCCTACAATCAAATAGAGAAGGAAATGTTTGGAATGGAAGTAGGAATTCTGGTGAATAATTTAGGCATGGGATATCCTCATCCAGAATATTTCCTTGATTTACCACGCAAGGAAAAAATCTATACCAATATTATACAATGCAATATTGTCGTCGTTACTAACATGTGTAGAATTTTTTTACCGCAAATGGTTCTCCGAGGGAGAGGCGTTATCGTTAACGTTGGGTCGTCAGCTGCGCTGATGCCCAGTCCTTTACTGACTGTTTTTGCTGCCTCTAAAGCTTACGTTTTGAAATTTAGTAAAGACCTTAATGCGGAGTACGGAAAACACGGAATTATAATCCAATGCCTACTGCCTGCAAACTTGACCAGTTCTTCGTCAGACACGACAAAATTAAACAGATGGATTTTTCCTACTGCCGAAAATTACGTCGAAAGCGCTATTGATACTATCGGCAAAGACGATAATACCACAGGATTTTTTTCCCATACTTTATTAGTCGGCATTGTGAGAATCGCTTATAAATTATCGTCAAACTTCGTTGTCAAATGTATGACTAGGATTATGGAAGGGAATCGCAGCCATGCTCTAAGGAGATACATCGGATGATGTTTTTAAATCTATTTTTTGGTCAATGTTATATTTTGTATCATTGTTATACAAATTATTGTTAATAAAATAATATACAGGCATTATTCATACCTATGTATTCTATTGTGATGAATTTCCAAGGAAAATCTATATCGTTAATTATCTATAAGTTATCTTCGCCAATCCAAGCTTTCTTCTTGAACCAGTCGGCATCATCTTGACTATCAAATTATACACGGAAGATGGTTTCGGTTCTGTAACCGTATTTTCTTCCTTCAAACTTCTAGCTTCCTGGTCTTTCAAGTCATTAATAGTTCCATTTATGTTCGAATTCGTTTTCTTTGTTCTCAGACTCTTTAATCTACATCGGAATTCCACTTCCTTTTCATCCTCTGAACTCGAATAATCTTCAGAATATGAATTAATTTTATCCATCATTGGCGTTGTTGTGGCGAGCTCTCTAGGAGTTTCTGGACTCGCTTCTATTAATGTAATTTTTTCTGTTAGAGTAGTTTTTCCTGTGCTTGAAGTGTTCTTCCTGATTTTACCATCCTTAGAATCTTTGCTGCTTGCATTTGGATTTGTTCCATTTTCATGCTGACTTTCATTATTTTTGTTCTGCAGAATCATTTCATACCATGATACTGTACTTGTCTCGTCTTTCCGTGAACTTGATTCAATAAATTTGGGACTTGTTACTGCCAAAGTTGTTCTGACTGTTACTGGACTCGTTTTTTCTGTGTCCAAGATGATTCTTTCGACCGGTCCTTCATGCTGTGATTTTTCACTGCTTAAATTTGAACTTGACGGAGTCGTGGATAAAGTTGTCCCATTCAATTTTCGACCCGTTTCTTGAACTGTTACGAGGTCCGTTTCTGTTTCATGATCTGTTTTTCCACCAGATGTAGTTGTCTTATCTCTCCTTCCACTTGTATCTTTGTTGTGAAACTCGGTGCTCTCTATCCATGGGCTCGTAGTTGCAGCTGTGGATACTTTTTCACCGCTTATTATTGCCTTTGTTGTTTTCCAAGTGGTTGAATCTCCTGTTCGAATACTTTCCGTAACTCGTTTCCTAGGTTTTGGATTAGTTCCTCTGGTTTGCAAATCTATCATTGTTTGAGACGTCGACTCTGCGCCGACTGGCAATCTTGTTTCTGCATCTATTTTTCTCTGAGAATTTTCTGCTGGAATAATTCTAGGTGTCGTATGAGTTGTCGAACTCGCCATTTCTGTTGTACTTTTCATAGTATCCAATGAATTCCTCAATACCGGTTTTTCAATTCCGACAAACTCACTATCCTCTGTGTAGTAAATATCGCAAGTAATGATCATAGTATTTATAATCATGAATCTTAAAGGTGTGTAAAGAACGTCCACCACTAATTCTGGTGTTCCTACTCCACCGTAAATCACATGCAATAATGCTCTGGCGTTATTAGGTGTTCGATTGAAACATTTGAAAAATGTGATCCTGCCGTTTGTAGTATAGGGCGACTCTTCTCCAGGCCAAAAAATCTTTGTACTAGAATATCGGTCGTAGGGATGATTGTTTCTAATTATAAAACTTCTTTCGAATTTGTGGTAATTTTCTCCAACTTGATGCCATCCCTCAATTATATCTCCAGGGATTGAAATTGCTTTATATTCCATGGGGATGGAGATAGCTCCACGCAGTTCAACCAAGATGAAAAGAATGTATGCCAACGCCTTGAGCATCCCTAGGAATTATTCTGAATACTTATTCAATTGTATCGCTAAGATTTTTGAATGTAATTAGAACGTGTGTACCTACAGTTATATAATTGACATTACATACCTGACAATAGGACCAACTGCTTCATTCTCTCAAGAAAAATCTCTGCTAATATTCATTCGTCTACATCACTGAGCAGGTACTGAAGTATCTATGTTTTGAAAAGTCATTCATGCTCTGTATTATGAATTCGAACTGTGACTTGAGCAATAGAAATCATAAAAAAGTAATAGCTAATGAGTCACTCCATCGATCATAATTATATTACAAGTGCAATCACTCTGAGAGCAATAATTGAAAAGAATGTGTAAATATTTTAGAGAGTGGGATTTATTTTACAATAACATTGTATAATGCATCTGCTCTCTTCAAATCCTTCGGCATGATTTCCTGAACATGCTGAATACATTCGTCACTGCAATAATGACTAATGTGAATTATTTAAATCGCATAGAAAGTTCAAACATATGACATATAAATTTGATTTTGACTATCCATATAGGATAAAATCCATTCTAGGGTCATTCAAATCATCCTGCTGTACTCTCAGTGTACAAAAACATTTCACAAGATGAGCAATCCATCTTCTAGCTCATTAGACTGTTCCCGTTACTATGATAACGCGTACAAGGAAGACGCAGATTTAGAGAACAGTTTGATAGTTGATAAAGAACGAGAAACGGTGAATATTAATTTCTATGTTATTTAAATTGCAGTATTTAATGTTAAACATCATAGTTTAGAATTCTTTAGTGCTCAAACAGCCCAGAGTTTACCTCAATGCAGTCCCTATTAACTTTCTCTGAAATTTAATTGAATTTTCAGACAAAATCGAATCTTAAATTTCTTACAGATTAGTGATAGCTTTAAGCAAGAATTATCAGCGGGCGTTGATAGTTTGTTGCGGAGATTGGAAAGAAATAAAAAACACTTTGAAAATTCAAAGGACTTTTCGATTTATACAGGGACTACAGGAATCGCGTATTTATATTATCATTATGGGAAGAATTATAACAATCAGTCGTACATTAATGTGAGTCGAAGAAGATTTATATCGCTACTTGAATAACTTCAATCTCTGAGCATCACATACTAATCGTAAATATGAAACTGATTTTTAGAAAGCGGCAGAAATAATCGAGGGAAGTTTGGACAAGTTGAAAACTTCTAAAAGGTTGATTACATTTCTGTGTGGAAATGCGGGACCATTAGCTTTAGGCGCAGTTATTCACCATTTGCATATTGATAATGAAAAATCACGAGAATTGATCACAGAGTTAGCAATACTCAACTTTACTTTCAATAAATGAATATAAGTAGATAGTCCTACATTTCAAGAACATTTTTTAATTTATGGTGTCTTTCAATTATCCATTGCAGCCTACGAGCATTATCTAAGCATGCTTGTAGCAGAGACATTGATTGCCCGAACGAATTGCTCTATGGAAGAGCCGGCTATCTTTATGCTTTACTTTTCGTCAATCGCTATATAGATCCGCCTCCGTTTGATGAGAGCTTACTCAAGGAGGTATAATACATTGAACACCTCAAATCAAAAGAATGAGAAAACACCTTGGAGTTATCTGAATGAGTAAATTTTCTTAGGTGATCAGCTGCATTTTAAATTCTGGTGAAGTCAAAGCAAAATCTTTACACTGTGAATCTCCGTTGATGTATTCTTGGCATGATAAACTCTATCTTGGAGGTGCGCATGGTTTAGCTGGGATCTTATTTATACTTCTTCAGGTGCGCTGCGACTTAGTGGGGTTTTACGATAATATTGTCAGAAACATCGTTTTTTAAATACAAATTCTAAACATTATGATGATTGTATAGGCTCTTCCATTTCTGACGGAGTATCAGCTCAAGGAACTGATAGAACCGACTATACTGTATCTTATAAAGATGAGGTTCCCCTCCAGGAATTTCCCCTCTTCTGTTGGAAATCATTCAGATAAATTAGTTCACTGGTGTCATGGAGCTCCCTCGATGACGATTCTGTTTTGCAAGGCTTACAGTGTAAATATATTCGTCGTTTCTAACGCATAAATATAAAGTTTAAGTGTAATTGACTTCATTCTGAGTTGAGATTATGAAAATCTTTTACAACTGCCCCACAACTCCTTTCAATCCAACATACTTTTATGATTCCATGTTTTTTCTACCAAATTCTACGACTAAAAATGTTCTTACAGATCTTTGGGAATCCTGAATATCTCCAAGTCGCTTTAGAATGTGGAGACGTTGTATGGGCTCGAGGGATTTTAAAGAAAGGATATGGAATTTGCCACGGGGTCGCAGGGAATGCTTACTCGTTTTTATATCTATTTCAATTAACAAAGGTGAACTGAATTAATGATGTACTCTTTCAGGCTTATCTTGCTTACAATACCTATTTCGGTAATTGATTCTCTTATCGCATACTACTATTATAGGACATCAAGCATTTGTACAAAGCTTCTAAGTTCGCGCAATGGTGCATGCAAGATTCTGACAAATATAAAACGAGGACTCCCGACAGACCTTTCTCCTTATTCGAAGGTATAGAAGTATGAATAAATGCGCAGATTACCTTCAGAAACGGGAAAAACTCTTCCAAAGTAACAACAAATTGTGATGAGATTTCATTTATTTTATTGTCAATTTCTTCCGTTATTCACTTTGTTCCAGGCCACGCAGGGACCGTCTATTTTCTTATTGATATTCTGAAGCCCTTATCAGCGAAGTTCCCTGCGTATGAGATATAATCAATAATAAAAAATTCAAAAAAAATTCTTCCATAAATATAGTGAATATCTTCCTAGCAGTCAGTTACGCAAGCTGTTATCAGTTTTCTTCTTTTTCTTGTTTACCGATTGTGACTTTCGTAGTTCCACAGTTTCTTGATTCAATTGTAAAATACTGAGACGAACTTGAACATCTCTGAATCAATCTCATTGTATTTTATACTAAACTAGATTCTATTTCGTTGTTTACATGGAAAAATATTCCGATAATACACAGTTGTTGGAAAAATAGAGAAAAAGAAAACATATTGTTTTCATTTTTCAGTTTTAGTTTCGTAGATAAGTTATTTAAAAAAGTGTTGCCAGAGCTAATTCAATGAGATTTCAACGTAATATTTGATAATATGTAAACATCGACCTTTAAACTCTGTAAAAAATAAGATAGAGTGCATAATATTAAAATCGAAAGAATATTTTTGCCCCTGAGACCATTGCAGAGGATTAAACAAAATTGTGGAAAGTTATTGAACGTATATCAATCATCGGCTTAAGCATGTCAGTGCATACAGATTTTGGAAAAAAAGCTTATGGAAGTGAGAGAGTAGTTCTCCCTGAAGAAGATGGTGGCATTCAACCAGCTCTAATTATCATAAACGACGATGGAAAGATTTTCGAAATTATCCGTTCTGTCGATCAAGAAACGATACAGAAATTAAAAAATGTAAGACAATTTTGAATTCACTAAGATGGTTGCAGCCTTATGCAGAGATAATGAAAATTCTTGAAGACCTCTTTAGTAGTAATTGATAGGTCTTGAGAAAATGTTACACAATAATTGATACTGGTAATGTATTTAATAACTAATAATGAATTATTGATGTCTGATCTGCGCAGGAAAATATTGAAGTCGAATTCTTCGGCTCTCTAGTAATAATGCCTGGCATAGTCGATTCCCATGTTCACATAAATGAACCAGGCCGCACGGATTGGGAAGGTTTTAATACTGCAACAAGAGCTGCAGCGGCTGGGGGAATTACTACGATTGTAGACATGCCTTTGTGAGCGTATTATCTGACTTTAGTAATAAGAATCTAGAAGTCCTCAGTCTTCACGATCAATGCTTCATAGAGGTTCATCATAAATTGATTTTGCAGAAATTCTATACCTCCTACAACGACGTTGGAAAATTTAAGAGCAAAGACGAACGAAGCATTGGGAAAAATATTCGTCGATGTTGGATTCTGGGGAGGAGTTATCCCTGGAAATCAGGTACTACATACACTCCATTTTATCGCCAGATCAAACGATGATTTCATTGTAATGAATTTTTATTTGAAATCTGTGTCTGTAAAACAGAAAGAACTTTGCGCATTGGTAGAAGCAGGAGTAGTCGGATTTAAGTGTTTTCTTTGCCCAAGCGGAGTGGATGAGTTCCCCCACGTCGATATCAATGACATTGAAAAAGCTCTGACAGAGTTAAAATCTACTGATTCAGTGCTCGCGGTATGAATTTCATAAAATTGTATTTAATTCTAATTATTTTTCGTACATACCTGCCTCTGAAATAATGAAAAATCCATTTTCCGTCAAAAAATATCTAGTTTCATGCAGAATGTGAGCTTCCAGATGCTCCGAAGATTACGAAAAGAGATTCTTCACAGTATGAAACATTCCTAGAATCTAGACCACCTGCGATGGAAGTGGAAGCCATAAAACTGGTTTCTTCTTTATGCAAGAAATACGGGTGGGTCAAAAGTCTCATTGAATATTACAATCGATTTAAATTACTGCTCATCTTAATAATTTTAGAAACAAAATTGAAAGCCTAAGAATTAATTCTTCAACGTCTTAATTTTCCAGCGTACGATGTCACATTGTACATCTATCGGCTAGCGAAGCTTTGGATATTATCAGAGAATCAAAAATTCATGGGTCTCATTTAACGGTGGAAACTTGTCATCATTATTTGAACTTCTGCGCTGAAGAGATACCTACAAACGCAACAGAGTATAAATGCTGTCCCCCGATAAGAAGCCTATTCAATCAAGTGAGTTGCGTATTTCAATATAGAGTTTTAACAATTTTATTCTATCAAATCAATCTTTTTCTTTTTCTGCTAATAGATTGTATAGCCCTATTTCTCGAATTAATGGCCAAAGATTTAGTTTCTTTGTATATCTTTACAGAATAAACTCTGGGAAGCTTTAGAAAACGGTTTATTGGACATGGTGGTATCAGATCACTCGCCGTCCACTGCGGAGCTTAAAATATGTGGCGATTTCATGACCGCCTGGGGTGGAATTTCGTCTTTACAATTCGGTAACGTAAATCCATGATCTAAGTTTGACCTCAATAAATTCGTAGCATCTCAAGTCTTTCTGATTTACTATATCGATTTGATAAATGATTCCTATTTATTTATTTGTTCATAAAAAGGTTTATCGATAATGTGGACAGCAGCTAAAGAGCGAAATCTCAGTATTGGAAAGGTTTCTAATCTGTTGAGTAGAGCCCCTGCAGAATTGTGTGGATTTCATGATAAGAAGGGGAGATTATGCGAAGGAATGGACGCGGATCTTCTCATCTGGGATCCGGAGGCGACTATCAAGGTGAAATTATCATTTTTTTCCAAATAATTCATTTCGTTGCAATTTATTGTAATTCTTAATTACAATAAATTGCAATTCTCATTGTAGTAATTTATTGTACCACTCTACGACTTTTTACTCTTCTTACAGATTGAAAAATCTATGATTCTACATAAGAATAAGGTATGTATATACCTATGTAGATACAATAATAATTGAATTGTTGATGTACACCTCATATAACTATTGAGGAAACAGAAAAAGAGAAGAGAATGATAACAGAAAAGTCAATGAGGAATACATGAATGATGATCACATGTATTTCTAATTTGCAGCTAACACCCTACATGGGTAAAGAATTATTCGGAAAAGTTTTAAGGACCGTTATTCGTGGTAATACAGTTTACGAAAATGGTAAATTGACGGATAAACCAATTGGCAATCTATTGCTATCGGCAGAGAATGGAAAATAATTATATTTCGTGCCTCGTTCTCGAGATTACAATTGTAGTCCCCGTTCGTTCAATCGTTCAATTTTTAATGAATTATTAGTTTACATATCTTTCAAAAAGTGCAATAGAGGACGTTATACGTTTAGGTAAAATTATTTATATGAATTTAGACCGCGAATGAAAGCAATTTTTGGCCCAAAATTTTGTCAACGAACAAAAAAATGGAATATTTTAACGATCTGAGAATAAAAATCTACTGAAGAATATTGGATTCTCGGATCGTCAAGAAAGATATAAATTCATTTTTATTCATCGAAAAAATTTTCGAACAGAAATCGCCTAAAAATTCATCTACGTTTCTGGTAAACAACTTCACTCAATTAACAAATGAAAAAAAAAAAGAGAATTTGTTTGTACAGTATAATAATAATATTATCACAATGAAAATATGCGCAGGTAAAAACAACAGAAGAGAGTATTGAATTTCATATATTTTTTTACATAATATTTTAGAACCCACATATGTTATACTGGCATGACTATATTATACATGTATAATGTAGTTTACAAACGATAAGGAAAAGACATTGAGATAGCTATATATCTATAGCTACTTAAATTACGTCATCGCGTCTTTCCAGGGTCGCCCGCACCGCGTTTAACGCGTTTATTAAAGCGGAATTTTTGCCAAATTATCCGCTTCGTGATTGCCTTCCTTGTCAATCTATTATAGGTATAGGTGTACATACAATGAAATCAATAATGTTCGATAATTCTTACGGCTCTTTTCTTCCTTTCTTTTTATTTATCGGATCCTTTTTCATAAACTGACATAAATATAAGCGACGAAATTTACTATAGATACATATATATAATACATGATGTATATACTTTTATGCGTAACAATCGATGTTTCAATCTTATTATTATAATACAAAATATTATACATATTTTTTCTGTCTTAATTATTTTCTACCGAGCATCTGATATTGTACAACGCTCGCACAGACGCACGACGCGATAATCGTATGCATGAGTCACCTTATTCCCCGATGACGTCAGTCCGTCGTACATACATATACATAACACCATACATGTAACATATAATGACTATATAAACTTAATCCGTACAAAATATTTATAAATGTTTCTTGGAACAAGCGTTCACCATACCTATACTATACAATATACAATACTGCACTTGTGACATTTAAGGAATTAACTGAAATTACGGACATACCATACCATACATATGTATAAATTGTTAAGTTCTCCAAAGATCGTTGAGAAAAGGCGCTATGAATGCGCACGGGTTTAATTCTTGGATTCTTTAATCGATACGCGCGTATAGTATAGAAATGTGTATACCTACGATACACCTATATGTACTATATCATCTATAATGTATACCGTATATTCGCGAATACATCTAATTCTGATGAACAAAGAAATGAATGAAAATTCTATATCACGCTCTGATAAATTAACATCATTTATAAACAAGAAAAAAAAATCAAGTCAATCACAGCTACTAAAATTCCGATATAGTAATTAGTTGCCCATTCCTTTTTTTCTTATTCTCTGTTAAGAATATCATATTTTTATGAAATCTTAGTTTCAAATATGAATATATACTGTATGCATTGGTATACATAAATCTCATCATACGTGTGTTATAAAAAAAACCCGGTGAAATTTCGTAGTATATAAGTACGACGGAAAAAGGAACAGGATGTTTTCTATATTTAACTATAATTTAAGTAAGAGAAAAGGCATTGTCTTAGCGCCGTGCGGTGGGAAATTAAAAAATGATTGCGCCGCGGTATGGTTCATATACCTAAGTATATTTTCCCTTTCAATCGCGGTTTTATTCGGATTGTTGAGAATTGAGTCGCTTGTGTTGAGTAGGATACTGCGTGGTGGTCGGCCACTGCTGGCCACGGCAGCGTGCAGCACTTACGGCTATACGACACGCGGCAATCACGGTCATACGAAAGGGTATAAATGTTGCGTGACGTCATTGGATGACGTCAGCATAACCCCCACTTGAGGCATGGTATTTACAAACTTCTACGCTGGGCCATGGTGAGGGCGAGGGCGAGGGTTCGCCGTCTGCGTTACGAGAGTGTCGGTGTAGGGTTAACGCGCGTTATTTATGCGTAAAAAGTAAAGTAAATAAATATATGTAGAAGTAGATGGAAATCGAAGAAAACGATGATGATGAAAAATGGAAAATTACTGAATTATCGACTGGAGTTGATGAGAGAATCGACAAATAGTAGGATATTTTCGCTAAAATACATCAGGTTATATTATAGATATGGGTATTAGGATTCGGAATATAATATACCTATAATATTATATCGAAATTTATCTTGTATTAAGGAGAGAAAAGAAACCGTAGATAATATATGATTCGAAATTTATTTGTCCCAAGTATACAGCTATATTCCAATGACCATAAACCTGTTGAAATGAAATAAAAATGAAAAAATATCCTCAGAGGCGTAAGAACCTCTGGAGAACTTGCAATTTATTACAATATAATATCGGGAAACACGAAATACGCGGCATAACCACACATACTATTGAGCAATAAGCTCAGCAGATGCATAGAGTGATTGTGCTAATTTGGACTCCCGCGTAACTGTACGCCGAAGAAATGTAGATCCTTCATTACATTTGAATCATGATAAAGAAGAGGGAAAGATGGATTACTATTAAAAATTTATGATACTCAAATTCAAAACATATTTGCAAATATTTTGATGAGAATTCGCGACCGATCGGCGAATGCGGAAGCTTGAAAAATGAAATATAAATTCCGAGGTGGTTCGTCGGCCGAGTACGAAACAGTGGCCATTTTATTTTTTCATCGTTGAACACGCGGAATGATACATATCGGCCATTTTGATAAGTGACGCGAGTTTTGCTCGTCGTGAATCGTGATCTCGACCAGTGACGAAGACACTGGAGTTTTGACGTGGCTGCTACGTACTTGCCCGTTTGCCCACTCCGATTGCAGCAAAGTTGGTGACGAGGAATACGTAACTGGTAAGTACTCAGCTGGAGAATAATAACAACCGCAAGCATGGACCAGGGTAATATCAATAGAACCGAAAAGCTAGTAGTTGGACATAACCCATCATGTTCATATTAATCTACATGCATATGTGTATTCACAAGAATGAAATAAAATAAGGGATAGCTTTAAACAGTGTCCTCTACAGACAGTGGATATAATAACTTGGAGAATATGGCGTCCAAAGAAACATGTTTGTATACTATGTTATTTCTTTATAAGATTATCAAAGCATCGCCGCGCACCCACCAATCCGCATACTTGATTGTATATTTATTAAAATTACTACCACGCGATCGTTAAATCATTGTAGAACACTAACATAAACGATTATAGTTACTATAACTGTTTCAATCTCTGGAGGAAGTACTTTATCACGCTACTGTGTTTACTCGTTGGCTTATCACAGATTATTAATAACATATAAAATGATTGAAAACAAAATAGAAAATAAAGGAATTTGTCATCCTTTTGATTATCATCTTTCTACTGTTCCATCTCTATCAATTTATTATTATTTTTAGACCGCCGCTTATGTAAATCTAGCTTTATCATTCGTCCGCGTTTTCCGTTCTTTTTTCTTTCTCTTCTTTTTTAGTTCATCACATATGGCGGGAAAATGCATCTAATTTCAAATCCTCTTATCACGTCTCATACAATATACGATTCAGAATTTAAACTCTGCGACAGATGATCAAATGACATTGGCATCAGCCAATATTTATATTTTTTCGTCGGTAAATAAATAAATAGACAATTTTGCTGTTTCAAATATGAAAACGAGGTGAAAGATGATGATTTTTTGCTTTTTAATTGAAAATTATAGTGAATCGAAATTTTCAGGGCTAGCGGTCCCCAGGCTATGGAAAGTATGGTTGAAGAAAATGGATCTACGGTTGACCCGTTGTCGCAAGGATCTCAGAGCGGAGATGCGGCTCCAGCGATAGCAACATCGGTACAATCATTGAGTAGATCGCAGCACCATCTGGTGGCATCAACCAGCATTGTGCAACTGACGCTACCCTTATCAGGGACTACGCAGGTATACAGGACACACGTTCCTGTGTATCGATGCTTTAAATTGCATATTCTTCTTTTATCTTCTTTACTTCTGAAAACTCAGTCAGTCTATCTTTTCATTTGATCCATAAAAAATAGAAAACAAAAAGCTCACACACACGATGCATACATTTTACTCAATTGTTCAAGCATGCTGTGGTCGACGTATTACGTTAAGTTATTCTCATCATATCCCTCGATTCTAATTAGGGTTTTCATTAATCCGTTCTTCTACTCTTTCTTCCTTTTCTGATGATTTTGCATAATGCTGGTTCACGTTTGTCCCTACCTTTCGTCCTTCCGACTCATTTCTAAATGTTTATATTATTATTGTTACTATGAGACTTCCATCGAATTGATTTTTATTAGCTTTCTTTATTGTGACTAGTGAGAATTCTAAATCTAATTCATACTATAATTTATATATCTCAAGCTATTTTCTGTTCGTTTCGGTCAGAGGATAGTCTTTCGAGCATAGTTAGCGATAGGATAGGGAAATACCAATGAGGGTGAAGTTTATGACGTTACCGTTACAAAATCACAAAAAAGGATGTCGGCGCACTTGTTTCTCGTGATTTTGTTATATCAGTGTTATGAACTTGAGCCTCATAACTTCCACCACTAACAAAGAAATTGGAATTGATATGCATGAACCCATCTAATGTATATACATAGATTTTACCATTTGCCTAGAATGTCTTCAACATTCTTCGGTCAAACGGGACCATAGATGTTCAAAATTTTAGTAAATTTCTACCTCCAATCTTTAAAATTCACACCGGTTTTTATTTCATTAATATTTTTGATTCGGAATGGAAGATATGTTGTCAGAAACGATCAAGTTAAATTTATCTAGTTACTGATGTATCTAATGTTGTTTTAGAATTACAGTAAGATCCCTGCTTTTTATACTGAAAACTATTGAAACTGTCTGTCTGTTTATTTATTTATTTATTTATTTATTCATTTGTTCATTTGCCAGATGAAAATTACAAATACTCGATAACCAAATACTATTGTTTTTTCATCGTCGTTTATTTTCTGTTTACCAATCATAGGTGCAGTCTGTAATACAGCCGAATCAACAATCCGTTATACAAACTGCGACAAACATTCAACCCGTCGCACTGTCAAAGGCAAATGTAATACTTGTGAGCAAACCAAATTCAGTTATCCAAACGACGCAAGGAAGCCTTCAAACTCTGCAGGTAATTTCATAATACAAAGTCTTTCATTTATCAGAAATTCGTCTAACCAATTGATTAACCTTTGTCCTATTTGCGATTACCTAATTCTCATCTTTGTTTTTCTTCTTGTCAAGGTTGTCGAGACAGGAAGTGACGATAGTTTTTCCGATGAAGAATCTCCGAAGAAGAGGAGGGACATATTGACGAGACGACCATCTTACAGAAAAATCTTAAACGATTTAGGCGGAGGTGAGATTGCAGGTAAATATACCTTGCACAATCATTTTTTTTCCACTTTTTTCCACACTTATGTTTTTCTTGTTTTGTTTCTATTGTTGAATTATTATCATTGCATATGTTTGAGAGAAAACATTACCGGGGCGTGAGGATCTGTCGCTCCTACAACAATTCTATTTCTGTTTCGTTATTCACTTTGTGCTCATATGAACGTCTCCGAAAATTATAAACAATGATCAACTTTAAAATATGTCAACAACTATTAAGCAATTTTCTTATTCTTAAAACGTTTTATGTTTTTCTTTTTGTTGTGTTACTGCGGACAATTATTAGATTTGCTAAACTTTCAAGTTGAAATTCGACTTGTTTCAAAATGAAACAAAATATTGAGAAAAAAAATTAAAAAGAGCACAATTATTCGATTATGATTATTATTACTATAATTATTCAACGCATTTTATTTCATTAACGTAATAATATGTCTTTTTACATAATTGAAGATCGTATTTCAAAATCCTAAAATTATCATTGCGTGTAAATAAATTGCCTGTTGTTGTAACACCTGGGTGATCAAATGGTAACAGAATTTGTCTTTTTTTTTTCGTCTCCTTTGCATTGATAACTAGTAGAATTTTGTACAATTTTTTTGTTCGTTTGTCCATTTTCTTCAATTTACTCGACCCATGAGCCCGGGTCGATTGGTATTTTTTTCAAATCTTAAAATCCTATACTTGAACAATTTAATATTATTTCAAAACTTTCGGAGAATTTCTAATTTGTTGAACCAATTTTCTCACCAGTATCTCTCGAGAAGTAACTGCTATTTTTACATTCATTAGTTGAAATTAGATGAAAAGTATTTCCAGTCGTCATCTATTTATTCATTTATCTTCAAGAAATTCAAACTTGCTTCAATATTTGTCGTTTCAAATGAATTGATAATTATTCATTTTTGATGGATAATATAGAAACATTTGTCTGTCAATCCTAACTCAATAGGTATTATTAATTGCGAGTGACCGTAGACATATTATTTTTCAATACTCCAATTTAGAATCACCTTCTTTGCTATTCTTTGATTGCATATTCTGATGATAACCCTGGTATGGAATTATTCTATGCCAATTATTGCATTTAGTAATAGTATTTAGTGCTAGTTGAAAAGTAGTTTTCTATTTAGTAAAAAATATCTGGGGTGTCGATGAAACTTGAAATTTGGTATCAGTGCTATTTTGATGTATTAGAATACATTTTTTTTTTTTGTTCATGACTTGTTCTTTCACACATGACATCAGAAAATTCTACAATCCCGGTAAAAATTCGGTAATAAATCAACAAAATTTGTCCTCTGTTCGGATAAAGAATAAGTAAAATTATAGAAATGTGATTTCCAAGTTTCAATTGGCACCCTAAAATCGTTACAAAAATAAATGGTTGAAAGAAAATTATTCATTCTCAAAACCAACTCTCTTGATTATTATTTTTTACAATTTTTGTAAATTACAGCATGGACGATCAGTTTCTAATAACATTATCTATAGCTTTAATTCAACACTATTGTTTACCTCCTACTGTTATATTTATAATACTATAATATACAATATTTTAGAAAATTTGTGCTTGGTGGTATTCATTTTTTTTCTGCTTTTTTTCTCTTTTTTGTCATTCATTCATCTATTTCCTTTTTTTTCCATCGAATAATATTATATAATGTATTGTTTTTTTTTCGCTCGTTTTTTTTTTCTTATCTTCTATCCTATCTACACTATATTTGCTTTTTTTGAGTTACTCCGAGGGGGAACAGAGGTGGGGCCAGAATATATTTGTAAATTATATTCACGAACACGTACGTCTAGTATTGTGATTAATTATTAGTAATAATAATAATAATAATAGTAATAATAATGATGATAATATCTTAGTGAAATCAATGGCTGATTGTCATACGTTACAATTAACGATGATTTTAGTTAGATTGATATTCCACATAAATTTATCTTTCAAATTGTTGCATTAAGCAATTATTTATTCCTATTCATGTGATTCTCCATTTGTCTATCGAATTTCACATCTACATCGAATTTTATTGAATATAATTCATAGTTATAAAAAAACGGAATTAAAACGAGAAAATTAAATTTATCAAACATCACCCAGATAAGAGGATATGCTGTAGTTGGTGAAATGCGGTAGTAAATAGTGAACGAATTTCTTGTATTGTGAAAAAGAAGAAATAGGGGGAAAAAAAAATTGTATATTTCTTTGTCTGTTGGTGAATTGATTATTTAGATTTTTATCAGTTCAATTGATCGACTAAATTGCTTCTCTCCCTGCATATTCTATTGTATTTTTATTAGTATATTTCCTATTTCGTTATGTCACAAACGCCAGTACGTACCTACATCCATTGGAACAATAGAAAACTGTAATCAAATTTATCAGCTAGCTATTTGAACAAAATTGATTAGCAATTACTATTCACGCAGGAAAAGAAGGCAGAGAAAAATAAAACCGAAGGCAAAAAAATGTTCGTCATCATCACATAGTTTGTAAATTTAGAACAAAACAAAAACAGATTACCTTTGTTTTTCAGTTCTCTTATCAAGATCTTTAGATCTAGAGAAAGGCGTGATTCTATAAATAATAAATACGAATAAGGCGTAAATGAATGCGCTGCATTAAATTATACCTATAGTATAGCCCACTGTCACTCGAGATTCAATTCGAATTGGGGGGAAAACAAAAGAATAATAGAAATTAAGTGAAACTTAGCAAAAGATGTATTTCACTGTATTCAAATATGGGGGGGTCGGGTTGGTTGGGTGTTGCAGAGGGTCAATTGCCCCCCCTCGAATCCTCTTCGGAGTGCGACTCGAATGTGGACAGCGAAGTGTCTTCGCATTCGCTCCATTATCAGACAGGTTGGTTGGCTCGTTATTCTATAATCTTAGTAACTATAAAAGTATGAGACCTATAAACTTTTCTTTTTTCTCTTGAATATCAACCTTTTACTGTTTTTTTTTTTAATTTTTTTTATGTAATTTTTTTTATTTATGAAGGAGATGCTAGTGCTTTTTTCTCTAGGTTTTGCTTTTAGCTTTTAGTGGTTTTCTTTTTCATTTCTTTATTCAGATATATAAATTAATCAATTATTAATCAAAAAATGGGTAGCGAGCTTCAAACTTCCTATCCCTGTGTGTACTGCCCTCAATGGTATTTTCTCACACGTCTTGCTTGGTACGCGGCATTCCTTGCTTATGTGGGGAAAACAAAATTGTTGATTGTTTTTTTGTTTTTTCGAAAGAAAGGAAATAATCTGACAAACGAATCATTCGTAGTTCAGTCACGGTGGTAATACATTTTGCAAAAGAATAAACAAAAATGAAAAAAACGAAAAAGATTGCCGATCAGCGTTCTTTGTAAAGAAATTTTTCAAATCGGCGTTCTAAAATGATCTTAAAAAACGAGCGGTCAAACTTAATAATAATATTTTACAGTCATACCTGCAGGGACTATTCAAATAGCAACGCAGGGGGAGGGTGTTCCAGGGCTTCACACGCTAACTATGAGCAATGCGGCAACAGCGGGCGGAGCCATAGTTCAGTATGCACAGGGCCAGGATGCGCAATTCTTTGTCCCAGGTGTGACTCCTTCATTAGCTTTGATTACGTATTATTTATTCCTACTTCGTTTTTTTTTTCCACTCCTTATTTCTACGCTGTATTCTTTTTTTTTCTCGAATGCTTATTTTCTCTTGTAGTTACCAAGCAGTAGAAAATGGAAATAACAATAGCAATGAACATCGGTTCATGGGTCGGGTAGAATTCTAATTACAATGTATGATGTATCAATATTTAATACTAAGAGATGTTATTGCATATCTTGGCAAAAAAAGATAATTGATGATAAATCAATGTTGTCGATACTTTTATAGCTATGTTCTATTTACCAATATTATTTGTTCTTTAATTAATAAACTTGTGCTAATGTTCAACAATTTCAAGAGTACAGATTCTTGCAATGTTTCAGCTTACACAGGTCACGGAGTTGTGGTCGAAGACGCGGCAAGAAAAAGGGAATTAAGGCTTCTGAAAAATAGGTAAGAGAAATTGAGACTGATGCGAATGGAATATCGATAATATTTAATAAGTATGACAAAAAAATTAAAAGACTACATTTTTCAAATCTTATTTTATTTTGTTTCTTCTTACAGAGAAGCGGCCCGAGAATGTAGGAGAAAAAAAAAAGAATATATAAAGTGTTTAGAAAACCGTGTTGCGGTATTGGAAAATAGAAATCAAACATTGATCGACGAATTAAAATCATTGAAAGAACTTTATCAGCAAAAAACTGACTGAGGTTCGTACGTTGTTATCATTGTGCTGGTGTATTTTTTTTTAATCGATGAAATTCAAAACTTACGATTATCTCTTAGTCGCTACTGTATACATTGACACCGATTCCTCGCCTACTATCTGCATTTTTTTTCTTTAATTTTATTTTACAATTTTATTTCTCATTTTACATTTTGTGTAATAAGTCTTTTATCGTACACAAATTTTTGTCAGTATAAATGGGGGGGGGGGGGGGAGGGCAAAATATATATGAAAAAAAAAGTATAACGAAACAAATAATGAATACAACGTGAATTTGGTGAAAATGTAAATACACGACGACGAATATCGTATAGATATGTGTTTCTCTCTGTAACATATTGTATTTATGTACTACTATGGTGATGAGGAAAGGTGAAAAGAAAAATAATAATAATAATAAAATAACAAAGTTTAAGATAAAGATAAAGATTATGAAGAAGAAGACCAAGAAGGCTTGTGAAACTTGCTATTACTAAAGCGAGAGGCCAAAGGTTAATGAGTAACGCAAATAAAAAAAATATTGTAAGCGACGATCGAAACTATCAAAAAAAAAAACCAGATAACCCTATTTTTTGTATAAACATAATTAATTATATATCGAACACGTCGTCGAAAGTAAAATTTTATCATGATTATTTTATTATTATTATTATTAAATGTTCTCGTGGCATCAAATTTATTTAGTGCTACCATATCTTCACCATCCTCCGTGAGGCTATTTGATTATTTGCGAACGATGATTGGAACAAAAAACAAGTCCGTATTTCTTTTTAATAATATAGAGCGGCTCGAGAAGATTTTCGAGATATAATTAGAAAAATTTAATAAGCCGATTAATTATGTTGTATATTGCGATAATAATGCCATTTTTGTGCAATAATAATAATAATAATAATAGTAATGCCTCTTATTTTATAAACAAACATACTATATTTTGTTTTATATATAAATATCATAAATAGATTTGAATCTACAATAATTGTTATCGATAATTATTTTTTGTTGTCATATTCGAGACAATTGTACCATACAAATTTTCACTGCTTGGTAAAAACCGTCCGGCCATTGCGAGAATTCTAATAGTTTGTTTGTTTTTTCTCTCTGTCAAATTTTTCTGCATAAGATGCAAACCAATACAGCTTTACATCCAATTATTGTATAAATTAAAGAACTATCTAAGGAAATCCTTACCCCGAATAGTACTGAAATATCTCTGTATATAAAGAAAAACAAAGAATTGATAGTACTTTTTTGTTTTCATTCACTCCGACTGATATTCGATATTTAAAAGAAATAATCAATTTGTACCAAACATTTGAATTACAATCACATTTTTGAATCATTAGTCATTAAAAAATATTCACATTTACCTATACATTTTGTTGCTTTCTTTCAGTTCGGTGAATTCCGATGTAAGATAAATGATGCCTCGAGAGTGAATAAAATTGAAAAAAAAGAGGAAAAAAAAAGGAAAAGAAAACAACGCTTTTGTCAATAATGATATGAAAATGAATTGAATTTATCAGAAGAGAGCCGTGAATTTTTTATTTCTCGTTTACTGGAAATTATTATTCCAATCGAGTGAAATAATGAGCACTAATAAAATAGCCTCACGCTGTAAGCTCCGAGCTGGTCATCACCATCACCCTTGTATTATAATATATATATATATATTATATAGATGTAAAATATAAATTTTTGAGTGCCTTGCAGATTGCAGTATATTATATATATACATACATGCATACATACATATATATGTATAAATAAATGAATAATTAACTGCTATAAATATATAGGTATAGTATATAGGTATATGTTATAAAAAATAAATATTATGAGTAGAGAGAAAGAAAGAGAGAGAGAGAGAGAGAGAGAGAGAGAGAGAGAGAGAGAGAGAGAGAGAGAGAGAGAGAGAGAGAGAGAGATATTGATATTTAGAAAATTTTCTTATTTATCGTGGTATAGTATATATGTATAATATCATATGACAACCTTTATTGAATTATTACAATCAACACTATTATGCTGTTCACCGAGACAGAAAAACAGATACAAGAAATTTTCTAATTATTATTATTGTTGTTATTATCAGTATTATTATTATCATCATGCTTCACCGATATCCAATAGCGAAAAGATAATGAAATAAATACAAAAAAAAATAAAATGAATATGTCTTTATTTTCATTTCACTATTATACACTTCTCTTCTCTTCTCATTTTCAATCTTATACAACAAACGTAATGATGATAATAATAATAATAATAATAGAAATAATAGTAATAATAATAACAACAACAACAATATAGATATATTATCGTATTCAACGATTGTGTGAATCTCATCTGATTACTGCATACTCTCGTACCTCACTTGTCTATGAAATATGAATTACCAATACGATTGAATGTTTATGAATAGGTATATGTAGATATGTTACATCTACCGTTTTACATAAAAACTATACGTTTACATAAATCAACACACGTGGAATGATATAAGAAAATGAACAAAAAAATAATAGAATTATTTCACTTTATAAACGAGAAAAATAATATAATCCATAATGATGAATGATAAATGAATAAATAAATCATGAAATAAAGGTGATTCATAGTTTTACTAAAATAAACATTTCGTATTTATTATTATTATTATTATATTCTAACTGAGGATTTATTTTCATGTTTTTATTTCATCTTGTTTTTATTTTAGTTTTTCTGTGCCGACACGCAATTCAAACATTTTTCTGAAATCAACAATAATAATAACAATAATGATTATGATGTGAAATAATGAGAATCAATTATTTGAATACAAAATATAGGTAGGTAATTTAAGTCGAGATGTGGTAATTAAAATAAATAGATAACGAGAATCAAGAGTTTCACTGATATACTAGCGCTATAAAGTATATCTATTTAATAATAATTATTCATCAAATCTTATTTCCAAATCCGAGTTAGCAAATGAATTATTGTTGTGGAGAGAAGAGGAAAGAGGACAAAAATTGTGGCGAGGGAATTCACATTGTTTTTATTACATCTCTTTGATCTACGACTTCAAAGTCGTACTATCCTAATTATCCCGATTGTTTGAACGTTAATATATTATATTACGATATAATATATATAAGTATAGTATATACGTAATATGATATACTATAATATAATGTAATATGGTGTGTGTAATAATTGTTTAATTAATTTTTCAATCGATTCATTGAACAACGTTGATTGAGTAATAATATTATTGAAAATATTCACGTATAGCTATATGATATTATTGATCGATTTATCGTTTTTCAAACAGGGGAATGGCGGCGTAGGGAGGAGAAATTTATGATCATGAATTTCTTGATACTTGAGCATCGTGTAATAAATAACTTACCCTTCTGCTGATACCATTATTGTGTGTATTATAGCTACATAAACGACAAAAAGAAAAAGAAAAAAAAAGAAAGAAATCCAATCTTATTTGTTCCAATCTCCCTTTCTTCTCTTTTTGGAGACGGGGGATACTTAATTTCTATCTTTTACGCAAACAAACACACACGTGACGAAAATATATGAATATACCATGTATGATATATGTATATCTTGGTTGCTGCACTTAAGTATAAAATAATTTAATATAATATATAATATTATAACATTATAAATATAATAATTATGAAGTATTGTATATAGATGATAATAATATTAATATATATATATATATATATATGTATTTTTACATATCATTGGCCTTCTTGAAGAAAGAACAAAAATATATATATAGCTTGTAATTATTTTTATTGATAATAATCATTATCATATTTTTCCTCCCCTTTTCTGCCGCGATATGGGCATATCATAGGCACCAACCCCCCACTGGCTATATTTCCCTGATGTCCATGATTGTTATTATTATTGCTATTTTCATCATTAGTAACAATGTGATAATTTCAGATCTCTTTATTTTTTTTTTTGTTTGAGATCTCTTCACGGTTTTATTATTGAAATCTAATTTTGTTGTTTGCAACAAAATTAATGGAGGTTCTTGAAATTGAAGATAGAAGAAGCAAATGATTGTCATTAAAAGTAGATCTAGTTGGGTCGTCGAGTCCGCAACCAATGAAATCTGTGTGTATAATCGTGAATCGAGCTTTTATTTTATTTTAATCATAACCGAATTTATTACGAATACACATAAATTAAAGCATCGAACGGATTATCGTAACTAGGTATGAAGAAATAGAGCAATTCAATTTCGTATATAGTAAGCTGTTTTTTATTTTTATCTCATGTAGCGACTATGATACAAAAATTCATGATTATATGTATAGGTATACATCATTTATAAGATTTGTCACATCTTAGCATGAATTATAAATATTAGGATAATAAATTGTCTATTTTTCAGTTATAATCAGTGAAAAATAAAAAAAGAGGATAAAAACTATCGAAATCATATGACTATCATTTGCGTTCGAACTCTAATCCTTTATCATTATACATCGATAGGTATATATATCTGACGTAATTATTTAGTGAACGGCGATGGCTCGATCGGGTCTGATGGACAGAGTTAAAAAAAAATGAGAAATAAATAACAAATTGCATAGATGATACAAAAATTGAATACCTATCTACTATATTATCGCGATCAAAGCCAAAATTCGAAGAAAAAGCATCATTACAATTCTTCTAATTGATATTAAGCGTGATAGATAAAAAATAAGGTTATTATATAATCAATTAAATAATACATATATTCTTATAATCGAGGAACTATTATTCATATAATATTATATCAAAGTGGCGCGTTTGTGCTACGGACGATTATTCTACTACTCTAATAACAATTGAGAAAACGTATCATATTTTGCAGTTAATTACTGCGTAAAAAAGGAACTTTTATTATAATTAATATAATAGCAATAGCTGCACGGATTATGTTATCTTCTATAATATTTCGTTTTTTCGTTACGATTTCACTTCCAGTATCTGTAAAAAATCACGAGAAAATGTAAAACAATGAACACAAAATAAAAACAAATTGAATGCGGGAAAAAAGTGAACATAACAAATCTCAAGGTTGATTTATATTATCGGACACTGAAATTATGATCAATCAGATCAGCTTCCTCACCTGTTTGTCGGTGATGCACTTTTCTGTAGATGCGCACGTTGTTGGGACTGGGATGTTCCTGTTATCATAATTAAAATAAGTATATTATAAATAATGATATTTATAAATAACTGAAATTGGATTGTGACCACTTGAAGTTCCACTTGCACCAAACTTCAAACAAAAGACGAATACGCTCGTTGAGTGTAGTCTACACTCAACGATACGCTCAGCGAACAGAGAAATTTTTGACGTGATAGCCAATCACGGCAAAGCGGTGACATGATTGGCTATCTCGCTAAAAATTTCCCTGTTCGCCGAACGTTCGCGTCTTTTGTTTGTCGTTTGGTGCAACTTCAAGTGGTTACAATCGAACGCAACATGGTGTGATGTTTTTCTGGAAACTAATAATTTGAAATTATACTATAGAATATCGGTATGTAGATTTGGTAACCGTACCTTTTGCGTGTCTCGAATCGGTGGTACGTTTCGGTTTACTTATTCCGCATATGAGATCATTTATGTATCGAGGAGTAGTCTTCGGTTCTTTAGACTTTGATGATTTAGCAAGTTTTTCATTTTTCATGTTGAATACCGCTGTTTGATAAACAATTTCAATCGGCTTCTTCGATCTGCAGGAATAGAGGTAAATACATAATTATACAATAATTTTACGTATATTTTTATACCCAGAATCGTGAAATTAATCAAGCATCGATTTAATAACTTTTATGAATCATTCTCACCTTACACTATCATTGGCATTTTTTTTACCCTCATCATTTTTATTCTTCGTACTAATAGTATCAATCACTGCTGGACTACAATCTGATCGAGACAATTTTTGCTTATTCGATATTCGTTCGCTGTTATTGTCACTCTTTTTCTTATCATCGTTCGAAGAAATATATCTCTCCATAATTATCTCGTTGCCAAATGTTTCATGACTACTCGGCGTCACCCTATGCAGTCTACTCGATCGGGTAGATTTAGTATGTAATCCTGCCGCAGGTTTAGCCTGAGAAATTTCTTTCGCGATTTCATTGCCAGAATTCCGATGACCTGCACCTTCTTCAATACTAGAAGTAGACGAAGGTCGTCTGACGATCTTTCTACTTTTCGTTTTACTCTGTTTTATTTTGTTACTATAATTTTTAGTGTTGTTCTTCATCTTGCTGATTGAATTATCTTCTGCGAGTTCGATTACATCCGAATCTCTAGGTGTAGCATATTGAAGCTTCTTCAAATTTTCCTCTTCCTCGCAATTTTTACCGGACATTGAACTCGTCTCATTTTCGCAATTGCGAATGACTGATGCATCCGTTGAAACTTCGTTCATTATTTCTGATCGTATAATATTTTTTGAATGTTGCTTGCCGGTGCGATTGTTGCTATCATTCTTGTTGTTGTTATTCTTTCGATCTACGCGATAGTTTTCATAAATTGGAACGCTTCTCGTTTTACCATTTTGAAAAACGTTCACGTACGTGGGATCTGCGGTCGCGATCTCTTCATCTACCAAACTACTCGTTGGAACTTCTTTCATAGCTTTATTACTATCACAGTGATCTTTGGCTTTGAGTTTCACCATCGTTCTCTTTTTCTCATTGATCGATGAAGTGGATTTGTTGTTACTAATTGTATGCGGTTCTCTCAGAATCGTCTCCTTCTCTTCTCGCTGTTGTTGTTTCGTTGTAATAACGGAATTATGTGGTCGCAATTTTTTACTACCTGCAATCAGTAATTCCCTTTTCCGCACAGTTTCCGGTAAACCACTGTCTTCGACTCTCGCTGTAACGGGCTCGTGCGTCTCTACGATGTTCAATAAAACTTTGTTATTCTCGTTATCCGAAGTCACCACGTTCTTCTCATTCATTCTCAACGGTTCATCCACTAAATGAGTTTTTTCAACCGTTCTATTAGCTTCAAAGCATATCTCTTCATCCGGCAGACCAGATTCAACAATATTTTCAAATTCATCGTCATCGATCATCCTCTGACTTCTTTCTCTATCTATTATATCTGTAATTATAGAAATGGTAAAAAGTTATCCCACGCTTTGGCTCCCTCCTATTCATAAATTCTAGAAACTATGAGAAATTTATCCATTCATTTATTGTGTTATATGTATACTCGAACCTTCGGAACAAGGCAAACGCTCAGCAATTATCACTATACATATATATTTCATTACTTTTGATACACAAATTTTCATATTACTATTTCAAGGATTATATACAAAAGTAAAAAGACATAGCCACTCAGAGTTCGAGAACAAATAAACATTATTGAAACAATTTTTAAAGTCTGCAAAAACATTATACACGCGCCGAAGTGTACAGTCGAACCTCAAAATAATGCTATTCAGTGCGCATTTCCCCCACCATTGATACCCGAAATAAGATCGAACCCTACAATATTTTTATCACGCTGGCGGGGACGGTTGGTTTTTTTAAACTCTTTCTTTCGCAGCCTCATTGTGAGATTCGAGTGTAGATTGTTAATTAAATCTGTACACGGAGTAATGTACACGACAGAACCAGCATGGACAATGGACTGGGGTGATAAATCATAACGAAAAATGATGAAAAGCTACATGATCTGCGATTTTTTGTGTCCATATCGACGCCGTTCCTCAACAAATTCTTTGTCATATACTTTTATAACTACTCTATGTACCTATAGAATCATCATTATCCGTGGTATCTTTCCCTGTATTCGAAATTAGGTGTTCATCCTCAGATTTTTCAGTATTCGTAGTCATAAATTCTCCCATCTTAGATGCAGATATCGTACCTGAAGATTTTTTATAATTGGTATATGATGAGCGTTGATTTTTCGTTCCGAGCATGTAAGACCGAACTTCTTCATCGGCTTGTTCGCTTCCAGAACTATACTGCAGTTGATTATTATCTTCACGGTTATCGTTCGAAAGTTTCACACCTTTCTTTCGTTCTTCGGGTTCGTTCAGACGGTTATTATGCACGTGCTTTGAACGGGGAGGTGTGAATCGGAGGGGATAACTGTTTCCGTTCATCGTCAACGATTTACTCTCGCGATAATCCATCGATCTATTATCCGCGTTTATTGTAATCAGGGTCGATACGTTGGGCGGGTGATTATTATTGACTATATCAACATCAGAATTTCCTCCACGAATTACCATTTCTCTGCGATGATTATCTTGCAAAGAAGACAAAAGACGTTCCAGAGCCAACGATGAATTTTCTACACTCTTTCCTCCCGTCGAGTTATTCAAATATGAATTATAATTGTTATTCCCCGCCGACGCAGTGGTGCTCTCGACCAGCGAATTAAAGTTATTGATTTTATTAAGACTCATAACTAAATGGGCGGATTTGAGAACCGTTTGTTGAGTTTGGATTAACGGTCTTGGTATCTTCGACACTGTGGATACTACGATCATTGGGTATGGGGCATGATTTCTATCTCCATTAGAGATATTCCTGTTCTTCTCCACTGGGTTAACCCTCGCGACTCCGATACGGGGCGTAATATTCGATAAGTTGCTAGCAATTTTCGTCTGCACATTTTCGAATCTAGTCGTATCGAACTGTAGTTGAATTCCGGTGCTTATAGTGCTATTGCATTTGCCTGGAAATTTCATTACGTTCTTTTTCTACTAACGATAAATATAGGAGAATCATAAGGGCATTCAGAAGATGAATCTACGATCACTTCCAGCTATCCATTTTCCAAAATTTTATCAATATACCTACTCATGCAGCGTGTCACGCGAGTTCCCAAAATAGTACAGTTTTTGTTATTTATGCTGTATAAATTTGAAAAAGGAGAAAAAAAATTCCATCAATTATATGCTACGGTATATGTTCGATAGTGTAGAAAAATAGAAGATAGGTATCAGTGGACGATAGAGTTCGACAGGATATAAATTACAGCATATTAACGTGAAGTAATCAATACTCAATATTCAATACCTACTCGAAAATCAAGATAATTGACGATTAACTAGATAAGCTGTATTTACTACGTATAATAGACGTGCAAATGACCCTTTTCCCAAATTTTTTTTTTTTATCTTTTTCTGTTACTCAACACTCCAACAATCGACATACCGCGAAAATATTCTAGCGATGTATCGAAATACTGTATTATAGTATATATATAGTATAGATGAAATTGAGTTGAGAAAATGTTTCTCCCAAATTAAAATATATTTATACCTACGTACGTTTCCTTGATATAATTCGTTATACTGCAGAGATCAATGAATTATCAATATTACTTATACTATATCATTCATCGTTACATTGCGTAATTGATTAAATTATTAACCATTTTGTTATATGATTACATTATTATTATTATCATTATTATTTTTATCATCCTTATTATTAATATTATTATTATTATTATTATTGCGATTACTGAATAGCGATGAGGCTCGAGTTTGTAACGTCACAAGGGGCAAAAAATTGTGAGAAACACAATCAATCATTTTCGCGAAACTTTTTCGCGATTCTGTTACGTTGTTACGACGTTCTGAACCCGAACCCCACGAATATATAGCGCAGAGGTGTTGTAGAATACATAGAATTATTTAGCATGTGGGATATTACAGGTGGCTCTGAATTGTTTGAAGCAATTAATAAATCTATTACAAGGTAAATTATATTGCGGAGCGGATGTCTGTATAATATAAATAATTGCAATAGTGTGTTCCGTTTGCCTTGTTATATCATATACCTATATAATATAAAAGTTCG
The DNA here is from genome assembly GCA_963170745.1 of Phymatocera aterrima. Classification (NCBI taxonomy): domain Eukaryota; kingdom Metazoa; phylum Arthropoda; class Insecta; order Hymenoptera; family Tenthredinidae; genus Phymatocera; species Phymatocera aterrima. The sequence goes on along the minus strand of OY720663.1, from coordinate 17,387,518 downwards.
AGTATGTGTGCAGGGTATAGTATAGTTTATAGTAAACAGAACATAATATAGTAGGTATAGATAATATATCGCGTCTACAGCAATATTATATATTCATAGATATAATTAATAATAAATTATTCGTAGCGAGTATTATAGGTATATATAAATTAATTGATAGACGACGTTTTTCACATCGTATTTTGTTATAGTAGTATATCGATCATGGATATGGATTAATAATAATACAGTATAAAGCGTGAGATAAATAGAATGTAGCTGCTGTAGTAGGATGTGTTAAATCATAGTTCATCAATGAACTAGTCTACTATACTTCTGCTACCAGAATGCTAACACCTATGCTAATGCTACTACAATATGGTCATTGGTACATATACATACTACCTACATCATGCAAATGAAATTCAGGCTTCGATCTAAATTGAAAAATCTGGTGAACAATATAACATCGTCAATACATGAATTATTACGGAGGGACTGAATTTCAATGATGGGAGAAAAAGAGAAAAAAAAAAAAAAAAAAAAAAAAACAGAGAAAGTCAAAGAACAAAATGATTGAGTGATTATAGTGAGTTATGATATGATAAGCCAGTTTTGATCAGGTTACAATGACGACAGTAAACGCGACCCTTACCTTCGTTCGTATGCTTCTTTAGTCTTGGAATAACGTTACTAGCACCAAGATTGACCGTAGTGGTATGTCCCTTGAAAGAATGATCGACAATCGTTTCATCAACGATGTGAAAATTTCTTTCTGAATTCATCAAATCTGCATCATCGTCATTATTTTCATCTGCAGTAATTATTGTCGGCGGTTCGCATTGCATGATCGTTTTCAGTCTCGACCTCCATCCGTCTCGTATGATCGATTCGTCGGAAGCCAACTGATTCAATTTCTCTTCTAATATCGTCTTTTTATCATTCTGTAACGGTGAAACGCCTTCTCCTGAAGCGACCGGAGCTTCGGAGACCCTCGCTGTTGCGGGGCTAGTTATATCGTTCTCATTCGTGCTAGAGTTGTCGTTTTTTAAGGGTTTAGTGACATCATTGCTGTTCGACGATTGTCCGAAAATATATTTTTCATACGACGTATCTCCGAAATGAATTAACGGTAAATTCTTGCTATTCGCAATACCCGCGTTATTCACAGTGCTGTTGATTCTTCGTCGTCTTCGGAATCTGTTCGACGGCGGAGGCTTACAGTCCGTTTCCACTATATTCACTTTGCCAGATTCGGCGGCAAAGTGCACTTCAGTCTTACAAAAACCAACTTTTTTCACTGGTTTACTATTTACCAGCTCCTCACCCGCACCTCCGGCTATCTTCTTTTCTAACAGTGCGCTAGGAAATATTTCAATTGCGTTTTCTCCCCCGTTTATAGCCGTTGATCGATTTATCAGACTCTCTATTCTGCTACTAGAATCTATGATAAATTGTTTTTTCCCCATAGTAGACGAAGAAGAAGAAGAAGACGAAGAAGACGATCCGTCTGTAGTTGAAGTATTGTGTGAAAATGTATTCTGACTCACGATCATCGACTCTGCTCCCCCGTGATCCTTCACGGTTGTCAATTTGAAATTATTATTATTCCCGTTCGAAAATCTACTCGCCAAAGACTGAACCCTAGATTTTGAATTGACGGTTGCCACGGAATCAATTTTATCCACGATAGAATCGGAATCGTTTTTTCTCGAATCTAAATACGACTTATTGTTCAAATGCACAACCGTCGTGTTAGATTTCGGCTTCAGCAAGATCGGCGTAGGCCTCAAGTAATCCGACTTGGCCACATCACCGTCTCTGCCGTTTTCATCAAATGATGCGCTATTGAAGAGAATTTTTCTGTCCGTTATTTTCTTCGGCAGATTCAGTAGAAACTCTGAATCCGCCTCCTCCATTCCTAGCACATACGATTTCACGGATTTTCGATCATTTTTTAAAACTGATAGATCCGCGTCATACGAGGGAGAATTTCGAGTCGATGCGGACTGTGGCTTCGTTTCTATTTCGTTAATTTTATTCCCCATATCAAAATCTGAATAACCAACCGCAGATTTCGGTATTTGTAAAGATCTTCGGATCTTGCAATCGCGAGCGAACATAATCATTTGTGATTTTGAATTCGAGCCGATGATTGACTTTGTCAAATCTTCGTTCGAATTGGCTTTTAAATTGTTCGTAAGGTTGTTATCCTCGCTCGCTGGAAGTTTGAGCCTCTCCAGCTGTTGCGAATCTTTTCTCACATCGTTCCCATCGAATGTTTTAAATCTATTACCGAGCAGCGGAGATTTAGTCCCCATTTCATTATTACTATCTGCATTTTGTAAATTCGTTCGTTTATTCACGTTCATTCCATCTCCATTTTGGATCTGACGACATAGTCGAGATACTCGAGATAATTTCGTCAGACTTTCGTCTGTGCTCCTCATCAATTCATCAGTTGGGTTTCTGAGTTGCGGAACATCGTTCTGTAAAAGTGAAAAAGGAAGATATTGATCAATTTTTCCGTCTTCTTTCCCCTTTTCATTTCAAACGTTCTGTTATTTCCTCCTTCTTTTTTATATTCCTCAAATCAAACTTACCGTGGACACGGAAGAGGGGCTACTCGATGTCGAATCAGTTATTCGAGATGACGACCATTGTGATGCTCGAAAAACTTGAACGGATCTACCCCCGATTCCATGACTTTGAAATACTTCAACTTGTCGACGTGCCTTTTGCACCACATTTCCATCGGCGGAATTGCGCTCTCGTGAATCGATCACCTGTGTCATCAAACTGATTTTTAACTTCTCGAATAATACATCACAATTTTCGATGTGTATGAAAAGAAAATGAAAAACTGAGATTTCGTGCGAATCGTAGCCGAATCGAATGCCTCTCTTTTCATAAATCTGGGGAAGAAACCGAAATGGACGGTTTTTTCGTCAAGTTTTCGTCAAATTTCACATCTCTTCGGCTAGATTTCATGCGTTCGTCAGAATTAATTAAGTTGTCCCCTACCTTGCCATAGGCTTGTGCAGTTCCTTGATGTCTCGTTTGCCATCGACCAGTCTCAATTCTAGCATGCTCAAGCATGCCAGTGAGACGATCGACGTGTGACCACTCTCGTACCTCCTGATTTTGAAAAGGAGAACCGGTATTGTTCTCGCCTCCGATTCTACCGGGCGCTAAAACTAGCTCCATTTTATAGTCGTCCGGTTTCCAGGGATAATATCCTAGAGATATGAATTTTCTCTTCTTTCTGTCTTTCTCTCTCTCTCTCTCTCGTTTTATACGACGTTAATTACGCCTCGTATAATTGTTATAGTCGTTATATGTTGATTTTCACTTGTTCACTTGGAAGAAGAAGGAGGAGGAGAAGAAGAAGATCCCTCATCTCATTTCCTGCGAACAATTAATTATTACTACCTTGTAGACACGATTACAGCGATTGTTGATACAGTGCCTAAACTGCAGCTCGGACATACGGCAAGGAGTAACGAGATTTAATTATCGTACGATAAACGGAAGTTATAACAACGCAATATGATTGTTAGGTATACAGTATAGTATACTATAGTATAGTATAATCATCGAGCTTAACCCTGGGAAATAAATTGATGGTGTGTTATAATAATGAATAAGGAAAGAGAGCGAAAAAAGAGTGAGAAAGAAGAAATATCTAGGCAGGTATCTAGATGTATCTTTAATCTATACTATAAGAATCGACATACATTCACTTTACTTATAGACTATGTATGTATATGCCTACATAATGTGACAATCTATACGTATATCCATACACTATGCATTGTTACAACGACTTTCGGTTTATTCGACCCAAATTTACGTTGTGCAATTCTACTTAGAGAAAAAAAAAACAACGACCAGCCTCCCGGCGACATAATAAAATAATTCTATCTCGATATGTATATATATATATATATATATATACATGTATGTATATATATATATATATATACATACACTAGAATGTAAAAATATCAAAAGCAGAGCGAAAACGAACGGTTCGAATATTGTCGTTATTATTAAGTACATCGCTTGACGATATGAGGCTGAAAGTTTGTGAGGCGAAAATAGTATCGGCAAAAATTTCGTTGTCCGAGGATAGTTTTGCATTTTTTTTTTCACAATTTCGGGAATCCTCGAGGCTCGGTGGATTGTCCTTCAACGACGAAATTCAGCCGGTACCATTCCGATCGTGACTTCGTCCTTCCTCCGGCGTTGTGAACTTTCAGTCTCATCTAGTCATCGACCGTCACCATGGATGAGTCGACGATAGTCTACTAATTGACCGCCGATAAAAGAACCGCTATACATAATTATCATCGGACATTCGCATAGCTGCTGTGAAAATTATGCACTAATTCCCAAGATAATTTCGTGTACAGTTGCAGCAGCAGCAGCTGCAGTTTGGTAGCATCTTAACTGCATGTAGGTGTATACCTGTATTTGTATTGACCTGTAATTAGCGTTACACCTATACACCTGCGTATACGCAGCGAGCCGTAAGATTGTGTGAAATTTCGTGTAGGAAGAGACTCTGAGTAGGCGCTATGGATCCAGCTAGTCTGCGGCCAGCTTGCCAGCCAATCGAATAGGAGGTCTGTGATATCTTCGGGCGGTAGACGTAGCTGGGGGCTTATGATAGATATGAGTGAATGAAACATGAATAGAGAGAAATGAAAAGGAAGAAAAAATACTCAAGGTCGAATCGCCCCCGCAAATTGAATTTGCATAGAACGCGGATTGAACTGTCCCCATTGTCCCAGATGCTACTCGTACATGATAGCTGTTAACTCAAGAAATATCCACTGCTCCGCGGGTAGGTATATTTATTTAACGGTACGTGCAGCAAGTCCGACTGTATACCTATTCCCGGATGATATATGCTTATACTTTTTTTTCTTATCTTGACAGCGTTCGATATATGTATGTACATTGGGCAGATTTTTGAATTGATTTAGTAGCTGTAGGAAATGCACGGTTATTTCTCCGATACTGAAATATAAATATTAAACGTGCATATGACGATGAACAGGTTTAAATCGTTATCAAGATATTATATATTACCGTAAAAATATACGAAACATCGCCCACTTCACGCCTCAACTGCCTCGTAATGTAGTGCAATACTATATATCAATATGTGCAGTGAAACAAGTTCGACGAGTTTGTTGAAGTGTGGTAAAGGCATCCCATGTTTTGACTAATGAGAATCAAATATTATGCTAATTTGCGAAATATCGATTTGGGTAGTAGAATAATAACTGATGATAGTATATCCCAGCTGGGACGAGATTTCTTATCTCAATATTATGATAATACAATGATTGCCGAAATGTCACGGCCATTTAGATTAGGAAATAGCCGTCGTGCAGGAACATATATGCAGCATAATCTGTTTCTCTTCGTATTCCAATTATATACAAAACAGTTAGTTGAGTTTGTCGGATTTTATAGACTCATCGCGATGATCTATCTTTCCAGTGAAGCCGAACGGCAAGTGTAACGGGTTTTTTCACCTCATTTATCCTGGATTTCGTTTTTAGTCCCGATAATGTTGTACAGTAGCAGAATGATTTTATCGAACTTAACGGGTCTGTACGCGAACGATGCTACGTCAGCTGTGACTCTTCGTATAGGTATTCCATATCCACGCAATTCTATACGTATATTTCATAAATATAGGTATATCTGCAAAAAATATAGGTACACACATCTACAAAGCCTGATAGTTTCAACACACATATCGCGGTACCCGCCGTCATTCCCCTATACTGGAGTGGGGCGCAGCCAGAGCGACCTACAACAATGCGGTATCTCGAATTCATTGTACACCTTGAATGGAAAAAAATGATTCTTGCGACTGCATTGTTGGGATTCGCAAACCAATGCTCATTCCAGTAGAGGAATGGCGGCGGATTAACGGATAAGCGTGATGAAAATTCAACGCCGCGAATGTAATTTCGATTCGTAATATATTACAAAGAAACTCAGAGTTCGCCGCATCTGGATGTCTTCATCCGTTGTCGAGATCACCGCTCCGCCGATTATTGCTTGCCGATTGCCACAATTTTTTAAATATTCCGGCTTTTCCGACGAGTCGGAGTTCACCCGAGGATAAAAGTTGACAAAATCTACGTTCCTCGACGCATATCTATCCCGATATATTCGCTGGTGGAATTTCGCGAGGATCGGGTATACGATAGCTGGGCGCGGAACACTTCGTACTTACAGAACCTGGCTGTCTTACACAAGACTCTAAAGATTTTATCCAACCGAGATATAAAGCTTCGAGAACCCTGCTGCAGCCGTCTTGGCTTTTTGATCCGATAGTAGGATCCTGGCCTACGTTAATTATGTCACGATCTATTATAGTAGTTCTTTCGGTTTAGGCGTGCCATGTATTTCATCCGCGACTGTTGAACCGAAACAGCTGGAAAAGTTTATCACAAAATATGAGTGACTCGCATCTTCTGCGGACAAATGATAGGTATAGCCAGAATATTCGGCACCTGCTGTCGATCGTAGTGACTCACTTTCGACGTATAATTTCATATACGCGAGATTTTCTTCCTCGTATTTTTTTTTTTGCATCGTTTGTTTTCTGTTCCTCCTCAGTTTGACGATTTCATCGCGCTTTTTCTTATTTTACATATGATCCACCGAATTTCGTAGATTATTCTTCAAATTTTCGTTATTGTGCCCCCCTCCCCCGCCCCCCCCCCCCCCCCCCTGAAATCCACGCTCCACACATTATCAGGCTGTCAAGTTTTCTGCATAGTACGTCTCACTGCGAAATATATAGTCCTTATAGGTATATAATAGCTGCAGTTATGTATAAGTACAGCGTTATTAAATGTCAAGTTCCACTTCGCGCTTCTTTAACACGCGTTAAAATCTCTGGGTGAGATTTCTGGTCTTCGTGGCAATTAAACGCTCGTCTATTGAGATTATACGAATAAATTACTCTATTCCATGTATGTACATATACATGTAACGTACAAGCTATATAATAGATGCTGAAGATTTGAAAATGATATTCCAAATTGCGTATATGGAATTTAGAAGCTTTGGAATGAATTCTGTATTCACAGTTAAAATTCTGTGCCTCATATACCGCATATATGCCTACACGCGAGTATATTGTATATAATTCTGTCGATTGTATATAGTGTGTACTGATAAAGGTACCCGCATATCGTAATATATGTATATAGCACTGGGAGGAATATGAAGAAATGTCATTTCTTTTCAAAGCTCGTAACGGTGTAATAAATCGCTAAATCTTGCGTAACGATTTTCACGTGGGAGCAATACCTGCACGTAGGATCAACGATATCGCGAAGAATTAATATACGGGAATGGATCGTACTGTATAAAAGTTTATAACAATACCTAGGTACATGCTAGAAAAACGCTACAAAATTCATAATATCCGTAATAAATTGCAGAAGAAGCAAGGTGAAAATATGATTCGAAGGTGAAAAGAACGAATCTGCGCACCGCAAGCTTCTTCGTTTGAGGTCTGGAACGTCTATCTATTGCACGTATGTATATACATACGTACTAACGTATACTAACCACACCATTATATTTGATTTGGTGAAATTTCGAAACAGCCAACTTAGCTGCTATTATTATAAAGTCGCATGAGTCGACTCGACGGAGGAGGCAAGTCACAAACTTGGCGGTGTAGGTATGTGTGTACCTACTGTACCTATATCTGGCCAGCCAGTACGGCCACTGGTCGTAGCCAGCCAAGCCGGTTTCCTCGCTCGGGAGTTCGAGGGCATCGCCGTCTCTGAAACTTGAAAGGTGGCCGTTGGGCACGCTCTCTAGCTCCAAGCTTTACGGCTGTAAGGCTGTATGTATGTATGTACCTGCTCGCAATGAGTGTACAGCGCATACATATTTGTTGGTAGATACATACACTGTAGGTACTCGCTCAGCGTGTACGCGGATAATATACAAAGCTAACCACTTTCGGAGGTGAAGTGTGCACACGCTGATTCTTATTAATAATTTGATAATCTGCAGCGCACTGGAAATGTAGAGATAACAATTGCGGCTCAAGCTCAAGTCCATAACGTTGACGCGACAAAGTCGCGTGAAAATCATACGTATCGGCTCAAAGTTTCCGATGAAGACAATCTGTACCTCCTGCCATTTCGCCGGGGATTCCCGAAATGGGAGAAGACGGAGATTTTCTCTGTGGAAAACTTTGAAACGATAGGTATCGTTTCCTCTTTTTCTCGTACGATTTTTTTGCTTTTCAACTTTACAAACTTGAGCCTCAACACCTAATCATCTGCGATTTGATGGGCTACTATGAATTCGGATGTATTGAGAGATCGATTACAATCTCTCTGTCTTTCTGTTGCCTCGTTCTCGGAGAAAAAAAAAATTAATGTAACGTGCCCGCAACTACATATACTACCTCGGTATTATAAAAATCGCGGAGGATCGAGAGTTACCCGCATCATATTAATGCAGAGGTCAAACTGATGCGTATTCATTACATGTATATTTTCCCGTCGTTCGCGAAAGAATTCTTCTTCTTTTTCATACAATTTTTGCAAGAGTTGGGTATAAAACGATCTTGAAAATTTCGGCAACGATTCAAAAATTTTTTTTTCATACGCCGTAAAGATTCGCGAATAATTGCGTTATCATATCGGTCGGACGCTATAGGTTAAATTATACTTTCGTTGTTAACTTGTTTTTTTGAACATACAAAATATTATTTACGTAGATTGGCTTTGTTCTCTCGGTTTGGGACAAGGTTCGCACGCGTCCTCGAAATCGATGCATTCTTTCATCGCTCTCGCTCTGTTCTCCGCAGTCTACTGTCATATCTCTCCGTCAGTTGAGAATAATTATCGATAAAAAAAAAAGGTTTTTTTCTCATTCTTACTTTCACATTTTGCGGAGGATAACGGTGACAATATCTGAAACTTAATGCACCGCGCTGTACTCCAGCTGCTGAGCAATTCGTACATGTTTTCTTACTCGATCAATCATTCATTCATCATTTCAAATCTCGTGTCATAATAACAGCTAGCCGTTACTTCAACCGGATCACCATCTGTAATCGCGAAAATGAGTTTTCCCTTTCTCTCCTCTCTTCTTTTATAACAGGAAACGATCGATCTGTGTATTCGAGAATAGAAGGACAAAATACAGAGCCTTTCTCATTTCTCACGTGTTTTATAGAGGAACGTCATCTGCAGATATATCGTAACTCGTATACTAACTAGTCTAGCGTAGGTAGTTAGCTACAAGTTAAATCGAGTCATATATCTTACTCTATATCAGTATACATACACACCTATGCAATATCGCGTCGCCCGATCAGCATATAATCATTACTTTCACACCAATATTCCCATTTATTTGTGGAAAAAATTCATGCAAATGACAATAATGATGTGAATATAACGACGGAGACAACGTTTTGCGTATCGTGAATGATATTGAAATGAACAAATTTATACGGAACCGATGAGAATTTCGGTAGAGTATAATGAATTATTTCTTAGTTTATACCTCTTATAGTCGAAGCGGCGAAGGTCTTTATTCCCTGCAGCGACTGGACGGCGATTATAGTTGTAGTATATCCTGCTCGTCGCGTATGATCCTTTCGTACAAAAAATTCGGTGATCCTCTGCCGTATTTGTGGATCCGGATATGATACAGAGCTGTTGTTATTTCGTGATTTATACGAGATAGTAATTACTCCCGATTATATCTCTTTCTGCAGATTTGTAATATATCTGTACGTGTGTATGTATGTCGCACAAAAAACTGATCACTATATATTCTCAATCCACAGTAGAACAGATATGCATTCGCAACGCGATGCAACGAATACTTATTTTCAACCGAAAGGATAAATGGAAGGACAAATTTTTCACACAAATTTGCTAAAATACTTCGCTGTAGAACGCGGTATGATAAACCGATTATAGAATAGGAGGTGGTACAGGTACGGAGGAGTTAACATGCCTGCTTCCTTCGAGAGCGCTGATCCTTAACTGTTATAGAATTTAAAAGAGAACAGAGTAGGGAGAAAGCCGCCGCGTCTCTCCCGCGAGGCTACCGCTCGAGTTGCGCTCATATAGGTATGTTATATACCGCTATACACTTTACGCTGTAACTATACGATCGCGTCTGTAAAACTGCGCGAGTGCGCGCATCAAGTCTGTGCAAAAGTGTACATAACAATTATGTTAGACAGATATTAACAACATTACATATTCGTTATGTATATGTACACGTGCAGCATATATATCTATAAGCATAATCATTAATTAGGTATTTTCATTATCGCCGATATGGCTTGTACAATGCCAAAACCTTTGATGATGAAGATGCGGAGAAATGCTTCCGGCTAAACAACTGCTCATATACCTATACCTATGTATACATTATTGCGTACTTGCGTTCAATTCAATTATACCTAAAATGCGGAAGTCTGATTGAGGATTATACCTATATATGATGGACACGCATATACTACACGAATTTATGTGCAGTGAGGTTTTTCTCTTCTGTAGATAGTAGTTGGTACATCGTATTATATTTGAACGATGTAACTCATGAGCCCCCGAAAAACTCGAGTAGTCCGTTAATACTTATACCTGTATATAGTATATTCTTCTTTATCCGAGATTTGTGATTAATATGATCTGCACATCATCCGCGGGATCATTCGTTGTTATTTTATTCTTGAGAAAAACACCGTTCTTCTATGAAATCAGCAACTATACGAAACGAATTTTTCAAGTTATCAACATACTCATGCATTCGAGGTACTCGACCGTTCCAACTCGAACAACGATATCTGCGGACATCGCTTCCAAAATGGTCTTGCGATTTACGTTCCGGCCTGCCGAAGAGGTCGCATCCAAGATGAGATGCATTATCTTATATCATATTTGTCCCGCTAATAATGGCAGAGTATACTCGGAGGTCTCGTAGAGTGTAGATATTCGTTGCAGTCATGTCCATGCAGAACAGTCACGATCGTTCTATGACGCAGGTTTATTACCGTCGTTTTTTCAATCGACGCGAGAATTCCGAGATATCGAATAGAGGAAAACTAGTTCAGAAAGATCGTTGTATAGTTCGTTAAAATATTGATTAAAAAATCGGAAAATACTCCTGACAGCTTTTTCCGAGTACTATGTATAGTAATACACATCTCGAAATCGAAAGGGGTCTGCGTCAAACGTTGCTCCTCCGGTGACACGTGGAATATGCCCCATTTGTAAAATACTTTATACCTAGCGATGATCTCGATGATATTCTCATTTTCCTCCTTACGCGTAGCAAAATCCGGATTTTACATTTATCGCACGTTGAACGTATATACCTGTTATAGTACATTATATTTCACTGCAGTGGGAATCGCCAGACTCTATATATATCCTGAATCGGATGACCAATCTCTTATATCGTGTGACGTACGTGGGTTTTCAACGCCACTCATACTCACTTTTACCTGCGTATTTTACGCTTAATGTGAACTAGCGATCGGTAGATCGCTTTTGTGTGGTTGAGGATAAAAAGTCATCTTCCCACACGATCCGTTGATAATTCCACGGTTCCGCCTACTGATTTTCGCATCTTCTATATGTCACTACTTTATCTGATTTCATTTCATTTTATGGAATATATCCGCGGAGAAAGACTCTCGAATAATCACGTATATAGGTGAAGGTAGCCGCGATATACCTATTATCGTATATCATACCGTATATATATATAAAGAAGAGGCTCAAGTTTTCTTAATTTATTATAGGTAGTGCATGGCGGGTATATGTTAGCTCCCGAGAAAGCTGATTTGTATAATAAATGATAGTATCTCTTTTTTTATAACTCTATTTTCTAACTAACAGCTGGCCGAGAGAGAACGCTGTTAATCGAACTGTGTCGCTTTCGGTGCAAGTATCCCTGTATCTTATATTTCTCCCTCATGTGCTATATTTCCGTTCTTATAGAATAGATTCAATGTGACTATCTTTTGTATCCGATAAGTCATACATCGATCCGTATATGTATATACATACATACATATACATATCGCATACATGTGTATATATTTTTCAGGTTTTTACCCATTAATTGAATTCATTCTCAATGACAATCGTGCATATCAGAAGTTTTTTTCCAATTCTGTCCCATATAGTTTGTTTATTTCCTCCAATTCAATAATATAATCGAAAAGAAATACCTTACGATTATTATGCAGTTGATGAATATAGCTTATCCTGAAAATTATTAACCATATAATTCTAGGATAATCCATATCAGTCGATTTCTTTTTCAATATAATAGTTCCGATTCGAACGGATATAATTGATCCAAATATACTATGTTCGGTGCATTCGTACAAAAATTAATCTACTTAATCTTTGCAGCTGATTTCGTTCATCAGACAGAAAAATTGAGGAACGAATTACAATTAATGACAAATTGAGCATTACTCAAATCGAGTATCATAATTCCGTTCAATTCATTTCAATTTCTTCTAATTTCTCGCTCTGAATTCAATGTATAGGTATTCTTCACGCCGTGAGATTTACACTGTTCAGCTAGTGCGCCTTATCGTACGCAACTCTCGAAGCAATTATAATAATTTTATTATGCGGCGCCACATTTGGTATTTGAGCTTCCTAAGTTTAGTAGAAAATCTCACCGAGCACTTCAACCACAAATTCGGAATTTTCGTTTTTCTCCATTTTCTTTCTAGCCGGCAGAGAAAAAAATCATGAATAAAATTTTCTCTAAATTGACGAAATTGTTACGAATAAAAAAATAAAAAAAATCAAATACAAATCTAACGCGGGGATCTGAGTATGAGGCGAAAGAAGAAACATATGGATATAGCATTTGTGATAATAATTTCATTTCTATATATATTCATTAATTTTTGTTTTGGTTTTTTTTTTTGTTTTTTCGTTTTTTCATTTTCCGTACAAGTCACATAATAATTGCCTACAAGAATAATAATCATAATAATAATGATAACAATAATATTAAAAATATAAATAAATTCTGTGTAATTATTATTATTATAGTATTCATATCAATTGCCTCGGAAGTACATATTTGTCCTTGCCACCCAATATTTAAATCTTGCTATACACATGAAATTGTAACAATACTATATTATGTATAATCGATCATCCATTTGATTTTATACGTTTTGTATTTACGCGTAGAAAACGATAACAGATGAAAAAAAAAAGTAAAATTGAGTTATTTCTCAGAGAAATAAGACCAACAATCTATTCGATTCATTAAACATAACGTCTACAGCGTCATAAATTAGGAATCAAAAAGTTACTCGGCAACTGTAGTCCCAATGTAAAAACAAAAGAAAAACAGCAAAGGAAAATGAGTAGATGTCAGGTGGATATAATATAACGTTAACCCCGTAGATTTAATATTCCATAATATATTTTATAAATATTTCTTATCCAAAACACAAAAAAAAAAAAAAAAAACACATCGCCCAACACCTCCGAGGCGTGAACCAACCTTCTACTTCTATACGATCGCATAGAATAAATTTATTGATGTATTTTATTCATTCCTGCGCCGATTTTTAGGGACCAAAGCTTGAAAAATGAAACAATTTAAAATCTAAATCCATAGGTAGCAAAATAAAAAACATACAGTAAAACCGCGATTATCCAAACCCTCCGTTACCCGAACCACAACTCACTTTATTCAAACGTTATATTATACGAACTGCGACCTGCTTCATTCGAATTCTCTGTCACATGTCTCTTTTTTCTCAAACGTTTGCATGATTGAACTGCTCAAAAGCGCATGGCACCCGTACAGCAGGAAAATACAATAATAACGGAATCTCGAAGTAGTTGTAGGTCGTTAAAAATGGAAATATGTCCAAGTATGTTACACATACTAAAAATATGCCCTAATGTTTATGAGTACGTTTACGAGTATGTTCATGAGTAACCATAAAGATATATGAATCGTGTTATCTTTCAAATATTCCTTACGACCTATAATATTGTTTCGCCCAACATTACTGTTTCATTATCTGAACGAGGCCCAATCCCAATTGATTTGGATAATCGAAGTTCTACCATAAAAAAACTAGAATTCATAAAAACTCTTCCAATTGGTGCAGGATAAGATACAAAATGTTCAGAATTTATAAAGTACCTCTGAAATCGAGCAAAAGATTTTGATTATTATGGATATTCCATGATCTTAGAGTCGATAATTCTTTTTTTTGTTCTTGAGTTTGCTCTTTATTCGTAATAAACCAACTAAAACTTGTATATCGTCACTTTTCTCAATAGTTTTGGTCCCTGGGTCAAATATAATTGCTACCGAGGCGAGTACCCGGACGTTGATAAATTACATAATAGTAATAGATAATATTTTTTGATACTTTTATAATTAACATTTAAGTGACGGAGGGGAAAAGTTCAGTTACTTTTCCTCTAGTTCTATATGTTGAACCATTTCAAAGTCACGACCTGTGTTCGACTTTTCACTCTCTGAACCCTCCTCGCTAGCCTCTTCTTCCTCTTCCTCACCGTCGCCTTCTCCTTCATCGTCATTTCTCTCTAAATCTTCACCTTCCTCATCTCCTCGACCATTTTTAACATCGTTTCCCTCGTCCTCAGTCAAAGGACTCTCACTGCAATGAACATAAACAACAAAATTAAAAAATATGTCCCGTTCAGTATTCGAAATATAATATATTCATGTTCCAAGTTCGAACCCAGGTGCGAGAGGAGTTTCTTCTCCATCGGAGTCTTTGTCTTTCTTGCGTTTCTTTTTTTTATTCGATTTCTTGTCTCCGTCGGAAGAGGGGCCGCAGTATTCATACTGCGAAGGATCAGAATAATCCATATGATTGAAACAAAAATATAGAGAAACCATTATTCCTCAAATCCCAAATGAGAAAGAAAAAAATTTGTACGCACTTGATAAAGCGGCCAAAAGGAGGCAAAGAATCCAACATCCTCCGCCAAGTTTGGAAGTAGCCAAAGGTGATGCCTTCCGAGAGTGAGAACCCAGAGTAGACAAAATACAATGACTCTTATAATGGCGAGTGCCAATATGAAGACAAGAAATCCAGCGGCAGTTACACTGATGTAATAAACTCCTTGCCTGATGGAAGGAGGCCAGAGAGGGAACAGGCACACACCTATTGTGCCCAGAACTACGAGCGTACCGATTAACCAATAGTATACTGGGATCGGATCATATATCCAAACGTAAGCGTCGTTGCAGTCTGCGAAATATTGATCCAAATGCATTTCCAGACGCACCTAAGGAAACAATTTGTAAAATTTCAATTCGAAAGAAATTTAGCAGATTTGACTTGAATCGAAAGAACGTATTCAAAAATGGAACACGAATGAAGAGAATCAAACAAATTCAGTCGAATGTTGGCTCAAAATTCATGAATACCAAGATAACTGCATGAGTATGAGTAAAAATGTTAACAAAAATGGATACGAGAGAGTGAAATATTCATTGTGAAGCCAGGAATGAATAATTACTTTAGGTTTTTTCTTGAGTTCTTTTTTTTCCTCCTGTTTGTCATCTGCGTCTTTAGATTCTTTATTATCCTGCTGTACGTTATCCTTTGGGTCATCTTTTTCACTAGATTTTTTCTCCTCTTTTGAATCGGATTTACCGCTGTCTTTGCCTTTTTTCTTACCGCCTCTAATTTTGCTCAACTCCTGTTCAGAAAGGACGACTTTCTTTGCTCTGTGAAAAAACTTGTGTCTCAACATGACATCGAGAAAGCTTGTAATTTGCTCTCGAGATTCGAACATGGATTTATTCCACGGTGATTTCTCCAATAAAGCATCGACTGCCCTTGTACCAGTGAAATACTGCACATTATGGTTCAGGAATTTTGTCTTTTTTGACGGCACATTATTTCGGATCCATTTTGCCACCGCGTATTCTTCTTTCGATGGTTTTTCTGGCGCCTCTTCATTCTCTGGGTTTGAAATCTCCTATTTTTTTTGTTCGCAACATGAAATCGATAGAATTATTTCTCTAGATTATATTTGAGAGAAAGAATCAAATTAAACAATATGAGCATAATATATTATTGAGTATTATCGATATTTAGAAACTGTTTCATTGAGGAATGAATGAATGAATGAATAAATAAATAAATAAATAAATAAATAAATGAATGAATGACGTGTCGGATAATAGGTATAAAAAAAGCAAATATAAAAAATAGAACGCAGTGAGGTGAAAAAGATCGTAAATAGGAAAAAAAGTGTTGGTTAAAGCTGGTACGAAATTATTATTATCCGTATCGTACGTATCTTCGTATACGCCATTTGGCAAAAAATATAGAATGCTGCGCGCATAGGGAAAAATTATTCACTAATAATACTAATGAGAATTGAGAAGGAATGAAAAAAAAAAATTAAAAATAAACTAAAATGAGAGGAAAATATTGATAGCGAATAAAGGACGGCGGAGTAAATTAGGCGTAGATTAGGTATAATAAATGAGTTTCAGGTTAATTGGTTAACGTATTCAAGAATAATTGTGGCTTAGACAATTTGATGTGGCGACGTTATGTCGTAATATTAGAATCGCATATGTATGCCTTTTCATTCTGCTTACGTCTTTACGCTTCCTGTTTTTCCTCCGTTCCGCCATGTTGTAATTTACCGCTACGTTTTCGCGGATACCGCGCGACACTCGCGAGTCAGCAGCCGCTAGTCCAGTCCACCAATACTATTGCTCGGAACTGTGGCGTACAGGCCCACCATTCAGTTTACACACAGTTTCACATTTTTCCATACACGCCGTTATAAGAATAATGATGGTTTTTTTTTTTTTTTGTAATTCATCAGGCGGTGGCGCTATCTAGATGTATAAATTCTTTGATTTGTACATACCTACTTTATCATATCGTTGAGTGTAGACTTCTACAATCGACGATCCTTTGCGTGATACGGATGATCCGCAAGTTGCATATTATAGGGCTGAAAAATTCTGAAATTCTAATTCAGGTTTTTCTTAGGAAAAAATAAAATAAAAATGAAAAATAAACCAGTGTTTTACATTCACTCGAGTTTATGGAACAAATATTTGAGTTTCCAATAGGAATACAGGAAATCATACACACATTTCGTGTGTGTGATAAAAATTGAAGAAATAAAAAGATATTATGCTGGAACAATGTATCAAATTTGATTGAAAATTAACATTCAATAATATCCATAATCAAATATGTATACGCTGTAACTCATTCGTAGCTTATTACTTTATACTGGAAGTAGAACAAACATCACAAAGAAACAATTATACAAAAATTTAAAGAAAAAAAGCGCTCATATGCAAGTTTTTCAATGTATTATACATAATTTGGGATTAAAAATATGCTTTATAATTATATCTATATTACGTATATAGGAAATAACAAACGCCGAACGTATTCCGAGGCACTACATAATATGAATAGTAGATATAGTGAGATTTGGCTAAGAATGAATGATTAAATTACGTTCCCTTAATCTGTATAATGCTAACGGTTCCCAAGATAGTAAAGAGTATGAGGATTGAGAAACAGGATCGATTGATACTTTTTCTATCTTTGATTTCATAGAATTATGTTTTTTTTCCATATTGTAGAATCCCTAATCGATTATATTATTCTATAATATCCTGTATCAATAATTCTGTGCAAACTCTGAGTAGATTCATTTGATTTTATCAATATTATAACAAAATAATGAGGAAAAAAAAGCTTTCTTTCTATTCAGATTTTTTAATAATTCCATTTAATCGCTCCTTTCTTGTCAAGTTCTATTCTCCCACTGGCTAAAAGCTTTAAAGCTTTCGGGAAGAGACGATGTTCAGCAATCTTAACTCTTTCCTGAAGAGTTTCGACCGTATCACCAGGCAATACTGGAACGGCTTCTTGTTCAATTATAGCCCCAGAGTCTACTTCAACCTAATGAAATAAAGAGAAAAAAATTAGACGATAAAAAGGATTAAAAACGTGACAAAAAATATACAATCGAAGTATTTCAATATTTCGAATCGAATTATTATCGCCTAATAAATACCTCAACGAAGTGGACAGTGCATCCTGAGACTCGGACTCCAGCAGCTAAAGCATCTCTATGAGCCTGAGCGCCTTTGAAAGCAGGCAACAAAGCTGGATGGACATTGAGCAATGCTCCTGCCCAACGCTTCACAAATTCTGCCGATAATAGACGCATGAATCCTGCTAAACAGATCAGCTCTACCCCTGCAGCCCGCAATTCAGAGTCCATAGCCGCGTCGAAGGATTCTCTACTAGGATAGTCCGTGTGCTTGAAAACCTGTGAAAAAAATAGACATTGATATTGAAACAGGAATTTCATGTTTTAGATTAGGATTTAGCGTTTAAGATTTCGGTTTTTAGATCTTATATCATGATTACAGGATGAGAAACAGTTTGAAAGACCTTAGATTTGATTCCTGCTCTTTCAGCCCTCTTCAAACCCTCGACATTAGGTTTATTCGAAATAACCAGAACAATTTCTGCTCCAATTTGCTGCGTCGGATCGAGAGTCGCGTTGATTAATGCTTGGAGATTTGTACCGCTGCCAGATATCAGGACGCCAACTCTTTTCAATGGTCTTCCAAGTGATTTTACTAGCGCTGGAACGTACTGTCTCATTCCCAAGTCCATAGTTGCTTCGAAATTATCTACCACCACTCTTTGCTCACCTGCTTTGGATTTAAAATGGTATAAATCATAATCAAAGTCAATGTTTCCAAAGAAATTTGACTTCGGATTTATATTTCCGAATACTCACCATTCACATGTGAGGTCGCAATGCCGATTACTACGGGATTCTCATCCTGGAGAAGCTTTAAAATTTTTTCTTCATTTTCCGGGGACGTGATAATAATCGCCCCGATTCCACAGTTGAATGTCCTTAACATTTCTGGTCTACTGATACCTCCTATGACAAATTGCAAGTGTAACGATACCATTATGTCAAACATATCAACTTCTCATAACGAAATCTCAACAAACTTCTCACCCATTAAAGCCAGCCATCTAAAGATTGGTAGAATTTTCCACTTGCTAGCGTCTAAAACTACGCCTGTACCATTTGGTAATACTCTGGGTATGTTGTCTGTTAATCCTCCGCCGGTAATATGAGCAAATGCTTTGACAAGGCCAGATTTTATAGCAGGTATTACACCCTTCACATAGATTTTAGTCGGTTCTAATAATTCTTCACCTGAAAAAATAAATATGTTGATTATTGGCGTTGATCTTGATCTTCCTGATGAGGAAACAGAAGTTTTTTACGCACCAATTGTCTTCCCGCTCTGGGAAAACGGTGCTAAGTCGCTGTATGATTTATCAGCCAGTTTCAGAACACTTCGCACCAAACTAAACCCGTTACTGTGAACACCACTCGATGGTAATCCAATAACTAAGTCTCCTGGTTTAATTTCGTTCGTTCGAGGCAGTAATTCCGCTCTTTCAACGGCGCCTACCGCAAAACCAGCCAAATCATATTCTCCATCTGCATACATGTCCGGCATTTCTGCAGTTTCTCCTCCTACCTATGTAGAGTTTGAGGTATTAGAAGATTTCTGTTGTTTATCTTAATATTTTAGACCAAAAATGTAGTTTTTCAGATATTGCTTCATCAATTTTCCTATATTCTTTGCTAGAAAGTAATTACCAGCGTACATCCTGCTCTCTTGCAACCCTCTGCTACTCCAGCAACGACACTAGAAGCTGTGCTAAGATCTAACTTTCCACAAGCAAAGTAGTCTAGGAAAAAAAGAGGCTCGGCGCCATGAGCCAGAACATCATTCACGCACATTGCGACCAGATCAATACCAACAGTCTCATGTTTTTTGCAGGAGATTGCGATCTGCGATTAAAAAGTTGTTCAATGTCTTCACTATACGTAAAATTATTGGAAAAATAGCACAGTTCTAATTTCTTACTTTTAGTTTAGTACCAACACCGTCGGTTCCAGATACTAAAAGTGGATCTTTATATCCAGCCGCTTTAGTATCAAATAGTCCTCCAAATCCTCCAATGGAACCTAGCGCACCGCTTCTCTTAGTCGCAGCCACTAACGGCTTAATATTTGATACCAATGAGTCTCCAGCCTCAATATCTACGCCGCTACTTTTGTAGGACAATTTCCCACCACAGAGAATAGATCTGTAAAGAAAAAGAATAATTCAGTTATTGAAATCACCTAATTTCAATATTTTTTAATTTTTCGTGAGGAATAATCCCACCGAGCGATTCCTTTATGCGCAATATCCGTCCTGAACTGCTTCCCATCGAAGGAAATTCTCTCAGCTGCCACAGTCGCTTGCGCCGCAGCTCGAGCTAACGTAGGCGCTAAACTTACGGCGATTAGCACTCTTCCTCCTGTCGGAAACAAAATAAAGAAATAACGACTGCTAGGTAAATTGAGCATTTCAAAGGTTCAAGATATGTCTGATAAATTGTTAAACAACAAGTTAATTATTATGATGGTGAATGTATTGTCATTACCATTGGTGAGCAATTCTCCTCCTGGCGAAAGTTTAGTGCCACTGTGAAAAACGAAGTGTCGAGGTATTAGGGAGATTTTGTCGACCCCGTTTATCACTTGGCCTTTTGAAGATGATTCTGGATAGCCACGGGATGCTAGAATAACACCAACTGCTGATACGTCTGATCTCCAGGAGATATGAGAGTCGCTCAAAGTTCCTTCACAGCAAGCCTGTGGATTTGAAAGCAAAAAGAAGAGTGATTGAGAATTTTATCACGGATTCCAGTTACAATTATTCATTAAATTTATGTTTCAGAATTCGATGAGGAAATTTGAATGGAGGGAATCGACCTGGAATCTCACCTTCATTGCTAGGAACAAGTCAGATTCTAAAAGCGGCAAAATGACTTGTGTTTCAGGATCTCCAAATCGACAATTAAACTCTAGAACTTTCGGTCCATCCTTTGTCAAAATCAAGCCCGCGTAAAGAACACCTGAAGATAAACAGAAAGTGAACCATTCATCAACTTGTTTCTCAATTGTAATATTAAAGGTAAGAGTTGAATTGACAATAATTAAAAATAATAAAACTTGAAAGATTGTATCAATTTCAACTGAAAAACGTTGCAATAATAAATATATGAGATAGTAGAATCGAAATGGACAGGTAAAGGACAATTTAGGATAACTTACAATAATAGAATGATGAAAATTTGGACAGAAAATGTGTAGAGATAATAAAAAAAAAAAAGAAGTATTGAATAATACAAAATAAATAAAAGAAAAGATGGTAGGCTTATGGTGCTTAGAAGTGCCTTAATCATCTGTGAAAATGAATCATACCACTAAATGGTACATTTTCGAAGCGCAGTCCGTCAACAGCAGCTTGCAGAACGTTTGTTTCAACGAACTTTGCGTCCTCGTCGCTCAAAAGTGGGCAAGGGCAATAGGCACCCATACCTCCTGTGTTTAATCCAAAATCGTTGTCGAATATTCTTTTATGATCCTGCGCCGGCATCATAGGAACGACTTTTTTACCTTTTGAGATCAAATGAATGAATAAATAAACAAACAAATTGATGGAATGATTAATAGATTGATTCTTTGAACCTCGAAGCTAAAAATCTAGTTCATTCTATATTTTTCCTGATTTGTACAACAGAGTCAAAATTTTACTTTCAGGGAGAAAAAACAGCTACGAATGGATAGAAACTAGAAGAAAACGATGTGCTTTCGTGAAGCGAACCGACAAAAAGATAAGTAAAATATTTTCTTGAGTGAAAATTATACTCGAGATGAAAAAAAACTGTGACTGCGAATTTTAAATGATTTATCACCATCTGTAAATGCCAGTAAAGAAACTTCTTCTCCTTCGAGTATTTCCTCGACTACAACAACTTCTCCAGCGCTACCAAATTTCTTCTGTACCAAAATCTCATCGATAGCTTGACACGCTTCAAATTTCGTTGCAGCAACGACTACCCCTTTTCCCGCAGCTAGACCAGCCGCTTTAACTACAAGGGCAGGAAACTCGGATCTGATTCAAAAGTAATAAACAAATGAATAAATGAGAGTGTAAAGTTTTGATTATCTTGGACAAGACAAGAAAAAGAGAACTTGCGTATTGACAAAATTTTTAGCTTCATCAGCGTCAGTGAATCCTTTCCACCTAGCTGTGGGAATATTGTGTCTATCCATGAAAAGTTTGGACCAATTTTTGTCCGTCTCGATTCTAGCCGCAGCCTTCTCGGGACCAAAACATGGAACTCCCGCGGCTTTTAAATCGTCAGCTAAACCATTTGCCAGAGGATCTTCAGGGCCGATGATTACTAAGCTGATTCCCTGGGTTTTACTCCATTCTACGATTTCCTGTAAGTCGATAAACAAAATTGTATTCGAAAAAATGTCTTTTTTGTTTCAAGGATTGAAGATGGAATAAGTATGCTAAGTTTGCGCTAATTCAATTCATATTTCATGAAGGTGGTGAAGTATATAGTTACCTTGTTGTTCTTTATATTCAAAAGCGCGAGTTTAACCTTCTCGAGTTTTGTGGCTCCCGGATTTTCCGACGATACGTAAATCTGTTCGACCTAACAAAAATCATGTTCGAACGTGTTGAGATAGGAATTTGTACGAAATTTTTGGGTGAGAAATGATAAAATGGAGATAAGTGAAGTTTGAACGAGTTCAGAGTGAGAATTAAGAGATATTATGAATGATTAGAAGTAGTAATAGTGAATGAGTGATGATTAGAGTAGCGAAATTTTTTAGATTAGCCGGAGTGAAATTAACGGGATATGTGTGTGCGACGATTACTTCTTTCGATTGAGACAATTTCCAACAAATTGCATGCTCTCTGCCTCCACCTCCTACTACGAGAACTGTGTGTCGAGCCATTCTTGAAGACGACTGTGAATGTGAATGCGGTAGGATGACGAAAATATAATAAACGGTAACGAAGTCCACGTGTCCCGAGAGAAGAGAAATATGCACAATTTAAAACTGTAACGCCGATTGTCAACTTCTCTTTCGTATAGAAAGCTCAGGATGAGAAGGCAAGAGATAAAGTACGAGAACCGGCTTCTCAAAATGTCTCAATAAGATGATAAAATAACTAGCCTGAACTAAAATATACTCAAAATGGTTTATATATTATCCAATAAAATTGCTGCACGATGGTATTCTCTCGCTTGACTAATCTGTCGTTTTACTGTTTCGGAATTCCCTTGCTCAGAATCTCTGCCTGCCTCTCACCGCATGAGAGAGATGCAGATACATAGGTTAGACCCGTGATATTCGCGGTCAAAGGCTAATAAATCGATCGAGATTTTGTTCCCCGTAGCCTGTATAGTCGTAATGAATTAACAGGAGAGACTGACGGATCTACTGTATGTATTGAATGCTTTCTGGATGTAGATAATTCCTCGCGGGGGTCATATTTTGAAACACATGCGTTACAATAACAGCTATAACTTGTTCCTGGAGTAGGCGGGAGTAGACGTTGAATCGTAAAAATCACGCCGCTGACAATATGTTTATCATTTGGCAGTATGGTACGGAATTTATTGATTGAATTGCTAATTTTGCATGATTAACCTGGAATAAAAATAATAGAGCATAAACATTGGCGTTTTGGGCAGGTGTTCGAATTCTTACAG
This sequence comes from Phymatocera aterrima, assembly GCA_963170745.1. Classification (NCBI taxonomy): domain Eukaryota; kingdom Metazoa; phylum Arthropoda; class Insecta; order Hymenoptera; family Tenthredinidae; genus Phymatocera; species Phymatocera aterrima. Next base: position 17,363,808 of record OY720663.1, on the reverse strand, counting down.
AGCCTCATATTGGTATGAACTTGAATTTGCGACGAAATAAGTGAAATAGCACACAAGTTTGATTCTGAGCCACAGGTGGCTCAATTTCGATTGGGAGATTTCGGGTCACGTGTTGGCGACGCTGACGCTACGAACCGTTGAGTGAAGAAGAATAACTCATTTTAAATGATACGGGCGGAATTTATGAGGAATTTATAATTATTATCAATGAAGATATACAGACAGCAGCTTTATCTTTTTATTCCAATACGAGTGATTATTTTTCTTCAAGTAATTCTGACCACTCCAAGTTTGTTGAAATATATATACAGACCTACATAGGTATATATTTTTTAGTGATTTGTTTATACATTGCAATACGTGATAAGTGCTCAACTGGCGACAACAAGATTAGAGATATATACTCGAATCTCGTAAATGAAGCAAGACGTTCGCAAGATCAATAGGTCATCATCATATTGTAACGTGCGTCACGTTTTATGTATGTTGTATTTTCATCGACGGCAATTCGACGCGCTGACCATTTTGAAAATGGAATATTATCAATTTTGTTTTTATTTTCAAGCATCAGCGCCGCACGTAGACCAAAATTGGCGGTTGTCTGATTCAGCGATCTTTTGTTCTTCCTCACACAAATAATCTGATTAGCAATTTGATGGCGGTAATAAAAAAGTGTAATAATAATACACAATTATAATGTCAATAAAAAATCGATCTAAGTCTTCGTGCCGGTATAATATAAAGTCGTATTGAAACGAAACTTGAGGGAATAAATATAAAGAGAACGGAGACCGTGCGTCTCTCTTTCTCTTTTATAAATGTTTCTATTCCGTGCGACAACGAGAGCGGGCTGTCTGACGGGACTGTTAAAAAACCGAGTTTTCAACGTTGGTAGAATCTCCCGATTATTAACCGAAGTTAAAAAGAATCCTAGCGCCTCGTCAGCGGCTGCAGAATGCACAAAAAAACCTCAAAAAGTAGTTATCGTTTTCTATATTCCAAATCACTTTTGATAATACGACCTCATAACTTCTCCCACACCTCTCTCTTTTCCCCATCTTTTTATTCTTCTGTACCCGTAAAATGACAGGAAAAACCGAGGATGAAAACGATTCGAATATACCGCTGGAACCCTCACGAACCGGGTACAAAACCCCACATGCAACAATTCGAAGTGAACATGTATAGGAGGGGAATGATGGTGTTGGATGCCCTACACGTTGTAAAATCGGAACACGATCCGACCCTAGCATTTCGAAGATCGTGTCGCGAAGGAATTTGCGGTAGCTGCGCGATGAACATCAACGGTGTTAACACTTTGGCCTGTATCACGTACTGAACATACCTCTCATCCTTATACTCAATTTTTACGACGTTACAGGAGCTAATCTAACGATCCACATAACTATCGCGCGAGGATATAACCTTCGTATACTACTTACAATGAATAAAACGAAAACATATTTTTATGCGACATTTAGGAAAATCGATGAAAGTTCTCCTAAACCTCTGATAATATATCCGCTACCCCACATGTACGTGATTCGAGATTTGATACCCGATCTTTCACACTTTTTGGAACAATACAAGATGATTGATCCGTGGCTAAAACGTCGCGGTGAGGATCAGTTCATCGGTTATCGTCAGACCCTTCAAAGCCAACGAGATAGAGCGAAGTTAGACGGTCTCTACGAATGCATTATGTGTGGATGTTGCACTTATTCTTGTCCGCCTTATTGGTGGCTTGGAGATAAGTATCTCGGACCCGCGGTCCTCATGCAGGTTATAACATAGGAAATAAGAATATAAGTGCCGTTATGTCTATCTTGTTCTTGTTTTGTTCGATCAATCGTTCAATAATCGTCTAGAACAAGCCTTGAGGTGCTATTGAAGGCATACGGCACGGTTCAACAAAGGATAACAATGCATACAACAAGCATTAACAATGGGGGTGTCTACGTTTTCAATAGCACCTTAATCTGAAGGAAGAAAGGTAAAATTTTATTTTCACCGCAGGCATACAGGTGGATAATTGATTCGAGAGATTTTGAACACGCCGAGAGGCTTGGAAAACTTCGTGATTTTTATTCTGTTTTCCGCTGCCATACGATATTCAATTGTACGAAAACCTGTCCCAAGGTATATAATACTATTGTAGAAACTTATTGACAACCGTCATCGTCGCGTTGTGTTATTTCGTGATGCTATAATCGTTACTACGTTCTATTACGTATCTCGCAGGGATTGAATCCCGGGAAAGCGATAGCAGAGATAAAACGACTTCTTGCGGGATTAACAAAGAAGGAAAAACCCGATATAGACACTGCTATACCAGATCCTTGCACTGGACCTCCCGAAATCAATCCGTACGATAATAAATGAATACGCATGTTCAAGATGAATACATATCACGTTATGAAGTAAAACGTACAAAGGGCCGGACAAGAGTTTTTCAATAAAATAAACTTCTTTTCTTTTGTCATGTTGACACGTAGGTTTTCTTTGTTTTTCGTTAATCCACGATATTTATTTATCCAATTGAAGTTAGGCAACATTTTCGGTTCCTTATTCTTCTCACCGGAACCCAAATTATGCATCCAACCAAATCTATGTATTTCGACCAAGTCGCATATTCCCCACATGATAGGAACAGAGAGAACGTGAAATAAATAAAATAAAAAACAAATAAAATGAAGCATCGAAAGTTATCATTTCATAATGTTTATTATTATAATATATATATTATTGTAGCAAACTATACAATACACGTATAAATGTAATAATAGTGATAATAATAATAATAGTATCATTTTACCTTATCACAGGTCTCATCGCTTACGCATACACTAATACGATACTTAACATAACAATATGTATTGAGAATATTTGTTTTTCAATATCTTACTTATTTATTAATTATTACAGGTAATGATAGACTTTCAAAAATCTTCTATTTAATCAGGTCTCCATTTTGTACTTCATGTACTATTAGAATATAAGTATTGTAATAATATTCAGGAATAAGATCGATCAAACAAATTTATATTATTTATTAGGTATATTATTTGTCTTCAACTTGGGCTAAACGATTCCAAGCCACGTCTTAACTCTGACTCATCTCTTCATCAATAATTACCTGAATCGTCTAATTTCAATGTCCCATCTCATGAGAAACAAGTAGTGCCATCATAGAAAAAGAAAAGTAAACAAGAAAAAAAAATATATTTTGAAAAATGAAATTTACACAGCACAAGAAAATCACAATAGTTTATAATAGGGTCATAATCTTTCGACTGTAGGTATGGCTGTCTAAGTTTAATACCGAGTGTCGAACTTGAAGGTGAACAACGTTCTTAAAAACTATGAAACAGGGTTCTAAAGCTGATTGCGATAATCACTGGAAACTTATTATTGAACAACATACGATCATTGAATATCACATATTCATGTAGTAACTAGTAAGGCATGTATTTTTTTTCTTTCGAGAAGCGGTTTAAAGTATATCCCCTGAAAGATTGTCAGAGCTCAACGTAATTTGATCTTAAAAATTAGACAGAAGGTAAAAAAGTAATTAACGAATTAACTTCTGAAATGAACCTCAAAAATCCCACTTTGAATCATTGATGCTTATATAGTCTTTCACTAATCGGATAGAAATATGATTGTGTCATTCGTTTTCGAAATTTCACACTTTATTTAATGAAGTAACTCACCTTATCATAGTTTTGAGAACAACTGTCGATCCCACTAAAAATTATCATGAGATATTTGCTCTTCAGAAATAACATTAGCCATAGAAACAAGTATTCTGACCAAAAAAGATCTCTTAAAATTGTTCATCAGAGCGATGGTTCATCTAAAAACTTGCGAGGAACACTGTATACCAATTTAAAAAAGTGTGAAATCTTTTATCAATGATATCAAATAAATTTTTCCGCCCTGAACATTCGCTATTATTTTAGAATTCTATCATAGGCTACTCAGTTCTTGGTTTTGAAGAAGAAACATTTCGTTGATAACTGGGCATGAAATTTGAGGATCAAATTGCGTTCAGCGTCACCTTAACGTTATCAAAATCACAGAAAATGGAATCGTCGAGTTTCTTTGTCATTTTTTCACTCCAACTTAATAGGTATTATCACGATTTTTTGATTTATCACGTCAATCATCTTTTCTTATTATTTTTTTCGTAAAGAGCGCAGTACAGCACAGCTCACAAAACTCTAAAGCCGTTAATACATATGCAGTACTGTGCTTCAGTCAACACGCGCTCTCTTGAGAGCAGCTGTCGGAGGTTCCATTTTTTGTCCAAATCGAGCTGCTGAATTTGAGGGCATAATTAACGGTGGAATATTTTCGTTCATTTCACTTTCATCTCCCATTAGTCGTCCGACAGTGCTACGCATCTCTCTATCTATGAGCCACGGATGTAATAAAACCTGATTAATTGTTATTCGTTTCACAGGATCTACGGTCATCATTAATTTGATCTAAAAAAGAAGAAGGGATTAGATTATAAGGACATGGTGCTAAGATATAAATCAGAAGTTTTTGCCATCAGAAAAGAATATCAATGAAGCATTCATTATGAAATAGAATACAAAGATAGTAAAATAAGAAGCGCACCAGGCTTATAGCGCGCGCAGAAACCCGGTTGAATCTTTGGTTAGGGAATGAGTAAACTCCTCGTACAATTTGCTGCTGTAGAGTAAGTTCTCTATCATTAGCCGAAAATGGCACCATTCCGCTTAAACAGCAGTACAGAATTACTCCCAGACTCCATATGTCTACCTGAAGATACATAACGATTTGAAAATGTAAAATCTGTTTGTTGTTTTTGTGATTTGTTTACGTTCGGGGAAAAGATTTGTTAGAATTTCTGTTCACCTGGCTTGTGTAAGATCCTCTTCCATGTGTCAACAAAACTTCAGGTGCAACATACATGGGAGTTCCACAAAAAGTTCTCATCATTGTTTGAGTATCTACAAATTTTGATAAACCAAAATCCGATACTTTTACTAATGTTTCCTCGGCGTTACTCGCTAGTAGGATGTTTTCAGGCTGCGCAAAAGTATCAGAGAGTTTTCAAATGCAAGACATATTAAACGGTTTGATGCAGAAGAAAAAAGTCGATCGTCAAATGAATTGCAAGACACTGGCTACGCAAATCTGCACACCTTTAGATCTCTGTGAGTGATTCCGCATTCGTGTAAATAATGAACGGCGAGAACAACTTGGTAAAAAATCAGTTTAGCAGTTCTCTCCGGGAGCCCAATTCCCTGCTTCCTAATTCTGTCGAATAATTCACCGCCTTCCATTAGCTCAAGGACAATATAAACCGAAGATGGTGTGTCGAGAATTTCTTCCATCCTTATTATGCAGGGCTGATGAATGGAGAATTAAATCATATGAAGAAGAGATTTGATTGAAAAAAGAAAAAGAAGAAATATCATTAATAACAATAATTACTAACATGTTTCAAATTCTTGAGGATACGAACTTCAGTCATAATCTTATCGTGATCATTAAGTTGTCGTCTAATATCCGCAGTGAGGAATTTGTTCTTAGTTATAGTCTTCAGGGCAAATCTCTTGCATCCGTTCTTAGTGAAGATCATCTTCACCTCGCCACAAGCTCCTGATCCCAAAGTTCTAGATACCACATATTTGCACTTCAATTCTGGCGGTAAACCACTACTTTCAGAAGATGTTGTGCTCATGTACGTATACGCTGTAGTTACAGGAAGAAAATGGATCATGAAATTGGATAGTGAGCTTCAAAGCAGAGGACAATAGTTAAAAAACTAAAGAACTAGAAAGTATTCAATTTTTCAATACGAGGCTGAAGTTTGTAACATTACAAACTCCAGTCTCATATGCAGAAATAGAATACTTCGTTTTATCGTTTCAAAGATCTTAGAAATGTTGGTATGCAGACAAAACGTACGAGATTCAGTTTTCCACAGAGAAAAATATGCCAGTTATGTGATGTTTTTGCAAACTAGAATTACAACTAGAAGTATATTTGTTTAGAAATCGTACCGGCAAATCCAACCTGTGCCATAGCGATGGTATCATTGTTTTCAATGATAACTCTCCTCCCATTACCGACGAGAATGTTGTTAACAAAAGTACCGTTGTGGCTAGTGTCTTCGAGATATACCACAAAGTCTCCTAATCCTCTGTTGAAAATCTCTTTCGTTATTCTAAAGTGTTGTTTACTTATAACGCTTCGCCTTTTTTCATTCATGACATTTTCACCGATGCAAACATCGCATTTCGTAGAACGTCCCACGGTGTAAAAGTCGTTGGTCAATTCTGTACCATACAAATAAACGTGAAGACGTGTAAAAATGCATATAGGAAGACGCGAAAATTGTAACTCACCAACTTTTTGGAACGTATTTTCCAGCGGATATAATTTTCCCCAAATTCTACGAGACTGTTGTGAATAGGATTCAATATTCTCTCCTGGCTGAGACTGAGTTAGAATATCCGCATTTTGCGTGTCGGGTAGACTTAGCGGGATTTGATCGTCGGCAGCCATCTCTCGGTTAGCGTTTTTCCTTTGAATCTTCACGCTTTATTCAGTATTGTGCTCAAACTGCGCTTCAAATTCTGCGAATAGGTTTCGAAGGTGGAAGTGATTCTCCTCGGACGAGAGGCGTTCGACCCACGCATGCGAAGTGACGGATTTCTAGGTTAGCTTATCTAATACGCGTCAGAGCCAGGTAGTGAAGTTGGTAAGTAAATAAACAAAAGAAAAATGACAATAGTAGGGTTGACGGAATTTCATGGATCACGATAATAAACCACTTCAGAAACACGAGAAATTTAGGATCCCGGAATTAACAATTCCTCGAGTTTAAGCATGTAAACACAAAACTGTTTCTCTGCACGATGTTGTGAGACAACCATCAAAACGCAAATTATGAACCGGCATTCAATTTAAACGTGACTATTCTGAAAACCTATTGAATAATTACAGTCCTATTGAATAAAACAATAAATTGAACTATTGAATGTTTCCCGCCATTTGTCAGAATGCTGTGACCAGCTGTGATCGCGGCTCTCGTGGAGAATAATTCTAATTAGGAAGATACCAAATAACGAGGTAGCGAGGAAACACGATGAGTGCTTTTGTTCAGAGCTCCCGTTTTCTAGGCAATTTAAGAACACCGTTATCAGTGCCATATCCTATCAAGTAGCTGTCATGTTGATGGTGTTGTTATTCCAACATAACATAACATATTATACCATAACCATCTTAGAGCATATTGTCTAAGATAACCATACACTAACTGCCAAGCTATCAGTTTGAAATAGATCGCGCATAATGACATGAGCATAATGTGGTGAAAAATAATTAAGTTTATGTGAAAATTCATACCACCAACATGACAGCTACTCTGACAGTTATGTCACTGGTGAAGGTATTCTCAAATTTCTCCGAAAACGGGAGCTCTGAACAAAAGACACTCATGCAAGTGACGTGAAAATTTGGTCCGATGATTTCAAACCTTTTGTTTACAATGCATCCAGATTTGCAATCTATTCGAAATCCTGTAAAATGATGGGCATGGAATCAAGAAAGATTTGAATCCGAGTATACTTGACAGGAACCGATTCACTGAATGGATTATCCCAGTTTTGTTTCAAAAATTGGAATCCCAATGAGTAAACGATTTTTGCTACTTGTCGAGAGGTTACGAGCCGACGGGGATCAGAGAGAGAAACGAGAGTGAAGCACTTGCGATATCCCAATCCATTTTACATTTTATTCATATGAGAAGTCATCATAAATAAGAATGCTCTACATCGAATCAATCAATTCAGAATAGAATTTAACGCATTCTATCTACATGAACACAATTCATAACTTCGATCTTAAGATCCTATGATCACATTATGTATTCGTTCATTGTATCATTTTACACATTCAGTTGTATTCGCATAAACTATTTGACTGTTCAAAGTATAAACCAGTATCCCGTATTCTCGGTGATCCATTCTAAGTAGGGCGAAATTTTGGTATAAACAGCCGGATATCCGGAAGGCTTACATCCGTAAGTCCACGAAACGAAGCCGAAAACGGCTGAAGGAAAGCTCGCACCCTTAACAAGAAAAGGTCCTCCCTCGTCGCCGCGACAGGCGCTACGATCCCCAATAAAGGTTCGATCATAATCGAGTTCGTTTTCGTTCTCGTGTTCGTATTGATCCTTTTCTGGAGCATATAATCCTTTCACGGCTTCCGCGGCTGCTGCGCTCGTGGTAATTGCACAAAACTGGTGTTCCGCGTCAATGTTCACTTCCCACGACGCATATATCCCGCGGCAGATATCGACGTCGATAATTGTGACCTCGGCACTTTTCAGGACATCCGGTTGTATAATAGTTTGAGAGATCTCACCCCAACCCACAACTACTCCAGATCTTCCAGTCGAAGTGTCAGAGACCGAAGTCCAGAGTTCGAGAGGCTGAATAGTTGCAGAAAATTCAAACGGATGTCTTACCTGCGGAAATCGGAAGATAAACGATCGTCTTTTGTATAATCAACTTATCATTCTGAATTGATTATAACTACCCGAGAAGATTCGAACGAACGTTTTACCTGTACTAAAGCGATATCGTGGATGTAAGAATCGTTAGGTTTGTAACCGGGATAGATTATAATCCTATTTATAGGGTACTGGACGCCTCCTTGTCGCAGGTTGTTCGTCCCTGCGAGCCAATAGTAGCGTGAGACGTCCTCAACGGCGCTTCGGAAAGTGCAGATTGCAGAAATTATGCATCGTAAATTAAATCATTACGAATAAATGTGTCTTCTCGGACATACTTATACACAGCATGTGTATGTATGTTAATAAAGGCGGCTAATACTAGAACCATGGAAATAATCATCGTTCGCTAATTCTAGAGTTTATTTTAGATCCCGATAGGCTTGCCCTAGGCCATCACGCATCCTCTACAGGGTAAAATTATACGTATAGGTATACAATAATGTCGCGATATCGTAGAAGTGCACGTGCACCTTGCATCGTAGATTTTATACCCGCGAATACGAAAAAAACCGAAATTCAAATCCTAGGTTTGTATAACAATTTTAGTTCTCCAAATTCCGTTTAAATCGAAGACGACTCCGTATAATCGCCCTGTACATTACGCATTCGGAACCTATTTCAATATCGTATACTCACTTCGTAACGCATTGCGCGGATGTGATGACCCAAGTTTCCGTGAGAATAGACCCGGAGCAATAATGAAGATGGTAAACGTTAGCCCAAGAGGTCAATCCCAAGGACAAAACGGACGGATATTCACCGAGGGTCGTTAATTGACCTTCAGCTATTCGCTCGTGGCTGAAAGAACTCGTCGTGGTAACCACGAAGCCGGTGAACTTAAGGAGTAGTAGAAGTAATGTAGCCGGTTGCGACGACGAAAAACGACTCTTAGCCACGGGGGACGTAATTGATCGCATCCCCATAGTTGATGTAGGATATAGTATGTCTGTAATTTTATAATACTTTATGCTATAACGCGCCACGAAGAGGGACCACGATGCGACGGAATATAATAACTACTTTACGATTATAGTATAGATACTTTTTGTTTACTGCAAGCCTTGAGCTGCAATGTCTGTAACGTATTTCTAATATAGGTACCAACGATAAAAGCGCCGCGAGAAATCTTATCGACAATTTTTGTATACTCGCAATCGCGTAATTCCTCACCTTGCAGACGTTGCGGTGGATCTTCGTTTGATAAATTGGTGTCGCTTATCTTCTCCCAAATTGAATTAGGAACTAGTACAGTCAAGCGCAATACTTATCACAGACAAACCTATACGAGAGAATGATCTACCTTCTAAGCAGGATTAATGCGCGGTGGCGGGTTCCGTGTGCTTCATGACTTAATTTGAATCGAAATCTCAATGACACCGAGTACCAACCATAAACAGAGCATAACGATGGTGGCGTCAATTGAGACAGAGGGGATTCCTTCGGTAACCAGAAAATAAGACTCTGATAATTCATTTTTTTTATTTTCTACTGTATTCAGGTCGTAGCGAACGTCAGAAAATCTCTGGTCTAAACACCTTCAAAGATAGAGAGATCAGAGTTATACTTTTCTTTGCCAGATATTGTCAAATGTCCGTTTCCTGATCTTGGGCTCCTCGCGTTTCCATCGCGGAGGTAAAGTCCGCGATAACGATGTCAAATTTCACGAGAGAATTTCCCCAAAGTTGCACTGGCCCCGGGTTCGTCAGGTGACCGAATGCATACATTCACCTTCGACTGCATGTATTATACAGTCGTGGTTTGGTTCCAGGAACCCTAAAAGTTTGTATACTCAGTATAGTCGAATGAGTACAAGACGGCAACCGGTTTTGGCTATCTTGGTGTGTCCGGGCGCGGGCGTTGCCCGTTTCCCAATTCGACCGCAAGTATGTATTCGCTGGAAGAACTCCTGCTGCTGCAGCTGCACCCTGCCGCCGCGCCGTACCGCAGACTTTACTGCCGACTGCTCATGCCTGCGTACAGTCAGTCGTCTCGCGTATAATTCGCAACGAAATGATTTTCGCAATAATATACGCTCGGTACAATATATACGTCCGCCTGTATCAATATTCGCCGGATCTTTTCATTTTTCTTCATTGGCCGGCAAATGCATCAATTAATACTATTGCATCATGAATTTTTGCTCTTTTTTTCGATGCCCAATTTTTGTACCACCTGATCACGACTCGAAGGATGCAGTATGTCATTACGGGTATACGGACCAAATATCATAATAAACGGCGAAATTTTGCCGCATGGATTCGAAATCTCTCTTTTTTCCCACTCCTGCAGTACTCGCGAGTATCTTAATCTTGGATATAATAACTCAGGTGTCTCGGGCATAGATCATAATAGTAATATTCTATATTTAGTCAAGCGCGAGAAAGGTATATGTATAGTTGTAGATATAAAGAAATCTTTTACCTACTTACCTATTTTTGTACGAGCAGAGAGTAATAAATTGATGAGCCGCGACTTACTTTTAAACTTACGTTAGATGAACCGTGCAGATTGTAATAGTAATGGTAATAGTAATACTCAGAGTAGTCGTATACACAGGCCTTTCCCGTTCACGGAAAGGTAAGTATACCTGGGTTTGCCCGCACAGTAAAGTGAAATTTGTACTTGCGTTTTATGAATAACGCGTAGTATAAAGAGATTGAGGATATCCACTAACCTACGCTTCAACGATAATTATGTAGTCGTTAATTCCACAGCTAAAGGCCTGCACCTGCTGCACATCGAATCGCGTTTCAATTCCGTATGGACTACACTATATTGACGATTTACTGACATTTTTTAGCGAACGTTCACTCGCAGGCGGTTGATAGTTGGACTGATAATTGGAATCGTGGCTGATAGATGTACTATAAGCTATATAATAATTAATAACCATAATGGCATCAGATATAAGCACCCACAGCTCGAAATAAGGAGTCTTCTAATTCCTGAACTAGTTCATTCGAAGAAAGTTGCCCTCCGCTATTAATCAAGCTGGACATTGTAAAACTGTCTGTGTCAAGAGAAAAGGAGGAGCAGAAGAATTGGTAAAAATTCCGAATTACTTATACGGCATTATTATAATACTTGGTGGTAAAATCTACATACTAGGTAGGCATACAATAATCTTGGGTAAAAAATCTACCGCATGCTTCAACGTCCAGCTTCAGCCGGCCGGCGCGGCGTGCAGGCCGTAAGCCGTGGGAGGAACTCCAGGTTGGTGCGGGTACGAGTATTATACTATGGAATACGAGTTACTGCAGCTTCGTACAATAGACCTTCTATAGCTATATCTGTAATGCGTACGTGTCGCGCATGCATGGTCACAAACATACACACGGATACGATCCCTTGCGCACGGCTAAAGAATACACATAATATCTAGATATAGGTATAAATATATAGAAGTGTGGAAAATGCTAGCGCGTATAGTGTATCCACGCATTGGAGTAACCTGCAGCGTTTATATACCGCCTTTGTTGCCTATGTTCGTTGGAGAAAGCTACGCGGGTTGCTGCGAGGTGTGGCCATTGTCTCTTATGTGTGGCTATTTATGTGTTCGGATAATAGATCCGGCTTTTTTGAATAAAAGAACCAGAAGGATCAACCATACAAAGATGACAAATATCCACATTTTTCACGATTATCCGTACAGGTACACAATTCATAATCGTATGACAATCGGCGAGCTGTTCAGGCTCCGGAGAATGTGGTGTCGAAATTTTATGACCACCTATTTCGTCGAACGCCTCATAGGAATGATTGTCGATCGAACGTCCGGCACTATGGAGTGTCGAGAGGTGGACGGCGCTGCAGGAAATTCTACAGCATAGTACACGCACATAGCAAATTTTTTACAGCGTTAAACATGCAGACTTATAGTCAGCGAGGTGTACATCGGTACATTGCCTCAGGTAATAATGACTGACTATAGTCTGGAGCGTCTGGAACGTAAGAACGTAAAGCGCTGGTGGGTGATGGTCTCTCGGTAAAGATCCTCCCGTTTAATCCTCCACGATTCTGTCGATGCTTGCCGGGGGTACTCGGCTAGTTGGGTACGGGGCATGAGACGGTCTAGACTATATTCAGTGCGAACTCGACACGCGTGGCGAACAGTTGTTCACTGTCAATTATTTACCTTCCAGTTTCATTACCTCTGTAGCAGTTTAAAACTGCGTGAAAGAAAACAGTAAAACTCAAAAGAGCGGCGGAGGACGGAGGATCGGAGCAACGGAGGAACGGAGGGGAGGTAGTGGACCCCGGACACGCTGAACGAGAATCTACTATATTGCAGTTAGTCGGAGTATGGTCCTGCTTAGAGAAACTTGCGGTCCTACTGTAGTGCGCATACCTGTTCTCCTGGTATCATCTTATCTCCAGATTATTATAATTCAGTTCTTCATCTTTAACAGTGTATACCTATCATGCATCATTCGACTTCGCGCTTCGATTGATGGAGTACGAAGTGCGATAATAAGCGCAAAACCAGTTATACTCTCAGCGGACAACGGATAACGGTTAAATCTGTAAAGTGAATTTGAATGATCCGTTCCTCGCGCTCACAAGCAACCAGAAGTCCCGTCCGTAGCCAACGGGGAGAATATATCTTGACAATTTAACGTTGGTATTCTAGCTGCACCTTCAGTTTGATTGACAAGTCGTCGTGCGCGGTCACTGTACGTCCGCGACGCGGATACCAGGGTATAGGACTCGTTACTAATGAGCCATAATCTAAATGTCAAGGTGTAAAGCCACTGGGCACGACCTACCCGCAAGAAATTTGTGAAGCATGCAGAAATTACGTGAACGGTAAACGCGCTTCGAGGCTCTGACGATGAACTGACTAACGATAAGTACTGCATGATATGAAATAACGGTGCGAGGAGTAGGGGTCAGGATATACACAAGTGCGGGTGAAACAAAAAATATGAAGAGACTATTGCCGAAGAGGTGCAGAAGATATAATGTGCAGAGATAAAATGAGTAAAAGTAGAAGTAATAAAAATGAAGAATACGTGGTTGCGATAAGGAAAGCCCTTGACGATGACGACGACGACGACGGTTGTAACGAAGAAGAATCTTATTATAGACTCAAAAACAGCATAATCGCGGGTGATGGAAAAAACTGCTACTACCTGATGCACCAGCAAATTTTTCGAAATTTAAAATAATTACAAACATGAGGATTAGCCCGATATTTTTAACCGCCGTATGCTTCACCTCCTGGATTGATGCTTCGGCCGCTGCCACTAGATCCCAGGTCGAATTGTCAACAGAGTATTTTCTCGTCCCTGCAAGAATTCCCGATCGTGCCGGCGTCGCTAGCGTTGCCAGCGTCGTTAGCGTTCCGGGACCAAACCGGACGATATCCATCTTCAGGGGTGGACAACCGGGACGTAACGGAGCCCAACCAGCTAACGGACAAAATCTGCTTCGCAAACAGCCCTGGGCCGTTCCTCTAGCCGCCCTAAGCGCCGCTGCTATGATTTTTATGGCTGGATTTGAAATTTTTGTTTTACTCAAGGTACGAGCAATTTTTCACGACTCTTTCTCCTTATCGTTCGAACCGGTCTTGATGAGAGAATATTTTTAAATTGGCACTCGCGGCTGATTTTTCTCTCTGATGGATTATTCTTTTAGACGGTTTGAAAAAAGGAGATCAGAATTTCTCTCGGGACCTCGTACTCAAGGGAGAGTATATCATAAAGTCTTTGTCTTAATGTAGATAAAGATCTAATAGCTCCGCCTTTCGTGCTAACGATTACAATATCATAATTCAGCTCCATTCAAATGCGTACTCGTAGTTATAGTATAATATAAGTAATTTGAATAGAGCGAGGTAAAATAAGTAGAGCTTGCGAAAACCGAGTATAACGTGTGATATGGTAAGTATGTACATACAATCGCTTTCCTTTTCCGAATGTATATACATATGTTGCTACAGAGATGATCATCGCATCGCGGTTTAACATATGCAAACATGCAGCATATTCATACCTATCCACTAATATTGTAATAACGAAGAGTTTTGAAGGCAGAAAATGTATTTTCTTGTTCTTTTTTTACAGGCTCGAGCTGCAGTACCAAGCAGAAGGCACTTGTTCCTTGGTCAAGTACTACTACTGGGGTTATTTCTCCTTGCCGGACTCTCTGCGGCGCCTTCTCTGGCCCCGAATCCAATGTCCTGTGCCGCTTTGCGTCTAATTGGACTTCCGGCGGCTCTAGTATTCGCCGCACTTTTAGTAAAGTGCGTTTTTCTCCTTTCCTTAAACAGCGGCGTCTATCTACCCGCGCCTTACCAGGTAGGCCGCATCTTTATTTGGACTTGATTCGTCAGTTCCAGATCGTCTTATACCGCGAGGATCTACTTTCCACAGATCCTCGCGGTATATATCCCGCACTACGTAATTGATCGCCGATTTTCCTCCATGCAGGCCTTGGTGCTAGTCTTCGCGGTCCTTGTCCAGGTCGCGATAATCGGTCAATGGTTTTACGGGACGCCTCCATCCCCCAGTTTAGATCCAGGCACTCTTGGAACCCCCGATATTTCTCGGCCTGTAATGAATCTGTCGCATTCATCCGGTTCCACGTCATCATCGGCAGGCGGAGACCGCTTTCCGTGCTGTTGCAGCACGCCGATAAGCCACCTAGTCACATCCCTTGGATATGCAGGTGTGCTTTTGATCTCAGTTGGAGGACTCGCTATCAGAGCTCGTGGATTGAGGGACAACAACGGCGAAGCAGCGTTCATAGGACTCGCTGTCGGAGCTTCACTTCCAGTATGGGTATCCGGTGGCGTCGGTGCTCTAACTGCACCTGAAGAGGATCGTGAAGCGTGGCTGGCTTACGGACTCCTTGCAACTTCACTCCTCGTTTTTCTTCTCATGTTTTTGCCCAAAGGACGGCAACTCGCTGCTCTTGGCAGGGAAAATGCTGTTACTGTTACTCGACGTGATCGTTGTGACGATAGGGATGATGGGCTCAGCTCACTTCCGGCTAGCGGATATTCTCCTTCGTTTTTTCACTTCAAACCACCTAACGACACACTCGAATCTAAAATGCCTTGTCATCAGAGCACGGGTAAGCTTTTTTTATCTCTTGAGATACGGAGGAGCTATACGATCGTTGAACACATTTACTTCATGAGCAATTGGTATACATATTTATAAAATTCTTCTCGAACATTAATTCCAGATCGTGTTGCATTGGTTTCTTCTGGAATCCCGAACTGCAGTGCTTGCAGATGCAGTACTAATCCACTGTATCCAGAAGGTATGTGCATTTTTTCATACTTCACTTCACTTGTTGCAGGATTATGAACATACATATGTATGTATATGTTTGGACAAATCAGTATCCAATATTATTGGCAATTTAAACCTGTAAATCGAATTACACGTGCGTTAACGTACGATGGAATAAGGTATACAATATATTTGCTAAACCATGAACTCGTTTGCTTGATATCGTTGTGATGAAAGGGTATAATTAAACCGGAAGCGAGTATTTTGGCCGGGCATCAGGCGTGCATACCGCTATTGTACGCGTATTAAACATTGTTTTATATCTTTTATGATTATGTACTCATGGATTAACCGCTCCACGTTGAAACTTGAATAGGGACATCGAATGCCAAATTTTTAGCATTTTCAAACTCTCGGCTTGCATCAGGTTTTATATCGATTCCACACGTTCCAAACTATTCCAAAGATTCCAAGCGACTGAAGTTTACAGTAATTTTCCGACGCTAATCTAGTATGTAGATTGATATGACATTAAAAATGTACCACGATCAGGCTTAAGTGTCTATAAACGTTAACGTGACAGAATCGTGAGAGATTTCGGCCAATTTTATTTTTGACGATCTTGTTGCGTTAACGTTACAAACTACACAGCCTTATTTTCTTTCGTTTTTTTTCCTCTATCTAGATATGCGGTCACCGGTCGAGACGTTCGTCCTGCCGCCAGGGATGTACTTGAGGCCAGAAGAGGCGGGAAATTTATATACGACATTATCAGCAAATCCGAATGTATTTTTTCAACGAGCAGCTCACCCCGGAATGATGTATTAGAGAGACGATTATAGTATTGTGATATAATTACCGTGAAATTTAAAAACATGCGCAGGAACAATAATATCCAATATATGATATGATGATACATGTAACTTTAATATATTATAGATATACAGTGATGAATATATAGGTATAGAGTTTGAAATAGTATTAACAATAACAATAACAATAAGATTATCTTTGTGGAGCTAAATATTTTACAACAGATTTTTATTGAAAATCAAATCTGCATTTGTGTCCGCCTACTGTGTAGGCAAAAGTATAATCAATAATTATTATTATTTTACACCCAACTAAATAGGTATAACGATATTTATAGGTATATGTGTATGATAATTGATAAACGAACATTCGTCAGCTATAGGTTCATAGGTATAGGTATAAGTATGCGTATAAGCACTCGATTATAAAAATGAATAATCATCTTCTGGAGATAGATAATAATTGATACATTATACGTATGCATAGGTAGACAAGATGGGTGTATATTATTCTCCGTGTGTATTATAATTCAAATATGTACTGTTATCATATCAATATCAAACGTGTATAGGTATATAGCATACGTGGTATGTATACCCATATAACTGTGTGCATCGATTAATATAACAAAATCCATCAACTATACTTTATCCGTATACTATTACATCCAGCTGATGGATTGTAATTTAGCGATGAAGTGAGGAGAAACGAAGAATTGGGAGTAGTTGTGATATTAAACAAAAATCTCTCTCCCTCTCTCTCCCCGATCCTGGAGGCTCATAATCGAACAGAAATATGTTACGTCTTTCATCTTGCGAGACATGGCCAGCCAACAGACGGAATGCTAATTTGTAACCGTTGCTCAA
Organism: Phymatocera aterrima; assembly: GCA_963170745.1. Taxonomy (NCBI): domain Eukaryota; kingdom Metazoa; phylum Arthropoda; class Insecta; order Hymenoptera; family Tenthredinidae; genus Phymatocera; species Phymatocera aterrima. Next base: position 17,346,328 of record OY720663.1, on the reverse strand, counting down.
TGTAACACAAACGGGACGAAGTTCCGATTTTTGAGTGGAACAATTAATTCAATCATGCGATTCAATTCCACGGAAATCCGAATTGGATAGTGACTCGACGAAATTAGTTAAGATCGGAGAGACATATTTGAATAAACGTATGTTACTCATGCTGAGATCCGATTTTCATTCAAATACCACATCCAGCGTTAGCTAACGTTAAGTGGAAGGAAGAGGTGAGGCAGTCGGGTTTAATTGTATGTTACAAAAGGACAAGAAACGGTATCGCTCCGCTTCCTTTTTTAAGTGGTGCGGAGTATTCAAACACGGTATGCATCGAGAGTACAACGTTTTCATACTACATATATATTCCTAAGGATACGTAATGAAGTGAAACAAATGAATGGTGAGTGTAGAAATAAAAAAGAGATTCTGAAACGTGCAAATATTCATTATAAATCTCACACTTGCAGGTATAACACTTATTTATTCAGCTATTTCTTTCATGGAAATATTTTCAAATTGGAGTTCGAATTATCGCGCGCTTTGATATTCGACCAATCACCGGCCTCCCGAATTCGTATGTAGATAAGAATCTAGGTATATTTTTCGTAGTACGTGGAATAACCGACAATGACAAGCAGACGCCAGTCACGCGTCGCTTTCACGTAAGGTTGTGCGAATGTGTGATAATGAACAGGTGATAATTCTTTGATTGAAAAGTGATAAACAGTATTAATATCTAAATACTTACAATAATGAGACGTTCATTCAACGCAGATAAGTCAGACTCAAACAATTTAACCAAAAAGTGTTATAACATGACGTAAACGGTTCATCAAAATCAAAATCACGGTAAACACAAATGCGTAAACTACAAAATCGTGGTTTGACGTATGCTACAATATCTGATACCGTGATTTTACCCTAACCTTATCTGGATTTTCTTCTGCTACCACCGCGACCAGTTTCATAACAAAAAGTATAGAGAATAATCATAATATTATTGACAAGTGTCACGATCGCGATTCTGTATAACATAATAATAATAATCGTCATCATTATCATTGTTGTTATTATTCCTATCACGTCCACAGTGCGGTATAGATTATAGAGTTGTAAATTCCTGAAGTACTACAACTGTTCACGCACGTGGAGAGAAAGTGGCTGCTTGTATAAGACGTCTAGACGTCAAGGATATACCTGGCACTACATAGATTAAGAAATCCAATAGAGATACGAGAATGGCGAATAACAAAATCAGGTAAAATTGAATATATCATAAAATTGATCAATATGCAGCTATAATGAATGAATATCAAAAGATTTTCATACTAACAAATAAATCGGGAGGCTACAGTTTATAACGTTGACGCAACAAAATTCACGGAAATTTCATTTTCCGCGAAAACGTTTGGGTCGCGAAACAGTAGATTATATTTTTCCCGGTTTCATCTTGTCATTGTTATATAAACTTCGGCCTTCTGTGAACCACTTTGAATGGATGAAAAAAAAAATCGAATAAATCAATTAATAACAGGTTTTCATATAATAATTTATCTTACGAGAGCTATATCTTGCTTGTTTTAGTTTTTATTTCGTTACGTGGAACGTTGCTACTAGATACCCAGAACAGGATTTGCACCAGCTCCTAGACGTCGGTCATAACGATGATGAAAAATTACCAGATTTTTATGTTATTGGGTAAGTTTCAATATAATTAACAACTCGTAAGAAGAGAGTGAAGAAGACAGAACACAAATCTACGACAGACGGCAATAAATTATGGGATCAGAATTATATCCAATTTCTGATTCTTTGCTTTTTCTATAGTTGAATTATTGGATTCAGTTTACAGGAGGTGAAATCACAGCCGCAGAATATGGTGATGGGTTTATTTACCGACGATCCTTGGACTAGATCTTTTAGGTGGGTATCGTAGCTAGGGAGTCGTTGAATTTATTCTCAACAGTTTTGTATATATTGATCGATAAACTTGCTCAGGAACTTGAAATGAGAGAAAATAAAAAATAATCATAGTCGCTAATTATAATGAAATTGACCAATATTTCATAAAGCTATTTATACAAATCATAGAGATACACTGAAAGACCGTGACTACGTCAAAGTGCGGACCCAGCGCCTCCAGGGTCTTGTTCTAAACGTATTTTGCAAGCGGAAACATTTGACGCACTTGAGACTGATAGAGGCACAATTCACAAGAACAGGTTTCGGAGGAATGTGGGTGAGTAGTGAGTAGGAAAGAAAAACTTGGGAGGAGAAAAAACTGCTAGGACGCTGGTGATAAATCAGCTAAATTAGAATATCGTATGAGAATAAAATGATTGCAGAGAGTAAAGGATAGCAAATGATACTGGAGACTCAATTATAATATGTGAGCAGCTTATCTCAGGCAATGAAAATCTAATTCTTTTCAGGGCAACAAAGGCGCAGTTAGCGTTAGACTCAATATCTATGGCGTCAGCATTTGTGTCGTCAACTCGCATCTCACACCCCATGATCATCTTCTCGCAGAAAGAGTCGCCGACTATAACGTTATATTGAAGGAACATTCCTTCACCACAAGGGACACGGCTAATATACTTTATCATGAGTTAGTTATCCTACCATATTAATAGATTACTGAAAAAACCTCAATTCATAGGGTATCAGAAGTCTATTATTATCAAAGAACGGTGACTTTTTACCATGTAAATGAAAGATTATTAAAAAAAAACAGATTCATCATATTTTTCTTATCATTTTACTGAATACAAACACTCAGGATTTAATATAATCGGTTTTTCTGTTATTTCCGGCATCTTCTCAAGCAATAGATCATCCCCAAGTTCTCATATGTTATTCTTTTCTCTTCCACAGCTACGTGTTTTGGATAGGAGATTTGAATTTTCGTTTAAACGGTGAAGATTTATCAGCCGAAGACATTGACTTATTAGTAAAAAAGAATCAGCTTGATATCCTGCTAGATAGAGACCAATTGAGAGCCGTTATGTGCAGCGGAGAAGCTTTCAGTGAATTGGTTGAAAACGGCGTAAAATTTCCACCGACCTACAAATACGAATTTGCATCTCAACAATTCGATTTCAAGTAAGTTTTTTCGACCAGTATAAAACCCCCTGCTTATTGATATCCATCATAAGTGATTGCCGATCTGATTTCAACTATTTATTTTATTCTGTTTTTCAAACCAGACGCCGACCTTCTTGGACAGATAGAATATTGTACAAAGTTAATGCCGATGTCTACGAAGGTATAAAATTAGAGGCGATTCAATCCACTTACAAAAGTCACCCAAGCTATGTGCAGTCTGACCACAAACCAGTAACCGGGGATTTTAAGATAACGGTATGATAAAATTTTATACCTAATTCTCTTTTTCGGAAATTTAGAAAACTAGAAACTACAATGATCCCTCGATTATTCAATGTCAAAGGTGCAGGATAATCTGTGTAATCAGAAATCTACAAATTTATAACTTTTGTTCTATTTAGGTCCGAAAAGACTATGAAGACCATGGCGTCGCTTTCCAGGCTCTGACGGAGTGGTTTGTTGACGAGGAAAACTCAGTGTCCTATAAATTATTGGGAGATGTTGGATCTTCGAATGGGGACTGGGTCGGACTCTTTAAACAGGGTTTTTCGAGTCTGGATGAATATTTGGTTTACGAATACGCTGGGCGAGGTGAATAAAATATAAGAACCAGCTAGGGTCTCATTTATTTTATACTGAATATGAAGATAATGAGAAATTCATTAATTCATTGCGTTGTTTTCTAGGCAGTGGAGCTCCGGCGCCTGTAGAACAAGAAGATTTTGTAACCGATAGAATTTACTTCAGTTACTCGGCACTTCAATCGCCTGGAATGTATCAGCTCGTTTATGTAAAACAAAGTGGAAACGCATTTGGAATTCTAGGAGTAAGTCCCCCATTCCCTGGACACCGAAGACCTACATCGGCCACAACATGACTTACGCTTTATTGTTCATCACAAATCATAGTGTATAGTTTTTTTGCCATTATTGATAGGTAATTTTCACAAATTTTTTAGTATCACATGATTATTATTATCTCGGGACTAAGGGATCAAAATTATAATGAAGAAAAGGCAGGGGTTTTGGGTATTGGTATATAATAGTTTTACGCTTCTATAGAATTCTCAAACTGTCACATTGCCGATGAAACTTGAATTCATTGCTTTTTATTATTATTACTCGCTAAAATATTTAACTACTCTATGAAAATCACTTAGAGCTTGAAACATGACTTAAGGTGTTTTCACCTGATAATAATCAAATCAAACCTCGCTTCTACCTACATATTTCTTACAAACAAAAGTTTAATCATATTTTGTTGAGAGTTTGATCATACAGAGAAATAAATAAGAAGAAAGATCAAGATTGAAATTGTTCATAATTTCACTGATTACAGCGGGTAGTGGAAATTTGCTGATCAGATTCTAGTTTTGTATGGACTCAGAATTGAAAGTAATTTTAATTCTTGACTGACTTCAAAATCAGCCGCTGGTACAAATATGCCGGAGAAATTTAATTCAAGACGCTTTTAGGCGGTAATTCACGCTTGGTACCTGGTTTAGGGTTTAGAGATTAGTTTATAATAATAATTTAACGAAGCATTGAAGCTATTTGGAGAAAATTATAGACATAATTACCACTGAAGCCTAAAACGGTAATTTTATTAGGGGTTTTTATACACCGCCGGGTGTATAAGGCGATCCTAGGTATAAATATAGAAGATATGCTTGACGTGTATGTGTAGAATATAGAATATTCCATTAGTTATAACCGATGGATCAACGGATGAACAGATCCGGGGGATTTGAAAATGAATTATTTTTTAACCGAATAAGTAACGATGATGATAGGATTTATTATCAATGGTGATATTGAATACATACATACAAATACATAGTTTATTTTTATGGTGAATTACAGAGAAAAATGATGATAATACAAAAATTCATGTGTTTAAAAATAAATAACACAGCCTATACATAGCAGCAGGGTCTCAAAGAGAATTTCACGTACAAGAAATCAGAATTGTGAAATCCAATTTCTGGAAATTGGAAGGAATAAAAAAATAGTCTGTTTTAATCGTGAATTTTCACAAATCGATCTCATGAATTTAATTTTTGCATTACGGAAAGTTTGACATCTGTTTTTACATTCTGGGATGAAGTTTCTTTTATGAAGGTTCATCATTCGGTTGGTATCATGGAATGGTGTTAGGTAGACGAAACACAGATACCTATGAACGTATCGGAATGGTAAATGAAAAGTTGAAGACAAATAAAGAAATGACTAAAAATTTGAATAGGAATCAGGCGAAGAAACACAAATATACGCAATACAATTCAAATTATATTTTCATGAAATCGGTTGTTATTGTAAATGTAATATTATCAATAATGATGACGATAAAATATAGCTTACGAAAATATGTTAAGGATGGAAGTCAAACGCAGAATTATATTTTACGGTGCAAAATTCAATGAAAATTAAGTTCAAATAAAGTGAACAAAAAACATAATATGAATAAAACAGAGCTTCGGTGATCCTACAAATATACAATAATGATAATATTAACAATAATTGTCTCAAATTAGTTTATATAAATTCATATATATTGGTACATATATACATATTTTGTTCCCAGCAAATTATTATTATTGTACATTCTGTTTTTTTTTTGTACGATATCGTGATGTTTGTGTTTTGATATGAATGCGTTATGCATGAATGCAATTTAATTAAATTATCTAGTATAATAATCTCGAGAGTAAACAATACACATATACAATACTTCAATTATATAGGAACAGAGCATACATATATTAGGTGTCATGTATAATGTATTATGAACGAAGAATACTACAGCTTATATGTATATGATAAAATTATACTGCAATGTGAATCACTGTGTGCGTAGGTTAACGTATAGTGTATTCTGTTCGATTTATATAAATATAAATACGTACCTACAGGCATATGTATGTAATATCACGTTATAAGTTATACGAATTAAAATTTTATAATTCATAAATAAATTATATATTATAACATAAATCGACGCAGCCGCGAGCCCAATGTACATTAGAACTTTCTAAAAAGAGTTTCCTTTTTTCTTTTGTTGTTTTTTTCTTTTCTATTTTTCGTCTTCGATGTATAAAAATGGTCACAGCGGAAATTTTTCTGCGAATTGAGGCAGGTATTATAATATAAACCTACGACCAGCGAGAGAAAAATGAATACGTCGACGATTTAACTATAGTGAAATCGATTTTTATTTGTTCTGTTTTTTATTCGTTCTGTTTTTTATTCTTATGGCTATTTTTCTCAATAAAAGAACAACAAACGGAAAACTAGAAAAAATAAAGGAATTACTTAATTGCTTTCATGCAAATAAGTAAGTATGCATAATAGATAATCAATGTTCTGATTGACGATTAATCATACATGCAAGTATTCTATGATACCTATGTATAAAAAATTATATATATAAAGAGAAACAAAAACAATACATATATATGTACATATACAAATGAGGTGTTCTCCCTCATCCGGAACAATTTTCTGTGCATGCGTAACCGATTTCGATGCCACGTGAGATTTTGGCTCTTGAATCATCCCCCAACAACGAATCTGTAGAGTTATACGCCATATTCTATTTACAAAATATAAGAAAATAAGTTTTTTCGTTCACCGGGCGTTGTTTAAAGACGTATATGTTCCATACTACTGAGGGGAATCATTATTTTGAAATATAGTGTTTTGGAATTGCGAAACTACCACCTTTCGGGGGCTATGGAACTGAAAATTTTGACAACGAATTTTTCGTCTACGAAATTTTTATTACAACTTTGTTTTTCATGCTGTGACGAAAGGGCATACATTTTTTTGATGAAAATTCAACTGTAGACGGATTTTTATATGCTGAAGAAACCGCAGTGGGGTTTTCAGACGGGAAAATTTCTTTTCTTATATCTTTTGTTTTTTCGTCTCTAATGGGTTAATTGGAACGAACTTAGACTAAAAATTAATGCCAGACGGAGAAATTGAAGAAAAGAGAGAAAAATCCTCTTCATAGATTTGTTGTTGGCGGTTGATCGAGAACGAGAATCTCACGTGACGTGAATCGGTTATCCGTGCGCAGAAAACTCTGACCCCGGACGAACGAGAACACCTCGAATACAAATTCAAAACCGTGCCCAAAATTCTCGACGACTAATTCTACGTGTGGATATAGTAGTATGCATCTACGTGGTGTAAGAAAATACATGTTATAATACCCGAGAATACGTAAAATTGTCGTTACAAGGTCGTTGTTGAGGACAGGTTAGTCAAGTTATACTATAATACTTAGAATCTAAATATAACCAAAAATCCACGATGAAACTTCGATTTTAACGAATTTTAGTTACATAAACTGAAATAAAAATGAAATCCTCATCCGATCATATACGTCAGACGATGGTTCTTCATATCTTTGGTTCTCTTTTAGCAAAATTTCGAATCGATTGAGTAACAATTCCAATTATGCTTATACCAAAAATTATAATGGGCTGTGGCCTGCGGGAAGAGTTTCGTTGCTCATCTTTTTACTGTCCTTTTTTTCTCATTTTCCACTTTCGTATCGTCATTGTAAGTAAATAACTAATTAGCGAGGTTATAGCGACGTATGTACTTCACGGAATCAATTCTTTTTTTTTGTGTTACTTTCCTTTCTTATGTCAAATCCTTTACTGGATCCGTACGTAGGAGTTGTGTGGCTTGTGTGACACCACTTTAAAACTGGTAAGTAAACATGCTGGAAGCTCATTTCGAATCCTATTGCATATACCCAACAAATATCACATGCATGTATGTACTCGTACTACTACCTCTCTACCTACTAAAGTAAAAAACTATTCACATACATATACAATTTCGAGAGTATATACTATAGGTATAATTCGATGACCGTGGGTATATAATAAATATATAGAGTTGAAGAAATAAAAACACATTTGCATTATTTCTTTAGATTTTGTTTCGTTATCTATTTATTTTTTGTCATATTTTGTCAAGTGTCCGGAACTCGCAGCTGGCGGGGATTCCTGATTATGAATTCAAGAACCCATTATTTGATTATACTGAATATATACCCTCACGATATCGTTAAATTAACACCACCTGATATATACGTCTCGTTAGAATAGCCAATCCTAATCTATAATCAGCACGGAATGCCAACCGCAAATGAATATCTCTAAAATATTCTACAGTTGAAAACATTCCGTGCAGTGTATACCACGTATCACATAGAAAACGAATGAACATTCTAAATTTGTTTAAAAATCTATCTAGAATACGTAGAACCTGCATAATGTGCAGCATGTATTTCATGGCAGAACCTGGGAAGAAATTTAAAAAATTGTCTCCTACGTCCATCGAAAATTCCGCTATTCAGATACAGCTATATCGTAGTTGTAAATTGATAATTATGATTCACTGATTCAATCTTCGCGCCGGGACAGCAATGTTGTTCGTTACAATTGGGAGTAAAGTCATTTCGGTGATGGCTTCATGATCCCCAGAATCATCGGATTCGTGACACATCAATTTCTTTATCCTACGCCATACCAGAGTTCGAGCAGGTTCCCTAAGGACGAATAATCCGAAAACTAGAACGCCCTGAAGAGCGTTGACAAGGTCGAATATCGACCACGCAAGGAGATCGCTTTCTGTTAAAACGGAGACTAGCTCCATAGCCCAGTTTATTCCCATTATTGAAGAGAGTACCAAAGTTACTACAAAAATTAACCTCAGTTCTTTGAACACCCGTCGATCTTGACGGTCCGATTCTCCGTTACGGGCCAATCGAAGACGGTCCAGAGTTCGCTGTGCTTGAGCCATTTTTACGCCGGTAATTGCGAAGAGCGCCGCGTTTCCAAATACCAGGATTCCAACCGGCACGTAAAAATATGGAAGACCCGGTTTGTCCACTGAAATTATCTTATCTATTTATACATGAACGCTAATTTCGGTACTCGACAGTGTTTTACAAGATACGAAATAATGGGCATTGTCATTTTACCTAATTGTAAGACGACACAATTTATCGGTGGAATTTTATCTGGATGGAAGAGTGGATATGATGAGATAATATGATGAGATCGGATCGATTCATCCAAGATTTTCATCTGAGCGAAAATGATAAAAACAACGCACACCGCTGCCCCTCGAATTGATTAATTCAAATGAAAAGGCGTTTGATAAATTATACTCACATCCGAACCAGCAGCTAGGTAGATCGTTCCCCGATCGTTTGACGTACGTCCACGGTATTATGGGTTGAAGACCTTTGGCTAACGATACAACGATCAAAATCGCTGGAAGTCCCCATCCCCATAACGAATAGTAGAAAAATGTCCGACTGGAATTCGGTCTGCCATCCCTAATCTCCGCTCCCACAAGAGCGTACCGTTTGATCAATTGCCACATTTCAACGGTCATCGCGTTCAGCCAAAAGAAACATGCGACGAAAGAGAATTGTATGACGAATGCTAAAAGAGAAGCGACAAGAAGAGGAAACTGATCAGCATTTCGTTAGTCTTTGAGATTATATTTATCATAATTACAATACGAATTACCTACCTATGCCATCGCAACCGTTTTCACCAAGCAAATGCCCGCCGAGTTGTAGAACCGCGAGAGTAAGGAGGGCGACCGCGAGGCATCCCGAATAGCAACAGAGCGCCAATCCATAGATATCACGTAGCTGATGAGTGATTGAGTAAGCTATGATAGTGGCCAGAAGAAAAGGCACTGAGGTCAATAGGCCAACAGCATAGAAGGCGAGCCGGGTGTCGGCCGTGACCACCTTCAATTCTGTAACGATAGATTGTGTTCTCATCGTATAAACGAGTTCAGGGTGGACATGCGGTACATTGACGGTTGCATCCATGTGGACAAGTCAATAATGCAATTAGGTGTACTACACATGCATCAGAATACCTACATGTGTATCGGAGTTACTTTGACCATTGCTTGAAGTACGGCCTACTATCGGTGCAAAAGGGTTTCGACCCTAAATTCGAATGATCGTAAGTCGTCCCCCCCCCCCCCCCCCCCCAACCGATAGGGCATAAAATCAAAAATATTCATTAAACGCCAAGTTTTTTGCGTCTAAAGCTCATCCACGAATTTCTGTGCAAAAATCGTAGAAATCGCTATGATTGGAAAACGTAATTTTTTCGGAGTCCATTGCCGTACGTCAACTTCAACTCGTCACCGTTCGTCTAAAAGTTAAGTGTTAAAAATTTGAAAAAATTCCGATATATTCCCTGAACATTGAGAAACATGATAGCTCTCTGAAATTTTACAAAATTGGGCGAAAAAGTCCAATGATATGGTTTTGGAAACGGCTTGGTACAGATTAAATATTGAGAAAATCAGTTTTTGGTTTGCAATAACGAGCTTGCAGTAATCGACGTCGATAGTTGTTCGAATTTTCGGTGGGCAGCGCGTGTACCAACCGCGATATTCGTCACTGAATTTCCCCGCTTCGCCTCCTCCGCGGTCTCAATTGTTGTTCACAGTACACAATGTACAAATTCGCGTTGCCAATCGCAAATTCGAAAAACTATCGACGTTGAAATTACTGCAAGCTGAATACTGCGAATCACAACCTGATTACAGGTTGATGTGACATGACTGTGATTATAACGTATGTGAATAGCCACCATACACGAATTACAGAATGAAATATACCTATTAACGAAAATTTCGAGCCAAGTCAGGTTCACCTGTACCAAGCCGTTCCCCAAATCGCATCATTGGACTTTTTTGCCCCTGGCGTCCGGGTTTTTGAATAATTTTGAAATTCGACGTGAAAAAAATGGACTCGGAAAGACTACGTTTTCCAACCCTTCGGAGATCATAGCGGTTTTCAAGATTTTTGCATAGAAATTCGTGAATAATCGTTAGACGCAGAAAGCTTGGCGCTTTATGAACGGTTTTGATCTTATGTCCTATCATTCTTTTGTAGAAGCTATGATCATTATAATTTAGGGTTCGAAGCTTTTTCCGTTGACGGTAATGGTTTCTATTGCGCCCGCAAGGATCAGGTGAACATATGATATACTGACCTGGCTCGAAACAGACTAGCACGCTGAGATTCTGTCCAGGTATAAACTCCATGCAGTAATCAAGGCCTGGTGTCAGTATTTTCGGGGCACCTTTCGGAACAAAGATACTCCCGTTTGCCATGAGGAAGAATTCGTCTGCTGGATCTGCCTCCGGATCAAGTGCATACCTGACAAGTATATAAATAACTAACAAATGCAGAATAAAATCTCACGTTAATGGTATGCAAAGACAATCACTCAAGTTCAAGTGTAAGTCACCTTGCAATGTCCAATATAACTACAAATGTATATACATAATAACTTGTGATATGTGACGTGACTGTGATTATAACGTATGTGAATAGCCACCATACACGAATTGCAGCTGCAAATGACGATGTACTACTACAATAAATCAATGAATGAATGGAATTCTCATTGTTGAAATATTAGTAGCGGCAAGTTGTTGCGGTGGTTTTTGTCGCCAACAAGTTATGCAAGTTAGAGAATATAACATTTACATACATAAAAGGTATGGAACGCTGTTAACGAATATGAATTCTCTGCACTGCGAGCGTGTTCGATGGCCCCTTATTAGCCGGGGTTTGTGACAAAGTCTAGTTATGTAACGGGAACATACCTATACTTCAGATGAAATGTATCATAGATTCGAACATGCCCACGTAATATATTGGATTGAGATTTTACGGTCTACGTGCCGTGACAACGTGAAGGAATGTAACAAAAAGACAATAAACAGTGTGCATAATTTGCTCGCTATAGTAATAAATCACCACTGGCGCCACAGCAAACGTGCCTTAAAATTCGATTCACTATATTAACCCTAACTTCCAATATTCGAATGTCGGAAGTTCTATCGCATTATATACTTATACCTATACAAATATATATGCTCACTGATAATATATGTCTTTAATGACTTTCAAGGTTTCTGCATCTGCAAAATTCAACTTTCGCGAGCCGTAGCTTTTGAACGATCATTCCGAGAGCGAAGTTCTAACGGCATTCTTTCTTCCTATTTCGATTGTCTAGTGGCGGTATTCTGTAGTTTTTTTTTTAAGGTAGATGAAAACACCGTATTTCCGTAGATCACTACTTTGGCAAGATGTAAAACCGCTAAACCGATTCGAATGAAATGTGTACGGAATGATGTATTCATGTGAAAGTCCTAATAATCTATCTGAGCCACTCTCATTTTTCAATAACTTGGGGGGTGCTTTTTTCCGTATAATTCAACGAACCTTAGAATACAACATAGTAAAAACTAGTAATTTAGAAAGAAGAATTATTCACAGTTATTCTATCGCTTTCGGTAATATACAGCAATTGAATCAAAAAAAAATCCGCCACCAAATAATCGTAAGGGGAAGACAGAATTCCAGCAGAACTTTGCTCTCGGAATGATCATTCCGAAGTTATGTGATGCTATAGGTTCAATTGATGTAAAAATGGGGTTTTCGTATTTCTTAAGAAAGAAAGAACTGAAAAATACCGCCACTAGATAATCGAAAAAGGAAGGAAAAATGCCATTAGAATTTTGCTCTCGTGATGATCGTTTGAAAGCGGCGGCTTGCTGAAGTTGAATGTTGCAGATACAGAAATCTTGGAGATCGTATGTCTTTATTATATTGTGTGGTATGTATACTAACACTCCATGTCGACACGGCTCCCCCACGACCGCGACAATCTGGGATCGCTGTGTTCCGGGTCTCAAAATTCCAGAATCATTAAATGGATTGAAAATCGGCGAATATTCGAACCACTCAGTAGGCAGAGGGGCTCTGCATTTGTCTTCCGTTGAATTTCCTTCCTCATAGAAATCAGGACGATACACCTGGCCAACCGGACAACATTTTCCCACCACGGACCAGCTTGAGTTGTACAGGGAACCAATCCGCTCGATATTACTGCCGAAGGTTGTCTGCGTAAAGGTGAAAAAGAGAACTAAAAACGGGGGTTTCATCCCTTCATTTGAAAATAGAACGGAGGCGCAGATAATCATGAATTACTGTAGCCAGAAATTTTCCTGAAAGTGTGCGGAGCACCTCAAGCGCCATGGAGTTGGGTGAGGAAAGGGAATTGGTGTAGTAAATACGTATTTTCAAATCCGTCTCCGATAAGGGATAAGCCCACCAACGGGTTTATCGATTAGTAAACATCTCTCTCGCCGATATATTACTATGGATAGTCAGAGATACGGAGGTGCTCCAAAGATTACACAAACCATATGAGGCGTTGTAGAAATTTTCAAAAAGTTTAACGCAAACCGGATCAACGTATTCGGCGGATACCTGTAATAGCTGCATGTTCAAATGATATTTACGAATGCACTTTTGCCCGACGAGGACAAATTGTGCCCAAGGAATGAACGTTAGATCGATTCTGTTCGTACGGGAAAGGTCCTATGTCGGCCTGCACCTATTTTAAACAGAATCGATCGGGCAGCGTGCCGTGCTTTCTACGAATACTGACGAACCTCATGGTCTCCCTCCTGTATCACACGAGAGTCTATACGGATCCACGAACCGCGATACGTGACCGCGTGGAGGCCACATCCCGCACTTTTTAACTTACAATCAGTCTTATAAGATCCACGAATTCCAATGGTTGAGTAATAAGGGAAAGGCTTTCCGCTGAATTTATTTAACGGTGTGCATAATATTTCAGCATGGTTTTTGAACTTACCAATTCCACGGATCGGATGACTGGATCTGCTGCAAAGGCGTCGCCCCATATTGCAAGCACGATGAAATAGACCCAACTAATGACTACGAATTTCGACATCATTCATGCACTCTTTTTTTCACACTCTTGTTCTAATTCAAGCACTATGTTTATCCACACTCTCAGATCGATGCAATTATTATGAAGCAGTGAACAGGGGTGCTGCTGTTTAACTCATAGCGTGTCAGCAGCCAGTAGATTCATTGTTTATAGGTATCTCTATACCGGCAGTTAGTTGCTGCAACACTTGTAGAGCGAGGATAATAAACAATCGCTGTAGTTGGCAGAGGTTTTTTTTCGGCGACCGTTTATATGAATACTATCGAATATCGGTTTGCGGTCAAATTCAAAATGAAGCTATGACCAAGCCCGCGAACTATCGCCTCCGTTTTTTTTCTATGACGTTTAGCCGATTCGTTCGATGATACAGATCGGCTTTGTTAAAATCGTATATCTTTCGTAGGAGACAAGATTCTCCGCGGTGATATAGACACCTGTGTATATTACAGCTTCTTAAAATTTTTTTTCAAGTATACGTGCAGTATGTATGGGGAATCACCGATTATGCATATGTTATCCCTTTTGCGCGTTGTGCTGTTCTGTATAGGAAATCAGACCTCTGAAGTTTACCAGTGATTCTGGTGTTCACAAGCGGCTGCAGCAACTCCGTTTTGTTTTTCTTCTTTATCGTTGAATGACAATCAGACCATAGCTCCACGTTGCGTTCTCCTCATCGAATGCATGATTCGTTCGCATGCAGCTTGCAAAGAGCGGTCTACGAGGCAGATTCAAATTGATCATCCAATATTCTGCTGTGTACATACAGCGAATTGGGTTCAACTTTTCGTAATCGCGTTAAATGCAAACTCGTATATGCCGTCAGCTTTATTCTCTCTTTTAGAATCTATGACGCGCTTCCGTGCTTCCAACTAAGCGTATTATACTTCCATGTATAAGATATATAGTATAGCCGCTAACCACGGTATGATAATTACACAAAGTAACAATAATCACGGAGATCACGCGAATCTTCCGGCGTCTCGAACCAAACTGAAGAGACTAACAACGGCGCCAGAGTACGAGAGACGCGGCCGTCCGTTTCGTTCGTACTACAAGTTTTGTCTTTCCCCCTCCCCCTAAGCCGCCCACATGGACACACACATGTGCGTGGGCGCGAGAATCGAGAAACATACCCCGATTACGTTTTACCTTTATATGCACGCGTCAAAACTTGAACGTTGATAAATGACTCTGCAATGATACCGGCATGCGCAGCAGATTATCTAATAATTATTCATTAGTTGTTTACCGCGCAGCAGGATGAAGTGCGCCAGAAACTGCATTAGGCTAATCCTCACAAGTACTTGCGCTTGATTCATACCATCCACAAATCATGCCATGGGAATACCAGAATCACCGAATTCATAACGGTACATCTAGATTGGTTACAGAAGACTGAGCAGATGGTGGCTTAACGAACTTATATCTACACCGGTTTCTGCCTTTTGGTACACCCGAAGCTAATCGCGGGCTAGATCATCGAAGGTATGTGCCTCATATGTTCGTGGACTAATACAGTCTTGAAATGCCATTCTGTTGAGTTGAGCGTGTCGCGCGCGGTAACCCCGACTAGGGATTTACCAGTATTTGCGATACGCACGCGGGCTTCTCCCGAGGCGTATACATATCTGTTTACTACACCGCTACACATACATAGATACGCCGCTGGTCATCATTATACAGTATCTTCCGAAAACTTCTCCACTCACGTATCAATTTCGAAAGATATTGACATGACGTCCGGCATGCGTATTATATCTCACCTGCAGTTATTCACGTTTGTTGGTTCACGTATATCTGCAGCCCAGTAAACGCCAGGTTAGATGACGACCCGTGGCACTAGGTGAGAAATGAATACGTCACGCGCTTGCTATATGTATAATAATGAATGGATGGTGTTATAGGTATACAGGTATAACTATGTATAGACGTTGCTGCTGACGACCGCGACGTTTTGTCGGGTTCCGAGAATAACATCGATCAGCCTAAAAACGTCTAGCTGCAAACCGCGATCCGATAGTTACGTAATCGTGACGTATCAATGTATGTACTCACATAGGTATATGTACTACATACACAGTAGAAAGATGCGGCCATGAAAAAAAAACCGTTTCTGAAAATCCACTCGCATTTTCTTTCATCGATGTTGATCGTTATACTCAAATTATGTTCTATTGAGTAAAAATACGTTCGAATCATCAACATAAACATTTGTGTGGATCTTCTCCAGCACATTTTTTGTTTCACTGTGTATACTCTAGCTCGAAATATCTCAATTCTTTGGGAAATACGGAATTTATTTTCGAATGGCTTATGCCGCCTATTGAGATCGATATGTCGATTAGCGATTAGCGGAAAAAGGAGTGTATCGCTATACATCGATAGTGAAATTTTAAGTATTTGTATATGCTATATAGGTAAATTCCTATATCGATTTCATAATCTTGTTCAGATAATGCGACCAATGATTATACACTTTGTCATCCCCCTGTTCATGGACTTCCTTCATTGAACGATTATCCATTCAATTTTTTTGTCGGGTCTGGAAAATATCCTCTCACACTGCTTGCAGGGGATAGCTTGTGTCTTAGAAGGCTCACGTGGAACCCCAAAGTGGGTTTCTTGTCGCGTCGCCATGAAGTGGTTCTGCGTGGGATACTTGACTTTCAAAAACTAATTTCATCACAATGCATGCCAGCGTAAGTATCTGGAATCCTGTTTCTGTATACTTTCGGGGAATCCCCATGACTCATTCCAGGGCTGTTATCTGGCGAGAGAGCCCCAGCAGTGCCCGCCACAATAGCAATTGTCACAGCTCGTCGACCGCGACGCGACGCCTCGGCAGTTGTAGAGAATTTTTACAGATGAACGTGGAACATGAAGCATCGCTATTTTTGCGGTCACGTTAACGATTCCGGTTGCTTTGACAAACTTTGATGAATTATATTTTATCATTGGAAACATTATCGTCGCTTCTCTGGAAATCTATGATTATGACAGTTACGTGTGGATCTAATCTACGTCGATGGTATGCGAGACAATTGGAGATCTTGACACGATCGCATGCATACGTAATAAGTACCACAGATTTTAATTCTACAGGCGTCCAACATGTACATACACACATTCGTCTTCTGCTAATAGGATCTCATATGGAAATCCTTGTGCACAATTCCGACAATGAGTTATATGTCGCCTGAGAGAGACGAGGTTAAAAAGTGTGCGGAGAGGAATTCGCCTGAACCTCCCACTGCTGCAAGTATCACTCAATTCCTGAATTGTAGCCTCGAACCGCGGGTCCCGGGGGTCTAGAGGTCTGGAGTAGAGCGTGAACGTCGTGTGCTCCTGATTAATTTGGTGATTATGAATCAACCGACCCTATGAAACATAGTTCAAGTCGAATTCACACCTCACAGAAATAGAAGTCCGAGTCATGAGTGAGTATACCATTTTCACACCCGCCCCAGAGCTACAGGATTTCACGGCAATCGAAGATTCGATGTTATATAGATGTATACGTACATTATTTACGATTTGCGTCAGTTATATTTACCCGAACCTTACTTAGCGGGCAGTCGGATTGGTATGTGTCAACACTCTACTTCCTGTCCAATACGCCAATAACACATTGCTCACAAGATATATGTTATCAGTTGTAACGAACCGCGTACTTTCATGCAGCGCGATTTGGAATTGATTCCGTGTATCGTGAGTTCATTCGCAATTATCTGCGTCGACTCAAACTGTTGATTGCAGTATACCTACTGTACACAACTTGATCTATCACTCACGCCGCAAGTATTTACGTCTGGAAGTGATGTATAGAAAAATGTGAGACACTGTCATATCCCCGTTAGGGGAAACACATTCTTATTAAAATAAATTAGGTTTGTTTCCGTCCAAGTGGGGGAAAGGTCTGAGGATTGATAGACGGCAGCGTACATATTGTGCGCAGTTTTATTATGCACGACTGCGAATCGTTGTTAAATAAATTGAATGGTATAAGGAGAAAATTGACAGCTCAGACAGTCGGCACGAAGTGCTGGATTGAGAAGTCGACGTATTGAAGTAATACTGAGAAATTGTACTATGAGTTGGCTCAAAGAAATTCTTCAAAGTAATTGGTAAAGAGCCTACTGAAATTTAGTTAGCTTCCGAAAACGTGGAAGAATCGCAGGAGGTGAGGGGCCACGAATTGATGAGTCGATACATTGTTTTGCCGAGTCGCAAAAAGTATACCTATATGGATCAGCATGGCGCGATTGTGGATTGGATAGGAGAAAGGAGACCGAAGAATTACATCCGGTATAGAGTGAAAGATGCAGATAACGCTTATTCCAGGAATGATGTAACAGAGTAATAGAAATATAATGGAATCCTGATATTATTAGTACTGAAACTAGGTGAGTTCGAGACCGCAAATTCGAACGTAACAACACAATGTCAGGAGACGAAGTACTTCCCCATGTTAGGCAGTAAAAAAATATATAATCGCTTTTCTTATCATTAGCATACGTGTGTTGCGATTGCGATACCACTTCGACACATAAACGCAATTCTGCAATACTTTGTGCCGCGTGAATCATTATTGCGATTCCCTATAACTTACAGTGATCTAGTACGTATATGAAACGAGGCCGATTTCGCACCCCAATATATTATATGAATATCAATTATACAGCGTGGAAACTCTCACGAGCAATTACAAAGAGATTTATAACACTGATTCAGATAAGCCTCGATAAGCAGCCCTGGCTACTGGACACGTTCTATAAATGGGATATACGAGTATGTGGTTTCTCGCGAGACACGGATCTCAGATTATCCGCGACGCAACGACGTGTTCAATTCGAAATTCCCAGTGACATATTTTTCAATCCATTCATACACCGTCTGCACCCTCTAGCTCTTTGTTACTCGTCAACAATGATTCAGGTACAAAACGGCGGATATTGAAATTCTTCCCAAAATCAAACTACCTCTTATATGTATCATCTAGTTTGGGCGTTCTCTGAATGGACGGTCGCGCGATCGATGTTCTATGTCTATAAATGCCTATAATAATAAGTCACGCTACAGTTGCATGTGAAATATGGTAGCTCTCAAAAAGTCTCAGACAGCCTACACCGCGTATAGATACATTAACATATGTATAGCAGGAACCATCACGAGAACGTTATTGGTATGAAGCCTAAATGACCGCAACCAAGTTTATATCGTCATGGCTCGGATATCGCGGTGCAGATAAGCGTTATCTTAATTTATCAAAATTCGAAGGAATTTCATCGAATATTTACGTCAACGGAGTTCCTTACGATGTTATGGCATTTCATATTTCACTTGTGCCTAACGCCTTCGGAAACTAATCCTCCTGCGCATATGCCCACACCTATAACTGTAGAAATAAACTGTAGACGTAATCCATATAACTTATTGAATATATATAACATGGAAGGTCTGATCGAATGTCTCGCTGCAGTGGGTAGCATATTATACCAAGTTATATTTTATTCAAAACTCTTTGGCTGGGCAAAGTACAGCTGCACATATGTTACCGAAGGTATATTTAACCAGAATTTTATATAGACACAGGTATGTCATATAGGGCAAGTGTGCAGGGCTCTTTGTCCCGAAATAAAGTGTAGAACTTACATAGCTACCTTTAATCGGTGAATTCATATGATACGTATACTCGTATCTTGGTATGCACGGAAAGAGTTGCAACGTAGGAATAACATGACAAGTCTCGGATCTCTATACATAGACATAGGAGTAGGTACATAATTAATTATACCGAAGTATGTCATTGGCACTTTCGTCCACCAACCCAACCACTGGACGAGCTCCAATCTCACCTTTACGGATCTAGGACGTATCTATTCGGCAAGTGTATGTGTATGCCTATTAGCAGAATTTCTAACGGGTAAAAGTTTTTCTTTCCTGTAAATTCGGACTATATCTGTGATTCGCTTTGGTTTCATATTGGTCAACAAAAAATTTGCTGCTTTTTAACTCATTGTCAGCCACTGAATCAACCAGTGTAGCGGGTGTCGTGACGCGCAAGCGTGAGTCCTAGCAGTATGAACAAACGAAAGGACGCATGTACCTGATCACGGACTTGCGTACTTGAGTCTGTACACTGGTATCGGGTATGCATGTACGGGTAGAGTGGAATATGTTATTTCCTATACATGCACAGGGTACCGTCTACGTACTCGGTTTAAGTCTGACTTACACGTAACACTCCAAGAATATGTACAGGGATCACACTCATTGTCAAATGAATTTCAGCTTCTTGTACAAATCCTGCGGTTAGCTACGTGTTTTTCTACCCTAATTTCCATTCCATGCGATGTTTCATGTTTTTCGTTACGTACCGTGACCCTTTCATCTGAATCTGGAACATCATAAGCAATGTGTAAGTCAGGTTTGAGCCTCGCAGCGCGCGACTCTCGACGGATGGGCGATTCGACTCGAGTCGAGACGTGTTTGTAGGCAAGAAGGTGCGCGGGGATCAGGAGGGGGGGGTTGTGCGGGGGCAAGGCTCGGGCAGTAGCTCCCAGGCTGTGACGCGGCGCGCACCGCGATACGACCACCGCCTACCAGATGCATATTGTTCACGGAAGGTCCGTGTGCACCAGTTTTCGTTTTTCTTCAACCATTGGGACCACTTATTGATGCTCTTAGAGTAATAAGTGCCCGTGAAAGCGCGTCCACAAGATACATAGATCATCCGAAAACCCAGGACTTTATGGATTTAGGGTTTCTTCAGTGGTGCCTGTAGACAGTGACGCAAGGAACCGTGAGCGATCGAAGACCCCGATCCTTGTTGCTCAACGTCATTACATAGTCGCGAAATGAGGTCTTTGACGAGGTCGTAAAGGTCGTTCCCCCCCGCGCGTACTTTGCTCAACAAGATATGCCGCGGGTTGACCGTGGCTCGTTTAATCACGGGCCAATTATTCGTTGGTGCAACCCCTCGTGTGCAGTTCCAGGCTCAATGCGAAATATATCTATATGCAGGCGAGGGTGCCACATATCCGAAGACAACCGATCAGACTCTGTTTGAAACAATGATCAGCGATTTTATGACGGAAGCAATGAAACGAGTGTTGTGGTCGGTGGTGCGAGGCAATCTCGATTATTATTAAGACGACTGGAGGTCGTCGTCGCCGGGAAGCGAGAACTCGTGGAGGAGTAGGAGGAGGAGGAGGAGGAAGAGGCGGTAGAGGAAGAGGGGGGAGGAGGGGGACGCGGAGGAGGATCGGTGCACCGCGTTTAATGGCGCGATGAGCGCGGCCCCCGTAAGGGGCACAGCGGACCAACGTCCGCGGCGCCCGCACCACAAGCGGCACCGACGAGCCCCGGAACCCACCGAGCCGCCGGACCCGGATGAGCCCGAGGAAAAGCGACCAAAAGTAAATCCAATATTCCTCTGGGCTTCACAGCAGGAACAGAGGATAGTAGAGGTACGATGCGAGGACTATGACAAACGCAACAGGATTAAACTTACCAAAACTGCACAGGGATGGCGGTCGATACCCCGCACCACTGTCATTCCAAGTACACCAGCTCTCAGCACCGCGTTAGACGATGCTCCAGCGGTCGAGACAAAGCATCGCCACCATCGTAGTCATCGTCATCATCATCATCATCATCGTCGCCATCCCCAGCACCATTTTACTGAAAGATCAACGGACGAAGAGGATCTACCTAGATCAGGGGTGGAAAGGAGGCTGCTGCTACTTCAGCCGAGAGTAATTCTCCAACAGTTGAAACCGTCCCAACTTCCGTCAGCCTCAACAGCCGCTTCCACGGACCGGGAAAATTCACGACGGGATATAATGGGGATTTTAGACACAACCACTGCATCTCCCACCATCGCGGCAATGGCTGCTGATACTCCTACTGCTGATTTACCTGACTCTCCGAATCACCCACGTGACCCACCTCCAGGATCACTTCCATCTCCTAGTATCGATGAGGTCGACTCTGACGCGGAAGACACGCGAACTGATGAATGGTCGACGAGTCTTGTTTCGCCGGCTACCGCGTCAGATTCTCTCGAAAACGACGCTACTCCAAGTTCAAGGATACTCAATGCATTACGAAACACCCCGGGATTATCAGTTTCTATTGCCACTTCAGCTACGGCGAGCAACCCGTCTACCACTCCTTCAACGGTTGAGAATTCCGCTGAAACCGATGTGTCCGCTTCTCCGCGTTCACCTCCAGTCTCATGGCAGCGACGCTCGCCGTCAGGTCTGCTGATATCTATCCCTGGAACAGACGGGAACAAATCACCTGGAAATGGAGGTGGACGTGCTCCAGTACCTGCGCTGATGTCCGGTCTGTCCATCAGTATTCCGAGTTATAGATACCGGCCGCGGAGCGGAGGGACGCCGATACCGTCGCGAAAGCTTGATCCCGATTCTCCTGAAAGCACTGGCTATCCGAAGGTCGAGGCCGAGGACTTAGAAGACTCAGGATCTCAGGGAACTGTAGTACAAGCCTCGCCCCAGCCGAGTGGAATACCTTGTTCGCCAGCTGCAGGTGGCCGCCCGGCATCCGCCTATCTGGAAAGGCTCCTGCCAAGTCCTCCGTGCTCCGTATCGTGTTCGGAAGATGCAAGAAACGATCTTACTCTCAAAGGTATACTGGCGTCTCCTAGCCAGCTGCATCGACAACCTCAACAACAGCCTCAGATCTTGCCCGAGGCCAACAACAACAGCCCTGATCATTCTCGCAATAACGAGCTAGATTTGTCTAGTGATCCGGCCTCTGAGCTCCGGGAACTCCTCAGAGTGTCTGGTCACCTGATACCAGATCCTCTCCTTGTTCCTAGGGACTTACTTCCCGCATTGGCCGCGGCACCAGCGACCGAAATACCTAGACTACTTGCGTCCAGACCCGAGTTGAGACTTCCACAGGCTCTCACGAGGCCAGAGCTTCTTAGGGACCCGGATCTGCTCGTAATATCTCTCGCCCACCTTCAGCATGTTCTTGATCATGGTGAGGGTCCGGTCTCGGTTGATCAACGTGGTGATCAACCACGACCGAAGCTAACGTGCAAACCGATTGGAACCCTGATGCCGGCGCCCATTGACCTCTCAGCAAATCGCGGAAGGCAATCGGCTACCACCAACTCGTATCCTCTCCTGCGCGTTCGAACTACCGGACTTCTGAAGCAGGAATCTGAAGTTACTTCGACCGCAGCATCCCCGGAGGATTCACACCTCTGGCACCCTCTATTCAGCAGGTGAGAAGTTTACGAAAGGCTTTCGGGCATTTAAGGTGGAGAATTTTTATCCAATGGCATCATAGGATCGGAGGACGAAGTTTTGGTGGGCGGGTTATAGACTTTCTCCAATAATCGCAATAATCATGACTACCTAGCTATCGATTTCGATCGAATTTACTCCATCCGACCATCATTATATTCGAAAAGGTATTTCAATCTATTATAGCTGTCAGCCTCATTACGGAAAATTGGCAGTAATTTTTCTATAGCATCAACGCGGAAGAGGTAATTTCGCGTGGGTTGGAAAATATATATATTTCTGAATTTTTGAAATCAGAACGGATATAATTTATTCCTTGAACTTTTCTGCGTCCGACAACGCTCCACCTCCAACTTCTACACAAGTAGCTGCGCAAAATTCTGAACGTACATACCTATGGTATCAATGTATAGACGGGAAACGCGAAAGGTGAGGCTAAACGAGCAGTGAGTAGGCTGCAGTCTCTCTTCTTACCCTTTCTCTCTCTCTTTCAGAGAGTTTCCCATAAAAGCGAGTACGTTGACCCGCGGATAGATACGCGAGAGTTGGATATAGGTATAGAAACAGACATAGAGAGGCCGCCGACCGGCAGGCGTTTGTCTCTCGTTTGACAACGAGCCCCGTTCCCCCTGCGTCAGCGTTGCTCGACATGTGTCTCGCTCTCCTGCTCTCATTTAGCCACCTCGGTACCATTTTCGTATGTTTCAAATGTATTCACATAATGATTTCTATACGGCTTTCTAACGGTTCCTTCCTTCATTTCCGAGCCACTATCCCCGATATCCCATATCATAGCGTAGATGATGTAATGTGAAAGCATATTCCACCTCTACTGATTCTCGCGCCTCGTCCGTTTCTCGTTATACCAATATCGCTATTCGGCTACGATAATAACTTCACCCGAAATAACATTATCTGCATTTGGGCTCGGAATGAGTCGATTTGGCGATGATGACGGTGGTGCCGGTATCTGGTTCCTGGATACTCGGGCGCCACGAAGGTTGAGTTTAGTGTCTCGGGCGCGCGCGCACTTCGGCTCGTCGCGCCCTGATCGATCACAATCCCAGCCACACATAATTCCCCCGTATGTACCCTCCGGGCGTAGCGTAGTTGAGTAAGTAGCGGATGCCTACAGATGTGCGGGGGTGTTAGAGGGAGGTTGCAGGGGTCCGATTTTGCATACGTAGTTATATGTATATTAGATGATGTACACGTGTGCAGGCGACATTGGCGAGGAATAGGACAAGAGAAATGGGGGTGAATGAACGTCTCTTCCATGGGATGATATGGAAAGCAAAACTTGATTTCCGTGTATACTCGTAACTATGGTACATAATGCACAGTGTCTGAATTGTAAGAATGTTATTGTTCGCAGCCAGAAAAGGCACCTGCAACACTATCATCATCACCATCACTACCAGTACGATCAACCACAATTCCATCCGCCGCATCGTCAGCATTCGCAGCAACAACAATATCATCATCAGCAGCTGCAGCAGCAGCACCAGCAGCAGCAGCAGCAACAACAACAGCAGCAGCAGCAGCAGCAGCAGCAGCAGCAGCAGCAGCAACAGCAGCAGCAGCAACAGCAGCAGCAGCAGAATCATGCCTCATGGCACAGAGCTTCGATAGCTTCATGACCCAGAGCACGACGAACAACCGGAAGCGACCAAATATCAGCTCCGTCGTTCGTCTCTGCAATTCTTGGTAGTACAAATGGAGGATACGAATACCACCTCAATGAACCAATTGCAAGTCAGTGGAATCTTGGAGTAGCTAATGAACCTTCAGAGAGACTGCACCGGTTGCCATGACCGTTTTAATTTTAGGATATCATGCGTATACCTACCTAATCAGGTCGCAGTCCAATGCGGAGTAGGTACAGTATAATACAATGACATTGAGAGTTCTTCCCCGAACTGTAATATCGCGGTAAAATGTTTGCTTAATGTGGACACGTAACTGACGTGATTTACGCACGAGTGTCAAAGATTTCGTACAATGATGTACGCTGCATTACGGTGCGCCTACATGCGTACTAAACTATACTTTAAGGTATACTTGTGTGCGAGTGTATTGTATACACATACACACATACACAATGAGATTCAAACTAGAAATGTGTGCAGTGCGTTTTCATAACGCAGAACTATAATGCACATAGTATAGGACGTTGTAAATATATTATTATACATAATATACATTAATATGTTGTACTATATAATTCACGAGATCAAGTGCAATCGCTGAAAGCATATTACTTGTACCATAGTATGATTATACTATGAGTAGAATGTATGATATTTACAGGTGCTAATTATGTTGTTATATGAAGATATTAATACCGATCTCTGTAGATAGAGATACTGTAATAGATAGAGGGGGATGAAAAGTAAAATAGAAATGAATAAATAAATAAATAAATAAATAAATAAAAAGAACAAAATGTTAGATCGAACGTCGAAATGTGTTTAAATAACACGCGATGTGTAAATCAATGCACTATTATGTCGTCTACCTATTACCTACATGGCGTCGCGTGCATAGACGCCGTTCTTGATCGTTTCTAGAATATAGCATACATTTAATATGCGTAGCAGGAGTTGCGGGAGATTGAAAT
Source organism: Phymatocera aterrima (assembly GCA_963170745.1). Classification (NCBI taxonomy): domain Eukaryota; kingdom Metazoa; phylum Arthropoda; class Insecta; order Hymenoptera; family Tenthredinidae; genus Phymatocera; species Phymatocera aterrima. The sequence continues at coordinate 17,320,497 of OY720663.1, read as the reverse complement.
GTTGGATATTGTGAAAGATTAAGGGTGCGGTCACATGGTCGGAGAAAGGAATCCTAATGACCGGAATTTTGGTGGAATCCACGGAAATTCTAGTGGATTATACCAGAATTCTGGTTATTCCGATTCCGTATTTCGCGGCGAGCATGCGTGACTACACCCCTAAAGACGTGCATCCGTGCATATACTATACCATGTATGTAGTACATACCTATTACATACTTTATCCGTATGTAATATTGTTTATTTATTAAATATTGATCATATATATCTTGTATAGAAAAGAGAAGATGAGATGTTGGAATCTATGACCAAAATATGAAAATTTAGATCGATTAATAAAAATTATTGTACACAGCACACTACTCGTCTCCGTTTTCAGGCTTCTCTACAATCAGTTTCATAATCATCAATATCATCATCATCATCATCATCATCATCATCATCATCATCATCATCATCATACTATAGTTGTCTAACAATGTGTAAGAACGATAATAAGAAACGTTGATAATTCACTCGTTGGTATAATATAATATTGCGAATATGAAGTCGCAACAATCGTCTGTAAATAAACTATATAGAAACCGATTACAACAGTCACGTATAGTATATTACGATTTACATTCATTTCTGCTGCCTCGACATATCGGTTCTTTCATTCCTCTCACAATCGCGGCTTATCAGCTTTCAGCGACCTGTAGTTATGTAGAAGTATGTGTGTGCCAATGTGCGTGTGCAATCACATTTCACACATCCATCTATCACGCCTACAGTTTGAAAATTTACATACCTGAAGATTATTCGCATATCTTTTATGGAATCTCATGAATATAATCTAATGAAAAAATCTGCGAAATTCCAGCGAGGTCGGAAATTAAGTTCGTCTGTATAATCAGCTAATTGGCAATTCAGTTCCCCTCGAGTAATTTACAAGAATCCATTCTATGTAATTCGTGGAACTTTCACGTCATAAACTTATAAATACCAAATAAGTAGCCAGAATCTTGAGATCTACCCATTAATTAATTCTCTTCTGATACCGACTGCGTGAATAGAATGGTGACGAGAATTATTTAGAATTTCTTTATCGACCGAGGCGATAGAGTGGTGTGTATTACCACCTGAAAAAGGGAAGTTACCGACCGAGAATTCGGTGAAAATGTGTGGTAATCCTAACGCGAGATGGCACGACAGTCTTTAATAAATTCAAGGAAAGTGTCGGAGCCTGGCGGCTAAATTTCGAACTATAATAGATCAATAAGGTGATTTGGACATACATAAGAACAGGTTAACTTTGCCAGAGGCCGCGGTCGGAATAATTTCGTGGTGAAATATTAATTCTGATTTGAAAAGATTGATTAAAATAAAATGTGAATTCCCGTGCGGTGTGTAATAATAATACCTAAAATAATATTGGTAGCCATTTTGTTATGTATGGTACGTGAGACCTCCTGGACGGGTTGACAATAGAAAGTTGGCTCCGTGACAGTGAGTACGCCGCTGCTCGGTTGTTTTATACCGTAAAACCCGTGTGTGCATTTTGTGTTTCGAGAGTAGCGCCTTGTTCCGTGGAACAGGGACTTAACGTGCAACATAGAACACGTTACGCCTCACTCGCGTGAAGTAAAATCTATTTTTTAACACAGATCCGAAGTGCACGTAGCTGGTGATTTTGTGACAATTTGAAAAAAAGCTTCCAAGAACAAGTGCCAATAAGTTGACAGTTATTCTTCATTTGTTCTGTTCGTATTGTCGCATCTTTTTATTCATTATTCTTACAGTATACATATTCGTAATTCAAAGTATCGTGTTCTGCGGGAGGTTTATGGGTAATGGTAATAATTTATTAAGTTTTTAAACTCTGTTGAATGTGTCGGTCGCGCGGTCGTCCCTCGTGCGTCAAAAATAATCCCTCATTCCTGATTGGTTCTTCAATGCAGAGATAAAAGTGAGGAAAAAAAATGACAAACGAAATAATAAAACAAAATCAGGACGCTTCCGAAATAATATACGACATGGCGCAGACGTAAAGAAGTGTACCGCAGGGGTCACTAGCCTCGTAAGGCCGTGCTCCCGATCCACCCAAATCTAAACTGCAATCTCCTACTACTTACTCTCTGCACTATTCTTCTCGCCGCTATTCTTTATCCCTTCCTCTATTATTGCTTTCCTCAATACTATGCGTTCGCGGTACCTACGCGATCTTTGCCACATGACTACTGAACTGGACCATTCTGTCCTACTACTACTACTACTACTACTATTGCTACTTAAGTAATAACTCATGGATGTAGGTATACGTTATGCTGACGAACGATAAAAGATGAACGTGTATCGCATCACTCGTTACTCACGGAGAGTACAATTTCGTGAATTTAATTCGTCTGTATGTATGCGTAACATCCTCCTCGGTGAATTCCTGGTAAAAAATCATTTCGAATAACGTCATCGTACGTCGGTACCGCCGAACGGAAATCTTCGTGCCTTCTCCCCTCTCTCTTTCTCTCCCTCTCTCTCTCTCTCTCCCTCCCTCTCAATAGCCCGAATACTTATATGACGGTATTATAAAATTAGAAGAAACAAACGATACACGTGTCCGAAGACTCGCTCGAACTATAATATCTCTGATGCAGCTATTGAAGAAAGATAAATTCAATTCAATCGAATTACATATATTTCTCGATAATTAATCTCTGGATAATTGAGTCTTTTATTCATCAGTCGGTGAAAAACTCTCTGAAATGAGAAAATGTTTTTCATGCATAATACATGAGTGAAGGATTTATTAAACTAACGCGCAAGAATCGATGATGCAGCTACTGCTATTGCTGCTATTGCTGCTGCTGCTGCTGCTGCTGCATCGTTGTTACCTACCGGCCTGACCTTGTCAATGATATTCTTAGAGGCGAGGGAATATAAATTATACTATACCGACTACGAACATCTAGTCGTAGAGTAGCGTACAGTCCTAACTATAACTTGACTTTATTTAACGCGATGCAGCAACATTCGACAGCGCTGGCGTGTGTATTAAGATCGTGCAGCAGAGTGCGAGTACTACACTTTTGTACTTGTATATAGCTACATAACTCCCGTGATTCCCTTAGGTATATCATAGCAATAACTGAACTACTTGACCCCGTACGATTATCTACGTACCGCGCATATACTACCGATCTTGGAATTAATTGCCTGTCGAGATGCCTGTACATACTCAATATTATAGTTCACGGTTGCTACGTTAATAATTATAAATTATAGTAGCGCAATTTGAGTGAAAAAAAACGAATTCAACAATCAATGGACCATATTGAATCGAGGGAGACGGTGGAGCCAATAAAAAAACTTCTCTTCTTTATTATTCTTATTAAACTACTTATATCTAGCTGTATATTTAGACAATCTATAAGTATGAATAAAGTTTTGGTCTAAAACTCTTTCTTCTCTCTTCTTTTTATTTTTTTTTTTTTTTTTTGTGTTCCCGCAAAGAATCTCGAGACGAAAATCTGTTCGACGGGGGAGTGATGATATATAGTATGGATTATTTCAACGAAAGAGACACTAGGCTCAATGGTTGATGTAGTACATACGATAAACTGTTAATAGGCTGTAACACGTACAACAATGGCGGAAAATAAAAACAAAACAGATTCCTTAGTGAACGGCTGTCCCGCCGAAAGTGAGAACGTTGTTGAACTATCGGATGCAGCGGTAGGGACCAAAGCCGCTGATTCGAATTCCGCTAAAGTTGAAGAATCTGCCGCGCCGGCGCTACAGACTGTTCTGAAACTAGAATACGCGGAAAAAAAAGCCGAAGAGAAATCACACAGGGATTCTAGTCCCGTATTAGAACAGAAAAATGATATCGTAAAAGAGGATGCGGCTGTTAGTGAAACTACGACGGCTAAGACAACAGCGACAACTAGCGGCTCGAAAGGTGAGGTAGAAACCGGGATTGAAAAATTACGGGGGAAATTACAAAACAAAGATATTGAGGATAGTAAAGTTCCCGAAGAAAGTCTGGCGGAAATAATTCACGAATCTAAATCAGAGAAGAAAGGAAACGCTAAGATTCTACCTGGGAGGGTGGAAAAGACTGCAGCTGAAGAAATTCTGAAAGAAGACACTCCCTCGGGGGATACCGAAAGCCCGGTTTTAAATGAGAAAAGAAAGCTCGAAGATACGACAGAGGGGACGGGCACAGATGAAGAACCGCCAGTGATCGACGAAATAATAGCCGAGGAAAAAGATAAGGCGGCAGAGGTCGGTGGCGCTGAATGTCCTCGGCAAGGCTTGACCTCAGAGGTTAGCGAGGCAACGAATCACAGTAAAAGTGACGAGAACATTGCCCAAGTTGATGAGGAAGACGAAGAAGATGATGAGGAAGTAATGGAGACCGAAGAGCCAGAAGAGGTCGAAGAGGATGAGGAAGAGGACGAAGAAGACGACGACGATGAAGACGAGAATGAAAACGAGCAGCTAGAACTTGGAATTGTTGGACCCCCGACGGCAGTAAGCGAATTGATAAACGAGGAAGAATTAAGATGTGCAGAGACTGTTCTACTCACGGAGGGCAGAAGCGGTGTAGAAAACGTTCAGGATCACGTTGCTGAGTGGGTCCAGAATTCGGCTAACAGCAAAGTCAAAGAATTGACGATAGACGAAGACGAGAATGAGAACGAAAATGATCATGACCGGGATGATATTAAAGGATCCGGAGCTGTCACAGGAGATAAAAAAATCAAGAAGAACACTGAAAACATTGAAAAGAACGTCGAAGTCTTGGCCACCAGGAAGTCGAAGAGGGTCGTCAGCAATATCATCAAACGAAGCATAAAATGGTGAGTTTATTATATTTTTGTATTATCATATTCTCTCTCTCTTTCTCTTCTCAGCGCGGCTATACATATGGTATATACGTAGATATAACGCGATATGATATGATGACGATATCTTATTTCCTAAGTGGAAACGATGTGTCCAGCTGCCGTTATCAACGGATAAGAAATGAAAGATAGAAAAAATAAAATAGAAATCATAAAGGTGGGACGGGATAGGAAGAGTGTGTGGATGAACGAGTAAGAAGGATCGCGTGCGAACAAACAACATTCGGATATACCAAACCGAGATGACGAAACGGAGAACATGCATGACAAAAAAAGCAAACATTGACACGTGATAAGCTCGTCGATAAGTTGCGCGCGCGTTTCAGCTTCTTCAGCTGCTGCCCTCCTCATACCTCGACCCTCGACGACCCCTTTACCTAGAGTGACCCTGGACCCCTGACGTGTCCCTTTACCTAGAAGTAGTCTTTGCAGAGGATCAAATCTTCATGTCTCTAAAATTCCGACATTCATATGATGATAAACGTCCCAGAAATCGTCAGCCTATACAAATTCAGAGAAACGCCCGTTAGATAACATCCGAGAATCATTTGTCAGATATTTATTCGTCGTCTTTATCTGAAAGGATAAGTTTCCGGGATCCGTAAGCGCTGCAAACTGTTCGAAAAAAAAACAAAAAACAAATGGTACAATTATTTTGATGGATGATACGTGTTACTTTATCCCGCATCTTATCTCCCTTTCTCTTTCTCTCTCTCTATCTCTTGCTCTGTGTATGGATATGTAAACGATCGGGGTCATATGATGTTCCCGAGTTGTGAAGAAGAGTTTAAAACGAAGCCCGAGCCATCGTGTCGTGGATGGATCGGGTGCGGTACCATGCGGGTACCATATAATAGGGTACTGCTAGTAAAGGAACAAAAGAAGGAGACCTATGGGGGTCGGGTAGAGGATTTGAAGCTCGCGAAAGAAGGAAAGAAGGCGACTACCTGCAGAGGCGAAAGTCCTACCCCCCCCCCCCCCCCCCCCCGGCACTCTAGGATCTACTCCCGTTCTTTTGGCGCCATTCTGTAGCAGGTATAAGAACCGTGTTATAGTTCTCAAGGTTTCTGCTGGCGTATTCACAGAGTGTATAGTACAGACTAGAATTTCGACATAGAATACTTGGGTCTGAGATGGAGGGAGAGCCTCGCTACGGTCAACTAACACGGGAATTCGAAATTTCTACGTCGGTTTTGGCTCCGACTAGAAGAGGGGAGTCGAAACTGGAGTTAGGATTTGCCGATTTCGGCCGATGACACCCGAACTTTGGCTTACAAGGACCTACACTGGTCCTCGATACCTAGTTATGGTACATGAAGTACTAGGGATTCAAAATTCCCGAGCCAGTCAACTGAGCTGAGGACTTTCCCTTCTGTACATTGTCAGGCTCGGATTTTTCGTGCATATACAGTTTTACCGAACAAAAATGCGCACTGTGGCAAATGACCTGTCGTTGAAGAAAGGTGCATGCTCTGGGTTCAACGATGTGAATTATCGATCACTCTCTTCAAACATTTCCACCTAAAGATAAATCCGAAGCCTACGCTATATATTATATAAAGATGGTACTCTAGTGCCTGCCCTCGTTGGTACCTCTTTTCCGGGGCGAAGACGGCTCATGAGGACTACGATGGAGGGGAGTCTCTGTCCCGGGTGGGATGAACCCGAAGCACCGAGCGTTGCGGTACCGTACGGTATAAGAAGGGGCGGCAGGCTAGCAGGCAGTGGAAACGGGTATTGATCCTTCGAGGGTGACGCTGCGGCCGTCAGAGGGGGGCGCAGGACGAACCGAGGGCAACGGTTTACACGTACCACTGTCCACCACCTTTACAAGGTTCGGTCCTCGTTATCCCCATTGCAGAATCCAGATTCCAGCTATTATGTCAATCGCAGAGTTCGGCTACCACTCCATAGACGTGAGGCGGTCTCAGGGACTCGAAGTACGGTCTTTGGGCGATGAATACCGAGCGAAGCTACGTCTTTGCATCGAAGAAAGTAGTGGGGGAAAAGAGAGGTCGGTCTGACCGCCGTTCTCCAGCTGTGCTGTAACCCCGACGATCTTTCGCACGGCAGGGTGGTGGTGGTGGATGGACGGACGGATAGAAGACTACGGTTGCTTTGGTTCTAGCGTTCGACGTGGGATGGCCGACAGCCGATCGGATGGTGGGTTGGCTCGCTTTAGTTCGCCTGGCCGGAAGTTGCTCCGTCTTTATCGCCGCAGGCCTGTGGCTTCAGCTCGCAAACCGTCAACGCTATACATATGCTACATTCCTATTTACATCTCACTCTCTTGCTCTCGGGTTGCGCTACGCTATCGCGGTGGACCAAAAACAAGTGAGATATCTCAAAACGAAGAAGTCGAATGAAATGAGAAGGAAAAACATAATTGTTGTTACGATCAAATTGCTCCTAGTTATTTTCCGTAATTTACTTCGGAACTTCCCATCGACTGTATACATTACATGAAAGGAACACAAACTGATGGAACATAGTATATCGCATGTGAATTGATGTTCACCGTTTTTCGCAATTCCTCACGCGCTGCGTGAGTTCATTGGACCCCTAGGAGCTGATAGACTCGCGGTGTTTGGTAGCGGTGGGTTCTAGAAGCCTGAGGACCAGCTGGAGGGGAACCAGACACTGGGGGTGGCGAACCCCTCTAGAGGACTTATTGGTCTCTCGTTCGCTTCCCCTCTTCCCCTCGTCTTTCCTCCCTCTCACTCCTCGTCCCTCGCCCTTTCCTTTCCCTGCGCCTCTCCACTGTCGACGACGCTGTTCCCCGCCGCGCCACCACCACCACCATCACTACCACTGCCGCTAATACACACAACGTCAAGGCAAACACCATTGGTGTATGGGTTCACGCACTGGCACACGATGCACGCAGCTGCTCCCCTGGCATCGAGACCAACGAAGACCACCGGAGACCATCGCGCCAGCAGTTCCCGCAGAGTTCCGACAGCCCCTCTGTTGGTTGCGCGTTGAGCGTCGTGTCGCGGCGTGGTTTCCTCTGCTTCCTTCGCTCGTCGTCCCCGCTACTCCCGCCTCTCCGCTTGCTCGCTCATTCTCTCTCTCGCACTCTTTCTCTTTCCCCGTCATCTTGGTTCTCGGGCATAAAAGCCCAGTCGCGACGTGCGTCACCCAGGAACGGTCGAACGGAGGGACGGCCGTACGGCTGTACGAAAGTGCACTTTGTTCGAGGCTGGGTCATCACTGGCACCCGGCATAAAGCTGCGTCTGCGATACTTCGAAACGCGGCAACCACCACGCGCCCCGAAGAGAGTTTTTATCTTCAATCTTTGCTTAACGAGCCTAGCTCCAACGTGGACAACGGCAGAAGAAAGCGGCCATACTATTCAAACTCTGATTGTTATTGGCAGATGCAGTGCAGTGTGTGGTGCGGTACGGTATGGCATGCCATCATCATGGTAACCACGATGGATCGTAACGCGTAACCAAGGATCAACGTGTTGTTGTTCTCTTGTTATATTGTTATACTATACACGAACAAAAGTGTATTCCAGTGAATAATTGAATCGTGCAACGTTATCATTTCATTTATTTCCATTTTCATCCGTATATTTATCTCCGTCTCCACTCTTTGTTTTTCATTTATATTATATTATACTTTATATTATATAGTATATCTTTCTGTATACGTGTTCGATCTCAGTTTTCTTTTTCGTTCTCACTCTCTTTCTCTCTTTCTCTTTCTCTTTCTCTTTCTCTTTCTCTTTCTCTCTCTCTCTCGCTCTCTCTTGACTCTGTAAACTCCCGTGAAATACGAGTGTGATTTCTCCGCTCGTTGACGCACCGAGATAGATACCAGCTCACGAGGAGAGGGTGGACTTTGCCCACCATATACCAATTCCTCGGTTTAATTCGTGGCGTATCCAAACCTTGCGATAAGAGTTCAGGGCTTCCTTCTACTCGTTCCTGGTTATGTTCACCAATTCGAATAACACACAGTACAGTGAAGCGATGGGAAGTGAATAAGTATAACAAACTATGTATGTACACGATTGAGATAGTGTTTGCGCCAACTGCTTGTTATTCTACGTCTTCGTTACCAATATGGCAATAACAAACTAGTCATCGTTATTGATCACAAGTTATGCGAGCGTAGCGATCACCGATGTAACCGACAGGAAGCGGTACACGAAACACTGAACTGACATTGGAGCAAGCCAAACGGGTGCAATAAAAATCGAATCAACAATTTCAAGAGAAACAAAGAAAGTTGGGAAAAAATCGTCAATCGTGATCCGAAAGATGCCGCAGTGCGCCGTAGCGACATGTCGCAACAGTCATCGTAGGACGCGAGGTCGTCGTATCCGCTACCATCGATTCCCCCAGTTACCGGAAGTCCGTTCCCGTTGGGTCAGCGCCTGCGGTCGTGTCCCGTTGTCCAACGGCGATGCCCCGTTCAACATCCAAACGGCAAGGATATGCTCGCTCCACTTCACCAACGATTCGTATGAGAAGGACGTCGAGCATCTGGTCCTTGGTCTTCCTGCACGAAGTAGGTTGCGGAGGGGAGCCGTGCCGACACTTGGCGTACCCGTATCGGTTCAACCGGTTACCAAGATGCTTGTTGAAGACGCCAAGAGATCGCTTCTTAAAGTCGCGCATGCTAATGTCATTAGGAACAGCCAGAAGTCCGGAGTAAAAGAACCGAAGACTAAATCTTCGCCCTTGAATGCCATTAATTATATGAATGCTACAGCCGAACAGAAAATGGCGGGAATCGACGTCCTTCTAGCATTAGGTCTCAAACCAGCCCCGCGGTGAGTCAGCGCTCCGCAACCCTCCTCGTTCTGGACGAAACCCTTACCCCCCCCCCCCAGATAGGATCCGTCCTCGCGCATCATGTCTCCATCCATTCCTCCCTTCTTCAAATTATATCACGTATGTATAATATGTACTTGCTCGCGAAAGCAGAGCCACGTGTCTCTATTCGAGTCGTATAGACACACAATGTCTTACTCGCACGCGCAATTTGAAAGTTCTGTAGCGAAACCAGAAAGAAAAAAATAATTCTTCAACATTCTCCGTATGTTTATATTCTCTTTTTTTGTTTTTCTACTTTTCTAGTCTCAACAAAATACACGCGATGGATGCATCGAGTGGTATAAAAGGAACGGAAAAAGCGACAACAGGAGCGACAAAAAAAGGACAGAACAAAGTATTCGAAGGGGAAGAAAATACAAAATCGAAAGAATGTAGCGGCGGAGATTCACCCGCGGCACCACCTGCAACTAGAAATCAAAATCGTGAACGTAGGAACCACAATCACCACCAAAATCATTCGAGTCATAATCGTAACGGGGATGGAGATCCTCCGGAAGGCGAGAGCGAAGCTTACGATGTTAAGAAGGAGCCGACTTCCGAACCGGAAACTGATCCGGAACCGGAAAGAGACGCGCTACCGGAACTCAGGAAGAGGACGGGATCTGATAGAAATAAAAAACTCAAAACTGAAAGAGAAAGAGAAAGGGAAAGGGCATGCAAAAAGCGAAGATCTACCGATGAGATACAAAGTTCTAATGGCAAATCGAAACGCGCATGTCTTGAACAACGTGAAGAATTTTTATCGTCCATTGTTGGCGGCGAGAAAGTTACCACCGAAGAATTAACAGTCAGGGCTGAACAACTGCGCGCTGAATTACAGGTATTTGTCCATCCACAATTTCAGCGTTTTCTCATTTCTATTTTTTTTAATTTTTTTTTATTTTTTTTTCTCTTCAACTTTCAATTTTCTAACTCTGCTTCTGTTTTCCATTGTTTCTTCAGGCTCTTGATCAGTTAGCGAGAGCGAAAGAAAAAGAATGGAATGAGATACTTAGCATGAGAAAATTGAAGGAAGAAGCATATCTCAGAATTGAGCGACGGCGACAAGTCGTTGGATTCATGGAAGGCAATGGTCAGCTTAATGAAACTTCTGTCATACCATCGATCAGTCTTTCGTTGGAGCCAGACTGGGATAACGCTAAAGAAAAAAGCAACTCTACCGAGGCGACCTTGAGCGATAAAAGTATTACGACGCCACAGGTAAGAGGAAGCCGCTGAAGATGTACAGACGAAAACACAATCTTTCATACACTAAGAATGAAATCTAATCTCCAGTAAGAAGAAATTGTCCTGCAGGATGCAAAATTTCACTTCCATAAGCAAAGTAACTGAAAAATTTTGAGTAGTTGCATGAATCCGAACTTTATCGGCTCATCAGATATTCCTAAGAGAATTTTTCAAGGCCCTCAATACCTTCTTTCTTATGTAATTCTGGCTGAGGGCATCTCTGAATTGAAATTTTTTAGAGTTCCTGATCATTATCTTTCAAAATGTCCATTCCAATGCTTTACTTCCATTCTAATACAAATAACAGGTGACGTCAAAGCAGAGTGAGAATGGTCAGAAAGAATCATCCGATGGACAGAATTCGGAGCCAAGACAAGTCGGGGAAGGTCGTCAAGGCCCCATGGTCGATGTCAGAACAATCATTGCCGATTACAGATTGAGACATCCTGAGACTGTTCCACGAAGGTACGATATTCAGAAAGCGGAGATCTGCTCATTGTCTGATTTACAATATACAGGGATAAAAGAAATAAACAAGAAAAAAAGAAACACTCAATACATTCAGAAATTCTTGTATGGAATGTTCGGGAAAAAAAGTACTGTAAAATGTTCTGATTTTAGTCATAAACATAAACATCTATCTAATTTTGATATTTATGTGGAAATTATTCTGCAAGGCTTCTTCATTTTAGTCTCAAATTCATTCTGACACCATAGAATTATACAAGTCTTTATTATCCAGTATGACAAAACCTCACCTATTTGTACTTCTGTCATTCTAGGAGTCGGAGAATGAGAAATTCTGTAAACGTTGGCTTGGGTGCCGGCGGTGCGATGGTCGAGAATACTCACGTGGGAGCAGATTCTAGACCTTCCAGTACAGATTCTTGCAAAAGTAGCTCCAACGCTACAGATCCCAGTAATTCAATGAGCTTTAAAGACGTCTTAGTACAGTTTGCAAAGCTCAGCCAACAGCAGGGTAATTTTAAAGTTTTCACTCATTTTTTGCGGCTCTTTATTCGACTTGGAAAAATTGTCAGAACAGTTAGGATCTCTTTTTCTACTTCTATCTTCTTCTTTGTGGGAATTCTCATTGACATTTGAATCTGCATTTCAGGAGAGGCAGTTAAAACGCCGCAGAATTATCCTGATGTTACTCTCCACCCTGTATTACCATCTCCAGCTGCGCCACAAACTGCTGCGATACAACAATCAGGCTCTTTACTACATGGAATTTTAACTAAATCGCAATCTCCTAGACCCACAACGTTCTCGCCAACTTTAGCAAGGCTTCTAACAGCTCCAGAAAGAGAAAGATGCAATCCTATCGCTACGTCAACTCCTCAACAGACCACTGCGACCCAGCATTTACTACAGGCTTATCAGGGGACCAATCCTGTATCAATTAGTGATCTCTTGTCTTCCTCGAAAGTAAATAGATTGACATTTTTATTGTTGGGGAAAGAGAAAAATGAAGCAGAAGAGTAGGGAAATTTTGAAAAAAAAACAAGAGAATTTTTGAGGGTAAATCCTGCACCTTGACAGTATTTATATCTATAAAGAGTCTAATTCAATTTTAATTCACTTTAGGCCAGGACGGAAATAACGATAACACCTGTGGTCAATACTCCGATTCCTCAATCTCATTCGAACAGCCTTATTCACGTGGTAAGCATTGGCTGTCAGGCGATTGCTCAAAAATAAGAGACTTCTTATTATCGTTTTCGAAGAGATTTAAAGATCCCTTCTGATGTTGAAACTAAAAATATGCTGCAAATTTATCGCGATTGAAAGCCTTAATAATATTTTTCATGCCTTCTACTTATTTCTCTTTTTAGGAAGACGTAGAGGAGGAAACGACTGTGATAGAAGAAAGAGGTAGATCTTCAAATGCCAGAGACGATAGTCCACCCCGTTGTCAAGGGTGCCAAGATCGTGCTGCACAATTTGTTTGTGCGGGTTGCGGTAACCAATGGTACTGCAGTCGAGAATGTCAGGTGATTATCTTTGGCATTGAATAAAATGAAGTAAAAAAATCAAATTTGAATTATTCAACTCTAACTTTCTGGAAGTTGGAAGTAAAAATTATAACGCATATGTATTTATTTGTATGATTTAGGTATCAGCCTGGGACGAACATTCTGAAGTATGCTCAGGATAAGATGATGAATTTTTTTCAATCCTGAGTAATTCAAATTCAAATTTCTATTACCAAAAGTTAACTTTGAGAGAAGGAAACCAGAATAAAAATAAGAATAAGAAGCAAAGCAAAGCAAAACAAAACAATAAATCGAAAATGAATCTAGTCACGAGAAGAGAGAGGGAGAGAGTAAGAGAGAGAGAGAGAGAGAGTGAGAGTGAGAGTGAGAGAGAGAAAGAAACACCAAGGGATAAAGGAGAAGTAGAATATGGAACAGGAAAAATATTATATTTTCTACGAATTTCAATAATGAATAATACCGAATAAAAAGCAACAGGAATATGAGAATGAAAACTTGTAGAATTATGTTTATATTCGAAAATTGAACAGAAAGAATTGATGACTGCCAGACTATAACATTCTTATGTTGTATCAATTTTAATTTAAAAAACCGTCTGTTAAATATCTTGAAATTTCAATTACTATAAACTTATTTTTTCATTTTTTGTCAAAGTATTAAGATTGAATCTATGATTTTCTTCCTCGAGAATTATAGAAATAAAAGCATTAGTATAAAAACGTCAGAGAGCTCAATATGATGATAGTCGAGACTACGATCAAAGAATTATCACGTTTTAGCACATACTCGATGTAATCATAATAAATACTGTTTTAATTTTTTTGTTTATGGCGATCGAAAGCTCGTAACTACTAAAAGGACCTGGAAGACTGTAATGTGTGACTAATCTGTAATAGTATCAGAAATACCTATACCTATATTATATCTAGATGTATAATATTTCCTATTGTGTCTAAAAGTAAGTTAACGACGATTTACTACTACTACTACTACTACTACTCTACAGCGTTTATAATATAATATAGTAGAAATGATTTTTTTTTTTTTGTAAACTTTGGATAATGTAGTAAGATATTCGTCGTAAACCGAAAACTGAAAACAGAAGATTTAATCTCTGATGATGTCGTAAATAAAAATTGTGAACGCGAATCCTTGTATAACAGCTATCATATATATATATATATATATATATATATTCACATATATATATATATATTATTATACTATAGATAAAAGGAGAGAAAAAAATAAAATAATAAGGCCTTCGGAAAATTATCCTTGTTATTGTATGTCATGTAAAAAAGAAAAAAAAACAACATAAAAAATACCGTCGTGTTTGAACGCATCATACTATTTTATACAATATTTGTTACCATCATCGTGTAAATTAGAATTATTATTATTATTATTATTACGTAACGAAAGGAAGAAAAAAGAAACAAATAACAAAAAGAGATAAACGAGAGAAAGAAGAAATTTAGATTTAACTATATGTAGATTATAAGATAGATTATTACTAGCATTGTTTGTTTCTTTTTTAATTTACTTCATATTATTATTATTATCATTATGAGGTATTATTATTATTATTATTATCACCATTTTGAATTCATATTCAATCCAATTTTGTCATAATTAGGTACTATGTTTATATTATTAGGTAGCTCAAAACATATTTTCCCCAAGCCAAGAAGTGAAAAAAAAATTACAAAAAATATCTTCGTAATTTGTAGCTAAATGTTCTTACCTACAGGTTTTTTTTTCTACCTATCATTACATTATACTTTATCTTAATCATTTCCGAAATCAAATGAAATAAAGACAAATTCCAATTGTAATTTATTCCAAGGAAAAAAAAAAGAAAACCTCATAAATACTTACAAACCCTCATTCGCGCAGTCATTTTTCTCCATAAATTTATTCACCTACTTTGATTGAATAAAAAGAATAGTCATTATTTCGTGATTTTGAATTCAAAAAAACACAAGCCTAAATTTCATAATTAAAAATTGAGGAAGGGAAAAAGAAAGGAGTCAGTAGAAAAAGGTGCAAGAACAGCCTGCGGAGGCTGGCCATTATTATTATTGATATTTGAAATGTGATGTAAATCACGGCGATAACGTTGATTATAATTTGTATTTTGATTTAGCAGTGTATAACAGTGCTTCGAATGGGGATCTTTGTATGTGTTTTCATGTTGAACTGAAGCACTTGAAGTTCGACACATCGCTAGACAAACTTGAAATCGATCCAGAGAACGGAATCTATGTCTCATTGAGTTCACATCTCCTACTCCGCTGTTCTCTGACCTTTTGGTCCTACGATTTTGATGATCAGGCGATAATTTTGACTCAGATTCATCGGCAACCCGCTTTCCATCCACCTGAAAACAATAATTCATATCTCTTGTACTTGAAATGATTGAAGAGGTGTATATTATATTGTGAACTTTTCACAGTTTCAGGTCATTTTTATTCCTCAATTTAACAAATTTTGAGAAATTCCGAGATTCTTCAGCGAACGAAAAGCACTTCAGACATCTTTCATGGAGTTTTTCAATACCTTTGAAGGTCTCAAGCAGCAAGAAACACAGTACTCATAAACGGCACAACATCCTTCAGGATTACAAGTCTGACAACTGTAACGGTCTCGTTTCACTGAAGTCTGTGGAGGAGTTCCATCTTTGCTAGGATTTTCTTCAACCTTTTTAATCATTTCTTCGGAACAACATCCAGAGGGCAGAACCTCACCCCTTGTACAGACTAAACCACGTTCGTCAACAATCAGCGCCTTTCCCTAAACAATAAATTTTGGCTCTGGTATTTGTATCATGTTTGACATTATATTTCCATATTATTTACCTGTATAGAATTTCTACAAGTATTTTTGAACAGATGACTGCTGTTCGTCGACGAGTTTACATCCTCGTCTACTTCGCCTTCTCCTTCATCGTTTAAGACTTGCATTTGCCAAAGGAATGGTTTTCCCGTTGAAAAATACAACAGGTCGTCATCGACTTGCTTGTTTATGAGATGGCCTTTTTTCTAAAAGTTTGAATAACTACTTGATAACAACATTTCTCTGGTTCGAATATTCTGCCATTATGACTCGATGTTCGAACGAGATTTTGTCATGGTAACCCCAAAATTAAGGTTCGTCTAGTTTGATTTAATGAGCAGGGACTTGTTGTGAAGAGAGATGCTCACCTCGTGCTGTAATAGGCTTAATGCACAGTAAGTAAGAGATACCGCAAAGATAACGCCTAAAACAAGACGTCGTCGTAGTAGTCTGACGATTGCCGTCCAACTCGGCATCGTCTTATTATATTGTATAAAAATTGTTGGTTGTGATGTTTATCTATCAGACCTCTCCTTCCGCGACTTTTCCAAGAGTTACCTCTTTTTTAATGAGGACTTTTCTTTATTTATCATTTGTTTCTGAACTTCATAGTGTATGTATGTGTATGCACTGGTAACCTACAAACGTCCTACCGCCATCCTCCTATGTCAACAATTGCGATGAATTTATCGTTGATTAAGAGGGGAAACTCGCTGTCTAAAATCGACATACTGAAGTTTAGGGGTAACAACGGTTTCGTTATTATTGGCACGATCCATTACCCTTTCGGTCGGTATGACAGAAACCTTTTGTATGAATATGTATGATAAATATTGTATGTGATTTCCAGAACCGTAGACCACAAAGAGGTAAGAAATTGCAGAATAATGAAATGATCCGAGACTGTTCATGTATCCATGCATTATTAACAAAAACAAGATACAATTTCTGATGAGCTATGTATCCATACACTACAATTCGTAATTATTTTTCGCAAACAAACAATATACCTGTATAATTTGATATCATAATCGGGGCATGATACTGCATTGATTGTAACATCGAAGCGGGTATTGAAGCTATGCGGATTGCACAGAATTAGGCGCTTTACTATTACGGAAGAGGACGATGCGCGCTTATTAGAATGAGCAACAAATTGTTTACGTAGTCATTATAACCATTATTATGATGATTCTAGTATAATTTGTTATGGAAGAATAATCACGCTACCATAAACCATAGAAGAAATAAATTGATCGGACGTGAATCGACTTGTTTTAAATTTATTCGAATCCGAAAGGGGCCATTAGAGTAATGCGTTCGCTCGAAGGGGGCGGAGTAGTACTGGATAATGTGACGTTACGAGTTGCCAAGGGGCCGAGGGGGTCTGTGGAAATGTTACGTTTGGTTTGAAAATGGTTTTTTTCTATTGAAAATATAATATATTAGAAAAAATCAGTTGTTCCTGTGAATTAAAGTTGACTCAATTTGAGTTCATACAAAATTCGGACCCCTTGTATGATTGAGGTATTGAATATTTACCTATAAAACGGAAAGAATAATTAATAATTTGGCAGAAGGAGGCGGGGGTCTAAATTTGTACGTGTACTTGCCGGGGGGGGGGGGGGGGGGGGGGGGGTGAATAACTGTTACATGAGGAGTGGGGCCGAAAATCACCATTTTTTGCGAACGTATTACTTGAATGGCCCCAAATCTGTTCAAAATTGACCTCATTATTTATCTTATTTGTATGCATAGCTTACCGCGAAACGGCTTATATCCTCTTTTTTCAAAAGTGTAACGAGACAAGCAAGATCCTGAGTTAGATAGCCTGAGCCCACTTCCGCCGTAATTATATTGCGTTAGGCAATTCTTTAGAATTTCATGAGGCGAAATAATGCTTTCATGAAGACATAATATAATGGATATGGAATTGTATGTGGTATGTAATATCTACTCTCCACGGTACATCGTCGCTAAGATATTGAAATATTTTCATATTGAATAGGCGTAGACGTAACAGCGATATTGAGCTCGCTTTGAGCTCGAAAAGTCCTTCATTATACAACACTCATAAATATTGATTAATTAGGCTCAATGTTAAAGATGTAACCCTCACCTAGAAACTGAAAAGATAATTACATTGCCTACAGACAATTTTGAAGCTCAATGTAATATAATAAAACGTTGAACAATCAATCTCGAAGAGTTGATTGAATCACGGAAATTGAATCGGGCATTTCTGAAGGCCATTTTCTCAAAATTCCATGCGCGTTATAGTAAGTACTATACCTATCTATGGAAACTATGATAGCTATGTTCCATCTGAAAAGAAGATTTGAGGGACAAAGGGCTTCACGAGAAACGTATCTGCGCGGGAATCAAATGCGAATGTATTTATTACCTACACAACATGAAATGCATGCATATCTATATGTACGCATGAGGATATATATCTATCTTTTTGTGTGCCTCATCCCGTCCCGCCGTGACGACTTTTATATGGGGGGTGCGCGCGTCTTCGTCGGCGGCACGTGTACCACCGCCTACCTACCCCTACCGAAAAGAACGGCGGGGTTAGAAGCTGTATAACGTGGTTTGCCGTTGCAGATTCCACGAGGACGACGCTGCGAGGCGTTCGGAGGGTGGCGATACGGGGCTAGGCGGCGTCCCTCTCTCGGGTAGGCTCATCAATTTAATCATTCTCTTCACAAGTAATTTGCATACCTATATCGCAACGGTATTTGCAGGGGTAATAAGCAACAATGATAATAACAATACATGCACGCGTGTGTCTGTGTTTCATTTTCGGAGGAAACAAGAAACGTTAAATAAATACAGTAAACCGTGTACACACGTAGGTATACACCAAAGTCAGTCTACAAGCATATCGATAATTAAAAAATGAAGGTGATCGAGTTAATTAGACCTGAAAATTTTGTGAGGAAACTTGAAGCTAACAATTAATAATACGGAAAAGATACACGTGTTCGTGCACATGTATCGCGATTACACGCGATCATACCTATAATAAACATCTGTTTCATAGCTACGAGAATGTAGGTAAGTATGATTGTTTTGTTTTTTTTTCTAAATATTATTAATTTTGAAAATCTTCAGATCGACTCCATCAAAATATTAAAATTGTGTAGGTATAGCTTGAGTAGAAAAACCTGGCGATGGTTGCGTACTGGGGTTCAAGTGCAATTGCAAATTTTATATTACTCTCGTTCGGACTTTTGCGAGAGTCAAAAATTCGTGTGATACAAGCCTCCCTCTTATATACGCCAACGATACACGACCATAGGCATATGATTAATGCACGACTAGCTGACTACAGTACACATACCTACCTGGAATTGGCCAAAGTCTATGCATACCGTATCAGCTCTTATTTACTGGGCTGATCAACAGTGCGTACGCACAACGCGATTCCCTATGATATGCTATACATCGATGGTCAGGTCCCATGCGGCGGGGTGTTCTTATTAATTAATTCATCGACTCCCGCTATTACGCTCACCTAGATTCCGAAATACCATGAAATATCACGACAAGTGAAATACGGCTATTCGGTAATCACATTCGGCTATATTAGGTAGGTAACCTACCCATCCTCCGATCATATCGTTATCCGAACGAATTATTAATATTGTACATACAATACCCACACATGCGGTATAATCAGTTGAAAAATCGCGTGTATGAACTTCACGCGCACGTGGTGATCCGTAGGCGACTATTAGTACTACATAGTACTATATATTTATTATATGTATGTATAGTATGCACACGTCGCTTATCGTGCGGATTGTAGATCTACATTATGGACTATGCTTTCGGAGTTAGGTATACGTCAATGTCAACACCAACCGCATACGAGACATGAAAAATCGGATAAGTTTCAAAATCGGTAGGATACCCTTAACGTTGTTCCAAGCTTTGCGGAAATTTTCCGAATAAGCTGTGTAGCTGGGTCGCAAGATCGGAGTAGTCGCGGAGTGGTTGGTTTTGCAGGAAGGGAGGTAAAAGTCGGCCGACTTGGCCAGACGGTCGGGCGTCGGACAACCTCCGGCTGTTTTATTTTCATTCCCCTTATTTCCACCCCGAATTACATCCAGTGTACCTATACTTGGTACAAGTCGACTGACTCGTAGTATTCTATGAAATATTGGCAGAGAGACTTGTATTTATAGATATGGAGATTCTGCATCGGTTAATTGAACAGAACAATCCCCTCGTCAAATTTATGGACACCGCCGCTGCATCACGTTCCTATTTTCGTTTTAAGTTATGCCATTAATCTTTAAATGACGTTCCTGAGACCTGCATCAATTTGATTAATCAATTATGCACCGATCTCGACGGTATTACGTACGCGATGCCTATTTATACCCAGCAAAAATCTACATGTTCATGACATACATACGAAACACAGAGAATTTAATGAGCGTTAAAAATTGATCAAGGAAATGAGTTAGGATACGGGGGAAGGATCAACAGCCGGTCATATTAGTTGGTTAAAATCTCGAGGACTTGAACATACGTTATACATAGCACATATAGTTGATTATTGTAAAAATGCTTGGTCGCATATAATACACCTGTATGTAGCTATAGACGTCGGGTTACAGAGGTATAAATAAATCATAAGACACAGTATGTAAGTATGTATATAGTCAGAATGGTTGAAGAGTTTACGATGAAAGTAGGGCATCAGTGGTATGGCTGTGGACGCGGGGGTCGATTCGTTCAATTTGGTACCGCGGAATCAATATATCATACTACCTTAATATACCACCGTAGAGCAACTTGCTCATCGGCCTTGCACACTACCTCGCCATAACTTGAATCGAGATCGTTATTGGTAAACGAGGACCAGCAGTAACATATCTACCGAAGTGGTATATAGCAACCGGCGCTTGAGATGAATCTCGCAATGAAAAGATTCAAGAATTCTAATACAGTGGAGCACAACACACATACGCATGTCCCATGATGGCACACGTGTGGCCCAGACATCACACGGTACGAAAAAATTCGTTCAAAATCTTTTCACAACGGAGATATGAAAGTATAATGGAATACAGAAAATACCTTTGGTCGGATGAAGGCAAGCGCCACATTCGTGAAAGACCAAAATATATGGAGATTACGAAAATTCTTATACATAGGTGCAGCTGCGCGTGAGATGAACGATGGCAGGCATGAAGATCTGCATCCAGAACTATCGTGGTGGAACTACCACTGTATCCGATAGAGCCGAGAGACCGGTAATAGCTGGCACTATGACACGGAGTAAATTGCGATTTTCACCTGCATGCATGCAAGGCTAAGATGCGAGTGTAGGAGGTATACCTACTGTATCCACACCACCAGCTATATGTAGCTCGAGGGTATGTATGTACATCCATACATGGATACAGTAGATATACCTACATACACGGAATATATCCACATCCACGTTTACGCAACGTATCTACAAATGTACATACAAACGTGTATGTATGTATGTACGTAGCATACCTTCAGAAGCTGCACGTAGAATCCGCCGCGTCCTCGGGGCCTAATGGAAGCGACGAGGCTCGGCTAATGAAGTTTAAAGTTATATCGTAACGCAAACTCCCGCTCTCTTCATCATACACAGAGATACGTCAGTCTATCGACATAGACATAGGATAATGAAAATGACAATAATGGGTGCAGGGATCTCTTTTTTCATTTTATTTCTACGGCGGTATAACAATCCACGACAATGGTGGCAAAGTAGAGAAGAAGAAGTCTCGGTGCACAGCGAATCTAAACGAATCATAACGTGATAACTTTATAAAGTTTCACGGCTTGCATACTATATAGCTTAATGAGCTACCTGTTGCGAGAGATTACATGAAAGTGAATATAGATTTAAGATGCCTGTAGGTGCCGGAGGCTAGCATCCCAGTGGGGTGGTACCTGAACCTGCGTACGCGGTCAACGCTGATTTTTGCATCCGACCGGTGGAAACGGAATGGGCGGATGGCAGCTGGGGGTAATTTCGGCGGTCGGCCTTATACTGAACGCGTATGTCGTCCTGGTCGTAATCCTCACACGACAGGTATACCTACATACAATGCTGCATGAAGCCATATACATCATCCGAGTCTATCGAATCACGTGTAATTAATATAAGTCCAATGGCATCAACGCAGACTCGGACTCCAACTAGTGCGGCGACA
Source organism: Phymatocera aterrima (assembly GCA_963170745.1). Lineage (NCBI taxonomy): Eukaryota > Metazoa > Arthropoda > Insecta > Hymenoptera > Tenthredinidae > Phymatocera > Phymatocera aterrima. The sequence continues at coordinate 17,298,480 of OY720663.1, read as the reverse complement.
CCAGCCACCACTGTGCTCCTATTTCACTTGGGCGTTGTCGAAATCGTCCTCTGCGTCGTCGTCCTCATTACAACATCATCAAACGGGGTACCCTGCGTCCTGCACGGTTTCGTACTTGCCCTCCTCCATCCCGTTGCACTGTGGACGGTCACCGGTCTGAATTGTGACAGGTAGATTGAAAAGCCGACCGTAGCTATTCATCATGGACGTACAGCACAATGTCCAATACCCCCGCAATACATGATCGCGATATTCGAACGGTTACAGATACTGCGCGATCGCGGCACCGCTCCACTACGCAGGATTAGTATCGCCGAAGAAGGTTGCCTTAGGGCTAGTGGCGGCTTGGTCTGGAGTTCTTCTCCTCTGCCTTCCGCCCCTCTGTGGTCTCGCGCCGCCATACAGGTTCGACTTGACGACATATCGTAAAACTTCCACGTGAAAATTGCCCATACTGCTTCTTATCTTGCACCTATATTTATCACAGATACGACCCAGGGCTTGGTTGGTGCGTCCCAGACCTTGGAGCAGTCGGCTGGGAAACATTGGCCACCTGGTACGGCGCGACATATGCTTCTCTGGGACTTGCACTCCCAACCGCGCTGGTAACAGCGTGCAATCTCCGCGTTCTCCGCATAGCCCGCTATCACCGTCACCGTATCGCAAGCGCGATATACCAGGTCACCCTGAGCGCCCAGGTGACCATAACTCATCAACGTAATCCCTTCTCTCTGATGCCTGCTAATTGGGCAACCAGTGGAGGACCGCCGTGGTTACGAAGTCCAGCAACTTGTACGGTCGGTATATTCCCCTAAACTTGTTTTCATCGTTCGCACAGTAGGTATCACGACGTAAGTCCAGCTGCAGCATGCAGACTTTTCATCAGGTGGTCCAGCTCCTCGGTTCTCTTTACGCCGTGTATCTTCCTTACTGCGGGTTGATCGCCTGGAAGATATGCATAGGGTATCAGTCAGCGCCTGAACCACCAGCAGAGGTCGAAGCCCTAGCCGCAACACTGCTAGCTTGTTCTGCCCCAGTAAACGGACTCCTCTACGGTCTCAAGTCCAGAACCCTTCGACATTCGGTGCGCAATTATTTCCGCAAGAAAGCAACAGAGTCAGAGCTGCACCAGGTATACCTCATATACTCGTTTCACGGCATGTGGCGGAAGCTGCGCGAGCATTAACCAATCTTGTCTCCCTTCATTGCCTTCTTTTTCACACCTCCAAATATCGCCTTCAGGAAATCCAGGCTCGAGTACCAAGCGTTGCGGGATCAAGACGCCCTTCAATAATGATGGGAACGGGTCATTTCCCAATGCTACAAGCGCAAAGGTGCCTCAGCGAGGTGCTCCTTTCGTCAGAAGAACGTAGACCTGGATTGCGAACGGCCACCTCATGCAATACACTTGGAATACCGATGAGCCCGCGGACTTTGACATTTGATAAAAGCCGTACGGATGACAGAGCCGAGCGTCTTTCGATTGAGAGGACCGGGAGTGGGGCACCTCTCCTGAGGGATCAGGACAGAGATATCCCTTCGGCAAGCACTAGTCTTTGTTCCGCTGAGTTGAGGAGGACTGAAGAAGCTTGAGCCGCGTCCTGAATCCGTTATCCATGAAATACTAATTTTTGTGGATCGTATTACACCTTTATAACCAGATGCTACAAGATACGCGCTACTGAAGGAGAAGATCATCACGGAGAAGTGGTCGATGGATGTCAGGCTAGGTATCAAACTACACCATTTAACGACCCGGTTGTGATATATAGAATACGAGTATACGTACATACGTAACGTTGGAGCTATTATTGATATTATTACTATTATCATCATTATCGTCATCGTTACAGTTATATATAATCGTGAATCTATGGTAGGTATATATATACACGTACTATACATACCGATACAGCAGATCACTGATTTACGTTAGAATATATTTCTGTTACTCTCAACTATACTTATGGAACAACGCGCCTTTGCGCGACCAGTATTATAGTACTACATAAGTATAGACCACGTAACTTATGCTATGGGGATCAATTCCACTTTACCTGTATGAAATATGATTACGTAAATGGAAAAGGGACGGGGAAAAACGAAACTGAACAAAAATGAAGACGTTACAACCGGGAGATACACGGCTTAGGGTATGACATACAAGCACATATGTATACTATATTTTTTTAGATCATGTGAACAAATTATCGGCACCGGGCCCTGAAAAAGCGTTGAAACTCTGCAGTGGCAAAATAATTATAAATAGTTACATAGGAACGTATTGGAATATGTATAGCGATGGAGTGATGGAATATGTTGTAGATAGAACTCCATCGAGTATATACCTATGTATACATATACCTATAATGTAGTTCAGCTGTACTTAGGAAAATAATGTGGGTAGAGGAAAGAACAAAAAAGGAAAAAACAAGGATAATTGAATGTATACCCGTGAAGTGGAGCGAGTAGATCGTAGCGAGTTGTAGGGGAAAGTCGGGTAGCATCGGAATATCTCATTGTCAGTACAATGCTAGTGCTGTACGGTTCAGCCGACTAAGCCGGCTAAAATGGTTAATCTGGCTAATTAGCCTAAGATAAGCCGACTGACATGAATCGGCCGGCAAACAGTTTTCAGCCGACTAAAAAGAAAGAAATTAAACGGCGGACATGTTGCGACCAGCTGAACAAAATTAACCGCCTATGTTTGGCCGGGTGATATTTTTTAGCAGGCTAGAAACTGTTAACCGGCTTAGCTTCGACCGATTGGCCGAATTAGCAATTTCAGCCGGCTAACGATAAGCCGTATCGCAAGTAGTACGCAGAGGAGGGGCGGACCAAATGGGCCCATCGCTCCTGAAAATTTTTCGTATTTTTCCAAAATTGTTGAACAGAGAAAGATTTCCGTAGCCTCGGGAATTCGGTAATACGAATACAAAAATAAAATTTGAAATACTCTCAATTTAAAGAAAATTTTGAAAATTCATCAGGAAGCCTATTTTTGCCCGCAATTTACGGACTTTTTAAGTAAATAGATTCAACACTCGGCATCGGTCAGGCGATCGTTTTTCGGTAAAAATTCGGAGATCCATCGATTTACTAGCCTCTGTTTGAAGCGTTAGTTTCTTAGGGTGCCCATTTCGCCCGCCCCTCCCCTACCTATGCGTTGCCTACATTGCGGTAGGTATTGCCTACTACTATACGCAAGAGTATAGGCGAGTGACATTGCATGATAATAAGTATGATACAAATATGCATCATGTTGTTCGAGATGTTCAGGGTATGCGTGTTACATGTTTATTTCATTGATTATACACATTATCTGACGTCCATACTGTTTATTATAGTAAGAGTCGAGTCGAGTCGAGTCGAGACGTAGGTAGATAGCTGGCACGGTATGTGTAGGCTCTAGGTGAAGGGGTCTTGGAAATTCCCCCGAAAAAGAAGGAAAAGGAAGAAAACAAAAAATGTGGCTCTCTTATATATATAGGTACATATATATAGGTACGTACGGATTTGGCGATTTATCATCCCAAACTAGGAATTATACTAGTTAGGCGGATGAGATCATATATTTAAGGAAATCTGTGAATGTAAACCCTATAGGTACACAGCGGAGTTCTACCTATACGTCGATGTGATATAGTATTGTATAACAGGTATATCCCTGCGAATATTATTGGGTCCAACGATATTTCAGTGTATTGAATCATCATAGCTATGTACAGTGTCATTATTATAGATATTATGCAGATGATGTCCTGAATAAATATAGAATACACGTGATACAGTCGTCTATAATGACATATCAAGTTTGTGAGTACGTACTATACGTGCCGAAAATGTGTAACCTTATAATATAGGTACAATGTGAAGAGTTATAAATAAAATGTGAAGCTCGACAACTAGCGGGAACAGGCATCAGTATCGACAAGACATATTGACATACATTCACCAAATCACTATGAATAATCTGCCAATATAGTATGCGAGTGATCGTGGAATCGAGGCGGAATTGTACGGGTTTTTGGTTCAGAACTGTTCGTGCGATAACTTATGGTTGAAATACGAATGAGTATTCCCTTACAAGGTCAATGCCATTCCAGAAATCGTGTTCATATCGGTCACGAACTCCGGTACTATATACAAGCCTCTAGTGCTTCATATACAACGTATATAGCCGTTCGTGTATAGTATATAGGTATAGATACTCGTAAGCCGAATGTCACGTTCCCTTTCGGTATGGTCCTCGGGGAATCCTGCGTGAAAAGCTCGCTTGAGATTCAAGTCGAGTCTCTTTCATCGTGCGTGGTATAAGGCGACCAATGAATGATGATGATCGCCTCCCCCGCCACCCTTGTCAAGAGTAACGCCCTCGAAACGATAGAGAAGAGAGACTTTGATCCTTACATTTTTCCGGCTATTTTTCGTCCAACTAAACCCGGGAGTCAACAACAAGTAATACGTATTGTACACACATACATTCGCACGACGTGTGAATTGGCAAGGTAATCCCTACATGCCACGACCGTGTTCGTAACTTTGAGCAGGAGGTGGAAAGACGAGAATTTCTCCCAACCTTTTCAGGGTAGTAGAATCGAGGCAAAAAAGTTATATCCTCTCCGGGAGTGGAAATTTCCATGTAAAGTTTACGCCATGTCAACGCCATAGCTGAGGTGGAAATCTGCATGAAGAAATTATACCGCTCTTTTAATTACTCCAAGCTCAATACTCATAAAGTGAGTATTAGAGCCGGAGCAGTATAGCCACAACCCACGTACATTCGGAGGAACTCTCGACATTCGAGGGCCAGAGTTTTAGCCACGAGAGGTAACTCCCCACGTTGGTATACTTCTATCGATCGGTGTCTATCAGCCGAGGTTCAGCTGGAGCCTGCGTACCAAGGAGTCGCGGAAGGTGAGCCTACAGCCAACGTGTCTACTTAGTAGCGAACAATCTGTTCCACTCTGCTGCAGTCGACTCGCGTGCATAAGAATATCATGCTAAACAACAAAATAAAAACCGCACCAGCGATATTCTGCCTCTATACCGAAGTCTCCGATAACTCAAGCGCGACCTTTCCTGATTCTGGTATCTCCCAACGTAAAAAGTTTCACTGGATCCGCTAAAACGATGGGCGATGAGTAAGTATAATGATGCAAATGTAACGATCATACGACGAATAAGATTGCTTATGCGCTCTTTGACACACATCTGCACTGCACTACACTCCAGAAGATGGCAGCTTGCCTTGAAATTTTCGACCCTTGTGGGAGCGATCGCCGTTGGCACAACCTTCTTGTACGCAATAATCATAGCCTACGTCCACGAGGTAACGATGCCGGCACTAATTCCACCGGATCCAATAGACCCCCAACCACCTTCGTGGAGTAAACTCAGGGTATTTCGTCGTGGTGCTGTATCCATGGACGGTCAAGAATGTGCTCTGATAGGGAGGTACGTGGGCATTTACTTCATCGTCCAAGAGAATACATTGAATCGGAATTACATATGAAGGAATATAGATCGATGCTAGAGAGAAATGGATCGGCAGTAGACGCTGCGATAGCAGCTATGATCTGCAATGGTCTTATTAACATGCAGAGTATGGGCTTCGGCGGAGGCTTCTTCATGACGATCTATGAGAAGGCTGGCCGCAAAGCGGTCACTCTTGACGCTCGCGAATGCGCACCTCGTGCTGCTCGGGATAACACTTACGACGGTCTGCCACTCCATGCTTCGCAAATGGGTAAGTCGGGGTAGGTACAGAACTGTACACAGAAGAGGGATCAACTTTAGGCAGGTTCCACCCATATATTATGATATAACGACGTCACATCCAGGTCCCCTCGCCATTCCAGTTCCTGGTGAATTAGCTGGATACTGGGAAGCTCACAAACGATTCGGCCGACTGGCTTGGGCGGAGCTCTTCGAGCCCGGCATCAGGATTTGCGAAGATGGCTATACTTTGACGAAATTTCAGCGTGACTCGCTGGAGATAAGCAGTCGGGCTGTCCGCACAGATCCCACTTTACGGTGCGTGGTATCAGGATCAGAAGCTATTTATTTTCTCGTTTCAGTTCCCAAAACAGCAGACATGATGTCTTATGAGTGGGAAAATTTCGACGGCAATTATTAGACCGGTGGATGGTCATTATAACGCCTGACTAATGTCGCAGGTCGTGGTTCATCGATGAAAAAACCGATGATTTTCACCTTTCCGGGACCATAGTGCGTCCCGATAAGCTCTGTGAAACATTACGATTCATAGCCGCTAGTAACGCCTCTGAATTCTACAATGGAAGCCTGGGACGAACATTCATCGAAGACCTTAGGAAACGGGGGAGTATCCTGACTCAGGCGGACCTTACTGCGTACAGGTTTGTCCATGAGCCCCTGAAAAGTGTGTCACGTACAGGTATAGGTATTCATCAACCTTCAACCAGCTAACAATAAGTGAATTTTGTACAATGTTTTTCGTGCAGTGCAAAGTGGGCTCCGCCGATAACAACAAGGTTCTCTACCGGGGAGATACTGCATACAATCGGGGCACCGGGAAGTGGAGCAATCCTAGCACTGGTTCTGAACATCCTCGACGGTTATGGCTTCACTCCTTCCAGCCTCGCGACCCCCCAAGCGACTTTGACAACTTACCAACGTATCCTCGAGGCGTTTAAGTACGCGTATGCTTCGCGAACGGAACTAGCAGATCCAGCGTACGTCGATCTATCAGTTGTAAGTCCCCAGCTACGATTGTAATTATAATTTGATGCATTATCTGATTTGCATATTGCAGCAACGGAAAATTGCGGATCTTGATTCTTGAACATGTAACGATGATTGCTCATTGCTAGTGGTCTCGATCTTTGGGGGACAATTTTCGGGAGAGTATCCTGTAATACCCTACAACTCCTCCACTTGTTGTGCCATACTTTTAGCTTCTTCACAACCTGACCTCGAGGGATTTTGCGGGTGACATAAGACGTGAAATCAGTGACCACGAAACATCGAACGACCCTCAATACTATGGTTCCTTCAGTCCGAAGGGTAACGGGGACCACGGCACCGCTCATATCTCGATACTAGCACCGAATGGTGACGCGGTATCAGTGACGAGCAGCATTAACTTACAGTGAGTACATACTAGGGTGTCCCAGAATTCGCGCCCAGTAAGCACATGTGAAAAATTAGGATAAAGAAATGCAGGTGAAAATTTTTCAGGGTGCACAGGTAGGAAGCTACGCGGTCACGAAGTGTAGCCAAAGAAAGTCGACGCTTGACCAGGTTTCCGTCGGTGTGCCATCCACACAGTGGTACGCGTGAGCGACAAGCGACCAACCTCGTAGCTCCCTACTTTTGCACCCGATAAAATTTTCACCTGCACTTCCCTGTCCTAGTTTTTCGCAAGGAACAATTATGCCATGTGCTCACTGGGCGCGAATTCTGGGACACACTGTATACACCCATACATTATATTGTACATACATATATAGGTATAGGTAGTACATTCAGTTACACTATAACTGTGCCTAAATAGCATTAGGAGTTCATGATATTTCAAGTGTGCACAATTCAGTCCCATTCAATCTTCTTTTCTGCAGTTTTGGCAGCGGTGTTGTGAGCGAAAGAACTGGAATAGTGACGAGCAGTAGTATGGACGACTTCGGATTATCCTCCCGCATAAACTACCAAGATCTCCCAGCCAGTCCTAATAATAGAATAGAACCGGGGAAAAGGCCACTGTCATCGATGGCACCGAGCATAATCGTCGATCCGGGAGGCGACGTTCGAATGGTTTTGGGGGCTGCTGGAGGCGCGAGGATCATCACCGCTGTTGCATACGTGAGTTTTCATTGTCCCTGATGATATCGGATACTGTGATTTTCACACACGCAATGATCGGACGCGGGGAATGCGGCATCGCCAGTGCCTGTTTCTCACTCTCATACTTCGTTGACAATCAGGTAATCGCAAGACACCTTTGGATGAAGGAGACAATAAAAGAGGCAATAGACGCGGCGAGAATTCACCACCAGTTATCACCCATGAGAATTTCGTACGAGTACGGTGTAACAAAGCCATTAATCGACGGGCTACGTGCCATGGGTCACAAGACTTCGCGGTACCGGGATCGCGGAAGCGTCGTATGCGCGATTGTGATGGTTAATGGTACGATATATGCCAACGCTGATTATCGCAAGGGCGGTGACGTGTACGGCATCAATTGACATAATGTATTTATGATAAACGATGTAATTTATGAGCATCGTATCATTATGTTACACACTGCACAATTAGAGACTTTGTTTTTTTTACCGTTTCACGTATTTGTCCCTTTCCTATTCAACCCGACCGCATTTACAGATATCTCAACAGCAGGTATATTTCATTATCAATTAAGATAATCGCGGTCGAGTGAACGCGAACTTTATACTTAGTTGTATAGTTGCAAATGACCGGAGACCGTAAAAAGATAGTATATGTATATCACAGTATATAGATATTACATACGTGTACGTATAGCACGCGTGGAAAATTTATTAATATATGAAGCACAATGATAATGATACTCTGCTTGGTTTGCAAAACTCGAGCGATAATTCATGTCCTTCGTTTTTCATATTCTTTGTGTTTCGTTTTCTTCATTTTTTCATACTTTTATGCTCCGATATACGCATCATAACTGAATGATGATAAAAGCCAATATGTTATTCCCGTTCTGGAATATTGACATCATTGTCGCTCGATTTATATCGAAATCTAGTTCATATGATACTGAATTTGAACAAAATATTACACATATCAATGATTTTCGTGTTATCGTAGTATTTCGCGCTTCGTGTCGCTTAATCCATCAGGCTGTGGAACATTTCTGGCTACCTCGCCTGCAGATGTCTCTGTTTGAACGATAATCATAATATAGGTAGGTATGTTGAAATTAAAAAAAAATATGGATCAGATCCACGAGGTGTACTACTATTAAGAGCCAGTTCTATAATCTAATGTTGAAATTCAAACCGGGTTTCAACCGCCGAGGATTGCCCACTATTGGCTGAATCCAACTTCAAACCACGGATCGAATCTCAAACGTTTAAAAGACAAATTGTGGAACTGGGCCTAAGAGAATGATGAGTAAGCGATGTTCAAATATTTTTTGATCGGTTGCCAAACATACATATATATTCTCTTTTTACACCTGATCAATTACAAACTATATCGTCGCAGTTATAGTCGACGCGGTCGTAGCCTTTGTTTCTGGGCTTTGAATTTTTTGTATCTTCTCGTTAATGTTATTTGAAACGATTTGAAACCAAGATATACGAGTACAAGATACATCATCTTACTGCAAAAAGTACAGAGCGAGATTTACAATCAGCCAGAATAAGATATAACGTTATAATAATTGCAGGTAAATGCTTTATCCGCTCTATCAAGAATGTCTCCGAATTAAATATATGAACATATTATGCCGTAGACTACTCGACCGTATACCTATATATGCAAAAAGGAAAAGAAGAGATAAAAATTACCGCAAGAGCAACAGCTGTTTGAACAAATTTTTGAAAAATATCAGACCAAATCCTCGATCTATGACGAAAATTTGATACTGTAATTAGGAAATCAGGTTCTTTTTCTAATATACCTATAGATGGTTCAGAAAACAAATAAAATACTGAGAAGTCCGCCTTGTCGAAATGTCTCTACGTGACACGTGTATGGTATACAGCGTCCGCATAATATCCCTCGTACACCTATGCTATCCAGATTTTAGATATCGCTGCGTTATTAGTTTTGCTGACTATTTTTCAACACTGCAGCGTTCTCGTAACGCGAGGAGCAGACAGAGAATAAGATACAAAAGATAGATGTCTACACAGATAGGTATGTTTACTATCTATAATATATGCATGGACGCAGTTATAACACGTATACGTATAATTTATACACATTTGAACTCGCTAGTATGCTGCTTCTCTTTCGCGCTACCAGCTATTTTCGAGTCGACGAATTAATACATTATTACGTATTACATCGATATAACATCGGACGATCTCTCTCCTGCATCAATAATAACAAAAACAATAACAACAACAAAAACATCACCGCATTAGATTCGAACATGTATAACATTTACACAGATGGGATCCAGATAACATACACATTTACTAATGTTTATAGTTCGTGTATCTCTACCTCTTACGCGGAAAAAAGCCTCGCGTGTGCGTGCTCGCAATATGGGTATAAGAAGATAAACATTCATACTCATACCACCGTCTGCGATATAGGTATGTATGTATAGTGTCACTGATCTTTATGATTATGATGATTGGTAAATCGTGAGTGAATTAGGTGGAGATAAAGCGACCTGCTTACATGTTTAGAATCCAAGATACTCATCAACAACGCGTCGTGTATAGGAATATCTTGCGATATCGTTGTATAATTTATTATTTTCCTCGGATAATAATGTGCCAGAAATGTGAAATCACCTAAAACAGTGAAATGATAAGATCTAATTATACATCGCCCGGTGCGTGGCGTCAAAATATACCGAAAATAAATATGTATACGAAAGAAAAGGAACTGCCAGTACGCATGTGCAAGTTCAACCGTTCTACACTCGACGGTTCAACCTACATGCGTTCGAAACAACAAAACAATGCGGCATCGAGGACGATCGAGGTAACGCGAGCCAATAGGAAAGCAAGGTTCTTACGGCGTTGGGAGTGAGAGATGCGCGCGCCGACACGTAGCTATAAAAAGTGAAGTACCGTCCACCGCGTCGCAGTATCGAGCGGATCGTCCGTGGAAATACGACGATTGAAAACGTCCCAACGTTTGACAAAAGCAATAAATTTTTCTCGCAATCCTTGCATTGTATTTTTGCGTCTTTTCGCAAATACAAAAAGAAAACAAGAAATAATCGAGCAATGTCCGAGCAGCATTTCGACAAGTACGAGCACTTTAACTACGATCACGACAAGCACATATTCAACGGACACGGTGGTAAACAGAGAAGCAAACGAGAAGTCGAGGATCATACAAACCACTTCGATCCGAGCGGCCATTCCAGAAAGATTCTTACCAAGCTCATAAACACCCAACACAATAAGAGGCTCGCCCCTAAACCGGCTAAGGCTTGAAATACGTCGTTATAATATCTAAACGCGTAAGTATTTCCAATAATTTATCATTAACAGAAGAAAAAACCGTATCTTCCCTGTTATCCTTTTTGCCCCGGTAATAAAAATAAACAAAAACATATTCCCGCAACTGCGTATCATGTATAATGCGTTACTGCGTCGCAGCCACTTGGCCTCTAAAATAACCGAGAATGTATTTTCAAATGTAATGAGTAATCGTTAAATACGAAAAAGGATATTGTACGTGTCGTATCACCGATTATTTATAGAACATTCTCGAGGCTTTCAGGTGTATACAAACATTTCATAACCGGAGATTGGATTCCGGTTTTCCAAGAGCGAGCGTCAATCGCGCACAAACCATACATAGCATAGAGTTGAATGAGGCGTTTATTTTTCTTCTTTGCTACTTGTTATTATAGCGAGCCGCACCACCTTCCAGCCGACCGAAATGTCGCCGGTTCGGAAGAACTTCTCAAGGTGTAGCAGCAGCTACAGCAGCATGATCATCGTTATGCAGAGTTAACGGTCCACCCAACAAATAAAAACAAATAAAACAAAACCAAACAATAACAAACAGAAAAAAAATCGTAATATAATGAGGCACGAAAACAAAAAAAAATAAGAAATATTTGAGGATAAATTATTATTATAATTATCTAGTAGAAAAGAAAAAAAAATCGAAACTTATTACGATATTTTATCTAAGTAAAAGATATGAACCGGTTAATGACCTAGCAACGATTATTATAGCTAGCTATATGCAACATAAATATCCTGCATACATATATATATATATATAACATGTCGTTGATCTCTGAAATTTAAAATATTCATTATACTAAACTATACTACTATATTCTATATCTTGTAAACATTTACTTTAATACTTATATATATCACAACTTGCATTTCTCTCATTATTTCTATGACGATTCTTATTATTATTCTCGTTAATATCATTAACTAGTACTCTACGATTAGGTATAGTATATACTATAACATTTTTAGTACCGTTTGCGCAATAATTAAAAATATTAATCTCGAAAAAGCATATAAAAAATAAAACTGAACGGAAAAGAAAATCCTGATTCTCTTTATAATCTATTGTATTAATTATCAAGTGTATGGCAACAGAACACTTGATAATTATATGATTACTTGTTATAAGTTTGATTTGCGGATTCGCAATCTCTTATGATATAACGGGATCGCGAATTCGTAAAGCAAGTAACAGCGAAAGAAGCGGAGTTATTGAGCTAAAAAAATAGACAAATCATAAGCAAAAATTCACAATTATTGGTAACCTATAAAATAGCGGAGAACAAAAAATTCAAAATATACTTGAAAAATTGTATGTGATCTTGTAATCTTCTTTCACACCTTTTCCCCCCTAAAGTTACAAAGGCCATGCCGACGTGACGCGATCGGTGTCTGTTATCGTTGTTGACGATTTTTATGTTAATATTACTCATACGGATAATTTTAACGCTAATCGTATGATAAATCCTTCTGAATAATTAGAATATATAAGTATGTGTACAGATGATATATTTTTTTGGGCAGCTGAAATAGCTGAGAAACAAAACTCTTCTGAAAGGTCGTTTAACCGCGTTGTACGGTAATAGATCCGGCGCGTGGTTATACATCTATAATATGTATGCATACGCATATTATGGTGTGTTTTGGAATGGTTTTCTTTATTTCTTTTGCCTGTTCCTTTCCGAAGATGCGTTCTTATGATGCTGTATACGCATGTGTGGTGTGTGTGCCTCTAGAGCATATCTGGCTCCGTGGCCCCCACCCCGCGTCTCAAAGCTTCGCGGCGAAACGATCGACGCGCTTGAATGCAAGGATAAAGAAACAAGCTTATTGCGTCGTGGCCTCCGCCGAATCCCCTCTCTAACTATCTGCGCGACTGTCGCTGTGCTTGGCGCTTCGTATTGTATGCATAGTATTCGTGCGATTCACCGTACACATGAATACTAAATTCATATGGTATGCATACCTATGAGTACAAAGGAATATAGGTATGTATATCTATGGCCATACTACAAACGGAGCAGAACACCTGTTTGTAAATAACATCATTGCAGGCATCCATTCCGAACCTTGAGCAATGTTTTTACCGGTTCTCATACTTCACTTCGCTTACCGATATTGAAGCAGATAATTATCTGGCGACACGGTATATGGAACAAACATAATTCGCCATCCGGCTCTAACGGCACCGTGAACGATTTTTAATTATACATATGCTTATGATAATTCTGGTTATTCTTCCTTTGGCTAGGTCGTATATCGCGGAGTTATCAATATTTTATGCCTGTATCAAATTTCATATTTCATTCGAAATTTCTAGATTCTACAGGTATGTATATCTACTTGGGCTGACTCAGCGGTAATTGATATTCTGTTTATATTTAGTTTTTTTTCGTCTTGTTTTTTCATACGAAACCCGAGGCCACGAGATTCAACCATACCTTCCTGCTAACCCTGCACAACTTTGGGCTACATACTTGGGATACGTATTCAAACGGTACATTTTACATCGATAAGAATTGCGGGTTGTCGATGATATCGCCTCGTGTAACTGACATTAGTCTAAAATTCTAGATATATCTATGTAGGTGTATTATATGGTCAAGATACTATAGAACAAATATGGATAAGAGGTTATTGATTACAAACTGCGACTACGACGTTTCTATAACGATGATGATGATGATGATGATGATCGATCATTATCATCATCATCATCATCACACACCCACCCACTCATGAAAATTGCGTCTACGATATACAGAATACAATTTGGTACCAGTTTACTGTTAAGTAAATATTTGTAAATTCGCATATCCCGTTCATTCTTAACAATACGAACTAGATACACGTTGAATCAACGATGCAAAGCCACGTCATCTCAGTCTAGTCGATTTCACATTTAAGTAGCTCAGAATCGACCTTGCAAAGTAACTGAGATAGTCAATTGGAATAGATGTTTACTTGCGCGTTAATCGGTCGTCATAGATTGAGGTTATGAGATTGACATAAGATGACTTATCAAACGAATCTGTTCATTACACAGTGAAATTGAGTGATCAATAACCTAGATTGATATACCCAAAGTACTTGTATCTATGTAATAATTAGGAATTGGGGATATTTAGGGATGCGGGAAATTTGTCCAAAAGGTGTAGAAAAATATACGAATAATATCGAAAGGAGAATATTATCAATTTTGTTTGTTGACTTGTCTTTAATCGAGCGACAATCTATCTGATATAGAAATAGTCCCAGATGAAATACATGCAATATAGGTACATACGTTCTTTCGTACTAAATATACTAAAGATTATCTATCTTGTATTACTTCACTCTTCGTAGCCAGTTGGCAATGCGTTCACTCTTGGGTTATGGAAGTAAGTCTTAACTCCATCGCCCCACGGGAAAGGCTGTGAATAAATAATCATTAAATAGTTTTGATTGAACAGTAATGAGAACATGGAATTATAATTCTTGTATCTGAGATAAATTTGAGGGGCAAGAACACGATATAAACACACACACACTAACCTTAGTGCGGATTCTCAAGTGTTCATAAGGGATGAATTCCGGGCGCGGTAGATGATGCGCCTCTTGGTGTTTTATGTAAGTATTTAGAGCGCAAAGGATAATCGCAGGTACACAAACAAAGTACGACAAATTTCTCCACAATTTAATTGCCTCCGCTAAATGAAATGACGAGGATTAATGATCAAGAAGATTATGTAATTCAATCGTTAAAAATTGGCACTTTGGACTTGTTACTTGCGCAAATGTTGAGAGGCAAAATAAATAGATGATGAAATATTGAGAACAAAGATTACAATTTTTGTGTTACTCACGTCCGTGTCCCGATACAGCAGCTGAACCGAGATGAGCCGAGGAATTTGAAGAATATTGCCTCGCAACAAAGGCCATTCGTGACGACGCCATCTTTGATTCTTCCCCTATTCGGCAAGCGGTCTGAAGTTTTCAGTTTATCGTCGATCGAAGTCGCATCGATTAGTTCGTATAGTCGACTTAACTTAAGTCTATAAAGAAAAAACTGGAGAAATATGAAGTTTTTTACTAGCGCCACCTGACAATGTGGAAACCAATTAATTCACTCGAATCTCTGTAATGTGATAGAAATAGCATTTTCCACTAGCGTGAGAGACAGCAGTGGCGCGAGCGAGAAATCCGAAGAGGAAGCAATAGTGTCATCTATCTCTCTCTCACTCGTGGTAAAACCTATTTCTATCCTATTTGAGTGAATGTAATTGGTTTCTACATTGTTAGGTGGCGCTGGCAAAAAACTCGACATATTTGTCAGTAATGGTGGGTTCACATGCACGCTGTGGCGCGGAACGCGGTCGAGCGGTGAACGGAATTCGCTTTATAATCCAAAACATCGGTTCATATGAAGTCCGCGGAAATAGTGCGGTGCGGCGAACCAAAATGGCGTGGGTACTAAGCAAAATATCATTTTAAACAACAACAGTCAACGCAACCTCAATACAAGCACGCTTATATCGAGTTTGAATAATGAGTGCGAATTATGAGTACGATGCTACATTGTATTCACACTGATTCACACTCGATGGTGTTCCTAACCTCAAAGTACGAGGTAAACATTAAAAAGAGATGGTAATAATAAACGAAGAGATCCGACTCTCTTTTCCGCGGAAACTTGGTTCCGCTCCGCTCCGCTACGAATAGAAATAGAATCTATTCCAGGCCGAGTGACCTTGACAACGCGCAGAGTATATTTCAAGCGTTTTAATTGGGCACGCTCGACCGCGCTTCGGGCCACCGCGGCCATGTGAACCCATGTGAACCCACCATAATACGCGACAATCTAACTCCTCACCACTGTTAAAGAAGCATTTCCTTTATTTACATTACCGCGAAAGACTAGACCCGCGCGACAATAAAAAATATTCTTTTTTTCACGAAATTACTAAAATGATCTAAAACAAGGTTTCGATTGAATTATCTGAAGACCAGAATTTTATATGACGACCACAGCTAGGATTAGGAACAGATCGATATCCACTCATTCCAAGAACGCGGGAACTTTGAAACACGATTACGGGCTGTTGAAATTAGACTGCAAATTTATGATTGGTCATTTTTGTAATATTATAGAAGGCTTCGGGTTTTATCTAATATTTTATTTTTGAAGTAGGTTTCATTTTTCTACATTCGATTGCGGCATTGATTTAGCTAGACTCTTCTTCGCATAATAACAATTGGTAAATTGAAATTGTACCTCGTAGTATTACATACCACGTAAACTTTGTGTCCGTTTCATAATCTATTCCCCAAATTCGCTGAACTGTTTCAGACTACCGAAATCAGAAACTTCAACGATTTTGAAACCCTTAACTTGTTTTCATTGTGCAGCGAAAAACTTCTTAATCAATAAAATCCTACCAATATGTGTGGAACAACTTTCTATAAGATCCTACTTCACAATGCTCGTAAAATGTGAGACAAATCAAATCTACCACAAAACTTCATTTGTTAGGACAACAAGAATTATTATTATTAATAACAAGAATTTGTTAATAGAATATTCCAAATTCTGATATTATTGAGTGCCCAAATTTTTTAAGGTTTGAGATATTTCTTAGCACTGTTAGTTTTCACAGCTGAAGCTCGCTTCTCTAACAGATTAACTGAACCATTTATATCTTACGAAACAAAACGTCAATTATAAAGTGGCAATATGATTTATTTATATAAGGGCCATTAGTCTATATACAGGATCAGCACAACGCTCGTAAAAACGGCCGCATCAGAGTTGAGAAATTGATGTCTTATTGGACCAAAAAAACGATAAAAAAAAAAAATTGACGAGCGAAATACATAACTAGTGTTTTTTAATTGCTAAATGCAATAAGACGATTATTTATTCATAGACATCTTCTTTATCTGCAACGTATCTAACTATTTCACCAGGGTTAGTTAATCTCTCCGCATCTCCATCGGGTATTTCAAAACCAAACTCATCCTCCATCGCCATTATCACTTCCACATGGTCCAAAGAATCCAGACCTAGGTCGTTTATGAAATGCGAGTCCAAAGTCAACTGCAAAGAATTTTACACATCCCACATTAAATCGAATTAAATTTGAGATCATCAAGCAAAACTTATGCCAGAACCAGTGGATGATTAGTATACGTCAGCGATTTTGCTATTTTATTCCATATCCCAGAAAAAAAGTCAATGAAAACTTCACAAACTACCATTTGATTCGTTTTGTTTATTAAGTTCGGACACCACGACGCAAGCAAGGTGCTTATGAACTGTTACTATCCTAATTATGGTGGCAAGCAGACGGATAATTTCAGAGTATTTTCGTGATAGGACAAGGATTCATATTTTTTATCTTTTTAATGGATCATTGAAGAGTAAGAAGGAGGCCATCAAATAATGACGAAAGTGTGTAAATAATTGAAATGCTAACCGAGAAATTAATTCCTCTAAAAGATCGTGTATACTGGACTTGAAGACTTCAACAATCACACAGGAATTCATAGATTTCATCCAGACTCCATAAATTACGCACAACTGCGAAGGCTTCAAAAGATTTGATATGATTTGATAAGATTTTATGGAACTTGATGAGATTTCATAATATTTTGTAGAATTTCGTAAGATTTTATGAGATTTCATAGGACTTTATGCAACTTCGTGGAATTTCAAACTTTACTGATGTTTCATAGATTAAATTTCACCTCAACCTTCATGGGATTCAATCAGATTCTGTAAGATTTTTTACAATATCATGGGATTTTGTGAGATCCCACGAACACAATGAATGCCACAGAACTGAATACGTTCCACTTTATCAGGACACTGATAGAATGAATGAAATTCCGCCTGTAAACCACCAAAAGCAATGTTTCTTCTGGTGTTCATAAAGGCTTGTGTACCTTGGTGGGATCAATTTTGTCATATAGTTTCAAGACAAGAAGTACGCGCTCGCTAATAAGCTGAAGTGTGAGCGGAGCCTTGGCACTGTAGTGGCGCACCTGGTTTGCTCGTGGTTCCGAGGAACACTGACTCTGAAAAGAAACAAAATAAAAATGATTAAGACTATTCCAATGAGGATATGAACCTTATCAGCGGAGATTTTGTCATACGCAGCAACAACTTTAAGGACACGTTCTTCTAGCTGCTTGATAGGAATCTTCTTCTCTGAGGTCGTCGAGTAGCCGGAGGATTGATTGAACAGATTCACCTGCGACTTTCACAAACAAAAATTTGCAAATAACATTCACAGAATGAGTTGAGCAATTCGTGACGTTGATTAACGTTGTTTAAAGTTACGTAACGTTGTCGTAATATCGCGGGTTAAAATCAAGACCCGGTAGATCGCTGAGCGACATGCGTTGCCGTGCCTTCATCGTCGTAATGACTTCGTCTTCTGGTTAGAGATTAAAGTTAGGCGAGAAAATTACCTGTGAAAGATAGCATGCCGTTTGACTTCTTGTGGCTAAAATAGACCCCCTATTATTCACAGAATATGTTACTGCCGTCCTGCGAATTCCCGTTCGAAATACTGGCCCGATAAATGCTGCTTTTCTCGTCAAGAAACGGCCGAAACCCGTGAGAGACGCCATTGCAGTTCCTTGTGGAAGGAATATACCACAGCTTGAATATACTAGCGATTAGCAAAAGCCGGAGAGCCGATTAGCGATATTTAATAATCGATTGTTGAGCGATCCACTCTCCTCATCGGCAGATCGAAATTCACGAATTTCCATTGGTCTCTACCAGGAAATGATCTATCGATAGTAATAGCGATGTATTGTTGAGCAGAATAAAAATTCAGCGATTCTGATTGGAGCATATCTCGAGATCTGCGTTTCTGATTGGTGAATGCACATTTTGGGATTCTGATTGGTCCATATCTCGATGGATATGAGCGGCGGGCAGTAAAGATTTCTGTGCAGTGACGAAAGAGAGGAATTTCGAGAGAAGATGAGATGAGATGGGATGAGAGGGATGAGTAAATCTGATGCGACGTAAACCTCTCGAAACTTAAAAAAAATAGAAACGTGAATAATTATCAATAATAAGAGATGATAGGAGATAACAACAATGATAAACGTGAAGATCCTGGGATATTTGATACCCGATGATTAATATAAAATACGATTCGTTATTCAAAACTTGATAAAGTAAGTGTCTTCTGGTACTGAAAGTTATCACGTGTGATCCGTATCATCTGTCTGCTGCTGCGTCGTTTGTTATTATTTCGAATACTAACATACCTATACGTACTATATTACAATATCGTTATCATTTGAAAATAAGTAATAAATACCGTAAATAACAACATCAATATTAATCATTAATCCGACTGACAAACGCGCTGGAATCATAAATAAAATCGAAACAAATGAGGATCTTGTTCCCCGATTATTGATCGCCTGCATAAACAGCCGATGCATTTTTGGATCAACAAGCCGGCAGGCAGGTACTACGGGTTTGGGGGTCGCCGATACCCTGCCACCCCATTGCCCAAGGATCGCTCCGGTACGAGTTTTTTCATATGTATTTCTTCTTCATTTCGTCGTTTTCCTGTATCATGTATGTAGATAGAATATTATTTTGTTGTTTGACGATGAAAATAAATCGAGAAGAGCAGAAACCGGGAATAATCTCTCGCATGACACATCCACAGAGCATATTTTTCACATGACTAATAATAATATTAATAATGATGATAATACTAATGACAACACGTTTTTATCAGGTATCAGCATACAAAGAACAATATTGAATGTATCATATTGTTATTAAACAGGTCAGCGAAGACGTGGCAGGGAGGCAATTAGACCGATGGTGACTCCCGTTCATCGGTTTCAAAGTTTAAACGGTGTTAGTAGCCACGCACCGGGTCCAAGTAATTCTGCTCATTACGGTCCTCGGCATTCGAGGCCAGGTTTACGAAACGTTCATGATATTGGAGCCAATAATAACACAGAAAATATATCTCTCCAACTCGTTCAACAGCCGACTGGCAACTCACCTAAGTTCGTATTTAACATGCCAGAACAAAAGAGCATACAAATTTATAATAATTTGCATCGTCTCTAACGTTCTTATCGAATTTTCGTTCAGCAATGTCAACTGCCATGGAACAGAGAATTTGGTGAATGGGCAATTGCATTCGACTGCCGGAGATGCAGCGCAAAGCAGGCGTTTCCTCGACTTCTCAGATTTTACTGATGCAGAATTAGCTGGATGTAGATTACGCTGTGGAGTTTGGATAACTTTTGTTTTAGCTGCCGGGTTTGTTGTCGCAGCAAAATTTTACTTCGATCACCAAGTATGGGTCATAAGAAGCTAGTTTTCGAATTCATAAATACCATTTTTTAACGGATTTCATATCCTGAGCATTAATTTCTCAGTGTTCAATGTGTTTATACATTTTTGGATTTCTCTAGATGAGAAATGAAACCGAAATTTGATTATTATTTAACAGAAACGTACATGTAAAACCGTATATTAATTATCTGTTTTTTATTCCTACTTTTTGGCACAGGGTACAGGTCTGGAAGTTCTAGTATACTGCGGTCTTCTAGTAACATTATTATTATCTGGTTGTTTCTACTCGATATTATGCCGGCGTACAGAAGAGGGAGGGAGAGCAGTAGTGAGGAATAATTTGACTCATGTAGAAGAGGAAGATCCTATAGCAGCGGAAACAGCAGCAAATACAATAGCTAACGAAAGTATTGGAATACCTACGGTCACACCGGTTACCGTAGTTGGACAAAATCCACCCCCTCCTCCGTATCACATTGCAATTTTAATCCCACCCTCAAATTCAGCGGCAGAAATCCCACCGCCGTCTTATGACAAAGTAACGGTGCATTGAAAATAGTAAAAGGTGAAAGAGAAAGTTTGGAGGTGTAATTATTGCGCACAGAATTACTATTCCTGGAAATATAAAATCATGCGTTTTTCTCGTGATAATTTAAGACCCTATTTTCATTGGATAATATTTTGTAAATATGATAAGCATGAAAAAGTACCTCAACGGAAAACAAAGCTTGACTATTGTGAAATGTTATTAAACTGACTGCTCTTGGCAATGAAGCTCAAATAAAAACGTCGATACTGAACTCAGAGGAGAAACAAAAATTTTAAAAAGATATAATAATTATAATATGAATTGAAAATAGTTTTAAAATGTAGTAGCGATTATTTCGACCAAAGTATTTTTTATTCAGCTTCCTATAAGATTCTTCGAATATACTAGATAATCACGAATGTATTGTGGTATTCATATACTACAATACAATTTGAAGTTTAAATAAAGAAAAAAGGAAAGAAAGTAAATTAAGAACCATGTACCCAAGAGCAGCTTTTGATCAGTTTTGTTGTTTTCTTATATCAATCAATTGAAATAACGTTCGTTCCTTCAAGCTATAATAACAAAAAGTATTGAAGAAAAAAAAAAAGGAAAGATACTTCCAAATCATAAAATAAACAGACTGATTTATTATTACTATTACACGAGATTTGAATGAATATTACTATATAAAAGAGAAATAAGAAAATTAATCTATACTGAAGTAAAATCAGTGAACATAATTTGTTATTATCCTATTATTATTATTATTGTTATTATTATTATTATTATTATTATTATTATTATTATTATTATCGTTACTATTATTCTGAATAGAAATAATATACATTCGCATCTGTGATAACGGCGCGAGAAAATATCCTTCTGTTTCGATAAATTATCATTATTATTATTATTTTGAGCATTAAATATTATAGATATTATATCATGGTAAAACGGATCGAATTATTTATCAATGCATAATATTGTTATTGTTTACTATTATTAACGATATCTCATACGTGCAATAGCGATGTTTTTATTGATCTCTCAAAAGAAACTTGAGTAATACTTTTATTATACTACTATATTGATTATACATAGTGAAAAGTATGGTGATGCAAGGCCGATGATAGGCGTGCATCATCAACTATTTACGTACACGCCTAACGAATTCGTCTTTCTTCCTTTTGTTCTAACTAAAAATATGTAAATGACGTTATGTAATATCTGTTGGCATTACAAAATCACCTATTCGAAACCATTCGTTTTATGTATGAATTGATTGTGACGTTAATAGAGTTTTATATGGTTTTACTATAATCAGATAGTCATGTATTATTATCTCCTGTATTTAATTTATGATGAGAAAAAAATTAAAGAAATTTTTATATCGATTTATATATTAATATATACATATATAGGTATATATTAATAGTTCGTGATACAACGTTTTTGTATACGTACTACGTACATACATACATCTAATACAATACAATACACAACAATATTTCGATTAGGGTATTACATGTACGTACTTTTTATTTTTATTTTATAAATATATTTAATTAATAATATAATATATATATTTCATTTAATTTACATAAAATTATTATTATTGTTATTATAGATGTTATGTACTCAATTTGTAGCACTTGAATAAAATATAATAAATCTATATATAAATACAATCAGTTTTAGATATTTTCTTTACTTTTGTAGTGTCATAATGATTCTTTCTCTCTTTAACTGTATTTCATATTGTTTATTAAACTCTTTGAATTTCGAAAAGCTTAACGTCTGTATCGTACCAAATTGGTGGCTCAACATTTCTTAAATAAATAACTCCCCACATATAGGTTCGGAACCAAGCAGTAGTCCCAGCATTAGCTTGATATCTTCTGATAAGAATCGGGTGAGGAACTGGTAACAATCCAACCAAAGTACCGTGCTGTAAAAATTTCAAGATCTCGCTTTCGTCGGTCAATCCCCTATTAAACGGAAAATGTGAAAACATATAATAATCATAGGAATTATCAATTCAATTACCAGTCAATAGAGATTATAATCTATACCCACTTATCGATACAAATTTTCTCTACTTGAGGAACGAGGACTTGAAGTAATCGCATTATAGTTTGCAAAGGTAGTTTGCTTTTCCATTGATGTACCCAATCGCCGGAAGGCACCCACTGATTAACGTTTTGATTAACGTTTAAACTTTGTTCTGTGACTCTGATTCCTCCCTTCTATTGTATGAAATAATTAAAAAAACAGAAGATGAATGAAAAGATTTAGATATTGATATCGTGTGTGGATCACATTGATTAATTAAAATATTTTTTAAAATAATTAAACAAATTAAAAAACCGACTTTTCTGATAATAAAATTTAGAATACATACGTGTACGACAGAACTGGATCTTACAGAACCTATGGAACTCTCTCTAATATCTTCTTCCGGCGTCGTTGCTCCTGCTGCTCCTTCTCTTTGCGTTGTATCGCTTCCTACGCTTGCCGAAGTCGCATCGACCGTAACGGACGGGCTCAATGGATGCGCAGATTCCTTTTCAGTCATATTTTCTATTCCTGATCAAAGAGAAAGTAAGTAGATTATGAGTTGGAGTTAGCAATGAATCTCAAAAGCGAATTTATGAGTGTTAACAATTAATTTTTTTATCAGAGTTCCTTTTCTATAACACAAAACGAACTTGATTTTCATTCATTAACCTGGTGTTTCCAATAGGGATGCCTTTAGGGTACCAGGTTCGGCAGGAAGGGCTGGTCTCGATCCTTCCATGGCTATTTCGCTAACGTTTTCACTCGACGTACTCACGGGAATTGGCCTTCGTTGTCTTCTATTTAAAGATCTGGCAATGGTGTTACAATCGCTTGGCAAATTAGCCAGGGAATGAAAAACTTGACGTTTTCTTATAATCGTGTATACTAAATTACTGTTGCCATCGAATTGGTACTGAAAATGTGAAAACGAAAATAAAAATAGTGGGTATAGATACAAATTCTATAAAACTGCTATTTCTCACGCAACTACGATTGCCTCATTCGATTTCATGATTACCTGTATAATGTTGTTGAATATTTCCAGTAAGAAAAAGACTAGATGATGATTTGTTGGAGATGAAAATAGGAACCAAGGTGTTCCAAATGCCTCCAGTAAATGCAAAAGCTTAGTACTAGCCACCATTGATAATGTTTTAAGATATGGCGATACATTCACTAATATAGTCAACAAACAGTCAAATAGAGGCTGCAGTCTTTGGTGACCAGTTGTTATTATCTTGTGAAATACTGTTACCAACAAATCCGCATGAGTACCTGTAGATAAAAAGTTAAAACATTATATTTGCATAATAATTTGATGACATTGTGAAACTTTTTAGTTTCTTTTTATGTTCTTTTCCTTTATGACTTCTAGAATTAGGATTTGTGTTGGAAGATTTGTATTATTACTTCAGTTACTAGAATATAATTTCGAAAAATTAAGTTAATAAACGAAAAATGAATACCAGTAAAGACCGGAATGTCCATTGGAATTGTGGCGGTATAAGGCTTGTTAAGTCTGACGCCAAAGTTTCTTTCACCACTTAATAAGAGGAGAATAAATACTCCGATGTGCATTAGGCCGACCCTTGCTGAAAGATAACGAACAACAAAAAAGCACGGAAATTGAGTATCGCATTTGAACAGCAATGGCAAGGAAGATTTAGTATTTAAATAAAAGAAATGCATACATTGATCAGCTCTGGAATCGTTAAGATGATACAAGATTGGAACAAGGACTTCGAGAACGTCAGAACTCTTGAGTACGTAATAAAGGAACTTTTTATTGTAGTCACACATCTTCCAGAAGAAAACTAAAAGCTCTTGATGGAAATGTACTTTCTTCGTTGAATTTGGTAAGTAAGTTTGAAGTAGGGGGTTATTAAGTAGGCGTGTTATGCCTTTTAGTACGAACTGAAAATCTGTAAAACATTTTTGAATGGAGAACCTTAAAAATTATCAAAAGTTTCTACTATTGTATTCGCTCCTTCGTTTTCTTTCATATTACCTTCGTCCCTATGAACGCGGCTGAGATAATTAATGAATAAATTATCTCCGGGAACTCCTTCTTCGGAAGGAAAACCTCCGCTGGTGTCATGGTCAAGAGTTACGATTAAAATTTGTAGCGCCACGTCGACTAGAGGCTCCAAAGAATCAGTAAATAATAAATGATTGTATGGAACGCCGAGTCCAACAGGGTCGTAGGCGCAAACTGTGTTTAATAACGACGTAAACATCGGTAGAGCATGTCTAAAAAATAAAATTCAAGAAATGTTCAGATAAATGGATTTTCAATCCAAATCTTGTTTACAATGATCATTTCTACTAAATTTCCAGGCACTGTTTTTCTTTTTGATCGGAAATATATCCCAATTCCTAGAATTTACACACAATAATTAATTTATTTCCATTATTTTATGCTTTGAACCTCTTCGTACCTGTTTTCAGAGCTAGTAAGATGAGCGATCCATCTATTAGGTGTTACGGAAAGATCTGTAGGTGGGTTGTACATAGTTTCACTAAAGCAGGTCAACAAAAGTTTCAATAATTCAGTCCTGTTTGAATCCAAGTATGGATATCGTGGCGGAGAATGGGCGAATCCTACTCCGGCTTCCCAAATATATTCACAACTATCTATCGACTGTAATTCCTCTGCTTTATCCTTGAAAATTGAGTAATTATCTTATCATTTGTTGTATATATGAATAAAGAATAACTTTTTTTTTTTCTTCTTCATATTACTTTTAGTATCTAGCAATAAAACTACAAACTCACTGGTCCTGATTTTCTGTTTGCTGCGACTGTGAAGTCAGGACAAAAAAGTAAATCCTGAAAAATTGAATAAAATAACGTAAAATAGAAGTTGATAGATATTGATGTTAATTCTTAGTTCTACAGAGTTTACAAAATTTATGTTAATCAGGATCGTCTCTGAACCAAGAATAACTGTTCTAATGAAACATTTGAATGTTCTATGACAAAAATCAAGTCAAGTTTTCTCTGTTTCCTATCAGATATTTTGATTATAAAATTTGGAATATAATTTTAATTGATGAAGATACGACCTCAAATTGGCAGAAAAAAGCGTAGATAGATTAGAGTGAAGCCTTTTTTGGAAAACATCTAATAATTTGATGTGAACAAAAAAAAAAAAAAACGACAAAGAAAAAAATACCAACAGAAATAGCGTTGAGTAGAGAATGAGCGAGAGGAACGCTTTCCTCGTCATCTTTTCCAGGCAAACTAGACCAAAAGAATCCTTTCCAGTCAGGATCTTCAAAAATGTATGGAAGGAGTCTAGTCAATAATCGGCAACAGTTTAAAACCATCTGATGTTCTCTCTGAGTTCTACAGCTGCTATCAACAGCCTTGACCAATTTTTCAACCGCCTTATAACATAGCGTGGCTAAATTTGATGGAGCCTCTTCTCTTAGAACTCTGATTTCTGGGGCTGGTATTAACGTAAATATATCTTGAACGTTCACTACATTTTCACACCAAAATTGATCCCAAAATGTGTCATCGGCTGCGTCTATAGGCTAAAATTTTTCATATTATTAAATTTTTGGTGAGTCTAGTATAAAAGAAAAGAAGATTCTTTCAGTTTCCTACGTTTTCTTCTATGAAGGTAGAAAAAAACAAAACAAAAATGAAAAAACCAAACGAAACGAAACAACAAAGTTCCGAATTATTTTAAGGATAAACGATGTTGAATATTAAGAATGGGAATTTACTGTGAGTAATCATTTTTTTCTATTTTTCCTTTTATTTGTTTATTTTTGTTGTTACCTGAGTTTTTGACGTTAGTTGAACTACGGCCTTCCGAAAATTTAATTTAGTATCTGCGTTACCCATTATAGCAATTTGCGAAATAGGATAGCGGAACTAATAAAATATGAATATTGATGGGATATCGGTGTGTGATAAAATATATCGGAGATATGATGTCAGGGTTCTTCAAACTTCAATCCTTTTACTTTTTAAACAGCGGCAAAGTTCATTGTCCTGACAGTAAACATCTGAAGTAAGTCGGTTTACGTGTAGTTGAAATAATCATAGCCGAGGTAAGTGAAAACGTAGGTTTGTAATTTTTCGCAGAAAATTTTTGTTGATTGAGATGAGAAATTTGTAGCAGAGGTTGTTGGTGAATTTGGTTATTCGAATTAGTGATGTATTTCATGTAAATTTTACAATAAATGAATTGACATCAGCTCCATTGTTGATAACTCTTTCGACCCGTACGCGTATTTATTATTTTCAGAGGTTTTCAATCACTGTTTCCTCGCTGACCTACTCAGGATCCGTCGGAAAAAATATCAAATGCACTCTGTTGCACTAAAATGCAAACTGGTTATCTGATAAAATCTGATTGACGTACGTCAGACGTGTACAGAACCTGAAGTCACGAAGTGCGGAGAGTGTGTAGAACGGGGACTCATCTTTATAGTCGAAGCTGTTCATGCATCACCTAACTGTGCTAACGCACGCATTAGTTTACGATCTACAATCCCCATCTATGTAGTAATTAGTACATGGAATAACGAAATATGAAATTTAGGATTGTTGATCAGTGTTGATCAGCAAAGAGTATAGGTTGATCAGTCCGGCGTCGTGAGTCGGTCGTTGACGGTTTATTGTATGATTATTCACGTTTATAATATTATAAAATCGTGATAAAAATTAGTTTCAGGATGTGAGAGTAGATTGAGTCGTTTTCAGCGATTGTGTAGAACCGATGACTTGTATTCTCTTCGTTCCAAATGGCTTTTTCGCAACCTAATTCCAGAGGTGAGGATCTAGCGGATTATTTAACACGATCTCTTACAACAATACCCGATAAATACACGTGGAAAATATGCAGACTTACAATCGTATGAACAAAATATGAAATTCGTGTTGATTTTTTGGTCCCATCAATCCTTACCGTTATCCTCATTCCTCTCCTTCTCCCTAACCTCAGAGTTACAGAATAGAAAAATATTAGAGGAAATACAATTGAAGAAGCAACTACTACTCAAACAGGGTGTTGCACCGACGCTTGGAACAACCTTGACACCTTTAGCCGTGCCTCCGACCAGCTCTGCGTCTAACCTGGTAGGTTTCATTTCAAATTTTCGTTCCAATGTTTTCAATTTTAGGTTACGTTTTGTTGGATCAAGTTACGAGAGGATTTTCGAAGTTATTATTCTTCTGTTCAAGAAAGGGACTCGTGACGAGTAGTTTGTTGTGATCGTTTTCTTAGACTGTTACACTATTAATCACAGCTAGATTTCCTAAAAGCGGGGATATTTTGTTATTTTCATCAGATTGATGAGAATTTGATTTTCATTCGACGCGGATAATTTATCGTTAGTATTCTTGTTATTCTTTTCCTGTTATTCAATTTCGATTCTCACGTCGACACCACCGACATTTCTTTTTTGACTTCTTTGTTTGTTTGTTCGTTTGTTCGTTTACGTCGCTTCTTGAAATATCTCACGGATCAATCGGATGATAAACGGACAGAACTTCGTCCGAGAAATTGAAAAAAAATTCACACACTCTCATGAATACAATGAAGAATGGAGGCTAGTCACGCCTCGTGTGTACTACGGATTCCGAGAAACTAAACAAAAAATACGACCCCTCGACTGATATATTGTATTATATCTATTGATAGCCGAATTCAAGGAAAAGAAACCTTATACCTATATCATCGTCTAGAAATGAATGAAAGCACCCATACCATATGAATTCTGGGGAATTAAATAAATCTATCATCTCTGGCTCGTTTCTTTTTTCATAGTGTCTTGGCATTTTTTTTTTCGTATATTCTCCTACATGATATGACACGTTCCCGCGCGTATTGGTGTTATTGAAATACGGAGAAAACAAAAGTAGAAACAATTCCTTATAAATAACAAATTCGAAATCGTGAGATGATACAAAATGAATGGATTCTCTCAAATCAACAGAAATAGAAAACAAAGTTTGAATATTTATCGACTGCTCCTATAAGCTTCTCAATGCTTAGGAATTTTCGGGGAAGATAAAAAATTATTAAACGACGTATGCAGGTATGTTACATACTAAAAGCTTGGGAATCTACGTATGCATGTATATATGTATATATACCTAAAATCTCGGGTGAACCGGGCATTATTCTTTCATTTTCCTACGCACAGGGATATTTTCTACTCCTCTGAAAAGTCCCCAAAGTTTCAAGCAATATTTCGCTGACTTTCCCCTCGAATTAACTGTCTTGATGTTAGTCAGTGAACAATGAATGCATTTTGAATTTGAAATTTCAAACAGAGTCCAGCGGCAACAGTGGATGGGATCGCGTTGAGCGCTTCCCAACGGGCAGCACTTCACAACGCCCACGCAGCCTCAGCGGGATTTTTTGTGACGCAAGATTCGTCCTTTGGCAATTTAATCTTACCAGTTCTGCCGCGTTTTGAATCAAAGTGAATAAAAAAAACTGTAACTCAAATTTTCTGAACCAAAAAAAACCCTCCAAAATAAAGTTAGGCAAAAAAAGGATAATAACGACGACAATGGCTTGCATGCGGCTGCGCGATCTCGAAGAATATTTGCAAGAGTTAAACGGTTTTGAAAACCCAAAAATTTTGCTCGAACAATACGCGACTAGCGCACACATAGGCGCTCACATTCTGCACACCGCGCAAACCCACTTTGAGGATATAGAAGGAAAATCCGTCGCTGACTTGGGAGCTGGATGCGGCGTTCTTTCGCTTGGATCTCGACTACTCGGCGCAGAACATGTAATCGGTTTCGAGATTGATTCTGACGCACTTTCTATTTTACGAAGAAACTGCATTGAATTAGAATCCGAGGTCGAAGCTATCCAGTGTGATTTACTCGGCTTCTTACCCGGTTTGTTATGTATCTCAATAAAGATTATACATGGATGAATTTATACATATTTCAGCAATTAAAACACGGAATCGTATATACTTTCAGGGAAATTCGAAAAGTATTTTGACACAGTAGTAATGAACCCGCCGTTCGGTACGAAGCGCAATGCCGGGACAGATATGAAGTTTTTAGAAATAGCCGTTAAATTAGCCACAAATTCAGTCTACACGCTCCACAAGACCAGCACCAGAGATCACGTTTTGAGAAGAGCAAAACGACTCGGGACTACGCCAGCGGTCGTGGCCGAACTGAGATACGACTTGCCCCATGCTTACAAATTTCATAAGAATGCTTCTGTTGATGTAAAAGTAGATTTTATAAGACTAGAGATAAATTGAATGTATACGAAAATACGAGAAAATGTGAAAATCGAATGAACATTGAGTGCACATATCTATGACGAAGTGTTACGATGTCGAGGTATAGCAGCTGGGCATTATGTAAGAGAAAAATTATGAATTTGTGAATAAAGATACAATTTATTATCCGTTTTTTCTGAATCCGCGCGCTTATCCTAAAATTCACTCAAATTTAATGCCCTGAGCGAGAGGCAATTCGTTTCCGTGATTTATGGTGATCGTTGATCGCCTCATGTAATGTTTCCATGCATCACTTCCACTCTCACGTCCACCACCCGTCGACTTTTCACCTCCGAAAGCCCCTCCGATTTCGGCACCGCTTGTTCCTATGTTAACATTCACGATTCCGCAGTCTGAACCAAGCGGACCGATCCACTGTTAATAATGGAAAAGACAAAAGATCGAAATAAACGTTGTGTAAATTTGTGTGCTAAAAAAAAAAAAAACTAGAACACAAAAAAATACTCGTCAAATATTACGCGCTTGCACGAATTCGTTTTTCACCTCAAATATATCGGAGAGATTCTTCGTAAAGAGAGAACTGCTCAGTCCCTGCTCGACGCTGTTGTTTACTGTTATTGCTTCCTGCAACGAGTTTGCTTCGAGGATGTAAACTATTGGGGCGAATGTCTCGTTCGTCACGACATCGGAGGTCGGTGGAAGACCGGATATTATCGTTGGTTCAACGTAGAATCCTGGTCTGTCGATTAGCTTACCACCAAATTCTATCCGGCCTCCAGACTTCAATGCACATTCTACTGTGCTCTGCAAAAGATCGTGAATCAATGGCTTTGTCTGTAATTCGGTAACTGTAAAGCGGTTTTAGCTCATCATCCGGTTCCGTTGATAGTTTGCGGTCTGGAAGACATTGGGGGTGCGCGCCAAATGTTTAAGCATGAGACTCACGGCCCTTTTGGATTCCAGCCCGTGATATCATTTCGTAGGTACATACTATATCCTCGGCTGTATCTCACCTTGTAAGCTTCGACAGCTCGAGATCCATGCAGAGGACCGTAAAGCGTCCCCTCTTGCACAGGGTCACCTATTCTTTGGAGTATTTCTGCGAAAGCTTTTTTCAGTCTTTCTGAAAGTATGGGAACACATCAATTGATCAAGTGCAGCAGGAATCTCAAAAAATTTCATATTACACGGAAGCATCGCGAACTATCGAGTTCACGGGGAATTTACCCAAAAATTCTGCCTTTATATCAGGGTGCAGAATCAGCCTCCTGGTCGTAGTGCATCTTTGACCCGCAGTACCAACGCAGGAGAAAACTGCGGCTCTGATAGCCATGTCGAAATCGGCGCCTTTAGCGACTGAAATTGTAAATCATGGATTATTCAGATCAGGTAATTATGGGTACGGATTTGCGTGTAATTTCTGCCTGAACCCAATGCAGGAATATTCACCGATCAAAGCATTGTTTCCACCCAATTCCAAAAGCGATTTCCCAAACCTTTCTTGGACTTTCAACGCCACTTGTTTGCCGGCTTGAGTACTTCCCGTGAATGATACCAGCGGGACACTGCAGGGATTAGAGGATCATTTTTCTTATGATAACATGTGAGTTGAATTTCCTTAACAAAGTTATTATACCGTTTATCGTTGACGAGCACCTCCCCGACGTCCTTATCGCCGGTAATTAAAGAGGCAACGGATCCAGGAATTCCGTTACGCTCGAGTACCTTGGCCACAATTTTTGTCGTTGCAATTGAAACTAATGGTGTGGTTGGAGCTCCTTTCCATACTACGGTGTCACCACATACCATCGCTATGGCACTGTTCCATCCGTAGACCTTCACGTGGATTGAGAAAAGAAGATGAAAAAAAACAATCGTTTAAGCATTTCTATAGCGCTCTCTATTGATATGAAATCATGATCATTGCATCATAGTGTATATATTAGGATTATGTACTGCAACGGGGAAGTTGAACGCAGAAATAACTCCAACGACACCCAACGGGTTCCATTTCTCAA
Source organism: Phymatocera aterrima (assembly GCA_963170745.1). Classification (NCBI taxonomy): domain Eukaryota; kingdom Metazoa; phylum Arthropoda; class Insecta; order Hymenoptera; family Tenthredinidae; genus Phymatocera; species Phymatocera aterrima. The sequence goes on along the minus strand of OY720663.1, from coordinate 17,266,120 downwards.
TAAGAACATGATCCTTTCTTTCCGAAGGAAAGAGGCTTCCGGGTAGCGTCCTGGACAGACCAACAGCATAATCGCAGACATCGATGTACTCCTGCACCTCACCGATGCCCTCGGCTAAGATCTTGCCTTTTATTTCAGTAACGAAAAGAAAATATACATTTTTGAAGAACCATACTATACCTACGTGATTTACTCTACATGTAAAATTTGGTGGACATAACGTCCTCTCCAGAATGAAACTCTCACCCATTTCTAAAGACACCAATTTTCCCAATGGCTTGAGATTCGTTCTTAGTTCGTTTCCTATTTGACGTACAATATCACCTCTTGCTGGGGCCGGAAGGGAAGCCCACTGAGGCCAGGATTCCTTCGCCTTTGTTATAACATTTTTCGCTTCGTCTGCGGTAGAGGAATGGACCCTTGCTATGACCTCACCATTTGCAGGAGAGATGGATTCTATTACCTGATCAGGACGAATTGCGGCGTCAGATATCCTTCTGTCTATCGTTATACTGTGTGTAGTTTCTGCGAATGTGGTAGGTATAAATAATCAACCTACCGGACCCGAGCCTCCCCATTGACCATCAAAAGATCCCGGATTATCGGGTCCGATTTCGAGTTCTTTGAGGAACGAAAGTTCCGAAGCGGAGGAAAGGCTCCTGATAGAAAAGCACGCTATTTTTCTACACTCGCCGGTCAATCGGGGGAATTTTCTCAACAGTATTCGCGCCATTGTCGCAAAGCTGACTAACTTTCGTGGTGAACACGAGTACCGATTATGTATTGCAAAGAAGCTACGTCAGGCGAGGTCTAGGGTTATCGGAGTCTGTCTTATCACCGTTGAATAGACTCTGAAGGAGTAAAATATCGGGCTATAGTATAGTTCACTCTCGCAATGAGATTTGAAAAAATACATCCCCACCAGTGCAGGGAAAAAAGAGGGAAATGGTTGTCTTTGTTGTGTTATACGTACAGGAAAAGGATGCTTAAAAGCTCCTGCATGCTCATAATGTATAATGAAGGAAAAAAATTAGGGCTACGTCTAGATTTCGTTCCAACAAAGATCCGTCTTCAAAATCCTTGAACTTTGTCGAAAATAAAAACGAATTTTGATAAAGAAGATCGCATTCGGAAGCTAAAAATCTCCTCCTTCGGCTGATTTTTTCAAAGTTCCTTCAACAATATTTGAGTAATTTTATCTGACTGTTGAAGCCTCAAGACAATTTTGAACCCATCACTTAAAAGTTGTGTAACTCGTTAGAACATTGCTGAACGAGAAATTCAAAAGATGGGAGGGAGATTTCTAACTTTCAAACACAATTTTTGACGAAGATAAAGCACTTCGAAGTATCTTAAGGTATTTTTCCGGGAGAATTTAGTTAGCTTCCTTCAAATTTCGGCTATAGTTATTCCGATGATTACAGGCGATCACAAAATTACACTGTAACTTGGAAATCTATTAGGTATAATGAAAATTCAGGTCTCTGGCTTTTTTTGATTCTCCCATTACTTACCCCAATAAATTTCTACATTATAGATTGTAACTTCTTCAGATTAGAACATCTAATCTGCATGATGACGGGCTGTGCAGTTATGGGTTGTACGAATTCAAGAGCCAAAGGTTTTCTGATGAAGGAATTCCCGAGAGATCCACAAAGGAGGAAGCTCTGGGCGACAGCAGTACATCGTACGGAAATAAATCTCACAAGTCGTTTAGCTATATGTGAGGTACGGTGAAATTGGCGAAAAATCTTTACATCCGCCATAATAATGACCGATAACATATTGCAGTTGGAAAACTAATTTTTCAAACTATTTGAATTTCATTCGACGTAATGAGACAACAAAATTATACGCTGCATCCTCAATCGATTCCAATTATGACCAACGCGAAGAATAGAATTATTATAACACTAATGAAAACCCGGATTTTGGATTTTCGTTCATACATTTTTGAAAATTTCATACGGAAATTTAATAAATGGGATAAACTTTCAGGTACATTTTGCCGTCGATATGTGGGAAAATGTACGCGAAGATGGAAGTAGGAAGTTGAAAATCTCCGCATTTCCAACTCTAAAAAACGAGTCTGTGGAAAATAAACGGCATGCGAGATGTCTGGCAGCAAAATCTTCTATAAAAATGACGGCCTTGGTAGTTTCTTCACAAAAAGAAACCGCATTGAATGATTCAAAAAATATGGCAGAGTATTATATTCCAACGTTTGAGATGATAAACGAGAAGCAATGTAATCAACCCAGGAGCGCAGTTGGAGAAACTTCGTCAGTGACAAAAAATAAGCTCAATCGTTGTATAACACTATTAGAAAAAAGTGAAAAGCGTAGAATAATTCTTGAAAAAAAATTAATGTCATTGAAAGTAGATAATAGAAGACTGAGAAAATCGATTCGCGGTGACAATGACGGCAACCATGCAGATAAAGAAACGATTTTATATAATCTAAACGATGATCAACGTGAAATCATCGAAAAATGATACAAGAAATGTAGAAAATGTTCTTCAGAAACGTTGGAAGATGCTTTAGAATTGAAGTCTGCGCGTCGTAACCGAGAATATAAAGAAATCTTGAAACAAAATAATCTACCGCTACCGTCGCTTAGGACTTTGGCAAAAAAAAAAAAAAATAATATGAAAATTCACGATAATATTAGGGGTAAAACCGAAGACGAAACAAATATTGAATAAAAATCTAATATTTGAAGTCCGGTGAAAGAATTTCGCATTTTTATTTTTCTTCTCAATTTTTCTCCCTCACCTCACTTTCTGCTATATGCACGAAGTAAAAAGACGACATAAATTGCATGAAAATTAAACTTAATTCTGTTCGTAGATATGAGAGAAAGTAAAAAATGAAGATATGAGTGAGTGAAATTCAGGAAAATGATAGAATTCTATACAAAAATGATTGCTTTTTCATGAGAATTTTAAAGAAAATTAACAAAACTTTGCTTCAGATTATCAAATTTAAAGAATATTATTATTCTTGTGATAATGATACGTATAAATAATCGAGTAACCTAATAATGAATAAATAAATTTGAAAAAGAACTTTTTAAGAAGTTTTCAACATTAGTCTACCTACAATCAATATTCTTTTTCATAACAGTGAAATTTATATCATTTTATACTTAAATAATAAGCGATAATAACAATAATACGGTAATAAAACTCATTTGGCATCCTTAAAACTATACATAAATAATATACATAGGAAGATAATAGTAGATGCAATGTTATATATATTATACTATATTATAATATGGCAGTATTTTGCGTACCTTGAGTACATTACATACATACATCTAGTCCGAGTACAAATGGATGAATAAATGGGCGAATTCGATGATATAATAACCGAATATTTGAAAAACTTGGATTAAATTGTCGATATCAAAATTCTAACTAGCAAATCAGCCTCCTTTTGTCATATTTCATTACAATCACGTATTCTAATTTTTTTGTTTTTTAGTAATTTTCAATTTTCTTTGTTTTGTTTTCTTCTTAATAAATGTACAAAAGTTGACAATGAATTCATTGACGTTTGTCTTCGTTAATTTCTTTGATAATAATAATATCAATTTCATTATTTGTGTTTTTGCCATCATTAAACAGTTCTACAGAATTGATAGGACCTCAGATCTGTTACCATGCGGAGAACGGATCTTGTCAGTGTTGGTTGATCCTGGAAAAATAGAAAATCCAATGGTTGTACAGAAATTATTATGCTCTTTACGTATTAAATTGTATCATCCTTAAAATAATTATTAAAAATAAGCAGAGGAAGTTGACACAACTCACTGTTGCTCTGTCAAAGTTTTCCAAAAGGGAACATCTCTGCTCGTCGTCAAGGCCTTCACAACCTGTCAAAAATTTTGGTAAAAATTCACCAAAGAACCAATCACAGTTAACTAACGCCAGACTATGAACAGCGGCAGCTATTTCGTCAGCTAGAAGATCGTGCGAACTGAAATATGAAAAGGAAAATAAGAAGGAAAATCTCCAGAAAAGAAAAAGAGAATAATAACGATAACATATCGAAAGAAACTAGAAGATACTTTCGAGTAAGAAAAACAAAACGAGAAATTTTCTTGTTCCTTTATTTCTTAACGTACCGTTGAAATAAAACCGTGAATAAAGCAGCCAGAAATCTTTCCAAAAGATTAGATTTGAAAATAGAACGTTGGTATAAACGACATCTGGAATTAAGCTGTTCAAGACTTTGAAGACTCTGACGAAATATGTTGACATCTGGTTGGAGCAAAGCTTGCCCAAAAGCTTCCAAAATAGCAACTAATTCTTCCCTATGTTCAACTGGCTCGTCTCTGTCTGGATTTCCAAAAGTACGAAGCACAGAAGAATTGTAGAAATATTGCCAATGGTGCATTAGAATACTGCAAAACAATTTGAAAATCGTTTTCGGTTCACATCATTGAAAATAATAAATAAAAATAAAAAGTAATATTAGTTCTTGAATAAGTAACATTCATGAAATTATCCCTATGAAAAACTTGCCTGTGCAATAAGCGTAATAAAACTATCGTCGTATCAGGATGGTCGCTTAATTCGCTTCCAACCGCAGGCCACACGTGATTGAGACATAAATCTGTTATCGAAGGTACGAAAGCTTTGAAAGCTCTGCTAGGCGCTGATACAACTAATATCAAAATTTCCAAAAGTTGATCGAGCGTGGGTCCAATTGGAATATTTTCTCTGTGAAATAAGTGATATTGAAAATATGAATTCTGTAAAATATAGCGGGTGCATAAATGATAATGAAGACTGTTTAAAGAAAAAACAGGGAGAAGCAAACACAAAAAACTGTAAAAATGTATTATTGTATACCGAGTAAAAATATGCAGCATAGCTTGCGCTGCATTTTGAGTATATTCTGGGCCTAGCTGTTGCCCAAGAACTTCAAACGAGCTGTGCAAAAAACTAAGCAATGCTTCACAAGTTGCAGGAAATCTTACGAGATGTGGGAGCAATTCTAAAACCCGATTAACAGTAGATTCTAAATTAACATGTAGCAATTTTTTAATTGCTGTCGAAGACGAGCGACAATCTTCTAATAATTCTTTGAGCGAGAGAACGCTGCATGATATTATTATCTCTGGAGGCACTGGGTGACCCTGACTACCCAGCGGCTGTGATAGAGCCGTTATCATCGTACCTGAAGGAATTTAATGAGGATCATTGTCAAGGTTTATAAATATATGGGAAGAAATAGTAAAAAAAACGTGTGAAAATCCTCTGTACCCATAAGACTTTGCCTTGCAACGTTATCACCGGCAGGTAAAATTATTCCGTTGACCAGCGCCCTTCGGAGAACCTTTGCCGTATCTGGATTAAGATGGTGAGATCCAACAATGACTAAATCTCTAAATGCCGATTGATCCCAGAGATTAGGTCTCAAGATAGCGACGGTGCTTTGCATAAGATGCGCAGCTGAATGGACAAATTTTGGCGGTAAACTTTGAGGAAATGAAGCGTTAGGAGTTAGAGCCCATACACAAGATTGTATACAGCGTTGGCTCAAGTTATCCTTGAGTTTTTCTGGCCTCTCTGAAATCCATTGACACCAGGCTTGCAGTGAAGCTAACATTTGTGAATTCCTGAAGGAAACAAAAGCCATGTACATCTTTTATATTCATCATTAGGTTTTTAATAATTGAATATAGGTATGTTTCCGACGAATTCATGTTAAAGACAAATAAGAAAGTTTAGAAAATTTGATAAATACACTTCGATCAGATCCTGGAGTATTTCACTCGGTTGTAAACTTGCTCGGTGGAGTTGATTGTCTTTTGCAAATGCACAGACCTCAAGGGTTTGGGAAACTAGCTCCTCAGCCAAAGAACAATCGATTCCTGGTTGATCGCCTATTTGTGCAAAATGATTACGTTAAAGTTTTCGTATTATTCTTTTCATATTTTCATAATTTCCAAACTTCATCAAGAATAACTCACCTACGAAATGTACGTAGAGGCGAGCCAGAGCCTGAGTTGTCGAAGCCAAATCTCTTAGATGAATTCTAGCGTTCGAAGCTTCTGAGTCGTTCAAGAGAACCAAACGACCGCTCGCAATTGCTGACCCTAATTCGGCGTAAACTGATAAACCCTCTCGCCAGGATTGATACTACAATAAATAATTAAGACAAAAAAGTATTACAGTCTATTTAGTATTTACGAATAACAAAACTGATGATTCAGAAGAATTCTATGGCGCATCTTACCAACAGGGTAAAAACTGGTATAGGAGAAATGTCCGCGATCTTGGCGAGGCATTCAATATTGCAGCGGAGATAATGTTGCCACTCCGTCTCATCCTGGAATTTAAAAATTGAACAAATTATTGATAATATTTGAGAAAGAGATGGATTTCAATATAGAAACACTGCTAAATAAGTATTTCAAATTCTCTATCTGCTCTTTCATTATATAAAAATTAAAAAACTGTATTAGATTCTCACATTCTCATCCAAAACATCAGTATCAAGGTCTTTGAGGACATGGGCATTAAATTTGAAGCTAATTTTCTGTAGGACACGTTCGGCAAGAGCTAGAGCAACTGTGGCATAACGAGCCTGAGTGCTTTCTAAAAGAATAGACCATACTTCAAGGCACCGAGTGTATCCAGCGGGAGTAATGCAGCGCTGGAAAGTATGATGATAGAGAACTTCAAGCAGAGCGTTGACAGGAAATTTTTGACAAGATTCGACTTTCTTTAGATGATTTGTAACAAATAGTTGAAGATATTCAGTCACTTTTTCCAAGTAGCTATAATAAGAGAAAACAAAAAGATTCTTAGATTGGTTTTTGTTATTATTAAGTTTAGATTAGATTATTATAAGTAATTAAATCGCAGAAATAGGTAGTTACCGACGGCTACACCGTCATCTCACATCCAAAACTTTCCAGAATTCTTTCTCTTTTTTTCTCTAGTATATTTTTCCACCTGAAGTACGGAGCGAACTCGTCATATACTTGTAAAACTTAATCACCTTTCGTCTACGGACTCCAGATGTTCCATTGATTGAAATAAGTCAATACTACGTTGAAATATTGCCAGCAATAAACTCTCTGTTGCACTTGGTGAACATGGCCGATACAATAATTCGTTTATTGTCGTCAATGCCTGCACTGCCGTTTCTATCTGCCTTCCATTCTGTTTATGTCATTTTGAATCATCAAAAAAAAAGAGGAAAAATATGAAACGTTAGAAGAATTCTCTCAGAATAATCTATAAGATAAAATTCTGTTATTCATTTCTGGTAAATAAGTGTAGATGTTTGTAGGAATAAGAACAATGTATGTACTCAAAATTGTGAGTTTTTATCAAAAATAATCATCATCTCTAGAATTTATTACCATCGAATCGTGATATTTAGCACAGGTGAAAATAGCATTCAATAGATTAGTTGAAAAGTGGTCGGTGAGAGTGATCCAGGTAAATAAATGCGCCAGAACTTCAAGGGTGATGGTACAGATTTCGCCATTGCCAGCAGCAAGGCCCTCGACATCGAGAAGTGTCCGGCTTTGAGGCGGAGCGCTTTGCCCGCCAGTTGGAGAGGGGGGTGGAGTTATTGTGCCAGATCTATTCTGTTGTTTAGTTGTTTCGATAAGAAGATCTACAATGAGGAATGAAATTCATGAGAGTGATTCACATATTTATGAATTTAAGCAAACTTTACGTTTAGATTTATAGGATTTTTTCTTTCAGAGAATCTTCTCGTTTTATTTCCGAATTCCAATAATTACGTACCTGTGAGAACATCCAGGGCTGTCGGCACCAGGCTATTAAACAATTTAAGTAACTCTGTCTTTCGATGAAGAGGCAAATCTTCTCTGGGGGTTGCTAATTCCTCAGAGGCTGTTTTCAGGTAGACTAAACCCAATAATCTTGTATGTTTGTGACCTAATAACTAAAAAGGGAACAGGTTTCATACACTTATTGTCATAAAAGAAGTTTTTTAGTTCCTTTTCATAGATTTGAACTACGTTCATCATATTGGAGAATATTTGGGAATGATTCTCAATAATTTCTTGGAATTTTGAATAAAAATAATTGATTTCAGATCATTGGAGTCATGAAAAATCATTTTGGGAACAAAAATGCACATTTTCTGGTAATTTTTAAACAAGAATAATACGCAAGTTAAACATAAATGACAGAAAATTTTGATTTCACAGTGTTTCTTGGATACTTTTGAGTGAGAGTTTCAATAATACAAAACCTGTAAAATATTTGAGAAGAAGTCCGGATAAAAATGAGGCCAATCATGTCTAGCGATGTCTACGACGAGCTTAACAACTTTGTTTCTAACAAAAGGTGTTACTCCTCGTTCCAAGGAAAGAGTGTAAAGAGTTGATCTCACTAGAGCTCTATCTTCCCATCCAAGCACTGGCCATCTACGAGCTATCGCAGTCTGTAGAGAGAGAAAAAGGAAAATAAATACCCAATGAATAAGAATAATAGAATTTCAGTTTAGAACAAGGATAATAAAGAGCTAACAGTTGAATAACCGAGAAATGAAGTTGAAAAAAATCAATACAAAGGAGTTTGGACTCGCCTCTAGAGTCGTCAAAGCGAACATACTGACGTATCGATTATTAGTAGAAGATAAAAAGTGTAAACACGGTCGCCACGAGTTTATTTGTGAAGCAAATTCATGGAGACTATGTTCGATGGATCTTTTTTGCTCATTTGTTGTTTGCGGTGAAAAAAACTCTGTCATAAGAGCCTCGAGCCTCCTAAGCACAGCCGCATCATCATCCTGTGAATAAAAATGAGAAAGGAATCACATAAAATGAGAGGTGCTGCATGAAATCTAAAAATTTTTTGATCAAATGAGAATGGAAATGAAAACGAGTTACACAAAAATGAAAGGGGCGCAGATTATGTAGGGGCAAATTGGTGCAGCAAGATCATACTGAAGCAATTTATTATGAAATCTCTAAAATGAATAAACAGGTAAATGGATGAATCTTGTTTTTTTTACGAATTCACAATGAATTTTGTAGACAAAAACGAAATAATAGAGTAAAAAGTTTACTCAACAAACATGAAATTTGTATTTTAGGACCGCAGCAAGAGCTGTGCTAGATATTGTACGTATACAACTATCCCGACAGCAGTCCTCGTATTTATGTTACATGTATATTCATTAAAATATGGGTGTCCTGTATGGGATTGTGAATTTTTCTCATGCATATATCTCACCATTTTTAAGGATTAGAGGATTATTACACTTCCGACGACAATTCGCCGTATGATGAATGAAAACGAGTTGGTTCTGTTTTCATGCGAATTACAATAACCCCGAAGATATCTAAAAATTTGTCAATCTATCCAATTATAATTATAAGGAATTATGTCCACGGGATGCGAGATTTTTATTTCATTCTGTTTTTCTATTATCAGTAATCGATTATATTATACATAGATCGAGAAAGAAATCGAGAAAAATCTTGATCCCAAAATGAAATAATAATAATAATAAAGAATTTTATTCATCTTTTTGTTTAAGAGACGCCAAAGTGGCGGGAAGAGCAGACGCCGTTTAAAAATTTCAATCAAAGAATTCACAGATCTTATTGAGTCTTTCTTACGACCTTTATGGTCGTTTCTCGATAGAAAGTACCTACTATAGTACTTGAACAATGAGATTTATTATCTTTCAGGCTAATTTCGGGTCATTTATATTGAAATTGATTACTAATTTCCTTCGGGAACACTGATATCCGTGAATCAAGAATCACGAAGTATACAGATACATAGAAGATAACTCGAAGATGTAGAACGAATAGGATAATATTGGACAAATTTATGAACAGACCAACGCCATGATAGATCGAGGAAAATATTTTCACTTGGCCAAGTTCCATTATTCGATTGAATCGCTCAAAATCTGGAGGAAAAGAGATGGATCAGGGGGATAGTACAGTAGTGCGACGCAGATATAAGACTGCTTAAAGCGCTTTGAGCGAATAATGGAACTCGGCTAAAGTAAACAGTTGTTAATCGAGATGAAGGAAAGAGAGAAAAAGGTGCAATAGGTTCATATGCTTGCTTCACGAGTATTTGCACCTGTCATAATTTTCGAAGGTTACCTTTAAAAAAATGTCTCCTATCGCGTGTTATTTCCACCGATTTTGACGCTATGTCAAATTTTATTACACCGCAAACCAAGACTGGAAATCCTAGTCTGTTGGAAAATTTAAGAAAATTTCGATTTCAGAAGAAAACTTTGAAAAATATGAACACGTGTAAGAATTTAATAGTATATACTGTACATTTTTTTTGTAACCATCAAATATTGAGCGTCGTTGCCGGACATTTGGCCCTTAATCTACTGAATTATAATCGAAAGACGACAATCGCTAGTTACAAAAACGAAAGAATAACAAACAATTTCTATAGTATTGAATTCGTTACAAAAAAAATTTTCAATTTTTTTGATTTTTGCACAGCTGATGAAGATAGTAATCTGGTGAGCCCTGGAATTCAAATTCGTCGTAAAACGATAAATAGAATTGAAGATAGCGATAGCGACGTTGGAAGTCCTACGAAACTTCAGAATTTAAAATCCCAAGTGGATGATGCATCAGAAACCAAAGACAGAGAAGCGAAATTGAAGTACCTGAGCAACCTGTATCCTCACATCAATGCTTTGGTTTGTAGATGGATAATTTGGATCAGGAATGGATGCATTCAGAGTGTGAAATAGAAGAATGAATGCTGAATTTTGTTGTCAATTATCTGAATTTTTTATTTGTTATTAACCGAATTTAAAGTGTAATTCCCTCTTAATCTCACACAGAAGATTCAAGATATATTACACGATTCAAACTGGCAAACAGAAGAGGCAGAAAAACGTTTGAATAATCTTAAGAAAAGGCCAAATGACGAATCCGTAAAAAACAAAAAAAAGAAACGCAGAAAAATTGATCGTGATGAAGATGTGGACATTGATTCGGACGAGAAAGATTATAAGAACAGAATATTCGATAGGTGCGATATAACAGACAGAGAAAAATGATCCTAATCTTGTGAATCCTAGTTCTATTCATTTCTCATAATTTTTTTGTATTCCTAGTGACGATGATTCGGACGTCGAGGTATCCAATGATTTAACTCCAGAAAAAAAAGGTGTTCTTGAATTCATACAGAATGCAAGTAATACAGAATTACTTTTGATGTCTCACTGCACGCAGAAAAGAGCCACTGCTATTATGAAGGCTCGTCCGTTTGAAGGGTGGAGAGATTTAGTTGAAAAATTCCAAAATTTTAAATATTTAGATACTGAACTTTTGAATTCTGCTCAGGTTTGTTCTTATCGATCTAGAAACATATTTCCATATTCATGAAAACTGAGGAGTTGAAATATATGTATATTCCTAAGGAAACTGGAGAATAATACAGTGTTCCCAATTATATTACAGGCGCTTTTGGCAACACGGCATGTGATGGAGGTCTTGATGAAAAAATGTCTCCGACTATCCTCAAATATGGAAAGAGCTATTGCAGCGGGAGCAACAAACGTTAGACAACAACCTGTGGGAATAACGCCTGGCCTCAAGTTAGCTCCTTATCAAATGGTCGGCCTGAACTGGCTCGCTGTACTACATGCACAAAATGTTAATGGCATATTGGCTGATGAAATGGGACTCGGAAAAACTGTTCAAGTCATCGCATTCCTCACCTATCTGAAAGAAGCTGGTTTAACCGTCGAAGGCGCCGGTCCTCATATTATTGTCGTTCCTAGCTCAACTATGGGTGAGTATGTTCACTTTCTTTTCACTCTCTGGAAGAGATTTAGGTAATTTATTGATAAAAATGATAAAGAGAAGTAATATGAATAAATTAATCAATCAAATTGTATTGCAATACCAAATAAATACTGAAAAAACGTTTTTTATGGATAATTTTTCTGTTATTTCTTAACAGAAAACTGGAGTAACGAATTGGAGCGTTGGTCTCCAGGATTAAATGTAGTTAGATACTATGGATCGCAAGATGAGAGAAAAGAAATGCGAATGGGTTGGCGGGTCGGAGATTTGGAAGATGTTGACATAATAATAACGACTTATAATCTCGTTAGTAGTACGCCAGAGGAACGGAGGCTTTTTAGAGTGATGCCAATACAGTATGTAGTCTTTGACGAGGCTCATATGCTGAAAAATATGTCAACAATTAGATATGAGAACCTCGTTAGAATCAATGTAAGAATAATGTTCCATATACGTTTTTTAATGGTTGTAAACACTGGGAATGAAATATTAATAGTAACTAGTCCCTGCGCCTCATTCTATTTTGTATATTTTTAGGCAAAGCATAGAATCCTTCTTACTGGTACCCCCCTACAAAATAATTTACTAGAACTAATGTCACTCTTGATATTCGTCATGCCGTCAATGTTTGCGGGTAAACATGCAGAGCTTAAGAGTTTATTTTCAAAAAATACGGTAAGTATCTCATCATTGTTGAAAATAAACCTATAAATTTGTCCATAATTTATAAGAATTTAATTTATCGATGAAGAATTGGATTAAAAACAAAACGTTCATACGTTATTATTGTATCGCAGAAATTAGCGGCTGAAAAAAGCGGTATGGAACAGCCAGCGTTCGAGAGAGAACAAGTTTCAAACGCCAAACAAATAATGAAACCGTTTATACTGCGTCGTTTAAAGTCTGAAGTGCTAAGAGATTTACCGACAAAAACTGAAAAGGTGATTAGATGTTCTTTAGAAAAGACGCAGTATAAAATGTACCAGAATTTAGTTGCCGAATTCACTGCCGAAGCTGATGCAAATAAAGAAGTTAATGGGACTGGTATGATGATGCAGTTAAGGAAGCTCGCTAATCATACGTTACTTGTTAGAGATTATTACGACGAAGATAAGCTGAAGGTTTTTCTTTATTTTATTAGTTTTTATGTTTCCTATTTCTATTTTTGAAGAAAGTTCTTGAGGGTAATGAAATTTTGTTATTCATTTTTTAAGATGATGTCAAAGAAGTTAGCCAGGGATCCAACTTACAAACAAAAGAATCCTGATTATGTGTTTGAGGATTTATTGTGGAGGTCTGACTACCAAATAAACAAACTTACAAAAACTCATAGATGTTTAGACGGCCAAAGCCTGCCTAAAGAACTTATACCTAAATCAGGAAAATTACAAAAATTCGATGAAATTTTACCACAACTGAAAAATGAGGGGCATAGGGTCTTAATATTCAGCCAGTTTACAATGGTTTTAGATATTTTAGAAGAATATTTGAATATTCGCGGACACAAGTTCTCAAGGTGGGTAAAATGTCCTCTAAATTCGTTCAAATATTTCTACACTATATTCATTTACCAATAATAATGCTCTGCAAACTTCTTAAATTTCGTATCATAAATAAATTGTTGTATAACAACAGATTAGATGGTCAGACGCCAGTGCCGGAGAGGCAGCTTTTAATAGACGAATTTACACGAGATCCAAGTATATTTGTATTTTTATTATCAACGAGGGCTGGAGGATTAGGAATCAACTTAACATCAGCCGATACTGTGATAATTCACGATCTCGATTTTAATCCATACAACGATAAGCAGGCCGAAGATCGATGTCACAGAGTAGGTCAAACAAGGTGAGAAAGGAAGAAAAAATAATAAATAAATAACAGTATATGTTTATAATTGAAGATTAGAAATTGAGAAATGAACCACATCCACATCATATCAATGGTAAATTTATATATCGTCATTACAACTTACAGACCGGTATCTATAATCAGATTTATCTCTGAAAATACGATAGAAGAAGGAATGTATGAAATGGCACAAGGAAAGCTTAATTTAGAACAACAAGTAACAAACAACGAAGGTATGTACCTGACTGGAGAAATTGATCAATCTTTCCTCAAAGATTTTATAATATAATGTTATGAATTGAATTTAAAAGAATATGCATATCATGAGGTAGGAATCAAAAACTTTATTGAAACAGGAAAAAATTAGTTCTGATGTCCGTATTCTTCACTTAGTTCTTATTCATCATATACCGTTCTAGTTTATTCTATTTTATAATATCCCGCTAGTTTTCACATCATTGTTGTTAAATGTTTTCAGAGAATGAGAATGCAGACAAGAAAAGTGTATTGAAATTATTACAAAAAGCATTGGGACTGGATCCAGCTATTAAACCTCTTACTCTTTCGTCAATGAAATCAACAAACGGAACTCTACAACGATCGAGTATAGACGAATAACGCATAATAATAACAATAATAATGATAATAATATTGAGTAGATTAAGAATCATATTTAATTAATCAATCTGTCTATACTATAATAAATTTACAGAGCAGGCATCTATTTGAAACAATACGAGAATGTAATCGATGCATGTATAATGTGTGTTCGTAATAATGTCTGCTTCATCTTTCTTATTTTTTCCTTTACTATAAATATTACCTAATTAAGTATTCTATTATATTTTTATCATTTTATCGCTGATTTCATCTTAACTTAATTTAATTTTTTTGTTTTCTACACAAATAAAACGAAACATATTTGCATTTGAATTGCATTTATTTATTTCCCACAAGTTTTTATTAATTGACGATCATATCCCTAGAATTCGATCTAAAATTACACAAAATATGGATATCTTTGAGTAGAAAAACTTGACATTTAAAATTTGGTTGCAAAAACCATGATACCTCAATTTGAATTCGAAACAGGTTGCGATCCAGGTTTTTTCCTATCCTCCAGAATTTAGGATATCGAATCTTTCGTTCAAGGTATCGAATTATTCCCTAATTAGTAGGAGAAGAAAAAATCATTATGATTCTTTTTGCTCCAAAAGATTTGAAAGGAAGGTATGTATTGTTGAACGGGAGATAAATCATACAACACGTGTTTCCCCGCAATATCAACTCGCGCAATCGCAATAGATGGCGGGACAATCTGAAATCAGCTGATAATTGGCTAAGGTCGGAAGTGGGAGTAACAAGATGATTCACGCATTTGACAGTGGTTGAATCCAACTCTCACAGTTGACTTTTCCGTGATCGGGGGATACTTGGTATCGTCCGCGCGACTCATTATTGAAAACGTACTGTGATTCTAACGGTCTATTGTCCTATCATTATATTCATAGAAATTTCCTTCTTTGTTCTCCATTGTTTGCTTATCAATCTCTTATGTCAGTCTGACTCTAACCGCGCTTTGTGTCACGCTTCCATAATAACCGCCGTCATCTCGGTTGTATCTCCGTGAAGGATAAAATTGACTGACTACACAACTATACGAGACTTTTATCACCAGCTAGTTTATCTCACTTCAGATTACGTCAAATCTGAACCTGAACGTGACAAGATGTAACTATTATCACATCATGCAACAATAAAATTGCCATCGCTGATTTGCTCGCAATATACCTTTGATAATAACCTATCGATCTATAGCTATCACAGCTGTGTTTACCTACGATCTTGTACTGTGTAGATTGAAATCGAAATTACACTTAAAATTGTCTCGATAACATGGAGGTTTTGGACCCTACTTTGTCCAGAGATAATCAACCACTATTTCTAAATGATGAACCGGCTGAAAAAGGTCAGTTACAATGAATAACCAATTAATTTTGAATGAAAAACAATATGATTTCAATACTGATATCAGCTATGTTTTTTTCCTTCCTTATACTTTTTCATAATGCTCCGTATTGTTATACAAATTATGTATCATACATTCTCACTTTGTTTTCTTTTTTCTCATCTCGTTTCCCTCACATATTTTTGTATCCGCGTAGTTTATCGAAATATTATTATATCATGAGCACCATTCCGCAATATTCGCGCTACTTTCCAACTACTAGAACTAATAACAATCATAATCATAATTACGCAAGGCATAACAAAGAGATAAAAGAGTAAAGAAATTGAAATAAGGTAGTTATAAAAGATATTATGATCTATTCTCTATTTGTGGGCGTTCATTAATTATTTATCAGCTCTCTGTGATACCGCACGTATGTATACCTATACTGTACTTTGACAGACAGCAATTATACACGATATCAAGTTTTTTACGGTAGTTTTGCGAGTATTCATCATTGGTATACAAAACAAATTCAATGTTTAAACAACAGCTTTATCATCAACGAAAAACTTCTGTTTCATGCAATGCGTCACGCATATCCGTTTCAAGATAGAATTTCATACTTACATATGATATTCTGATATGCTCACATATCAAAAATAAGACAATAGATAAGAGTAAATCACGTTTCGACTGTTAATTTTTTATCTCAATATAATTCTTCCAATTTTTTCATGATAAAAAGAGAAGATGGGAAATAAACATTTAATAATGAGTCGCGATTGGAATAAAATCTCTCCAGTTCATAAGTTGATCTACTAATAATTAAGAGTTATCATTTATAAAATACGTGGATCAATGATCTACAGTCCACGGTTGGAAGAATATTCATGCAATGAACTTATATGTGTACATATAAATGAGACACAGAGATGATTGATGAAGTCAAATTATAAACATTAACAATATTCTGCTTGCTCCATTCAATTTGTAGAAGGTCATGGTAGAAAGTTGAGAATTTACAAATAATTGAATCAAAAGAAGAAGCACAATGCGTAGAATAAAGATACGACAATATCAAATGAGGAAAGGCAAAATTATGCTTCAGATAAAACTTGTTTACCATTACGAGAGTTGTATAGATTCCCTCTTGAAACTTCTGAAACTGGCAATGAAATATCTTGTTTTTACCAATTCAAGTTCCTCAAAATCATCATGGACAGCTTCTTGAAGATTCAAGATCATGTGTCAAGGCGAGATATACTTTCGGTTTCATGGGTTTTCTTGGATTTGCATTAGTCTACGCAATGAGGGTGAATTTATCCATAGCTATAGTCTCTATGGTAAATCAAACGCACGTGAACGACGATAACTCCACCGACAATGATAACTCTACCGACATTTGTCCAGATACCAATGATTATAAGAATGGTACATTTGTGCCGGTAAGAAGTTCACATATCTAATTCGTTGCTAATTACGTCAAGATTTCCAACTCTGCGATCGAAGACATGAATTGATTTGACAAAACACACGATTTCAGAGCCCTGGAGAATTCAACTGGGATGAAAGAACCCAGGGTATAATACTGGGCGCTTTTTTCTTCGGATATGTCACCACTAACATACCTGGAGGTAGAATGGCCGAGAAATATGGAGGAAAGTTGATTTATGGATTAGGAGTTTTCTTGACCGGAGTTTTGACCATTATTAGTCCATTCGCCGCCTATTGGGGACTCATTCCTTTCGTCGCTATTCGTGTGGCCGAAGGTATCACGGAGGTAGGGAGGGATTCCTGACAGAAAATATCAGTTTTCGAGTTTCAGTCCTTCTTTTTTTTGTTCTTCAATGAGCAAAAACATTTTTCCAAACTCCTGGGATTGGATTATTGTTAATTTAGTCCATTAGCATCATTGTTTGTTACATTTGTTGTATCTTTCAGGGCGTAACTTTCCCCGCCATGCATAGTATGCTGGCACATTGGGTTCCTCCGTTAGAAAGGAGTAAATTTGCTGCTGCAGTGTATGCAGGTAAAAATACATCAGAGGAGTCGAGAATCAAAATTGCTCTTGATCCTGCCTTTCTTGTTAGTTGATATCCTTAATGTCTTCGACGCTAAATAACAATTTCATATTTTTTTATTTTTATTCGTAAAATTTACAGGAGCGAATTTTGGGACGGTGATATCATTGCCAGTTAGCGGTTGGCTCTGTTCGTTAGAACTTTGGGGCGGTTGGCCTCTGGCTTTCTATTTATTTGGAGGATTGGGTGTAGTGTGGTATATTTTCTGGTTGATATTTGTATTCGATACACCGGCGCAGCACACCAGAATCGATCCTCAAGAAAGAGCATATATAGAGGCATTGGTTGAACCAAAGCACGAGGTATATCGATCACTCAATTTCCTCTCCTTTACTCGATTCGATTTGTTTTCCTTCAAATTTCATGATCTCGATATAATTTTCCTCATCTCTAGGGTGAAGACCCCGGCCTTCCTTGGGCAGCTGTATTCACTTCATTGCCCATGTGGGCAATCACAATTACTCAGTGCGGACAGTCCTGGGCGTTTTATACTCTACTCACAGAACTTCCATCTTATATGGATAAGATTTTACATCTTAACGTTCAAACGGTATGAAAACACTTCTTTCTAAGAACAAAGAAAAACAAAAATTGAATCTTCAGAACTTGCTAGAAGAGCTGTTTCAAAGAATTCTGAAAACTGGAAAAATACAATCTCCAAAGATTACAATATTGAAAAAGATCAGAAAATAACAAAGAAGAAACTTTGATACTTAAACTTCATTGACAAATTATCATTGCAGGATGCAGTGCTATCGATGTTGCCATATTTGAGCGCATGGGTAGTTGGTATAGGTGTATCAGTGCTAGCTGATGCTCTTTTATCTAGAGGCACCTTATCACCTCTCAATTCCTTCAAATTTTGGAACACAATTGGTTCTTTGGGACCAAGTTTGAGTTTCCTGGGTGCGATATGGGCCGGTTGCGACAGAGATATTGTACTTGTAATGTTAGCCGGCCTCGGTTCTCTACAGGGAGCAGTTTACGCGGGGAATCAAATGAACCACATCGCCCTTGCTCCTCGCTACGCTGGAACATTATATGGTATAAGCAACGCGGCGTCAAATATTTGCGGATTTTTGGCTCCCTTTGTCGTGGGTTTAATCGTTCAAGGACACGTAAGAATCAACATTATTGAATCGTTTGATAGTTGTGTAATTTGTTCATTTTCATTTTCATAATGATTCAATTTTCGTCTTTTTTGTTCTGTGCAGGAAACTTTGGCCCGTTGGCATACTGTCTTTTGGCTTGCGGCAGGAATAAACATGGGAACGAATTTCTTTTATCTATTATTTGCCTCGGCTAGTGAACAGCCATGGAGTAAAGGATAGAGTATTATAAACTGAATGAAATATTGAGGAATAATGATTCGTTCTTCAATCTGGTGCACAACTAGACATTTTCAGTCTTAATTCTCAGTTTTATAATATCTCTACAATTCAGATTCAATATTAGACAATTTTATGTAATACGTGTATGTATATAGAGAAAAAGTATTAGTTTTGAGTTTTTTTGAAAGCTGGTGCTAAGCTCAAGCTTGGTGGCCTTAGTTAGATTAATTTATTAGACTATACGAGATATAAGAGACGTGCAGGATTTAGGTGTACTACATCGTACAAACATTTATGATGCAAGAGAAAGTTTTTAAATTAAAATATCGATCTCGATTTGGAATATAATTTAATATGTTTGTCTCTCTATTGAATCGCATTGTAATTTGGTGCATAACACATAAATTTGCAGTGGTGATAAATTTATATGAATTAACGAGCTCAAAAAATTGACTAAATGGAAGGAAATATCTATGATTATATATTGAGATCTGCATCGCACTAATAATTTTCATATTTGTAGCTATGTAATTTATGATCTATTGGTGCTACAACAAAAGATTATTTTCGTCATCATTTTTTTTGTTTTTTTTCTCCATAATTATGAATTATAATACTTTTTAATGAATATTATCAACATGCATGACAATACAAAACATTCCAATCAATGTAATAGAATACTGTCTTCTTATTCTTCGCTGTACTTCAATTCCATAGGAAAAAGTAATTCAATTGAATCACTGATCTGACTCTGGTAACATAAGATAAAATGAGATATATTCTTTATTTATTTCTAATAACAAAACAAGTATAAATGGTACACTACTATACGCAGGAGATCAGTTTCGTTACTATAGTTTAATGAAAAAAAAAGTAAACCGAAGTAAATAAATATAAATTTCGTCCATTAAAGACGCTCCACTTTGTTGTTTAGCTCTCCCAGCTTAGACCGAGAACAGCACAACCCTGTCGCAGTACGTTGAGATACAGAATACTAGAAAATAATTATCAAAGCATTGGCTAGCTCGTGTTCAAATCCTCTTTCTTCTTAGCAGTGAGTTCAAATATCATATCGCGCATTCTACTCAAGTCGGAAAGTTCTCCTTTCATCCTAGCTATCGCAGCTTCTCTTTCAGCGAGAGTTTTATCTCTGATACGACACTGCTCTGTTTGTTCTTGTACTTCTTGTTTCAATGCCAATATCTCGTTTTGATTAGAAATGATCTCTTTGTTCTTTTCTTCGATTGTCTAAAAAAAAGAACATAAAAAAAAGTAAGAAAATTCAACAGCGGTGAAGAGAAAAACTAAATTTGTAAAGATTATCACCTGTTTTTGTCTGGATGATCCTTCTTCCATTTTTCTCAAAAGTCTGCTCAGCTCATTCATTTTTGTTGTAAGTTCTTGGACTTTACTTTCACTAGCTGTACCCTTATTCACCAATTCTTCAATCTTTGCTGCGTTTGACTGAAGTTCGATTGTATACCTTGTGAGGGTTGAGTTCAGCTCATCGATCGTAGCTGATTTATCTGTAACTATTTTTTTCAATCCTCGTATTTCCTGCACGCGGCAGAAAAAATATAAGCAGGATTTACATTATCAAATTAATTTCCGAACAAAAAAAATTTTGTTTGTTATTGGAATTTATTCAAAAAGTATAAACTTCCAGATTTTCTCCAATTTCAATACACACCTGTACTTGAGTTGTATGTGTTCTGCTCGCTTTCGCCTCTGAATCTCTCAATTTTACAGCCAAAGCTTGCCTCTCGCCTTGACTTCCTTCAAGGCATTGTTGTGTGTAAAATAAAAGTTGACGAAGTCGGCTAGTCTCAGCTACTACCTGGGCTAATCTATGCTGTAAACTTGTCGCGTGACTGCTAGCAGCTTCTAAACTCGCTTGCGTCGCTCTTTCAGCATGCCTCATTGTCGCAAGCTGTTGAATAGGTGAAAAAGATTTAAAAAAAAGCGTTAAAACAGAAGAGAAACAATGAATTATTTCATTAAAAATTGATTCGCTTGCAGAGTGAAGACTCAGACATACTTTGTATTCATAAAGTTCCATAACAGCAGACGTCGTAATATCCTGGATTTGGTTATTTTCAAAAGCCTGTTCAAGCTTTGTGATGAATACATTCAAGCGTTCTTCTTGCGCCAAAGAAAATAGCGGTGTGAGCATTTCTCCAGAATGTCCATTACTGATGGTATTTCGATCCCTTGATGATTGATTGTGCCCAGTTCCGTTCTGAACTAATAAAAGCGGTTCCAATTCGTTCATAGATCGAGCTACTGCTGAAACACTGAATTTAATATTACGAATTTACTATAAATCAGAGTTAGAAATATATAAGACTGCAAACACGACAATATCAACTGAAACACAAAGGACCGTATACCAGTCTTGAGGAAATCCAACGGACGATGACATTAGCTGCAAGACTCTTTGTTTAACTTCTATGTCTCCAGAGTATAAGGCGTGCGCCATTACAACTTGAATTTGCCTTTTTCGAAGTAATTCAGAGTAAAGAGTGAGCCAGTTAGAATCATGGGCTGCGAGATCAGCCGTCAAAGAAAGTGCATGTATATTTAACGTGGTCGCTGGATCCTGTTGAAAAAGAAATGAATACAAATTTTTCATAATTTCCAACTGTTGTCGAAACTTTCTACATATGAACAACTACTCATTTCTTACTTGGAACAAATTTGCTGGTGCATTTTCGCTTGTGGAGGTGTCTGTCTGGTCTAAAATGGGGGCAAGAATTTGGCGCATAGTTTGGTCGCTGAAAATATGCATAACTTTAGGCCTGAGAGAATTGATCCTCACTATTTCTTGCAATAATTGTAAAAACTCAGTTAATTTAGCCTGAGATTCTGCGCTCTGTGAACTCTCGCCATCATCCATTTTAGACTCAGTGTCCAAGACGAGCATCAGAACTGAGATATCAAGCTCGTTTAATATCTCGAGAGATCCTTTCGTGCGCCTTATGTCAGTGACTACTGTCCTTATCAAGCTTAAAGCCTTTGGACAAACCTGAAAACGGGAACGAGACAAATGAACAGACTCTTCTCCACTCAAAATTCAACATAAACTATTCCTCTCTGTCGTCTTACTTGTTCCACTGGAACCCAATTCATGGCGCCTTTTATGCAACTCGAATAAAGAGGCGCTAGAGACGGAAGCTGAAGTCTGACCAAAGAACTAAGAAATTCCATCATGAGTCCGACACACTCTGGGTCAGAGTCTGCTTCTAATGTACATAAAATATTTTCGACGCTCACAGAATAGCTGAAACAATTGAAGTGCTTGATTACTGCCATAGTTTCTTGCATTAGTTGAGAAAATGATTTGGGAAAATGAACGATCTCGAATAATCTACCTGGGATAAGTAATAAGCGCAGTTCTAGATTGTTCATTCTGAATAACGTCGTCGAAAAAGTCAACAGTGTGCCTTAAAAGCGGAGCATCTTTGTGTTTGAGGGCTCTTACAATGCTGGTAAAAGTAACTTCGGCAAAATCTACGATTGCCGTATCAGATATTTTACTGTTCACATGCTCAAGTATTATGAGCAATTTACAGCATTGTACTCTGGTGTTCATACTGTAGCATTGTACTTTGACCAACGTTCTGATGAATGATTTTGTATCTACTGTACGCATCAGCGTGTATATTGCGTGTAGATTTTTATAGCATAAATTCACTAACACTCCCAGTGACAATGCCACTACATCTTCTTCCGTAGAATTTGAAACCCATTGAGTTAAAGTCGATATTAAATATGGCAAATGTGCTTCTTGCCATGATATTCTTACTCCGTATGTTAGCTCTTGCAAAAGCTGTAAAACTCGGATTCTTTTTTCTGCTGTCAAATTTGCCTGGAAGTTAAAATATTCTTGTTTAGTAATTAGACTATGGAATATCCGGAATTGTAATTTTTGAGGCTGGTCACTTCCTTGATAGTGAACCTAACTAATAAGGCAAAAAAGGTACATTTTTTTAACGAAAAAAGTATCTACAAGTTTAGAGACTGGAACAAAATTAGTATAAGAGTCTTAAATCATGAAACCAGCCCCTGAGAATAACGAGATGGCCCCACAAACCTCTAGAAGTCTGTTTAAAATAGGAGTAAACTTATAAGTATGTATAAGAGCATTTCTGGCTGCAGTGTTCTTGCAAGCATGTTGAAGGACAGCTAAAGCGCTCCAAATCAGGGTAGACCTTGAAGCAAGGGAATTCATTAGCTCATGTAAACTAACATAGAATTCTGCCGCTATGCTGGAGCCTGGATCAAACAGACTCAAGTCCAGCGATGCTCCTATAGTCTGTGCAAATGCGAATCGGGAAGAAATTTGTATGTTTAGAAGTTTCATATTTTGCTGTAAAAGTGTTGAAACTATGAGATGTTTGTGAAAGAAAGTATCCAAAAATAACATAGCATCATACCCCGAGATTGGTCTGCAAAACGGATGCTGTAGTTTCGCTAGGATGTTTGGAATATTCAAGAGCAGCTTGGATGAAAGATTTCATAGCTTTGTGCTTCTCCATATTTATGATAATAAAAATCAAAAATTGTCGTCACGTTTAGGTTCAAATAAGATATTTTTGTATCTTATATCTTTTATTTATGACGTTGATAAACTACACTGATGTAAACATACACACGTTCACTGCTGCGGTATCAAAACACGAAGGAGAGCCCGAAAACGAAGGGAATAAAATTATTATTATTCGGCGGTTTGAAAAGAAATGCTTGTCGAGATCTTTCTTTATCGCATAACGTTAATACTCGCCAGGAAATCGTCAATGCTGATAAAATTGATTTAGAAAATTTTAAGGCCGGTTACTGCATACTAACTTCCATTTTTAAATACGGATTTCAAACGTTTTTGTTCCTGTCACATGCTGTGTAGGGGGCGGGCGCCGCCGCCAAGACGCTGACGAGTGGCACAGCCTACGGCGGTAATTGGTACTACGGTTCGAAAATCCAGCTTACGAGATGTGCGGCCCATAATCAAAAATTCTGCTACGAATTAGAATTCAACATCTCTGGGATTCAGAATCTGATATAACGACGACGAAATTTCACATCAATATTGGCGCCATAGTCTATACGGTTTGATAATTGATATACATTTGCAAAGAAAAAAACAGATTTGACTCATTGTTAGTAGTTCATTATAATATTATACATAGAAAGTATGAAAAGCGTCGTCAATCAGCGGAATTATTACACAATATAGGTATACTAGTATTTGACATCAGTATATTTGCGTTCTTTATTTATAACAATTTTTTCAAGATCTCCAGGGTTCGCAGGCTGAGAATTTTCTATTTAGGGATAATTTCTAAAGTTTATAATAATTTAGAGCTCGTAAAATAAAATTTCTAATGATACATTTTTTGCAGGTTCACGATTGAGTACAATTGTCCAAGAAGATGATTTCCTGCAAAAACTGCAAAGCAATCACTCATAATCAGCAACAAGCGTAATTCACTACCGCTGAGACTACTGTAAGTTCCTTACGGTAATTTCAACGCAGCCGGAGGATCCCGAATTATCGGCTATTGCATTCATATAAACAATTATATTACTGATTCATAAACCGTCATCCCGAGGGAATGAATAGATTCGCATGAATCAAAGCCACGGAGCGTATTCTTTGAGAAACTTCATGGCAAATTCGAGACCAAGAAAACAGGCTGCGTTAGCCGGAAATGCACGCAGCATCACGGGTATAACTCCGCGGTATAAGGCGAGGAATCCCTCGTCGCGGAGGAGGACAGGAAGTACAGATCTCACACCACGAGGATATGTTCCATCCGGAGCTGTTTGGAGTCGTGACTTTATCACGTCGGCGGGCATACCAACCAACCAATTTGCAATACCAGCGGCACCCCCGGCTACCATAGACTGCCATACAGCATCCTATATGAATTTTTTTCTCTCATAGCGTTATATATCGTAATCCCATTCTATTCAAACGAAATAACTTTGCCGGATGATACATTTCGTTCAGTTGCATGAATCGGCTCTGTACCTTCGAACCAGAAATGCTTTTAAACTTCCGCATCAGCACTTCGTACGTGCAGAAGTACATTCCAGCGGCAGGAACGTCGCGTAAAAGAGTTGCGCATGTACCAACATATATATTTCGAATGCCTCCCTCCTTCCAAAGCTTTACAGCACAATCGAGAAATCCATTATACTTCTTGTTGCCTTCGGTCTTCATATTTGGTGAGGAGAATAAACTTATTACTATAATATTCAGATAACAGAATAACACACTTAGTAGAATTTAATCATATCCACGTGTGTTAGGTATATATACGATTGAGAATATACGTGTACCTGCATTTGAAGCAAACACTTGATTCTTTCTCCCGGAGCCATAACGAACGACGTACACATACCACTGAAGGCTCCAGCAAGGAACTGCTGCATGTCAGTTAGTCTTTCTTGTTCGGGTTTAGCGACAATTTTCTTTCCCAAACCAAACCCAAAGAAACTGATGGCAAATATCGGGGTGATAGCTACTAGAGGAGCTGTAACGCCCTATGAACATTTTTTCGATAATCATAAAATTTGCTGATATTTATCATCGCGTTTTATACTTTGTATAAACCGAGCGGTCCTTCTCTGGTAACAATTTTTTTCAATGCATCCCAAGTCCCTGAATATTCTCCAGGCATTGTTTGTAAACGAACTTTTATCGTGTCTAATGGATGGCCAGTAATCACTGTACATATTCCTCCAAATCCACCAGCTGTTGACAAAATGAGTTACAGTTTCTACTCGGTACTCCTATCTTTATGAGTACAAATGTCAATACTGAAGATCCGTATTTGCATGGTTCGAAATTTCTATAGGATCGAACTTGCAGAAATCCAGCTGAAATTCTAACCATCCATGTGGATTTGTAAAGAAATGTTCACCGAGGATATGCATACATGTTATTATGTATTAGAGGTGGCGGGGCAATAAAAGAAAAACAATCATAAAGAATATATTCATTATATTTATATTCAATTCTATATGAATGAGTAATGTGATAAGACATTTGTATATATAGGGCCGCAAGTAACAGATTCTAAACCGTTCGTGCAAGTCGTATCCCAAATTGATTACACCAACTAACCACTTCTCCGAAAAGTGATGCAATCCGTTCATAAGCCGCTGAACAAAGGAACCGTATGTTCATATACCACATAATACATGTTGTATTCGAATGGACTGTAGCACTCGCGCGACCATAAAATGGGAATAAGTCATACTCGAATATGAGTGTAATGTAGACATCGTCGTCGCATGTGAAATCCAAAGTCTGAACTTATAACGACCGTTTCGTTCTACATAAATTAACTAGTGCAGTTACCCAAGAGATATTTCAGGGGGCTCTGTTCCTGCGACATGACAGTTATCCTTCACCTTCTCAGTATCCGTGGAGCCGCATGTCAAAACAGAGTATTATCATCGCGTCGTCGGTTATTCTTTATTTATGTTCAAATCAGTTGCGCGAATCCGTAGAATCCCTTGGTCAGCGCTCAAATATGATTCTAATTTGAGTTTCGCGGGTCGTGGCCCGTAAGTTTTACGTATTTTACACTTTTCTAATTAAAACGTGGACATTAATACCACATTATTTTTGGTATTGACTGACTTTTAACCGACATGTCGCGAGGATTAACTGTATGTATACCTACGTCGGAGAAATATAAATCGTGAAGAAATATATGAGAATCTCGTGAAACAATGTATCATCAGGATTGCCATACCAGGCAAGGCGTCTAATGAATAGACAATAGTTAGCTGTGTTCATACCGCACGTTCGTGCGTGGAAAGTGGGAACAATGTTTATCTGCATATCAGCATCTTAATCATCACAACAAGACTCGAGATTGTTCAGCGATGTAGAATTCATTTCCGAATATCCCGAGATTCCGAAACCGTACCGGCGAACACCGCACGACAGCAAGCAATGTCACATCCTACGCAATGCGCATACATATCCTAATGAGTTTTAATATGCAAGAAGCGAAGAAACCCGAAAATAACCGAAGGGAACCGAATGCAAAACCCTCCCCCATTTCAGGTTGAGCTGTATCTAGGCATAGTTCCCTCATGCAACAGGAGGTTTGCTTGGTTTGCTTTTTTATATGCATGACCACTGATATCGGTGCGCATGGCACCAAGTGTGGCAAGTGTGACGTTCATTTGCCCATAACTCCGCGTGTCAGCGTCTTGCATTAATTGTCTGTGTTAATAAAACTAATATTCAGATCGGCGGGTAAGTAGGGAGCATTGAGTGAGTGTATTAGTTTTGGGTTGGAATGCGGTGTTGAAGTAAAGGAATGATTGTGACAAGTCCACTCAACTCAATTTCGCGATGGTTCAAAGCATACAGAATGAAAATGTAAACAAAGCCATGAGGAGCAGACGCCCGGGTGACCAATAATAAACCGACCCACGAGGTGATGTAGTTGCGACGCCGTGAAGTGTGCGTTAAATCGCGTTAGAAACGGAAAAACAATCGGTAGTACCGGCAAATAATACGAAAAAAAAAAAAACAGCGGCGCCTACATAGCCCCCATGTCAGTTTGTTATCGCTCATCAAACGTACAAGATAGTCATCGTTCGTCGTAGATTTAGCTATTTTATGAAAGAAAATGAAAAAAGGGTCGAAACTAGCATTTGACAATATTCTCCTAAAGCAGTGGCTCATCAAGGTTGGGAAGGAACGTCGGCAAGCATTTTTCGCGAAGGTTTGTTATCATAATATGTAAAAGCGCAGGATAACGTCGTACTGGAAATTCGTACTTGCAGTTGTATGTGTGTTCGGCTATTAACGTTTCACACCCGAAGCCTCTGTCGCTCAATTTTTCGCATTTCATTAAAAAAACAAAAAATGCACTGTGTATATCGACATATTTATAGATCAGCACGTGCAACAGGTAGTATAAACCGTTTGGGGTGAATAGGGTAATAAATTTCACAACACAAAGTAAACTGCTGGAAACGCAGGTAGAAAGTTTGGGGAACGTAACGCAACTACCAGACATTTTTCAAATTTATCTTTCAAGAGGTGAGAATTTTTTTTGCTCAAGAATTCGAAGCTTTCACGGCAGTCGAAAAATACGGCAGGGCGAGAGACATGCTGGAATTTCGTTTTCAAGTTCTCAACGCCGGCTATCACTCTTGCTTCAAGTGTTATAGACTATAGGTATAGTGTTATATAGGGTAATTTACGAAGATCCTGGTCAGCAGGGATCAGTTGGAAATTGGAATCCAAAGCATGCAATTTACGACCCGGAAGCGTCGTCAAAAAATTGTACACCCAATTACGCTTCTCTTTTTCATTTGCTTTGTCCTTCATTTCTATACATTATATTCCGAGGGGTTTTGAAAGTATTGTGTATATAAGCTATAACAATATATTCGTGAGTGAAAAGTTTG
This sequence comes from Phymatocera aterrima, assembly GCA_963170745.1. Classification (NCBI taxonomy): domain Eukaryota; kingdom Metazoa; phylum Arthropoda; class Insecta; order Hymenoptera; family Tenthredinidae; genus Phymatocera; species Phymatocera aterrima. The sequence continues at coordinate 17,237,649 of OY720663.1, read as the reverse complement.
TTGTAAACGCGATTAAAAACGAAAAGCGAAGATCTGAAAGAAACATGAAATTATGACCACATATACCTATATAGAATGTTTGTCTCGTACAGAAGCGTCTGGATATCAATTTCAATTATTATACACCCGCGTGTAGAGTGCGATTATACTGATATATATAGTTACTACGCTCATTGCTGATATCGTGAAATGTGAGACGAGTTCTGGGTATATCCTTCAGTTTGTTCTTCAATCCCTTCGATTCTACCTCTCGGTTTCTACTTATGCTCGTTCTCTCAGCAACTGTTCTGTCATTCATCCGCACATACAATGTTGGTGATATTCCTGCAGCATGGCCCCCACTTACTTCTGTTAAATTCCAGGCGTCGCGGTGTATTTTACTCCCCGTGTCTCATTCGCGGTTTGACTGTATAGCGTATGATATTATTTTCAGTTTAGGGCGGATCTCGCACGGCTCGGACTCTCTAGGTTCGCGTGGCGAAAGGGACTCTTGCAGTTATTTTCCCAACCGTTTGTCCGGATAATTCGGGTGGCCACAACGCAGGTATGTTCCAGTATCAGTTCTACGTTATATATATTTTAGTCCTTTTTCGAATTCTTCCTTCGAATAAGTCGATTGGGACTTTCTTCCTTTGAAGGTTATTTTTATTTTTCAGTTTTGCCATAATAATGATATTTATTATTATTGTTATTGAATATATTATTCAGATCCGTGCGTCTAGTATAATAATGTGTACCGATTTTTAAATCCAGAGTAGTACCTGGAATCGTATGAAAATCATTACAATCATTATCCTGCGGGGATTGAATTCATTCAATTCATCTCTTCAATTCCCTTTATCTCAATTGTGGACGCGGACGGAAATACGGTTTCCTGATAAACATATTGTGGTTTGCTAGAGAGCATCTGACACAATAAAACTACGACGTCATTGCACTCAGATATTGGGTGAATTTATATGTATGGAAAGGAAATATATATAAAACTATATAAAACTCGTCTCCGTTTCATCTCTAATTTAATCAAATTCGGTTTCAATTTATTACTATTGGGCTTTCATCTGAAACTTCTGAATCTATGAACCCGAATTCGTTTCTTTGGGAAATGTTTCTAACTATAAACCAAGCTATGTTTTGATTCAAGTTTAAAGTACTATGAATAATAATTGCAGACAATCAGAAGGGGACTTATGAAGGGTCCAAAGTCAAGAAACAAAGAAACTCAAGCATCAAAAGATGATAACAATAACATCGATCTTGTGGGCCGAACATTTGACCAGTTAAGTTTTTTGCCTGCTAAAGAGCACAGGAAAAATTATAAAGAAAAGCTCACAAAGGTGGTAGATATTGTTGCGAGCTCAGAGTGCAGCGCTTCTGGTGCTGTGTCTGCGATAAGACACTCTCTGACGGTCAAATTGAAAAAAGTAGGAACGACACGAGAATCAGAAGATAGATATTCTGTTGGATCAGAAAAAAATACTAAAGATCGAGAACGGTTGAGAGGAAAACAGAAGCATCGGATACCAGAAAAAGGAGAGAATCCAAACAGCATCACTTGGCGTTTGATTCCTCTTGATATGGAGAATCCGATAAAATCTCCCAATTTGAAGATCCTACAGCATCGTCAGATACACAAAAAGAGGAAGAAGGATAGACTTTATGCTAAATTCAGAGAAATTTTTGGAGAAGATGATGCCGATCCTCCTTCAAGTGGGTGTTCTCATATCTCAAATACCGAAACCAACGAGACTTTTGGAGCGCCGATACCTAAGAAGGCAATAACATCCAAGGGAAAAGGTCCAACTCAACAGAAAAGTGATACCCTAAACCGGAAGTCACCGATTTTCGCTGATCCCAGCAGCAAGAAAAGAAGACGAGATAGTCATGCGGCTGTCCCGAATAGTGAAAAGAAATTGAAAACCGCAGATGTTGATAATATGCAAGATTCCATCTCCTCGGATGACAAGTCTTCCGATACACTAAGAGATTATCTTATAGATATTCTCCAAGGTGATACTGTGAGCACAGAATCGTCTTGTTCTACTGATCGAGTGTCTCCTAATCAGCCAACAGTCAATTCTGAGAATGCAGCTGTAGTTGGAGATCTTGATACCGATGATTACACCACGAGTAGTTCAACTACAGAGATTCTACACCCCAACGAAGAAAGAGATGCAAGCTCGAAGAATAACTTCATTAGCGAAGAAGAGATTAGGAGAAAAGTACTGGATTTATTTGGGTACGTGGATAATATTATAACTTGCATTTTTTTTCATTTCCTTCAGTTCCGTCTATATCACTTCTCTTCTTCACAGACTGAACTCCGAGAGTGACCAAGAATTTGATGTGACTGGGATTGCTTCGCCGATTCCACAAAAACTACCGCCTTCTCCACAAGAGCAGAGAGACAGTACCACCGAGTCAGATCCAGAACCGCAGTCAGAAATGGTGACAAATCAAGAAGCTGACTTGCCAATCCATCTGGAGATAGAAACAAGCAGCTTGAATGCTTCTGAAAATGACGATGATAGATCGATAATCGAAATCTCTGTGAATAATGAAAAATTGAAGAAATCCAGTTTACCGGAAACTCTTATTACATCACTCAGTAGAAGTATGAAAAATGAACCAGTAAGTGGATACACGACTGTGATACTACCGACAGGATTCTTGGATCCTGTTCCACCTCTGGTCACTGATCAACAGCCACTTATCACTACCTCAAAGAATTGGGTTCCTAACGTCATTGAAGACAATCCAAAACCATCGTCCACAACGGACATGGAATTAAATAGTACTTCTGGAAATGAGACGGCGTTGGACAGTGCCAGGCTGCTAGGTGCTTTGGATAATATATATTTAGCCTTAGATTGTAGACGTAGAGTTTGTGAGAGAGAACAAGCGGCCAGCAAACTTGCGATAGAGAAAAATCGTCAGGAAGTGGTGCTAAATGCTAAGCGAGAGTTTCAATCCAAGTTGGTAAACTTCCGGGAAGAGATAACCTACTTGCTCACCAAATTAAACACGTGGGATTCAGTCCTACGCTTTATATCTCAGGGCCTTGATCATCGTACACCTAGTGGTATGAAACCTTTCAGCCCTGCTGAAGTAGAATTGACTATGATCGAAACAGGAATAAAAGTTCAGGTTGAGATTAGTCAGAAAGAATTTACTGCACCTGTTACAAAGATTAAGTCAGTCGGTGAGGTGCTTTGCACTATTGATTTAACTTCCGATAATAAAGAATACGATGTTGTCATTGATCTCTGCGATAGTAGCACCGATCCACCGCGTTCCGAAAACCATTCGATCGTTAAACCAGAGTCCGAGCCTATTATTGATGATTCGCCAAAGAATAAAATTGAACCTCATTATGGTTATAAAGGGGACTTTCCTAGCATTGCAGACGTTAAGACTATTTCTCCCCAACAGTTTGATAGAATTGATAAAAGCGAGGACAACTTTGATACTGTCTCCTCCAGGACCAATGATCCTTGTTATTTGTGCTCACGCACTAGTATCGTTGCTTGTGGTCGTTGTGCTCAAGCTACTTATTGCTCAGATATTTGTCATAAAATACATTGGAAACAGTCACATTATGCTACATGCGTTCCCATACCAGAGATACTGAGCTGTTGCCAAAAAATCAATGTATAGTATTGAAACTCAAGCATACATAGTTTGATGTGGTGGTACAGAAAGCAGTATGCAGGAAGCATTCGATGGAAAATTTACCTCGTTGCGATCGGTTAACCATTTCAGATTTATTCCACGTTTTGCTTCTTTCTTTTCTGACATTGGTCTAATTCTAAAAGAAAATCACAATTTGTGTCCAATATTTCTCACTCAAACCAGTTTTTATTGATAAATTTTTCAAGATAACAGGAAAATCTTCCAAATATCGTGTTCCATAACGATTATTTCAAAGTGTGGAACTAATTTTGCTTCTATTTATTTTGAACCGATTTTTGTATTCGGGCTTGCTTATTTGATGTTTGATATTGTCGATCAGTATATTAAGAAGGATTAATATTTTCGACTATCAGTAAAATGGTTCTATAAATTTCAATTATAGATCTCTTTCTTCGCAAAACAGTATTCTTCCAAACTTTGATTAAAATATTTCTTGCTTTGGATATGGCTGAAAATTACCAAAATGGAACCCAGAATTTTGAGATTTTCTATTCTCTTTTGAAATTCAAAGCGGTACGTCTGCGTTCTGGTTTAAAAAATTGATAAATCAATAACGGTTCGAGGAAAAAATCTTCATAGAATCGAGAGTGACTTCAAGAGCCAGAAATAAGTCGGAATAATAGTTTAAAAAAGAAATGTGGATCAAATCTGAAGATTAAACGTTGCCCGAATTCTTCTATCACGGTGGCCATATTACAGGGGAGGAATGCCCGAAATTAAAAGCCTATGTACATCAGTATTGAAATTATTAATACCAAAGAGATTTACCTACATAGATAGAGATGTAGATTGATTGTCTACATCAATGTAAAATTCGGTGTTCAGATACTTGAGGCGTTAAGGCAGTGGATCAAATAATTATATCTGTCTGCTTACATACGTGATACATTCAGTCATGATATATATATATATATATATATATATTACATCATAGTATATATATATATATACACACATACTTACTATGATGTATTATACTATAGGTATCATCTGCACCGATATGCCATGGTATTATCGTATTCCTTCAATGATTACATGGCCATAATTGATAGACTGCGTAGATATGTTCAAATATATAGATACATGAAGATATGAATGAATAAATGAATGAGCAGAAGGTTTTGTTTACGATTAGATATAGGTATAGGTATATCACGCGCATTGTATATACAAATGTACCTAAATAGTATGTATACTCATGTTTTGTACCCGAGTTAATTATTATTTCTTCTTTTTCCAACTTGATGGTATTATAGTGTATCTTATTGCGCGATTCGAAGATTCCGGTACCTACTATACATACGATTATTTCGTGTCTACTGTGAGTAATGGGAGTCGGGAGACAAAAGATAAATAAAAGAAAACTCGCAAATTTAATAATATGATAATAGTTGTAATGAATGAATTGTCATAGAATTATTATTATTGGTATAATTATGATAATTATACCAATGAGCTTGAATGAGCCAGGAGATTGTCGAGAGAGAACAAAATATCTGTAGTATGTTATAATTATTTGGATTTACTTTCATGTATTATTAATAATCACACGCAATAACGCTGTTGAGAATATATTTTTTATAATAGTTCAAGCTTTTCCAATGAAATATAATCGATAGTACAGTGATATATAGTTTTGTTTTACTATACTGCCTTTGTTTTATAATTATATTTTATTCTGTAATCTTCCTCATTGTTAGATGTATTATTAACTGCTGCTCTTTCATTATTCTCATACAATAATAATTACCGAATTCGAAAACGAGCATATAGGTATACTTATACTTTCAAGACAAATAAACCGTCGCCGTTTTTTTTTTCTTTTGGGAATCTTCAACGATAGGGAAAAGTGGAAAGTGGCTTGCTCTTACAGATATTATAGCTACGCATTAGAATACTTTACCACATTTACGTAAGTATGGTGTTGTATTCGCGTCTGTCAAAAGCCTGCAGTGAAAGAATAAAAACAAACAAGTCTCGTAAACTTCTAAAGTAAAAATTGTTATTTTCTGCGAAGAAATATTTATCCAAATTCAACCGTGAAGTCGGATGGGCAATTGTAGTGATAAAACAAAAGAATTTATACCAAAGAACGAAAGAGAGGAACGACAGGCTCCCTATACGAACCGCGTAAGTAAACATAGCCCTAACCTAACCTAAACATCATAACTAGAACACAATTTTCTTCATTGTATAGGCGAATTATTCAAGGAATTTCATTCAACATACAAATTATTGTGCTCGAATATCTTCTGAAACAAAGGAGTCGACTTTTCTTTTTCCTTAATATTAACCTCAGTTCACTTTTTCAACAGGTTTGTTCTTCTCAACTACACTTTCTACACTTTGACATTTTCCCTAAGATTTTACACCTATTCTATTGGTCAAGTGTAACAAAAGTGTAAAAAGTATATCCAAGAAGAACAAACCTCATGTAAAATCTAACATAACCTTGGATGATTGAATTCATTTGTTTTCCTGCAGTTTTATCTCTACTCAGGATCATTGTGTTTCTTTTTTGAAGCAGTCTAGTGTCGATACAGTTGACAACGTCACAAGCAACCGAAGCGTTAGATTTGCTCTATTCGGTGGTAGCGGGCTGCTGAATTCAATCGCATCTACGCGCCTCGAATTATCCCAGCGCTCCCGTGCTTCCCGCAGAGCGTAAGTTCATTATATGCTATAAATACTGTAAACTGTTTGTTTTTTCTCATCATGAGATGTTTATCGAGTTTATTTCTTTCATAACGGTTCTTTGAAGTTGATTCGTTTTCGATAATCATTTGCAAGAATACGATATATGATTGATTCTATGACTATTCCTTATCTGTTCGCCTGTTAGAATTCAGTAATCTTTATCGATCTATCGTAGAACTCGAGATGTATTCACAGTACTTGACTAATAATTCCTGAATTGAAACACAATAAAAATTTGTCAATTCAACTTGATGATTATTCCATTTTAGGGGAAATCATGGCCTCTCCAATGATCAACTTTCTTCTTCGAAGACAAAATGGCATGTGCCGCAATTCGAAGCTGCGTTTTTACCCGAATTTAAGATCAAGGGAGCGGCCTCTGAAGCAGAGTTTGATTTCGTTGATGTGATATCGAAGGGGGCTTATGGCCAGGTTTATAAAGTCAGGAGCCGTCATGGCGGCGAGATATTCGCATTAAAAGTATTAAACAAGGCGCAGATAATAGCTGAGAATGCCATAGAGCGGGTCAAAGACGAGGTTCTCTTCATACTATTTTCGCTTGTTTTGTATTTCAACATTTCTATTCAAAGATTGTATATCCCTTATTCAGGTTCGAATACAACAAGTCGTTGGACATCATCCTTTCATTGTGAATGCTTCATGCCATTGGCAGGATCGAAGAAGACTCTACGTTGGTAGGGCACAATCGTAAGATTTAATTATCTTTGGGAACAAGATAAGATCAAGATTTATTCGCGCAATCTCAGAAAATACGAAACAGGTCATCGAACTTGAAGCATGTGTTTACTGAGTTAGGAATATAAAGCTCCAAGGCGTGAAAAAAATTTGGGAAAATTTTGTTGTTGAAATTTGTATCATTCGGATTCCTTTTTTTAGATTAACGAAACTTCATCCATAAGCCTAGTATTCTAATTCCTGAAATTAAAATTCTTCGAAGATTCTCTTGGAATAAGAACTAATTTTATCAAATTGAAGTTTGTAACCCAACTTTGAGCAAAATTCATTATTCTCCTCACTCCTGCTAATACTAGTAAGATAAAAATGTTCACACGTTTTTAGTTTAACTCAATCTTAGGGGCTTCGTAAATAGCTTTTCAAAGTCTTCAGAGTTATGAATAGGGAAATGATGCCCAGATTAATTTAGCATTCCTTAATTTCCTCTGCAAAACGTGATACAGATTTTCAATTTAGTTACATCTTCGATTCTACTGCTTTCATTCTCAGCTCATGTCTTCTCTTACAGTTAGTGACTACATTCCTGGCGGTGAATTATATACTTTAGTTGAAGAATATGGATGTCTGCCTGAAGACGCGGTCAGAATTCTTATCGTGGAGGTTGCCTTGGCCATAGGTACTCTCAAAGATATTATAGAATTGTTTCAGGATCATTATGCTAAGAATATGGACATCTCTAATCTGGCTGTATCAATTGGACATATTCTTGTCTTCATCAGAAAACAAATGTACGATCAAACGAGCAATTTCGAATACATTCTTTCAGATTTTCTTCACAATGCAGGGGTCATTCATCGTGATATAAAAGCATCTAATATACTTTTGGATGAGGAAGGTCACGCGCAGCTGATAGATTTCGGTTTTGCAAAGTGGTTGAAGCGCGGACAAAAAACATGGACACTTTGCGGAACGCCACGGTACATCGGTGAGCCAAGATGGACATAGTTTGTTGTTTTAAGTCTTGAATAATGGGTGAAAGACGCACAAAGCAATATAGATTTCACACTATTCAATCTGTGTTACAGCGCCAGAAATACTCCGGAAAGAACCTTACGGTCACGCTGTCGACTGGTGGTCTCTAGGAGTGCTAATGTTCTTTCTACTAACGTCAGAGGTGAGTTTTATATTCTTATTAGAGTATCTCTGAGGCGACGTTCAATTCTATCTAACGAGATCTACCACATTTTCTGATTGGTGAAGCGATAGACACACAGGGAAGTTGGGTCAAGAATAACCGAGAGCTGAACTTTAATGCGCTTTTTCAATTTGAGTTTATTTCAAGCCAGTTATATATAAGGGGAGTACATTTAGGTGCCGGAGCCCACGGCCCTAATCAGGCAAGGATGAGAATATGGCTGGTTTTTTTTTTTTGCTAATATAGCTCGATGTTGATGCGAAAAGGAACCAGTCAGACATTGCGTGCAGTCATACCGCGTATTAAATACATAGAATCTATATGAATATAGCTTATAAAACTAGAATTTCATAATAATAAAAATAAAATTAATAATAATAATGATAGTATTAATGGGCGCTAAACACGTGCGTACGTGTGGCAAAGGCGAGTAAATAAACGTGGATGATATATTTAATACCATTAAATAATATTCTATCTTTCTCTTCGCTACTAACTCTGTTTTCTCTTTTTTTATTCTTCTACTATTTTTGTTGTTGTCACTCTTAACAGTAATGTGGGTTCCATATATCCAATTACCTCTATTCTATTATGTTTTTCTCTACTATTTTGCTGCTGCTTTCACTCTTTATTTCTTTCTTTCACACATTTACTCGCTTCTCCTCCCTCGTCCGTTAGTCCCCCTTTTTTTGTGTGTTTGTTATTTTCTTTTTGATGGAATAATAATATCACTCGCTAATAATCCGTTCATCCATCCATCCATACATCCATAATCTTCTTTTACGATGTCTTCGTTTTTTCACCGCTCTCCTCCGAACTCGAATCCTCGTCGTTTTTGTTCGACTGATCTTTGCCCTTGTTCTCTTGACTATTTACATCCTCATCCGATTCGTCGCTCGATTCTCTCTCGGCCTCAGGCTTCTTTTGCTGCTCTTTAAGCTCCTCTGCCTTCGGAAGTTCCTCGGCTTTGATCGGATTCGCTGCCTCTTCTAGTGCCAATTCTTTTTTAGGCTCTTCGAGCACCTCCTTCTTCTCTTCCTCTGCCTTAGGAGACTCTTCAGCTTCTTCTAACTTCTTTTCTTCCTTTTCTGCCTCCTTGGCCTTCTCCTCTTGCGCCTCTTCAGGTGCTGCTTTACTTGCAGCATTCCTTTCTTCGCTCTGACTTGGAACTATCGCCTCAGCTACTTCAGCGGCTTTTGGTGCATCTACAGCAGGAAGTTCCTCGGTTTTTTTTAGCTCGATTTTCTCGACAGCTTGGATCACTTCATCTTCTATCTTCTTAGCCGAATCCTGAGCTTCAACGATAGTTTTTTCTTCCTTGACCTCGGCGTCGGGGATATCTGCAACTTCCTTCCTCTCAACAGCGATATTTTCGCTCTTTAATTCCGTTGCTAAATCCTTGCCAACTGTCGCTCCAGCAGCTTCCTGTTCTGCTGGTTGTATAATTTCATCAGTAGCTGCTTCTTCCGGAATCGGTGAAATTAATCCTTTTGGTGCTTCGGCTCCAGCAGCATGTGCCTCTGCTTCATTCACTGCTTGCGCAGGCTGTTCGAAAAACGGTAAAATAAATCGTAAAAACTGATCGTCAGTTAAATCCGTGACTTCGAGTCAATCCTAATACTTAAGGTCACATATATTAACAAACCTCGTCGACTTTCGGTGCTACTTCCGGCTCCGCTGAACGTGCATTCACAGCTGGCTGGTCCTCCTTAGCTGCTGCGTCCTCCGCAGCTACAACAGCAACAGCTTCCTTAGGTTCCTCAATTCGGGATGGAATGATGCTTGCTTTCTCTTCAAGCGATTTGAGCTCCGGCTCCGCGGGTTTAGATTCTTCAATTTTCGGCTCGGGTACAGCAGCTGCTAGTACACTCTCTTCCGGTTTCAACCCTGACTTTGCTGCGGGGACATCAGAAGCCGCGTTCTCCAGGGGGAGAGGTTTGTCCGCTAGGGGTATCACCGCTTGCGCCGTTTCTTCGGGAGACGCCAGAGGCAGGGAGTGAGACGTGCTCGTCATCGCGAGCAGGATCATCGCCACTGCTATTATTGCCGCCTTCATTTTGATGATTATTGGTTTAGCTGTGAACAACACAGAAAAACGGGGAATAAGGAATTGATCGTTTTCTACTTATGCAGGCCTGCCCGTAGGTCTTAGCTCATAATGCCATTCAACCCGTACAATGACGCGACTCGCAGTGTGTAGCCTTCAACGAGCTGATACACGTTACGGAGAATTGTAATTACAGGATGCGCTTACACATCTCTACACGTGTGTACCTACTACTATGTGCATTGTGCGGGAGGGTGGCGCGTACTGGTACATACAAACGCACACGGACATACCACCCACGCGCACAAACTGTTCTATCTTTATCTTTGCATATCCCTTTCATCTCGGATCACGCCAAAAGAATACAACCGTTAGAAGTTAATACGCTTTAAGATACCGCGCGAGGGCCCATTATACAATTTATTTGTTCGCGGGGAGCCGAGCCCCCCCCCCCCCCCCGCAGAGCACTGAGAGAATCACTTCGATAAATGGCACGACCAATTGTCTGCTAACAAACGCTATGTTATAGTATTCCGGGGTCGCTTTACACGAGGAACAAATTTCATCCGTGGTGGAAATCGTTTACTCGATATGATGTGATTCTAAGAGTCGAGCAACCGTTCTTTTCTTTCTTAACTTTTTTTAATGTTATTAGTGGCGTTCATGTAGATGAAATATTCCTCAATTGTGAATACGTGAGGCGCGCTAAGCGGGAAGGAAATGGCAACGAAAGACGGTGGTCATGCGGCAGGAGGGAGCGAGTAGAATGAAACCATTACCTCATCAAGTCTGTTAAAGAAGTAATAGCGGTAGGTGGTTAGGTTCGATACATTCAAAGGGTAGTGACAAAAATAGATAATACCGGTATTGGTTGGACGGAAAAAAAGGAAACGCCACTAATTACATTTGGACCGTTGGTTATTCTATTTATACCGCGAGTACCGTGGTAAAATTTCTGTATTCTGCCGTCCTTGCGAATTCCAGAACGGTCTGGCTAGTAAAATTTATTTACTTTATTCTATTCCATTTCTTTCAAAATATTTGTGAACTAAAAACCTGATCATATTCTCGAGCTTACAGAAATTTTGAGTAATAGGTAACAAAATATAAATAACAGGAGAGAAAGACTCACCCGCGTAAATGTAGCGATGTAGCGTAAATGGACCGTTAGGTTTTTTTTTGCTGGTATACGTCTTACTCTCCAGGATCTGGATGAGCGGGCTGTTTATCTCTTATAAAAATCCCTTGGTTTGAGAAATGTTATTCCCGATGGTTGCAACGCGGATCGTGAATAGTGGTACACACGTTCTAAAAGACTCGTTGAATGAGGGCTGAGCCAGCCAGGGCCCGTTTATATACCGAGCGGGGCCCCGAACAGATCACTTCCCACCACAAAGCCCGGTTCCACCACCACCACCACCGCCGCAACCATCATCATCATCGTGTACCAGCAAACACAAGCACCCCGCGCTCTAGCTCGCTACCGGAACGCAAACGTGCAACTGATATGCAGCCAGATACAGGGGTAGAGATAACCGACTAGGCACGTATGGTCAGCTCCAGGTATTGTCACCGCGTACTTAAGTACCTACTAATGTAGTATGTACATACATACCTACTTATCCTCTAAAAGTACATACCTACCTTTGTCCCCGAGTCTCAACCTAGACGCTGCACAATGTGTTTGACCTTACACCAGCAGCTACGGAAATTGACAGGAATGGATCAAGGCACCGGATGTTTGTGGTGTCTCGACGTTCGCTCGAAGAATCATATTTTTCGTCTCTATTTCATATGAACTATCGATGTCTCCGTGATGCCGATGTCAGATGGTCAGTTTCAGAAACCATCCTTGAAACAAACAAAATTCTATAGCTCCAGACTAGATTTGTCCTCTGTTGAGTTGGAAAGCCTCGTCTCTACTCGGCTCTTACCCCTTTGCACGTGGCTCGGTGTTCTTTTTGCCGTGCATCTTGGCCATCAGTCTATAACACTGTCCGTAGATACAAAGTTATCACGTTGTATATTCTCGCGTGAACCTGGACACATTTGACCCTTTGTTCGTCATTCTCTCTACAAAATGGCAAGCAATGACCACTTGGTCCCGCGGGCTCACAGTTTTCTTCGCGTTTTTTTTTGCATCGTTGAACCCCGACACTCTGGTTTTAGTATTTTTCCGTTAAGAAAATGCATAACATCCTCGACGCACTATCCTTGGTGAAAGCCATTAGACCAGATACCGTCTGTCCAAGTATAGATACTTCGTACTGTATTACCATATATTTGAAAACCAGGCAATTAGTCATCAGGAATGTGAATTCCTGTCCGTCTAGCGGTACCCTCTGTTTGTTTTCTGCATTCGGGGTAACAACGCCGTATGTCGGAGTGGATTATCCACTAGTGGGCGGGAGATGGTCGACAAAGTGAGGACAGCTATTAGCAACGTCGCGTTACTCTTAGTCGTATACCTGAGGTAGACCGAGAGTGGTAATGCTATTGATGCAATATACGTCGTGCCAGAGAGATTATAATGTGTATTATAACGCAAATCTAGCCATAATATCATCATCAGCATCATCATCACGATCATCATCTTGCAAGGAGCCCAAGGTCTCTGCAGCAGCGGCGACGGTGGTCGTCGTCCTACTCCTTCTCCTTATCCTCATCCTCGGCGACCAAAGGCACCGGGTGGCACCAACAAACGCGTCTATACGTGACCGTCTATCATATGTATAGGTATACCTCTGCGTACGGTACGTGTGTCCAACTGTCATGACTCTGCAGCGAGGAGTGAGCTGTCATCAAATTAGCCAATTACTCACAATGTTCATAATCGCTTTAAGTTTTCGAGTATGTGTATCATCCCGTTTGCGACGTAGAAGTTGGTATAGCAGAATTCATTTATATGACTTCTAGTTCCGTTTAATATAAAAAAAAAAAGCTCGAGAATACCATCTCCGCATTGAAGTTTAGCTGTAGGAGGATATGAATGTCGTAGAAGACAAAAAAATAAAATAAAATATATTTTTCAACTTCAAAATATGTTAACTAATATAATTGAAGCTATGGTCGCGGTACGGAGTCGTTTATCAAAACGTTAAACGCCGCGAAAACTTGTTCTGTGTACCTATATGCTGTGGTGGATATAATATATACTGAGACAGAGATGGCAGTACCGCTCTTTGTTCTGTGCTCTTGGTTTTCATCTTTTTGTATATAGAGAAGAGATGCGCTGTGAGCGCTTGTAGCACGCGATACGCGGGGTGAAGGGCGACGAGGGCTTCGGACCGGCTAGGAGAGTCGAAGAGAATACCGCGCGCGGTAGCACCATGAGCAGGACTCGGCCAAGCATTGAGAAACTGTTGAGAGAATATAACGCTTAGGTTATAAGCACCGCAGGTTTACGCCTTTACGGTCTCTCTTCGCCAGATTGGAATTATTGATACCTACTACTGGCCGAGACAGGTCCAGCAGTCTTATCCAAGAGCGAAACGAAGAGAAGGGAACGGAAGGGGGTCTAGGGACGAGGGTAGATACTAAGGATATACCTATGTATAAATACGGGGGATATATCTGTGGCTATTTTCAGCGTTCTTCGTCGCTTCACCTCTTCGCGTTTCTTATCCTTTTGCGAACAGACCCCCGCGGGGAGAGACTAGGGGGGCTTAGAGGGGGAGGGGGAGGGGGAGACGACTTCCAGAGATCCTGCGGAACGGGTTGCCCGGCCAGGTTTTGCTCCGAGGGATCGTTAAGATAATCACGGCTATTTCACGTTGAGCTATCTTCGTCCTCGTCCTCGAACGACCTCACCTCACTATGTGGAGGAAAATAACGCGAAATGATCTAGCTCGTTCGCCGGTGTATCCATCACCATGATAACTCGTCTTTGTACATCCAAGTGTAGTCCACTCTAGATCCGTTATGAAATATTATCGGTTTATTTTAAGAACGTTCGATCAATATCATGAGAATCAGAAACGTATCATAATATACAGAACGTAGTATTATGTGATTACTTGTTGGCCAACGACTGCTCAGTTTCTCGCAGATACGACTGATGCGCTGTTCTCTGACCAATGTTACGCAGTTTTTTCGAAATTAAGTTATTTTGTAATCTTCAAGAGCAGGAAAAGTATCAATAAACTGTATTTGTTAACTTGGAACCTGGAGATGGTGTTCCTAATGCTCAAACTGGTTGATGATACAACATAGTCACCTATGGAGCCACGGATTATCTCATCTTGATGTCGGAAAAATTCATGAATTTCTGATAATGTTTGTACCAGATTGTGAAATTTCTTTGTTACCTATCAGGTATAGACGTATATTCCTGAAGATTTTATGCGCATCATTTCAACTTCCAATCTAGAGTGGTTTATTTTATCCAGACTTTTATACCGAAGATAATTAGCGCCGCTATAATGAATTTGCATTTTACTATACGTATATGCATACCTACCTACGTATAATGTGTCTGGTGTCAAAAAGCCGGGCCAGGAATTAGGTTTTCTTTTTATTCTGTTCTGTTATTTTTTTTCTCTTTTACTATGGCGCCACTCGAAAGATCTTACCATCGTCATTCGACCGTGATGATCGCGTCATCGTGATATAGCTATACTCCCAGACACCGGAATAAGGTAGTTAATGAATAGTCCAAACGCGTACTCTAACTATACGCAAAGAGTGTAACGGGACGAGGACAAGTATAATCGACAATTCATAGTCGAATCGTGCCGACGAATCGGCCGAGGACGCACACCGAACAATTGTAGCGGACGCGTGCCATGATACATGATCCCTTCTTCCGGGAGTTCGCGCAAAGAACGAGAAGCCAGTTTCATATTGTGGTAGGAAGAACCATAAAGCGTGTTTAAATTGTGATTCAAGGAGAGAACGGGAGGGAAACGAATGACGACGTTGATTATCTATTCCCCTTTGTATTTTTTGAATTTTTTTCTTCAACATGCGTGCAGTAGTGCCTAATCGAGTGGCTAATTGCAATCTTCGAAAGTTGCGCGCAGATATTTATGAATATTTTGATGACTCGAGATTCCGAGATGACTGGGGGATAACAAAGTGCAGGGTATAATTCCATTCGTGTGCAGATATTGGTATTTTAAACTTTATTCGGCTATCAAAGTTTATGCAAGGTTGTCACGCACGCGGTAAAGTCCGCGGGCGGACGGTGCGTTACAGCTGACACAGAGAAGGTTTCCGTAGGTACATACATACATGTACCTACATTGATTGTGTGAGTATAAAGTCAAGTCCTGCATCTTGGTAGCAGTTGCGCGGTGGAGTGCGGGCGCAGCGTGCTCTGGGGAAGCCAGAAGCCACGGCAAGGTACCTCTCTGAACAGTATTACATGTTGAATTGCATATTATATATGCCGCGACGCAATTAGCTTCTCTCACGCGAAAATATCATAACGCGCAGAGTTTGCGGAGTAGGAGAATGTTATGTGCCCGTCGAGTGTTAGCGCGGCGGGTCAAGGTGGCCTAATCTTAATCATGGCGATCAGCGAGAGAGTATAGGATTGAAAAATAGTTGAAACAAGTTTATGAGAGATGAAACGCATAAACCGCCGAATTATTCTACCGCCATAAATATCCGCCCCGCTCCTAATTATGGAACACCAAAAGAAAGTTACCATCTGCAATTTCTCAATGGCCAGTTTCGTATATTGGATTCAATTGAATAATGGCGTATCGCCCTGGCATCTCGCATTGCTCTATCGTCTCACGCGCTATGCCGAAAGTCTTTGCCTCCCCCCTCCCCCTGTTCCCCCCTTAATAGTCATTGAAATCGGTCCGAGTAGTATCGCCCTCGAAATTACTCGGATCCGGGCGTATGATATCCGTAGGTATGTATGGACGTTCATACGTGTCCGCTATACAATATTACAAACTCGTGCAGCGTGTATCAAATCATGACAGATATAACATACGCATCATACGTGTCTAGAGTAGATGGGTACACGTGTTATTATACCGTACACGGGCGAACCAGGTCTCCTCTGATAACGAATATCGAAGAAAGCACGAAAGCACAATCGAACGTATTCCCATATTGCAATCCCTGCAACATAGTCGCGCTGCACAGCACATCGTTGACAACCTTCTTTACCTTATATACACACCTTTCGGAGAGGTATAGGTACTGGTATAGGTAATTGCCCCCCGTCGCCCTCTGATAATACGTACACTTGGTATGTAGCATCAGAATTGCAATCGTCAGGTAGGGCTATACCCTCCACTACGGGTTCCGGTCTTTCACCGTGGGACAGGGCAGATGTTAAGCTACCAGGCTGCTGAAGGCTATACTAGGTGCATAGGGAGGCCAGTGCCCGATCATCCACCTGCAACGCACGTGTCACAGTACGCGTGTGCTGGTAGTCCGTATACTTGTATAGCCTGTATGGGGCAACTACTCGCCATGAATGCATGGAAAACCTGAGAGGCATCCGCTGGGGCACACATAGATGTCCGTGTGCAGGTATGTCTGTCTGCTGCCATCCCCGGTTTTCTATAAATAGCAAATATATTGGTATTATATACCTACCTGTGTAGCTAAGATTATTGCGCGGGTGCGTGCGCAGTATACAGGTATTAGTGCGCTACGTTCGAATCACGATTATACACTGCAAACGGTATATAGAAATACTTGGCTGAGGCATTTGCTACAGGTATATCTACCCATTATGGCAGGGGGCGAGCTGAGGATCAGAGAAAATATCCAGCTCGGCGTCCTGTAGGTAGATAATCATATTCCACCGCCTTCGAGCTCTCGATACCTTCATTCTGACATTCTATCTTTTTCGTATATGCGTCCATATTTCAAATAGATCATCTCCTCTCGGACTTCATTAGCTTCAGCGATTGAAATCCTCGTCTCAGTACAGCAAATTTACGATTGTTCTGCCTTTTTTTTTAGGCAAATTTCAATCTTATTCTTAGGACAGATCAACTCGAGACTCCTATACTAATTTAGGTGCACAAAAATGTGTGAAGATTTCGGTGAAATTTCGGCCGGTTAGCGTAGGGAACTCTGGAAGTCAGTCTCCGTTGCTCAAGGCTCTTGAAGGTCGTTGGTCTCCGGAGCGGCGCCGCGTTCCTATCGCAGTTAAACTGCTCGCTGATTTGCATAAATAAAAATTAATCACATTTATTCAATACGTATTACTATACCTGATTTTCTAGGGTGGGATAGTATCTATAAGCCACGCCGCGCCGCGCCACGGCCACCGTGCCGTTAATGATGTTCGATTTATTCATTCGTTTATTTATTTTTGCAGTACCCGTTACCGCCGGAGCATGACCTTTCACCTACCAACAGCGTTGAGCCGACGACCGAGTCTTCGTCATCTTCTTCATCCCCGAATCACATCTCGCTATCAACCGCAGCTAATGATTTGATCAAAAGACTTCTAGAAATTGATCCTGACTCAAGACTTCGAAGCATTATTGCTCTCCAAAGAGTCGCGTTCTACATAAACTGTGACTTCCGTGGATACACCTGCCGAACCGTAAGTAAAACATACGTATTATCTATTTTCCACAGTGGATCTCACACCTGTACGCATGCATCGAGGGAGAACGAATTTGGCTTGTAGGGTGATTCTACTGATCATATGCGATTCCGCAGGTGTCACCCTTTCAGTTTTTGCCGATTACCAAGAGGCAATCAACACACTCCGAAGGACGTGATCCCAAAGATGGACATGCCACGATGTTTCCTGGCTTTTAATGCTTTCTAATGCTTCCACAGATCGCTTAATCATGACGATTATCAAATGCATATACTATACCTACTTGTACAAAATTTTTTCCTGTGGTGTTATGTACAAAATACTACCATGATTAAAGTTTCGTTATTGTTTTTCATTTCTATTTGATTTTATTATTTTCCGTATTCATTCCCTACTCACGAATAACAATCCTCATACTCTACTTTATTGTCGTAATATTTTTATCTCACGAATTTCCTGTGTGCTCACAATCAATAGATGTATGTGCATGTACTATCTACCGGCAATGATTTGTGATCCCAATGTAATCCTCGGACAATAAACCGTGTATTATTGAGAGAATAATAACGAGAAGAACGGCCAACGGTTGTTACAATCATGACTAATGTATTTTCGGACCCCGTTACGATTCTGAAATAGGTGTATCTTTAAATAATTGAGGAACGCTCGCGGCCGTAATTTATCGGCGATGGTAGAGCAGAGAAGTTTGATGACGGATACTACTATGACTTACCAAAAATAAAACCTGTTTATAATTACGTTTCTTTTCTTTCTTCTCTATCTTTTCATTTTTATTTTTACTTTTTATTCATATACATAAACATATGTTAGACAGAAATATTATGTTTTTTTTCTCCTTATTTTCAATTAGGCAACATACTTATATACACACGCGAATATTTTGTGTATAATTATTGTTATATCATTAGAGATTTGAGACGTTCAGCGTGATGCAATACACACATTGTATATGTTTAATTAATCGAAGTTATTCTGAAATGATTCGAAAATTATGTACTCGAATAGAAAAAAAACAAAAAATACGTAGTACGTAAAAAAATATTTTCGTAAGTACCACACAGTGGTTTCAATCGATCTCAAGTTTATGCTCTCTGAAATTAAGCTCGTGCCTCAAAATCCCAGTTAGAATGAATTCCACTGAAAGAAGGTGAACAGATTTCGGTGCTTTTGTTAAAAATTTTTTAGCATTTTTCATATCTTCTTGTCTCGATATAATCAGCGATTTTTCAGGCCAATTTGTTGGTGGACGAGCCAACGGCTTTCCTCCGCAGGCCTGAATTATACCTGAAAAAAAACAACAAATATTTCGCATAATGAATCTGCGAATTCAGAACAAACAATTTGATTTGCTTTCGATCACTTATTTACTTTTCATTTCCGCGACCGGTGGTGGCGCCGTATTTGGCGTTAAGACAACGGTGTATCCTTCTAAAAGTTTGTCGTCAGTAGCCATCACCAAGCTTCGACGAAGATTGAATTTGAATTTAGCTTCCTCGACTGGGTCTTTCAGAAGAAAATCACCAGTTTCAAGGAATCCCCCTTTCTTTTCGCTCTCCTTCAGCCATTCGACCGAAACAATTGGCACTGCCATAGCCATTGCGCATAAAAATTTATACGTCCGACGTATCTTGTCCGTAACCAATGCGGTGCAGTCATTTGGCTTTTCCGTAACATTGCCACCTGGTTTTGATAAAAATGTTTTTTTTTTGTTCACTTTTGTTTCTAACGATATTCAGAAGACGCGTTTCGATTATAAATCTCAATATAATCATGGATGTGTTTATGTACCATGCGTATTATACTAGGAAATTTGACGTCATCATTTATTATGCTACGTATGTGGCTAGGAAATTGAGGCTCTGAGACTTTGTACAGTCGAGGTCAATCCCCCCATAGCCAACTCTATTTAATTCGTGAGACATCTATCATAGTATAATTGATTGTACTAGCTCAAGAAGAAAGAGAATAAAAGTATCAAAAAAGTATCCGCTTACCCAAATTGTGAACAATAGATACTAGTTGGGAGTCATTTAGGCCTGTGAATAATATTTTATGCTTAGTTTTGGTTGATGATGAAGCAGAAGAGGTCGGTGTAGCCAGAGAACTTCTTCCTCTCCGTAGCGGAGAGTAGGACTCCTGCGACCCTTTCATGTCATCGTCTGTAGAGCTTGACTTTTCTCGTTTATTTACTCCAACGTTTCTTGGCCTCCCTCTTTTCGCAGGGGGCTCCTCAACCCCGTTTTCCTCAAGATCTGTTACTCTTTGTGAAACTTCTCTTTTATTACGAACGGGTGTCCTTTTTCGTGTAGATTCTTTAGCAATGATTACTGGAGCAGGCGGTGAATTTTGGTTCATTTTTTCTGTCTCCATTTTGTCTTTTTTAGTGAGTTTTCTATCAGATTTTACGTTCGACGATCCTAAAGCTGCAACTGCTATACTAGCATCATCAGCTGATTCGTCTCTTCGCAAATCATTTTGACTGACGTCTGGATTTTTCTTGCCCCTCGAGTTAGGACGGTTTTTATTTGTTTCAGTGAGATGCTCATCATTCTTGTCGTCGTTATTCTCCCTGGAGTCAAGTTGGGGCGTCTGCCGTAGCTGCCGTTTTGTTCGTCCAGGTCTACCAACAGGTTTTTCAAATTTGTTTTCGACGTCTTGTTTCAATTCAAGATTTTTTACGAATCCCTTGAAACCTGGTCTTGTTATTGCTAGGTCCTCTCCACCCTTTTTTGAATCATTGCTTGAATCATGATTCTGAAATTTTCTCCTTCCTCTAAGGGAATGCGACACCTTGTAAACACCTTGATCTGCGATACCTAGTATAGCTTGTATTTCTTGAGACTCTAAGCTCGGCTGCTGCGCTGTATTGTCCAAACTTTCTATGGCCAGAGATGAATTCCTGCTACTATCAGTCGACGACATATTTACTGGGGCTCGTCCCCTGCGACTTCGTGTCGTAGAACTATTATTTTGATTAATTGTGAGATCACTCGATTCTGGAACATTCAGTTCAAGGGAACTCACCTTCTTTTGTTTCTCTCTCAGGGACGCATATCTTGGTCGATTATTTACAGTTGATGGCAGAGTGCTAGATGACATTTTGGGCCTCTTGATGGGACTAGTAGCTTCGACGTCAGTGATCGAATCTGAAGTATCCAACGGTTTTTTTGGCGCTCTTCGCGCTCCTCTTCGTGGACTGGATATCTGCTGGTGTTTGATTTCCCCTTCCAAATTTGAATTAATAGTTGATAAGGTGTCGTCAGCTATCTTTGAACTTGTAACCTTCCTGTGACTGTGCGATGGCTCAGTTTTAGCCGGTAATACTTGCATTGACGTTTTGTATTTGTCCTGATTTACTCTGACTGAACTAGAAGGAGCGTGTTCTGGAACTGAAACTCTTGGATTATCCACAGCAGATAATCGAGTCAATTTCTTTTCCTTTTCGATGGATATTTTTTCACTTGATCTTGTCTTGATTCTGGCAGATGAGACAACTTCCACCTCCACTTTCCGCGGTGTTGGAGGGTCAGAAGCAAACGGAGAGCCGCGTTTCTTCAACGGTAATTTCTTTCTGCTTTCAGCTTTCATCGGTGCCTCTATTTTAGCATTAGCTTCTTCAAGATTTCTGGCTGATGATGCAGACACAACGCTTTTCTTTTGTGTTCTAGGTTTTCTACGACCATCAATTTTTGGAAGTACCTGAATATCCATGATCGGTGTGAATCTAGACGTATCTGTTCTGGATTCTACATTTTCCGTGGTCTGCGAACGTTTTGCATTGACAGACTCAACAACTTTCTTTGGCCTTCTTTCTTTCTTTTTAACGGTATTACAATCTGTCTGCAGATTCGAGGTTTCTGTATCTCCCACTGCTTCCGAGTTATCTGGCTCGAATTTTGTTGATATTCTTGATCTAGGAGTAGATACCAAACCCGATGGAGGAGAAACCTTGATCTTTCCTCTACCTGAATTTCTCGACGGTGTTCGAAAAAAATTAACAGCCGGCAAACCTTCGAAAAGCTCTTGCGTACTGAGAATTTTTGGTATTTGACTAACTGTGTCAATCGGATCCGTTGGAAGGCCTTTCACATATTTATTCATGTTACCGTCATCTGACTTTGCAGTGTCATCATCGTCGTCGTCAGCAGCACTGCACGGGCAATGAATGTTAGCATCATCGCGATTAGTAATTTTTGGAAGATGTATACTAGCATTTTCAGAGTGTGTATTGCCTTCTGAACCATGGTGATGTTCGGATCTATAGATCTGTGTGGATTCGAGAATATTTTCAAGATGTTGGGTGAGGATTTGAGTTGGTTCATCAACTGCACTTTCATTCACCTCATCAAACATGTGGTTTAGCTTGCTCTCGATACTATCGTTCAATGTTGATTTTTTCTCCTCATTTATTTTCACCACGTCTGCGCAAGGAGATTTGACTATAACTGAATCTAGATCACGCTGCACTTCGGACACATTTGTACTTAGAACTTTGTGGATCTGTTCTTCCTTCTCTTCCAAGTCTAGAGCATGACACCGTGTGATTTCTTGTTCTATTGGTACTCCTGGCTCATTTTTTTCAACCACAACATCGCCCTGATTATCCAGTATTTTGCAGGGAGACTGCGACGCCTCACGAGGGGCTCTTATCAATTGTGTAGGAGCATCAAAAACATCGATAATTTCGTTGCCGGTGAGGTCTTCTGCGAAGATACCCTCCTCGTCGGTCTCTGAATCTTGATCATCGTCGATGGGAACTTTCTGCGTTTGTAGATCGTTCATTGCCTCATGGGGGGACTCAGTAATGTCGGAATCGTGACATGAGCTTCGAATTTCGCCGTCGATCGGAATCTTTTGCGTTTCTAGATCGCATATTGGGTCATATCGAGGTCTTGGAACGTCATTGCGAAATTTTTGCGTTTCTAGATCATTTATTTCACCAAAACGGGGCTCTGTAACATCGATTGATTCGGAAGGAGAGTCATTTTTGTTAACGGACTGCCGTGAACCGTGGTCAACATTAGGGACGGAGAATTTCTGTGTTTCTAAATCGTTGATTGACTTGGAACAGGATTCTGTTTCATTATGATCATTGGGGAACTTTTGCGTTTCCAAATCTTCGATTGAGTGAGAATATGATTCTGTTTTACTGACGTTAGATCGTGGCAGAGTATTGTCTTTGGAAAATTTTTGCGTTTCATCGTCGTGAATATCACTCCGTTGAGTCATCATCTCAAAAATGTCTTCCTCGTCGGAATTTTCAATAGAAATATTCTTTTGTGTCTCCAAATCGGATATATCTTGACCATTGCCGATTTGCCGAGTCCTATCTTCGTCAGGATCGAGATTCAGACCATTTACCGATTCCTTTGGTGATAAGGGCTCTCTGGACAAACGCGAGGATGTTCTTCCACGGATATTTTTGGCTTCTTGAGTACCGACAACCACAGAGACATCACCGCTCCGATTCCCATCCGTTAACGACCCGTTCTGCAGCACGGGATTTCGGACAATGTTATTTTTTTCTTCATTATTATTATTACGAGTATTTGTATCGATTTACTTACGAAAGAGGTATCGGGAGTGCCCGGAATCACCGGATGCACATTCTTATGCACACTTGGTCCCGGGGTATCCGGAATTATAAAGCCGCCACAATCGCTTGATCGAGCGGAAGGTTCTTCCGGTTTGTTTCCTTCCACCTTGAAAACTGCATTGACTGAACCGAATCTAACGACATCCCCATCTTGTAGTTGGTACAATCTCCCAGGGCGAAGTATTGCCTAATAGTATGGAATTACTAGTTGCATGACATACATAGATTTGAAATATCATACGTAAAAAGAGGAAAACAAATTCCGCATGAAAAACAGTAACGCAAATCTTATCGGTATGAAAAATGATAAATTGCTTACGTCGTTGAGTTTCGTTTTATTCAGTGACCCTAGGTCCGAAATAAACGTTGACTTTGAGCCCAAGCCCGCTTCAATCTCAGCATGCTCCTTCGATATAGTCTGAAAAATTATTAGAGCCAAAGCTTCACGTGAACAAATATACATCGGCTTTACAAGTGACATCGACTAAAACAAAACTGGTATTTCTAGACGACATGATGAACTGTATCCGTGGAGAAATTGCCAACGGAAACTGGCCAGTAACCGTCGAGTAGCCTCGAATTCAATCCTCTTTTACGTTGGTTCGGAATAGACATTGTACAATTCACGACGTGATTCCGATTGAGATTCATGTTTGGAACAATCCGATAATCATAGACTCGGCAGTCAAGCAGTTATTACGAAGCTGTGCATTTTCAATCGCGAGAGAGTTCAGCGCCCTAATCACCCCTAGCGGAGGAGTGACATATCACTCTGTGACAATACTATGTGGGACCTGTACAGTTGCGCTAAAGGCGGGATCGCCCGTCTAGCTGCTAGCTGGTAGTCGGGTAACCCCAAGCAAATTTCCACACGGATACTTCAGGTGCTTTTGAAGACGCATGAAATCCCTATGGTTACACATTGTTGAACGCATTGTTACCCAGGTTGAATGTTGTGAGTCTTCAATAGCACCTTAAAGACCCATTTGCGCCCATTCTTACTCATTGTCAAAAGCATTGTTGTCATTCGAAAACGCGACTCGTCACCACACAATCAATTTGAATAAAACTTTTTCGATTGGATGCAGTATTTTAGCAGAAAGTGGCTAACTATTTCATCTCGCTACAGCTGTGAGAAAATCAGAATTTTAGGGAGTTTCTAATTGTTAGGTCAGGTTTGTTCGTAGGTGAGATTGGTCAAACTTGAATTTCTAATAGAACTCTCCCACAATTTGTGGAGATGAAACACTTAGCCACTTTTTACCAAACTACTGCATCCAATCGAAAAAGTTTCACCCAAATTGGATATGTGGTGTAGGAGTAGCGACGAATCGCATTTCCGAATGATAACAATACTTTGAACAATAAATAACAATTGGTGCAAATGGGTCTCCAATACCACCTTAAATATCACCATTAGTCAGCTCATTATAGGGTAACGCGTAATAACAACCGCAGAGCAGATAACGAGCATCAAGATGCAAATGCAACAGCTTGAGCTATGTTCACAATTTATAACTTTGAAGTGATAATGTTTTTCACAATAACCGGCAACTATTTATGTTCAATAATGCAATAGACGAGGGAGATATATTAAATTTCGCTAACATAATTGTACTATCTTGACGGAGAAGCTTTTCGGGTATTTTTTATTTTCAGATCAAATTCGAACGTAGTATCTTGAGCCTGCTTCGAACAGAGTTGTTTTGTCAGCGACAAATTTTATGGTGAGAAGTTGAGGAGATACGCCTAGCTATTTTTATTATGAACTCAATTCTCTGTGATGCAATACACATCATAAGATAACAATGCGTCTTAATGATTGGTGACCGTCGCCAGGGTACTCGTAAACATACAGATAACAAGAGCTACAAGTTAGATAGTCTTGAAAAGTCGTTGAAGTTGAAAAAAATTACGTAGTTTAGGGCATATCGAGCCCGGTCCGCTGTATCTGAACTTCACACAACAAAATGCATACGTCGAGCTGCGTACATAAGATAGCATTGTAACAGATAACGGATAATGAAAGAATACAAGCCATCTATATTAAGCCCGAACGCTGATGGCATTCTTAGTTTCTTCGTGGACTTGTGAACGCAAACATCTTATAACACTTAAAATAAACCACGACCCATCCATAACACGATGAAATTTCTGACAACCATAATTCTTAATATTTTTTTATTTGGATATCATCGCTGTCTCTCGGAAGAAGTAGACGTGCCACCTCCGAGAGTGGATACACCTCTTGGGACGTTTGAAGGGTACTACAAAATCTCAAGTAGCGGTCGACGATTCGAAGCTTATCAAGGAATACCTTACGCTCAATCGCCAACCGGTAAATCAAGATTCGAAGTAAGATTCCAGTCTTTGAAGTATACTTCTCTTTCATTTATTTACAAGTTCACTTCTCGTATGAAATCGGAAGGCCTGCTACTTTCTAGAAAGTGAAAGAAGCGGGATATTGTCTTCTAAGGATTTACCCCTACAACAGTTCACCTACGATTCAACAAATTTTAGTTCGTCAAACAACATACTTCGCCATGGACAGGGATTCGGATGGCAAAACAATTCGGTCCACCGTGTATGCAGTATAATCATTTTCCGCTCGATCCTGCCCAAAGGGTCGAAGGTTCCGAAGACTGTCTTTATATAAACGTCTACACCCCGGATAGAGAACGTAAAGGAAATGGGGCATCCTCAAGCAATTTGTCACCCGTTATATTTTACATCCACGGAGGTGCTTTTCAATTTGGAACCGGGATGATATACGGACCTAAATATTTACTTGATAACGATGTGACGTTCGTCACGATTAATTACAGACTCGGACCACTAGGTAAGTCTTATACACGTAACTAGGCAAATTTATCTTATGGAGATAGATCCACGGGTATATTTTCTACTCTAATATTCAGGTTTTCTAAGTACGGAAGACGGGGTAGTTTCTGGAAATATGGGCTTGAAAGACCAAGTGGTAGCATTACGTTGGGTTAAGGATAACATTCGATTCTTTGGCGGAGACCCGTCGAGGGTTACAATTTTTGGGCAAAGCGCCGGGGGCGCGAGCGTGCACTATCATTACATGTCAAATCTCAGCGCAGACATGTTCCAGAGTGAGTATTATCAGGGCTATGCTGCACAGTACATATTCGCACAAATTGTAGTCGTGCTTATACCAGAAATGGTAAATACATACAACAAAATTCTCAGGGGGAATGTCACTCAGCGGCACTGCACTAGACTGTTGGACACAAACTGAAAATCCTCTAGAGAAGGCTAAGAAACTTGCAACAATTGTCGGATGTCCATCCGAGGACACACGGTACATGGTGGAATGTTTGAAAGATCGGCCCGCGCACCAGATTGTTCAGACTGTTGGAGAATTCATGGTAACACGACAAAGAGCTATTTCGGTTGATAATCTGGATGAATACGACACCGAATAATACGAAAATATCATTGACTCTCTAGCCGTGGTTGTATAATCCCTATACGCCCTTTGGACCAGTGGTCGAGAAGGGAGACAGTGAATTCAAGTTCATTGATCGGTCACCAATTGAGATAATTAGTTGTGGTGGGGTACGAGATGTCCCTTGGATCACAGGCGTCACTAGCGAGGAGGGCCTCTATCCAGCAGCTGGTGAGTTCACGATGCATGATACATTGTGTAATTATTCATGTGCGGTTTTATTCTCTCTGTAGATTTCGTAGCCAGTGAAAAACTGCTCAAAGAATTGAACGATAATTGGGAAACAATCGCACCTCATCTTCTTGATTTTAATTATACAATTCCAAAACGTGATCATGCCCAAGTTGCGAGGATGATAAAGCAGCACTACTTGGGATCAAGGCCGATCGATAAATCAACCGTTGATCCACTCATACAAATGGTGGGCGATCGGTTGTTTGTCTATGACGGCGAAGCAGCTGCCAGGCTACAGGCACGAGTCAACCAAAGCCCTGTGCGATTTTATCATTTTGCATACAGAGGTGCTCACAGTTTGAGCGAAATGATGAGCGGCAGCAGTAAAAACTTTGGTACGATTGAAATATCCTAAATAGGTAATCCCCATTACATTTAACATTACTCGTTTCATTTCGTAGGAGTCAGTCACGCAGATGATATAGCGTATGCGATTGATACACTTTTCCATATATCGACTACAAAAAACGATCACGACATGCAGAAGAAAATGACCAATTTTTGGGTATCATATGCCACCGATGGGTTAGTAAAATTTTGCCAAATATTTCATGGAAATATGAAAGAGATTGGGGTTTATATTTATCCAGAAGCCACATATTTTGGGTTACAGTTCAAGTGTCAAAATAAGAATATTGATCAATACTTTTATCCCTGCAAGATTGATACATTTTTTCAGCCTTCCAAATACGGGCATCGAGTGGCCGAGCCTGAATGGATCTGCGGAGGATTTACCTCATCTGAAAATTGCAGGACCGACAAAATTCTCTATCGAAAACACGCTGCAGATGGGAGAAAAGAATTTCTGGAAGTCTATCGGCTTCCAAGAGAATATTATGAAGTCAAACAACTATGGCAAGAAAGTGATGTCTGAGCTTTAGTCAAAAGCTTCTATGCTGTTTCACTCTAACATTTATGACTCTTTGTTGGAAGAACGATACTAGTTCTCTCATATGTGATAACAAGGATGCAATGTATCACGTACAATAAGGATTTTGCTTCTCCATAACGCTGACATTTGTATTGTTAGCGTAACAGAATCGTAAAATTATATTTTTTGTGACGTTTCTGTGCTGAACCAGCTGATATATTTCTCGATTTTGTTGCATTAACGTTATGAGCTTCAATCACATGATTCTTTGTAACATGGATGCTTCAACAATAAATTCTGATTTTATAATCGCCCTTATTTTTCTCCAATTTTATTTTTCCCTGATCAAACTTGCTGCTTTTATCAGGACTTTCGTCACATCTTGTAGTAGATAATTAGATTAAAAAATCCTCAAATGTTTTTAACAACCTCCAAACTTCATCTAATATCAATGAAGTACAAGGTACAGCACAGTAAGAGTTCTTCTAGTGTATCTACTTCTACCGTAATTTGGTGCAGACTTACATTGTGATCGATAACGATGCTGCAAGACTCGATTCTGCCGACTCTGTTGATGCCTCTATGAACAGGATAAGTAGAAGAGTCAACAAAGAGTACTCCGATCTGAAATGAAGGATAATAAAACAAAGCATTGTTACGTTGTTGAATTTCTTGGCAATACATTAGGTTATGTTACGTGCGAGTGAACAACAAAAACAAAAACTATGAAATAATGAAACCTTGATATTTTTCTCCGTTCGTAAAGGCGTCCCAGCATCTTTCTCCGTTTCTTCTTCCTCCTCCTCATCCTCGGCATCATTATCGACGAACATTTGAGTAGCTGGATATTCCATGGTTATTTATGCGTTGTTTACCGATCGCGGAATTTAAGGGTTTAACAATTTACAACCTAACCTCTTCGATGTTCCAATACAACTACCGGCAGTCTTATCATTCATGCGATTATGTAGTTGAGGTTAAGATGATGTATTACATTGCTGCCGCGTTTCGCGGTATATCAAAGTCTCTGAATCGCTGATTTTATACGCGTGTAATTATTATACATATGTGAAAAGTTTTGCCTCTGGCGCTGTTTCATTATTACTGAAATATGTAAATAGCAGTTGAAAACACGCCGAGCAGACAAACGGCGGCGGCATCGTCAATACGCATTTCAATTCCAACGTCTCTGATTGGTCGATGCGCGATGCATGAGCGTCACTCTGTTCCTTGAAGCTGGCGGCTAATACTTGGACAACCAATCAGCGCGAGGGGCGGTAGTATTCAAATTTCGAACGCTGTTTGTACGCATTTGACTTTTGGGAGTTACAAAAAAGACTCTGAGGTATCGCAATGGGAGAGTGTTCGAAGACTTGAAATAACGCCATCTCTTTATCGAGGTCTGGACGAAATAAAAGGATACACCCCAAAAATATGTATGTACCTAGCGGTGTAGTTAAATTTAGAATAATCTCCGCATCAACGAGATAATCATTGACCGTCATCGTATTTATAGGAAGAGATTAGAAAGTATCCGCAAATCTAGTGAAGCGTTACCGACATTATAGTTACGTGATCGTATACATATTTATCAAATCTTTCTCCACTCATTGTTCGCACTACTGTATCTTTGAGAGCGTCATTAGACTCTCGTAATTACTGTGACGCGTGCGATTGTGCAGCAATATTGTGTAAAAATCCTGTAAGTTAACTTATACCTTTTTGTCACATCGCATCTCGCTGTAGCGCACTGTTTAGGTTTCTCCTCGTATTATATGTTTTATATGCTATTGAATTTTTTCATAGTGCGCTAATATCAGCTGTTATTTTTATTTTCTTGAATCCATTCCAATTCACGGCAGAATTAAGCTATCTGCAAATTGCTGCAGAACCGAAGGAGATCGGCATGGAAACCGCAACGAACGTTGGGCAAAAGTATTTTTGGCGTACGATCGGTTTTCAAGAAAATATTGCATGACTGATTGATTTCCACAAAAATATGTCACATCAAACATAACATTTATGATGCATGGAAATGTGTATTCAAATATTTGTATGAATATTTGACCCAGAAACACGGTAATAAAACAAAAAGAACAAATAATTGGGCACAAACGCAAGTACTATATCTATCTGTCAAATTCTCAGTCGTATTAGGTGTTTACTTTCACCGAATTCTAATCACACTGAAAGCTGCACTGCAATATACTCTACACAGAGATACATTTCTCGCTATATTGTTCGTTATTTGAGATAAAAGTCACTATATTTTCGTCTCATAGATCGCAGTTAGAGGAGAGACATTGCCACCTCCCGTTGACTGGAGAAAAACGGCTAACCGTGAGTAAAAATGTGTGCCAGTGAAGTGGGCTCTGACGTACGATATCTGTTATACCGAGCGAATTAATATGCGACGTATATCTCTTACATTGGCTAGCACCGACATATAGATATAGACATAGTGCAATGCTACTCCAGTCAGTCAATCCATATCAACCCTTCCGTTGAACGAATTGCTCCGAAGTTAAGTAGATCGAAGGATGTCCCTGTCCCAAAATTCTGATGTCCGAACAGAGATGTCTCAAATATGATGTCTTTTGAATAGCTTGTTGAAGGGATTTCAAACATGTATTCCAGAAAGCGATGCATTAGCTGAGTTCTTTCTGAATCAATTATGAAGTTTTTCTTGAGTTACTTCAGGATGTCTCAATTCCAAACTACAATTTTCAGAGAATACTTCAAGATGTAAAATTTCTGATATTATGTCAGTGAACCCATTCGATAGCGATAGAGTATCGAGATATTGACATTGAGCAAACACAAGGATCGACCTACTATTCTTATCAGATCACAAAGTGCTGGATACAATTGTTCGACTATTCCTATGTGTAATGTTTTTAATATTATGGAAAAAGGTTATTTAATAATGAAATGTTATAGATGAATCGGATACGTTTAGATTTATTTGAGAACGTTCACACACGTCTCCTTACGTCTGTCGTCCAGGGTAGAGGGGGATATTACTGATTATAAATCATTAGTTCCCAATTTGGGCACTAGTCCGCTTTACATAGCTATACATTAACTATACTACACTATGGATGCAACTGAGGTGGAATCATCCAATCATTCCTCAATGATCATCTGATCCGAGCGTGAAGTATACGTTTAACTGTACCTGTTGCCACGCAAAAGATACAATGAAGTTCTCGATCGCTGTATTTCTACTATCAGGGACCATCTCCAGAACCGTTGAAGAATCATCACCAAGGGTTAAAACACCGCTAGGACCAATCGAGGGTTATTATAAAAATTCAAGCAATGGCCGACAATACGAAGCCTACGAAGGGATACCTTATGCCCAACCGCCAACCGGAGAAAACAGATTTCGGGTAAGAGTTGTGTGCTTGGCAGTCGTGGCAGACAACGTCATCGTACGTTGAGCATCATTTCACATTGGATACTGCGACTTCGCAGGTCACCGAACGTATTTTACCATGGAAGGACGTTCTGATGGCGAAACGATTCAGCTCAACTTGTTTCCAGTACACGCCAAACCCTGGACAAGAACCTCCTGGAAATGTGACCGGTTCCGAAGACTGTCTTTACATGAACATTTACACTCCGATTACCGATGATCAAAGTGTTTCTCTTTCCAATGGAAACAAGACACGAACCAAGTTGCTACCAGTCATATTCTTCATTCACGGTGGCTTCTTTCAATTTGGAAGCGGAAGTCTGTATGGCCCTAAATATTTGCTAGACAGAGATGTGATCTTAATCACGATCAATTACAGATTGGGACCACTGGGTGAGTCACGGCTGACTAAATGCATGTCGTGAGTTCATAAGAGGAGAGCCGTATACTTCTGTTCAGGTTTTCTCAGTACGGAGAATGAGGTAGTGCCGGGAAATATGGGCCTCAAGGATCAAGTGATCGCTCTGCATTGGGTCAAGGATAACATTGAGTCGTTCAGCGGAGATGCATCGAGAATCACTATCGTCGGGTCCAGTGCCGGTGGTGTCAGTGTGCATTATCATATGTTGTCGAAACTTAGCGCAGGCTTGTTTCAAAGTAGGTATAATCAAGACTGCGGTACACGTTGCGTAATCTGGCATTGGTCAGTGAGACCAAGGAAGCCATAGAGCACGTGCAAATCATACATGCATATCGCAATATTCGTAGGAGGAATCTCTCTGAGCGGAACCGGGCTAAACCCTTGGGCTCAGGCTGAAGATTCTCTAGCGAAGTCTAGGAAACTTGCCACTATCGTAGGATGTCCGACTAACGATATCCAAAGTATGGTGGACTGTCTCAGAGCGCGACCCGCAGATCAGATCACTCGGGCCCTCGGAGAATTTATGGTAAATGTGTCGAGGCAATGTAGATTTCCATATTCATGTTCAAATGAAGACGATGCGACGCCCGGTGAAACGAAAATACCATGATTTTCGGATGAAAGCGTCCGTTGATAGGCTTGTAGTTCGGGCAACATGCGCTTCCATCACGGATGGAAGGCAGCGACGGCCAGTTTCATTGAGAACTCACGTCCATGTGTATAACATAGGCATATTTGTGTATAAAAAAATCCCTGGAATGTCATGTTTTTAGCCATTTTTGTACAATCCTACCACCCCGTTTGGACCAGTGGTTGAAAAAGGTGGCGGTGATTTTACATTCATCGATCGGCCACCCATAGAAATGATAACTTCTGGCGACAGACGACATGATGTACCATGGATTACGAGTGCTGTTGGCACAGAGGGTGTCAGTGTGACAGGCGGTATGCTTTCATATAATTCACTTCTCGAAACGTTAATCTACATTATGGGTCCCACGTGATCAGTATAGTGTATAATAGCTGGAAACTGACAAATATTTCCATCCTAAATTATATTGTGCGATCAGAATTTGTGACCAAAGAAAATCTCCTCGACGAACTGAACGAAAACTGGGAAGTGATCGCACCCTACATGCTCGATTTCAATCACACCATACCGAGAAAGGATCACCGAGCAACTGCGAGGCTGATAAGGCAACGTTATTTGGGAACAAGTCCGATCGGCAAATCGACCGTTAATCAAACGACCCAAATGGTTGGGGACCGTACCTTCGCTTATCCTGCTCAAATGGCTGCGAGGCTCCAGGCTCGAACTAATGAAAGTCCCGTCAGATTTTATTATTTCACATACAGAGGAGCTCACAGTTTCAGCGAAATGTTAAGCGGCAGCAGCGAAAATTTTGGCAAGTTTTAAATACCACAAACTACCTGCTGCACGAATTTCTATCCCATTATGATAACCATAGCAGATTCATCGGGCATGTTTTCTTGATTGTGAATATCTGCAGGAGCCAGTCATGTGGACGATCTGGCGTACGTATTGGATTCATTTTTCGACCCAACGACTACACCCGAAGACCGGGCGATGCAACAGGTGCTGGTAGATCTCTGGGTATCATTTGCGACCGATGCGTAAGTGTAATTGTGTCGTAAGTCAAGAATTGGAATTGAACAATGATTGTACCTTTGATAACAGAACGCCTGACGTTGGCGTCGAGTGGTCCAGATTACGGCAAACCTGCACAGACGAGTTCCGCTATTTGCACATCGCCGGGCCGAGGGAAATAGGCATGGAAGGGTCCTCGAATTTTGGGAACAAAAATTTCTGGCAAACTATCAATCTTCTAGAAACTATTCGATGAAAAACAAACTTACATAGGAAGACGTGTATAATTATATGTTCATTCAACTTATGCCTCATTCTCTGGAAGTTTTACACACAATATGCAAACAAATTGGATC
Organism: Phymatocera aterrima; assembly: GCA_963170745.1. NCBI lineage: Eukaryota > Metazoa > Arthropoda > Insecta > Hymenoptera > Tenthredinidae > Phymatocera > Phymatocera aterrima. Next base: position 17,203,795 of record OY720663.1, on the reverse strand, counting down.
ACATGTAAATTATGTTTTTGTCAATGAAATTACGATATACGCAAACGAAAGAACTCCCAAGTCGTATTATTTGATAGGTATAAGATCGAATAAATTTGATAGAATCTATCCTGACCTAATTGAATTCCAGGTTAAATTGAACTTATCGCCTCCGCGTAGCTCATCAACATCGTATTACAGCTTTTGGTTCAAGAACATCCTAATTTAAGCTAGGATGTTGTTCGTGAAATTTTCTGGAGCTGCTCTATGGGAGGGTACTTGGTTTTCGAGAAAGCATAGGTGCGTGCTGTTTAACACAAAAGTTTCGTAAAATATCTAACGCTTCTTCACCAAATCATACCGCAATCCTCAGGCATATTCACTCCAATAATCACCATGAGATATTCACTTATTCTCATGAATTACTGATTATTCGTAATTGCGAACAATATAAAGTCTAATCAACAGTTTCGTAGTGAAACAATTCTACCAATTGTATTGAAAATTTACATTCAACGAAAATAACTTCATTAGCTTATTATTATTGAATAGTAATCATCATCTATTTTCCAACACAAGCATATGTATACTATGCTCGATATGTTTGTCATATAAAAATTGGCGTTAATTGAGACACTGGGTAGTAGTTCACTATTATTATACACAACGCCATCGTTGGGTTCGTGCTGGGTAATTAACACCTGTATAGATAGACAGTATTTGAACGAGATTATGAGTATTTGAGCATAGACCGCCACGTCAAGACAACCTGAACTGCAATCAACCACATGTATTCCTGTTTTTTGCTTTTGTTCACCAAACTTCAACCCCAACTAAACATTGGCTGCGAATTTATGAAGCAGATTAATATTTATTTCGTAATTTCATGTATCTTCACTAAAATTCTCATCTCATTCAACGTGAAAACAAAACGAATCGTATATGAATTATGTTCTTTGTCGTTAAAAACAAATTTATCACTTTCACTGAATTAGACTTCTGTTTTTGATATATTACTGTAGAATATACCTATAGCAGGTGCCGTTCAATTTGAGCAATATTTATTATGTCTGTCTTTTAGTTTGTGATGATTTCTACTTGGTGATATTTAATAATTGTGGCTTTCGGGTCTAAATCGAAAAATATCGATCCTAAAGAAAAAATGATAATAACCAAAGCTGTAGGATTTGATAATTTAAGAATGTTGATAATTTTACATGTTTTATCCATTTTTTTTTCTTCCAAATTTGACAATTACACATCAGAACCATCGGTGACGCTACTGATTTTTTTTTTAATTCCATTAATTTGTTTCAATTTATTTTTCAATTTTCTTTCAAATTTCAATACCTCCCGCTTAAACGATAATTAACTTTTCCAGTCTATTAAGTTGATAAACGTTGTTTCTACAATTTCTACATAATAGAAAACTCCCACCCAGCAACTTCTGTAATATAGAAAACAATTCAGTAGTATCACTCAGTATTCTGTAGAATTGGGAATTGAAAAAAAGAATTTTTCATATTAAAACAGCACAGTGGAGACAAAAATATGAGATGAAAATATTTAGAAACGAAACTGGCCGAAAGAATTACGATCCGAAATGAGGAAATCCATGAAAATCTATGAAAATTTGGCGCTCTTTGACGTGATCTATCGGCGCGTTGGCAACGGAATTTCGATCTGGCGTTTCACATATATGGAATCTTGACGACGTCTTTTAGATGAATATCAAAGATTCAACTTTGACAATATGATGTAAATGTGACGCCGGATTGAGCATTTTTATATCAGTCTGAACAAGGACCGTTGGTCTGGCAATATCATTACATTGGTCAACATCACTAGATATCATTTAAGAAAAAAACCAGCCTTGATGGAATGATTTATTTTTTACATTTTTTTCACTTAGTTGCGACGCCACCCCCACCAGCCGCAACAGAGCTCGCCGGCTAGACCACCGCTTCATTAGTCAGTGATCATACTAGAATATGAGTGTACCGAAAACTTTATTACTCAAATACCGTAGTTTCAAACATTGCTGGCTCTCAGACTAATACATTCGTGTATTTTTTTCCATACTCCAGCGTACATGTATATACGTACTTTTGAAACGAAATACACAGTACACAGTACACATTACTTCGACCGAAAAGCCGTCTGTGAATGATATTTCCTATCAATAAAGTCAAGTGTCATACACCATATTGTAGTATGGCATCGGAAAAAAACCGTTGAAATCCCTCAGCTCGGCCGAATCCAGTATAGGTATATCTTGAATATCCTCGTAAATTCTCAACATCCAACACGTTCCGGGCTGAGAGCCTCGAGAAGTAACACTTTGTGAATGAGTTTAATTGGAGTGGGGATGCGATAATTTTATGTATATACAGTTCGGGAGTGCAACGACTGCACTCATCAGACAACGAAAGCTTTATCGGAAATGGCATCAACTGACCCCAACCGACGGATAATGAGATGTCAACATCGATGAGGATCTTCGGAAAGTACGCAGTCCGAATGCGCACGCGCGCAAACATATGAATTTTAGACGATCACGTTATGCTGTTCCAATAGTCAATCTCACAATCAGTAGTTCTGCAGCGTCAACCACGTATGATGTACTAGGCTTCTTCTCATGTTCGCAAAAGTCTCCTGCAGCACAACAGCCTATCCATTGTATTACTTCTTCGTCGAGATGAAATTTGTAATTGGTGTACTACTTCTTATGTTGGGATCATACGGTCATTGCTTTTTGGAGACCGTGAAAGAGTCATGCCCGAGGGTCATTACACCCTTAGGAACGATTGAGGGTTCCTACGATACTTCATACGGTGGTAGAAAATTCGAGAGCTATAAAGGAATTCCATTTGCACAGCCACCTATCGGAGATTTAAGATTTGAGGTAACGGTTCAACGGTATTTCCGCACGCTGGACGTGTTTTCTTGCATACTTTGACTCATGGGATTTCTGTTGAACATCAATGAACGGCAATATAACTCCTACCGACCTAGACTACGTGCAACAATCATATTGATAACTTGGGACACACGGTCAACTAGCAGCTATCTAAAACCTACGCAACTGCTTTTGATAGAAAAGATATTCACAATTTTTTAGGTGCCTAAAAGCATTCCACGATGGACGGGTACACTGATAGCGAAACACTTTGCCCCGCCGTGTATGCACTACAATTTTCTGGAACCGGATTCTACCAATAACTTATTGGGTGCAGAAGACTGTCTCTATTTGAACGTTTACACAGCGATTGCAGATGAAAATCGCCACATGGTGAAGAACACCAAACCGGGCAATTTGCTGCCAGTTTTGGTTTATATCTACGGAGGATCCTTCGTATTCGGAACCGGAAATCAATACGGACCTAAGTACTTGCTTGATAGGAATGTGACGTTGGTCACGTTTCATTACAGACTTGGACCACTGGGTAAATAGGAATTCGGTCAATTTGCTTCACAATTGATCGTCACACCTTCGTTTATAGGTTTTCTAAGTACAGAGGACGAGATAGTACCGGGAAACATGGGTATGAAGGATCAAGTGATGGCGTTACGTTGGGTCAAGGACAATATTCAATCTTTTGGTGGGGATCCATCAAGGATTACAATTTTCGGACATAGCTCCGGAGCGGGTTGCGTACATTACCATTACCTGACGAATCTCACCACGGGTTTGTTCCAAGGTAAGTACAAAGGACTCGAAGCAGCGGTACATATTGCATTCATTGAATGTCCCCATACATCAATGAAATTTGCAGGAGGAATGTCTCTAAGTGGAACCGCCCTAAGCCCTTGGGCTCTGGTCTACAAGCCTCTGGAAAAGGCGAAAAGACTTGCTGTGATCGTGGGATGTCCGAACGACAACAACCAAGACATGGTAGACTGTTTCCGAACTCGACCCGCGCACCAGTTGGTAAACGGACTTACGGATTTCATGGTAAGTTACATCATGAACGGTTCATTGTCGTTGAATCGGAGGGACTCACATGAATCGTCGTACGTCTAGGCGGGACTCTTCAATCCGGCGAGTGGCTGGGGGCCAACAGTTGAAAAAGAAGGTGGCAATTTCACGTTCATCGATCGGCTACCTATTGATATTGTTGGATCTGGTAACATACAGGATCTACCCTGGATAACCGGAGTCGTTAGGGATGAATCTCTTTTTCCAATGTCATGTAAGACTTCATTCGCAGTACTTACGTGATCAATTGATAGGGTGAAGGCGCCAGTCCCCAACCATCCTCCCCCGTAATTGACCAATTCTCTATTTCCGCATGAAGAATAGATAAAAGTCAACACGCGTGGTCGATTACGAGTCTCACTTTTTAGGTTGTCACCAGATATGTGTTATTATTTCTTTTAACGTCTTGAATTGCTTTGGGAAACTCGTATGGCGGCAAAAGAAAAACTCCATGGTTCTCACACTGGATTCTAATCCTTTATGCAGATTACAAAAGAGACGAAAAGTACTTTGACATATTGAACGATAACTGGGAGACACTTGCGCCTTATATGCTCCACTATAATGAGACAATTCCGAAGAGCAATCACGCGGAAATCGCTAGATTGATAAAACAGCATTACCTAGGGCAGAGCCCGTTTGGCAGGGAAACTTTCAATGAATCTGTCCAAATGCTGAGCGGTCGAGAGTTCTTTCATAGTTTTCAAAACGCAGTGAAGCTCCAAGCACGGGTGAACCAAAGCCCTGTCTACACTTATTATTTCACATACAGAGGAGCCCACAGTTATAGCGAAGAAATGAGCAGGTCTAGTGAAAACGTTGGTAAGTCTCGTGAATACGTACTACACTCATCAGGCGATTTTATACTTCATTGCTTGCATTCTATTAATGTAGGAGTCAGTCATGTGGATGACGTTTCGTACATATTGGATGCATTTATTGACCCGACGACGACCACTAAAGATCTAGATATGCAGAGGGTGCTGATTGATCTGTTGGTATCATTTGCCGCTGATGGGTGAGTCTTACTGTGTAAAATTTTTTCTGATTGACAGCCCTGAACGCAGTCGAGCAACAATGTACTATTTTTTTTTTTAGTACACCTGACGTGGGCGTTGAGTGGCCCAGATTCAACGACTCTTGCACTAACGACGTAATCCACTATCTTCACATCGCCGGACCAAGTAATCTCAGAATGGAAAGCACTTCGAATTTTGGGCACAATAATTTTTGGCGAGAGATTGTTTCTTACGAGAATGTCACGCAACTGACAAACTTTTGTGTCGATGAACAATCCTGAATGAAATACCATTAATTTTTAATCAACATGTAATACACTACTCTGAACGAAACAAATTATTACTGACACTCACGCAGCAGAGACTGTGATGAATTCAAGGTTTTCAAATAATTTCAATTCATTTCCAGGATTTTTAAGTCCTGTAAACTTTCCGATTCCTGGACTTCCAACCAGGAATCTCCAGAAATTGGATCCAGGAATCTCCAGAAATTGGATCCAGGAATCTCCAGAAATTGGATTCACCAGCCATTTTTCTGTACTTGGATTTAAGAATACTAACAAACCGATGAATATTACGACTGACATTGAGTTATCTAAACATTACTGCACCTTAAAAATGTACATAGGTTCGAATAATGCCTCAGAAATCATCTAGTGCATTTGGAAAATTCTCTCAATTTCAATATTCAAGTTTATTAATACACATTACCCATCAATATGTACCGCATAAATACGTCTATACATAAAATTCGAAACACACGGGCATACATAAGAATGGATTGGGGAATAAATGACATGATAAAAAAAAAAAAAAATAGAAACCTGGAATATATTACATTTAATTTTGCCAAAGTTTTAATATTTTATCCTTGCCCCCAGAAACAACCCTTAGACCATCCGGCGACCAATCAACCGCATAGACTTCATCCGCGTGTCCAGGCAAGTCCTGAGCTAATTTTTTTGTTTTCATACTCCAAACTAGAAACAGAAATGACCAAGAAAGCAAACATATTCAACTTCACGTAACCGCATATAAAATTCTTAGAAATAATGTTCATTTATCATCTGAATATAACCTTTTAAAGTTGAATCAGCACTTCCGCTAACAAGTAGTCTGGAATCCGCACTCCAAGCTACTGAATAAACCGCCTGAACATGCCCTCTTAACGATGTAATATATTTTCCACCGTTACCTTCCCATAATTTAATAGATTTATCAAATGATGCGGATGCAAGTAGCCGACCATCAGGTGAAAACTTAACATCATTTATTAGCTGCTGGTGGCCAGTCATTCGTGCTAAAAGTATTTATCCTAGTTATATTTGTTCTGTGAATAAATCTATAAGCATTACAAAACAGATGCAGCGGTATTATCCAAAATCCAAGATAGAACCTAAAGACATGATAAAAAATACAGCTAAAAATTCATCTGTTTGATAATCTCACCAACTGGCTTCTTATCCTTATCAGGTGTCCACATAAATAAAGTAAAATCGTCTGAACCGGAAACTAATTTCTCTTCCCCTATCGATTCATAACGGTTTTTTGCGCGTTCGAGGGGTGTTAGATCATTGGATGTTTCCAATGGATAATAGGGTCCAGTTCTTAACACATAATCGGTATTCAGCGCCAGGGTATTCACCCAATGCGCGTGACCCTCGAGTGTCCTACACAAGATTCCCTGAAGATTCGTATTTTGTAAATGATCAATTACTTAAATGATAAAGTCCTGAATATGATCAATATTTTATAAACCTATGCTGAAAGTGAGTGTGTATTTTAAACCTACATCAGTGGCTCTCCAGACTTTGATAGTCCTGTCCTGTGATGCAGAATAAATGAGCCCACGCCCTCCCCACTTGACACAAGTTACACTTTTAGTGTGACCAGCTAAGACCCTGGTAGTTTGAGCGAGCGTAGAATCCCATATTCTTAAATCACAGTCTTTTGAAGCACTGACAAAGTACCGGGAATCAGAATTACTGTGATATGGTTCCCAGCTTAACGACGTTACCCACATTTTGTGACCATTCATAGTTTTCCCTATGATAATGATAATGGAAGAAGAAGATGAGGGAATTGGCGAATTGTTGGTTTTACTTTATTTGACGGGCTTTCAGCTCAAATAAAATATACCCACCAACTTGTTTTCCACTTTCGGGATCCCACATAACAATACTTCCATTTTTACAAGCGGAAATTAATTTTTTACCACATGGAGACCATGATATACATAAAACCCAATGCTTGTGACTTTCGCATGTAAAATGTGGCGTTTGCGTATGTATATCCCAAAATCTCACAGTCGTATCTCCTGATCCGCTTGCAAGATGTTGACCGTTAGGAGAAAATGCTACTGATATTACAGCCTCCTTATGACCTATGGTCAAAAATTAATCTCTCTATTCATTTCACCAGATATAAATATGTTTAGTAGGAATTATCAATGATAAAATTTCCTAGAAAATAGCGAAAATTTGATTTTCAGGATAGTTAAAGATGTACCAAACGAAAATGTTTCTTACAATTAGTGTTTATGAATATAGTTTTTACTTACCTTCGAGTGAACCGGTGCATCTCGTAACAGCCCTGACTTTAAATACAGCCTGAAGCTGATAAATAATTTCCACAACATCTTCACTGGTACTAAAATCCTTTTGTAAATTTTTTTCTAAACATTCTGTAATCTCTGTATCATTTACAAAGAATGCCAAAGGCACGGGGTCCTCCTCTTGGAGTAAAGCGTTGCATATTAATTGTAATTTATTGACAGTGATATCAACTGGTAAATCCAGCAAACCACCCGGCAATATTTCACCCGAGTCTGATTTAAATCGTGACAATACTCTTTTCACTTCTGGCTCCGTTTCCGGCTCCATTCTTCACCTTGTTCTAAAAAACTTATTTTACAGTTTATGTACGTCCGTGAAAATTTTAGAAGAAAAACAGGGATAGATCAACGTGCGCGCTTACTTCATAACCAAACTTTTCAAGTTTAGCTAAGCAAAACCACGTGCTATCGGCCAAAAGAACGATGAACAGTCGCGCTTGTGTACACCATACGGTGCTGCCATCTTAACGCAATGACGTTAGTTACGTGTTTCTGATTACCGATTAGTGCCCGTTGCCCGAGTCAAAGAGGATCCTCTTTGGCCCGAGTCTCTTGTATACATTCTCAACAAACAATAATCAAAATTCTTTGAACTAAATTCCCGCCGTCAATAATAATCTGAAGGATAGATAAATAATGCCGTATCAACAAGTCGAGCATACAGAATTGATAGCACTGGGAAAACTGGCTGGAGTATCAGCGGTACCCGGAGTATATCGGTAATTGAATAATAATGCGTATGTATATTAATTTTTGTTTCGGATACATAACCTCGCACTCATTGGTGTCAATTATTATTATTACTCTATTATTCAATTCTTTCTCAATTTTTTAGCATTATCACCGAATTATTAGCTCTTCAAGTACCTCCGGAAGATATCTACGCATTATTAGGAAGAATTTGTCAAACATCGCGCAAGAAAAAGGAGGATATAGCTAAACTTAAATCTGAGAAAATAAAGGGTCATAAATAAATACCCACGATTTTACCGATTACCTTGATGTATCCATTTATTGTGTTCCTCCTTAAAATTAAAATACATTCAGAAATATACCCATGTATGCACAATGACTCGTGAGAATATAATACGGCGCCTGAAGAGAAACATATATCTGGAAGAAATATGACGAACGAAAGGCGTCGGTGGCGCTACCCTGCAGTGTATTTGATTATAGCGTGACAGCCGGGATTCTGTACATGAAATCGTTAGCTGACGATATCGTTTATCGACATGCAGCCAATTGCAGGGACGATATACCGGAAAGGCGCAGTGCCCATAGGATATCGCTCGCTAACGATATCGTTAGCTAACGAATTTCGTGTACAGAATCCCGTTGGATTACGAATGTGATGACCATATCGAAAAATTACGAATAAATTACCCTACAAATTAAAAACAATCTCGAGACTAAAGAAGAAACAACGATATTTGAAATGCGTTGCATTCTTGGATAACTTACTTTTGGCTATTGTTTCATTCACTTTCATGACATAATGACGCGCCAGAATAGATATAGATAATTGCACGAATATTTGAAGTGTGTCATCTTCTATTGGGATTAGGTTTTGAAATAATCAATATTAGGTATATATACATTGTATTATATATTTGTGTAGTTATGTTACATCTGGACTTTGTGGTTGTCGAGTGGTATAATGACAATGAGGCTCTAGTTCTTTTCAATTTTGGTAGTGTATGATGCAGAAAGATTTTTGAATTGTAGGACGAAACTCATATACGATGACTTTAGGTGTAGAGGATTATTGATGTCACACATAAAAGGTTCATATATACGAATACAATTATATAGATCGAACCGTACAATATAGCTTGCATCATGCGTATCTCGTCACGGGTGATGGTCATGACAATAGTGATATTCATGGAATACAGTAGATTCGTAATCAGCGACTCCAAAAACCCGGGGACACCGAATCTGAAGCAATTCGCACCATTTCGGAGGAAGTTGGTCCGCCATTTTGAGTCAACAATTTGAATTTTTTTGGTTTCGAGCTCTTTCCGAAATCAGCGACATCAAAAACTCCCTAGTATCACCTTATCGGCCAAAAATCTTCGGACGGTTGTCTTTACGCTAGCTGCGGAATAACGAAATCTGAAATTTTCAGGGGTTGATTACACCCCCTCAGGGTGGAGTTCCGCAGCCATAAAAAAATACGTGTCGAATATTGTCACCTCTTCTACAATCTCCCAAAGTTTCGTTCAAATCGGAGGGGGACACTTGGCGATGTTCCCTTGTAGTGTAGGACCAACTAACAAACCTGTAAGCTGATTTTTAATCAGCGTGGTCGGTGCGACAGGGCGCATGTCATTGGTCCACAATCCGTTGTACACAGATCTTGATTGGTGGTTCAACCAACCGCCTCCATCCGGTTGGATGTTTAAAAATTACCTAAAGTTAATTGATATAACAAATATTTTTGCTCGTTAACGCTGCTCTTTGATTATCCTATAAATATATGGTTTGGATGAAATCATAGTCAATCATTTCAAGAAAAATAGAGGAGAATTTCTGGATGATTTTAAGAACGTTAGACTGGTAAATCCCAATTCCAGGTAGCATGCACAGTCGTAAATCCGTTATGATAGAATGAAATAATATTGCAATAGAAGGCAGTGGAATTGACAAAAGCGTGGCGCCATATTGCCTGCTTGTGTTTGGTTGCCGGTGTGGCGCGTGGTCAAGAATTGTAATCTTAATTATTAATCGCCATGTCTGATAACCAGGTAAGAATAAATGAGTCAGAAAAATTGTGGTTGAAATTCACCGTAAACTAAATTAATTCATTGAAGGATATTTGTAATCCACGGTAAAGTTAACCGCTATAACCTTTCCTCGTTCCAGGAACAGAAGCCCGAAGCCGGCCCAGGAGACGCGAATTCTGAGTACATTAAACTCAAAGTCGTGGGAAATGTAAGTTTCACTAAAAAAAAAAAATTTCAGATCACTTGGTTTCGGCCACAATATCGAATATTAAATAAATTGCAAGCATTACCCACAATATTTTTCACATCATTTTCTCTATCCACAGGACAGCAACGAAATTCACTTCAGAGTCAAGATGACCACCCAAATGGGGAAGCTGAAAAAATCGTACAGTGACCGTGTGGTAAGTTCAATTTCATATTTCGCACTTATATGTTTATGTATAATAGTTGTTTTGATATTTCTATATCATTATTTTGCTTATATAAGCGAAATTTTCAAGCATTACGACTAACGGACATAACATGCACTGCAGCACTGACATATTCAGCAAGGTCGAAATATTAAATTCACTATTCGTCTATCTGGTACAAGCACCAAGATTCATATTTTATCAACTTTGTCTTAACAGATCTTGAAATCTAGACCCTTTGCTCTGCAAACAAAAATTATTTTTAAATTGATCAAAACTGAATGTAATGAGTATATGCTGTGAAATATATACTCAATAACAAATTTTGCCGCCGATTATACCTCAGCAGAGAAACAGTAAACTGGATGGAACAATTCCATTGAGAATTGAATCCATTATTTTACAGTAACCTCGGTTTATACTCTATAGTATCGAACTATATTCTTTGAAATGTTCATTTTTATCAGGGAGTACCAATGACATCGCTCAGGTTTCTATTCGATGGCAAAAGAATTAACGACGACGAAACACCAAAACAGGTATAAAAAAATCTTAAACGATGATATAATTATACCGTGAATATGATTTCGATCGCTGGAAATTCGACCCAGCCGTTCAAACTAATGTGCTTAAATTGGATGAATAAGAATATTAAAATCTCCAATTATAATTAAAATTCAAACATTTATTATACTTTATCCAGAAAAAAATGCAATTTTTTTCCATCGATGAAGTCAGATACTATTGACGATTGAATTATATATATAAAATAGTACGTTGCGTAATAAGGGTAAACTTGAAGTCTTATGGAATTTAGAATTGTACAGCATCTTGATGCCGTAACCAGATTTTTTCATACAATTATAATTTCAATAAAAACAATGAAGTGTGCTATAGCAACCGTATGAAAAGACATTATACTAATTCACAGTTGGAGATGGAGAACGACGATGTGATTGAGGTTTACCAAGAGCAAACAGGTGGAGGTCAGTACTGAAGGATTAGAAGAGAAGAAGGGGCCATGTAATTTGGTTTCAATATTTTTAAAGTGAAAGTGATTAACGTCAGAGAAACAAAACAACAACATGAAAAAGAAAAAAGATGAATAAAAAAAAAAAGAAAGGACAAGGTTAATCAATATGCATATTATGTATGTTAAAAAGAAATCATTATATGTAATTTAATTTCTCACAAATATTACCTAATATCTGAATGTGCTGTTCCAACATTCCTTGTAAAAGAACAAAAAAAAAAAGAAGATAATTAACGGCAAGTTGACGGCGCAGGTACCCACCCCCCAATATCTGTATAAGATTTCTTCTTTTACAGCTATGTATTATGAAGCAGGATTGAAAAGAACAATCATCTAATCTTGCCTTGAAAACAACGTCTTGTAACTTATTTGAATTTCTATATTTTTCACTATGTCTGAATATCTATTTGCCTATTACTATCAGAGATTTATAGCAATTCCTGTTATGCCAATGTTTCTTCGTTTCTTTTTTCCTTTGTAATTGTAACAAATTATTATCGATTTACCGTTTAGCAATTTCATAATTAAAGATAATGTTACGGAAAAAAAAAGGAATATTATATCTGATTCAACGAGGTTGGTAAATATTGTATAAAAAAACAACGCTCAAGTGTTGCGATCTTCGAATAAAAAAAACTAAAAAGGAATAACAGTAATAGACACAAAAAGAAAAAGTATAGAAAAAACTGTTATGTGTCAAGATTATTTTATGATTCATCCAACGATAAATAATAAATAATGATTGCAAATTTTCTTTTCCACTATATGTATGTACTCGATTTCAATTTTCTGATTATTCATTATTCATACTATATCATTGTATGTATGTCAAATAAAAGAAAACGAAGATGCTGATGGAATACCTAATTAATTAAAAAACAAAATTATTAAAATGATATATTACTCTTTCTATCAATTGTAGCACACTCTTTCCATGTTTTCTTTTTTCGTTGTCATCTAGGCAAGTTTCCTTACGAATCAATTGGATCAGAAAAACAAGAATAATGTTCGTACTTTAAAATTTTTTCGTTTCTGTTTTCTCCCTCCATTACGAATGTGTATGGTAACTTTTAAGTTTGTAAAAGAGATTCTTAAATCTTAATTGAATTAATAAAAATGGAGAAATAAAATCTTGAATGTCAAAATAATCATCCCTTCAAAATATTGGATAAAAAAAAAAAAAAAATCATGAAGATTTCTTTTTAGCGTAAGAAAAAAAGTATAATAAAATTTAATTAACAAATAGATAAGTGAACTAGAATATAATTCGAAGGAAGATAAAATAGAGAAAAATAAAATGAGATGCAAAAAGAAACCATTGAAAAATGACATATTACTTCCTGATTGCCTGTTTAGATAAATTAAGACAGATAACTAGATATTGATTACCTATTTTAATAAAATAATAATAGTGTATCCCTCACTGTGAATTAGAATTACATACATGGTACCAAATGATTATGTTTTAGAAAGTTGAAACTACTATTGTCATTTGAATTGAAAACGAAATTATTGAATAAATTTAGGTAAAATAAAACAAAACGAACAAACAATATTTTTTTACATTTAAATAACAAATTCTTAATTTCAACTTTACTTTCTAATAATAATAATAATCTCGAAGCGCAAATCTTTCAGTGGCAACATTTATAATTTCTAACATTCAATTATGTCTGCGGCTTTTTTTTAATCGGTAATACATTTCTTTTGGGAAACGATAGTGAAACAAATAGACGTTATGTCACAAGTAATATCTTTTTTCCATCACGTGCATGATATAGGCCCTTTTTCTGACATGTAAAGTGGATAGAAAATTGCGGATTTCTAGCATGGACTTCATTACCTCCCTAGGGACGTAATATTTTATTTACCTCCTCATTTAATATTTCATTACCTCCCTACGGAGGTAATATTATCCATTTTTCCATCCACTTCACATGCACGAAAAAAGGCCAATACCTGCGCTTGTTAAAAAAAGCACGGTGTGCAACATGGAGAAGAGGGCAATTTCGAACTCGGGTCAGATGATGGTGCACGAGTCGGAGTCGAGGGCGCCAAAGCTAGAAATAGCCCATTTCCCCCCTTTGTTGTACAATGTACTATTTTTTACATCTGCACTTATTTAAAATTGGTCTATCCTCGGCATGAATGAGAAATAACGTACATGCATATACATTCACCTAATACCTATTAATATACCAGTGTAGTGTATAATATGTCAATCCTTAAGCAAGTGTAACGTATTGAAAATGAAAGTATGTATGTCTATACATGTATTAATTCATTAAAGTGAAACATTTTAAGTTTCAATATTGAAACTGAATTTCAAAATTGTGAAAGTGGAAACAGCACCGAATGTTTCCCTATTTTCTTCATCGTCATTTACACATTATCTAGTGAAAAGTTGATCAAAGTAACAGCGAAAAGAGAATAAACAAAAAAAGAGTTTTAAGGAGTATCAGAGCTACTTTTCCAACCTAATTAATATTACAGTTCAACTAAATACCCAAATTGTATAATTTTCTTTGAAAAATGGCGAAGTTGAAAAAGAAAAGAATAACAACAAAACTACTATAAGCTGGTAAATAATATGAATAATTTGAATCTTTTTCAAAGCTGTCTGCTTTTGAGCGCTCTGAACTTTTTTCTCGTTGGTCCGCCTATGGTCATTAAATAGAGAGAGTAGAGCTCCGAGCTTTCGAAGTAGTTATTGTAATAACGAACTCACCTATTATAGATGAAGACGGAGTGAAAAGCTTGTAAGAATAGATATTCGTAATATCAATTAATTGAATTGAAATAAATCCTCAAGATATTAATGAACAAATGGCTAAATAATCGCCAGTGGAATTTACTGAAATAAATAATTGTATAATCTCATCTTATTTCATTTCCTAGAATAAAATAGAACAGTATAGGTATACCTATGGGTGTACTATTTTATTTATCATCATTCACCATTGACTTTTGGTGATGAATTTTCCATCACGCTAGTTGAATGTCTATCTTCCGCAATATGTAACATTACCATGAAATAATAGATCATCCGCGTCTATAGGTATTGACTCATCGACCTCTCTCAAGGTCAGACTCAGTGAATGTTACAATGTCTGATTAGCTAATACTATACGTATATATTATATTCATTTATTCATTTAATATTATGTTTTTATCCGGTATGAGAAGAGGGGAATTTTAAGTGTAATGAATACTAGTATCATCACTTTCTTTCTTTCCTAAAATATACATCATGTACCTAATTACTGAGAGTTTACGCTGCCATATACGCAGTTTTTATTGCTTATGGTAATTCGTAGTTTGAAATTTATTTAAAATCACATAATTGATTTTTTTTCGTGGTTTTTCTTATCCAATTATGCATATTTTTGAATTTTAGATCTTGGATTTCTGTAAATCTAGATTTCCGTCCAGTCAATCGGAATATACCCTTACCCCCCAATTGATACCCTAAAGGTGCTATTAAGGGGCTATTGGAGACACATTGTGTTCAATAATTGGTGACAATGCATTGAACAATATGTAACAATGGAGATTTCATGGGTCTCCAAATGCCCCTTAAGCGAACGAATTTGTGCCTACGAAATACTATGATAAATTACCTATCAGAAAATAATAAAACCTTAATATTGGATTTTGAAATGAAAAAACCAAAATAATAATATCCATTATAATAAGCAAATTCTCAAATTTGCAAACAAATATAATACATAGATAATAATATGTATCTTCAATTTTATGAACAGCTTCTTTATAGAACCCCTTTTTTTCTTCTCTTTCTTCTTTGTTTGTTTGTTCTTGATAAAATAACGAAAAAAAAAGAAAAATAACACACAATAATAGTCAATGCAGCAGGCGATCAACCTTTTGTTGGTCTACAACCTTTTGTTGAATTCGGGAAGAAATTTCCCTTGCAATTTATTGTTATTATCATATTATTATTATTATGCGTAATGAAGGGCCCAAGTAATATTTATTCTACTACTTTTCTAACGTTGCAAGGGAAATTTTCTTTATTGCCTGTATAAGATTACATACACAGGTACGATACCATAAATTGATACGAAAAAGAAATGATCATATTCTACAGCCAGAACTTGAGAGATGTAAATAATTATTATTCATGTTAAATGGACTACACCATATCATATACACAGCCTATTATTATTATCATTATCATCATAATTATTTCACGTTGATACGAAAATTTCACGAATTGCCAAATTTTATTATCAAAGTAATGATTAATCACTCATCTAAGTATTGAATATGGTATATTTAAATTAGGTATCATGGTGGGTCATATTCTTTTAAATGAATGAAGGAAAAACAACGTTTACATATTATTCAGCTGATAAATAAATTGAGAAAATTAGATTCTTCTATCTCTTTTCTTCTCTTTTGAAAATGATTAAATAGATAAACCAAGACACCAAATATTGTTAGAACAGTCTATATTATAATCGAAAATACTTGTTTTTAATTTTTTGTTTTCAATCGAATAATAATTTTCACTAAAAAAAAAAGACAATGATTATGTTTTACTTATCAAATATTATACATTTGTTATACTTGCGAATAAAAACAAAAATTATAATAAGTCGAAATATTTAGGTATTTCAAAGTATGTAGTAGCTAATATCTCGAATTTCGCATAACTAGATATTTTTGTGTAATGTTTCTTTTTTTCCGACTAATTTGATATAATTTCTCAATCTGATCTAAAAATTATTACATTTCATTTTATTTTATTTTTTTTATTAATTTTTGTTTTCTATTCTATACAAAACGAACACTGATAATATTTACTAGATAAGTATAGGTTTACAATGTTTCTTCTTCTCTTCTTTCTTTCATGCTTCCTTTCCTCCTTTCTCCTGTTAATTAGGATGGGATGTTTTTTGTCTCTTTATTTATTTTTTCATTCATTAATATATACCTTATATATATAGTATATAGGTATAGATATCTAATATACGTAAACAAAATATACAATATAGAGAGAGAATAAGAGAAATTGGAGTATAGGTATTAAATTTATCAATATAGATTCACAATTGATCAAGATCTATTAATTCAATAAATATAAACAATTTTAGCTTAGCAGTAGCTCGATCTGATCACGTTACTATTTTTACTTTCAATAATTATTAAATTTTTTTGTTATTTTTATTTTTTTTTCTATTTTTATTCATTTCGTTATTTATTATTATGCCTAAGTTTTTTAATATTATTATTATTACTATTAATAATCATCGCATCGTAATAAATATATTATTATTATTGTTATTAACTAAATATTAAAAACTATATCAGAGCAAATATAATATGTTATTTTCTTCTTTAAAGCGTTATTATCGCGAGGCGTTGGCGAGGCGCATTGTATGATTATTGGATGATCGATGATTTATCACCCAATATACGTAGTATTGTATGGTATATACTACATATCAAACGAAAATACTCTTAGGCATAACATTTTTATTTTATTTTTATTTTTTTCAATCATCCATTATTATTAAATAATGATACTAGTCATAGCGCGTCACGATGCCAAACCCAAGTTTTTTTCGTATGATCAAATCTATGAGCTATCCATTGCTGTTCTAATAGTCGGTATCTATCCTCGCTCAGATACAAAGGTTTCCCTCGCCTTCAATAAAACAGAAACAGAAGAAGTTTCAAGAATTAGGAATTAGTATTCATGGAAAAAATATACTTCGCATTATTGATATTATATGTCATCTAAAAAATTGTAGAATAGCTTACTTCAGATCTCTATCTTCCTCATCGAATTCATCAAGGTATAAAGAACCCCATAAACAGGCTCTTCTACCTCTTATCACAATTACATAAGTTGATGTAACGACTAAATATATTCCAGTTCCTCCACCACAGTCAATAGAATGCTAAATAATCAGGAAATTCACTCTATTAGTACAAATTTAGATTGATAAACAAAGTTTGTTTTCTTCGATTATTAATCATTTTTATTACCTGAACAGCTTCACAAACACTGTGCTGCTGACAACAATTCTGTTTCAGACAAACAATCGTTCCGCACAGAAGACATATGCTCGTTTCGCGAGGCACTGAGTGACACTGGCGGCATTGTCTTTCATGGTAATACTATTTTGTTGCAAGAAGTGAAGAAAAATCAATCAATGAAACATTAGAATTATTGTCTATGAATTAAAATGTGAGACGATGCATTGCAACAAAGTTATTCATTCTCGTTTCTTACCGTGAATATTTTCTCGTATTCCCTAGGTAAGCTGAGCAGTTTTGGAACCTGCCATGAAATATGTTGTGTAGAAATCAAGCTCCTGGCGGCAGTTACGTTACGATTAACAAAGGCGGTGAATTGATCCAACCAAAGACGAGGTACGGCAATGCTGGCTTCGTTATCTTGCCAATTTATTGCTACTGCTGAATTAAAACAGTCCCAATCCATGCCCCGATTCACCAATTCCAGATAATAAACTAATCTAACGAATTCTCTTTGTGGTGAATGAATTACAGGTAACGGTTCTTCATATAAATGATAACGAAGTAATGCTGCTACCCGTAAGAACGGTAGGCATAATTTTTGGACCTGAATGTATAAGAAAAACCAATGAAGGAAAACTCGAATAATTCGATTGCTATAATTGTAAGTGATTAGAATCAAAGTTACTCACCTGTGGTTCCAATGATTGCATATTAAATCTCGTAAACTGCATCGATGTAGAATTATTATGATAGAGTTCACTTTCGTTGAAATAACTGACTACAGAATATAAAGCTTCTTCGGATGTAGTCGGAGCTCCTTCACAAGCCCTTGCTCGTCTTTGAAAACTGGTCTTTTCTGCTCTGGATAAATTGTAGCTAACTTGTGTGATAACTTGATAGTATAAAAGATTGTAAACAACTTTTACAACGCTGGAGAAGTAAGCTGCAAAAGTGAAAGCGAGAAGATTATATTCTGATTTTTCAATTCATAAATCACAGTCTTCCAAATGAAAATACAACGTGCCGTTACTACGTACTTTGATCCAAATGTAGAGGAAGTAACAAAATAAATTGTAGAAGAAGAGCAGTAGGATCCCTGAGTAATAAAGGAACTTCGTTTTCAGCCGGTATTAAGGCAAGGGCAGCTGTTAGCTCTGAAGGAAGTCCAGAAAGTTGTTGCCAAGTTTGCCATACAGGCCAATTGGTGAGAATTCTTGCATGCATCGCTAACACGTGGAGGAGGGCGACTGGAAAACAGATTGAAATGTATTAATGAGTTGAATTAACTTTGTCGATAAACAAGATTGAATTTCATATGGTTTTTTTACCAATACAATCACGCTTCGGAGTCAAAGGAACTGACGCTATAGACCCAGCGCAAAGAGATCCACCTCTTTGAACTAATTCAACTTCAAAATTTGTTCGAGCGACTGAAGTAACGAATAAAAACAAGCTTTGGTGATTTGGCGTACTATTTTTTTGTTTATATTTTAGATATGTTATACCAGTCATATCTTCCATAGCTTTATGCATAGCAACAGCTAAATTTGACGATATCTGAAACTAGTAAAATTGAATTGTAGTAAACCGAACGAAGATTTGTTCCTCAATATCTCGTGAATGTTTTTCATCTAGTGAAACGCAGGCTTACAGGATTTCGTTGCATTTCTTTAAGGAAAGAATTCAATTCCACGAGAATACTCGTAGGAGAAGCATGTCGTGTACGCACTACTGCTGTGCACTCGCCTAGCTGGGGAGATAACGGTAGAACAGAATTTGCTAACTGTCTACAAAGTGGACAAAAGTATTCTATATCCATAGCAAGAGTCTGCTGACGATGCTGACTTCGCAGAGATTGAAGATACGATTTCAAACAATCTAAATGCAAGTGATGACCACAAGTTTGTACGTGAACTCCGCCTTCCCATCCCAAATTGACAGACAGTAGCCAAGATGACTGAAATTAATAATCTCCATATGTAATCAAACAATTTTCTACGATTCTAGGAACTTAAATTGAATTTCTAGACCTCCATCATTATTTATTGACGCCAAATGACATAGTTTTTTTCTATTTAGAATGAAAGCATTCATAGATGATTTGTATATGCAACTTACGGTATCAAAATTTCGATTCATTTCGAAAATTCTTTGTTCAAAATGTGCGCTACGAGTGTCGCCTTCGGGTATTGGTGGGTCTTCATCAGAAGTAGGAAGTACAAGGCGTTCAGACTGCTGTCGTTCATGACTAGTGACGCTTGTAGCCTGGAATTAGAATTAATGACATTAAATGACCGTCATTGAAAGAACTATTGGATAAAAACTAGAAGATAATGTAAATAGCGTTACCTGAACCAAAACGACTAATCCTATTGCCTTATCCTCGCTATTAGGAGTAGTTTGATTACATATGACGCAGTCGTATTCTTTCTTATTCACCAATTGCGTCGGTTCTTCTTGTTCGCTCCAATCCATACCAGAGACGCCAGGTTCGGCTGTAAAGATACGAAAAAATGAATTCGACAATAAACAAATAGAAGACAGAACAGATTTAATTTCGAAACTCACCAGTTTCAGGATTAGTTTCCATAAATTTATTCTGTTGTTTAAGAAATTCGGCCAAGACTTGTTCCTGTTTTTCTTTAGCACGTCTTCGCCACTCTTCTCTATCACGATTTTCCTTTTTGCATTGTTCATCCTCGTCCATACGTGGCCAGAGATTATTTCTAGTTTCAATAATATTTTGTTTACACGCAGGATCTACATTCGCAATTTTCTTCAATAGTTGCGAAATAAAAAAGGGCCCATCTCCGATACGAGATTCTTGAGGAGGAGAAGAAGCTGATGTGGAACTCCTGCCGCTACTACTACCGGCTTCGTTATTCTCTGACTGATTAATCTGTTCCGGGTTGTAGCTATCTGGAGTACCAGACAATTGCGAATGCAATTTTAGCAGCAATGAGATTATACTCTCCCCAACTTTTATTGTGTGAGGTTGCGTAGATCCAGTCTAAAAACAGAGAAAATTCAAGAAGAAATGAAAGTACAATTTTCCAGATGATAAAAACAATCTTCTTGTTGCTGATCTTCAGAGTTCAATAACGAAGAAGACAAAATCTTTCTGGAACACGAAAAAATTTCACTATTTTGTTATCAAATTATAAATTACCCGAGGTTCTTTCCGTTTGAAAGGATTATGACAATTTGAGGTAGAAGGAACGATCTCTGTAGTTGTTATTCCTGAAGTACCGAGTCTAGAATACATCTGTTGTGCAGGTACAACTTCATTCCCTGCCATAACTGCAGGTCTTTGAGGCACAGCAAGTATAGCAGGTTGTTGACCGACCATATCTGTTAGAAAATAAACAAGAAGATCGCAATTTGGGGCAAAAGTGAACTCGAAATTTTCTAGAATTGTATAATAACTTTAAAAACTACCATCAGGCGATAGACCGGGTTGAGTCAAAGCAATAGCCATGGTCATAAGTTCGTCGGTTGACCCAGGAAGAGCCATTTGAACATCAGCATTCGAATCATCGCTGGTATGACCACGTAGAGGTATAGCAACAATTCCATCTTCAGGTACCATGCTATACTCTTCTAAAAAAAAAAAGAACAACACATAATAATCGGGGCTAATTGTTGGATAATAAATAAAAACAAAGAAAAAAATAGCTGAGTTCAAAAACTGTAAATTACCAATGCTGGATGGCAGAGCTGATAAAGAGTTGGTAACCATTGGAGGAGGAGTTTCGTTATTATCATCAGTTATAGCTAACGGAGGTAAAGCAAGTATGCCCAGTGCTTCATCGTCTCTATCATCATTTAGCATCAAAGAAGTAGAAACGTCAGTCATGGAGCCTTGGATCTCCCACTCGATTTCACCTGTTAAAGAATGATAGATTTTTTGTCAACTTTTCATTATAGAATAGGAAATATCAGATGAACAGGCTTTATACTAACTATCTGAACTGTTAGATTCCTGTTCTTGGACTAGAGTGACTCGAGGTATAATTGTCCTCAAATTTTCTGATAAACTATCGCCTTCGTACCAAGCACCTAAATCCATGTCTTTTATTATCCGAGAATTTCCCGAGCCATTGTACGGACAAACTGGATTTGCCTGTAGAATAAAATGCATAAAAAATAACAAGAATTAAAATTTAAAAAAATTAATAAATTGGCTTAGTATAAATCTAAATTTTCAAAAGTGTATCTTCCTTACAGATTTGTTAGGAATCTCAGCAGTAACAACAGCCATTTCAAGTAAATAAATAGCAAGAGCTATAATATGTTCGGAAACATTATGGCCATTGACAGCTTTGTATAAAACAACGTGAATCATAGCATGAAAGACTTTCGATCTAAGAACAAGCCTTGGATCATCATAATCGGAAGAAACAGGAGCAGGATGACGAAACGGAGGCCAAGGTGTAGTTCCGTTCTTAAGTTTTCCAGTTTGCTTAACGCTGTGAACAGAAAAATATAATGCTCAATTTACATTAGTTACTGAAAAAATATCATCGAATCAATGTCATTATCTAGAGAATAAGAAAAGTAGCTAACTATTCAGTATATCTGTCCATAGACACTTGGAAGTCAGTGCGATGTACAGCCCTAAGTAGGACGTGGAGTGGGTCGAAAAGCTCATCCCAAACGTGTGCCTTTGGTCCATACATTCCTTGCTGCATATTTCCGCTAGCTTCAAGACTCGGTGCTCTGTATTGCGCAACCTGGGGGTATAGGATGATTAGTTTTGTGAAAGTTATTAATAGATAAGTAGGTTCCTAACGTAAGTTTGGTGCTTACTTCGGCCAGAACAGATTCAAATTCCCTGTTAGCTGTAGTGCCGCATCTTTCTGGCATGAGTTCCATAAGTTGACTATGAGTTTTATCGCCGATGCATAACAAGGTGACCATTTCAAGGCATGATAATTCTGGGTCTGAAAGTCCTGTAGATGAGAATGAATTAGTGCAGTTGATATTTTAGGATGTGAAGTATTTCACCGACGAAACTGGAGGTTTTTTTTTAAGAGGAGTACCTAAGTTCGTCCGAACGTTAATAAGCGTTGCTAAAAATGTTAAGCAACTTTCTAGCATCGGAGTATCGTGCTCTCCTTCTAGGTACTCGTTTTGAGGTGGATGGTACAGATTCAAACTCATCCATTCTCGTACATGGAACCTGTTTTGCAATAAAGATGAAAAGATTCAGTAACTGGATAAGAAATGCATGTGTGAAGTTGTATGGTGAATGTTTGAGAAGGGAATACAAGAATGAAAAATCTTTTGTTTCATTACTTTTCAATAACAGTCTTCAAGAACACTTCAGGTTGTAATTGTGTGGCGCAAATTTGTAGCAGATAAACATCTGCGTCAACCATAGAATTGCAGAAATTGCATTGTATATATGTCATAGCTTGGCCACGTATTTGAACTCCGTTACGAACCCATAATTTATTATGAATTTCGTATGAAGCAACCTGAAAAAAAAATTCAACATCATAAATTCCAGACGTGTTTTGATCTGCTCCTATTTTCGTACAAAGTTAAGAAGATTATAGATAAAAACAATGGCTTGGATGATTATCGAATTTCCCAAACTTTCGGGTTTGAAATAAGTAAAAATTCAAAACTGTGAAACGTGATATCTTCGAAACGATTCAAATAAATTCATTCCATGCTCATAAGAACTCGAATTACCGTATTAAAGATGAATATATTTTCACATTATAAACTATAATATTATATGGAAAATAACAGAAATATTCCATGTATTTGCACGTGTAAACTTTATATTATATTACTTTCCAACACGTTTTATAGCGATTATCTTGAAATTAATTGTCTCTAATTATCACGATGATTATTTGATTAATTATGCCTAAAACGACATAAAAGAATCATGAGCAACAAAATATATTGAAGCAACTGCTTGAATACTGGATTCCGAAAAATTCTAAAATTCGCGGGTTCACATTCCCTGTAACTTTGATTCCCGTTATATTCTGGAATGTTCGTGATTATGATCCAATTTTAAAGTGACAAATGAAAAATAGCGTTAAACTAGAGAAAATGAAAACTAATGCAGTGTATTTTCTCAGTACAATAGGTATACAGCATATTTATAACATGAAATCTAATTATATACATAATCTAGTTCTCTGAGAGAATCATTAATAAGCTGCACAGCAATTAACATAATTATTTACGTTCCACGCGTGTCGTATTGACCGAAGAAGAAAAAAGAAGATGAAATATAAATATTAATTCTTATCCCTCTCAACGCTATACGAATAACAAATAATTAAAATTGAACCGTTGATTAGTCTGTATATTAGAAGAGAAATCATAATAATAAGAATTGGTGGTCGTAGAGTCACCCTGTTCAAAACTGTGCCACTTAAAATTCCCCTAAACAGTCAGTCATAAAATAGACGCATGTAAGTAGGGTCATTATTAGTCATATCTAACGGTCTCTCGGCTAGGCGCAGCCCCCCTTTTTTCCATAAATATTTCATAGTCATCACATCGTTTCAACGAAAATGACTAAAATTGATGATCCAGAGAGCGCTGCGCACCGTATATAATTTCATAATCATAATTATGATTAATAATGGAGATTGATAATCTGCTGAACTGACAATAGTAGTAATAATAAAATTATGCCCGGTGAGTTTTCAACGTTCCAACTCCGAAAACTTGACAGAGAAATCCGTGTCGACGTAACCGTGGGACCAATGCGCGTCGGCTATTTTAGCCGCTCGAATCTGTCTGATCGTTCATTGGCTATTTTTATGGCAAACACCATTATGCCGCGACTGGACATTGCTTCTTCGGTAAAACTTTGCCTTCCGAGCATTGAGAGGGGAATCCTGACGATTCAACGCGATATGCAAGTACGAGAAGTCCGAAGTACGGTGTCTGGCTACGAGTTTCGATTGCAGTGAACCAGACGGTTGGCGTCGGTTCGGGCCAACTTGTGTGTCGGCCTCTCAATTCTCGTACAGTAATAATAAACGGACGAACTACGAGTGTCAGCGTATGTATGTATGTACTCAACGAGGTGGGCTTCGCGAAGGTTAAATAGTATCATTTCAACCGCTAGACTCTGCCATCTGGATAATAGAAGGAATCGGCCGGTTTTGAAGTAGTCCGATGCTTTTACTGTGAGGAGTGCCTAGCTTTTAGTATTATTTATCGCGTGAACAAAGAAAGAGGTGAACCCCTTTTCCTGCAGTAGTCACACTGGTCGTCGAACCTTCAATGGAATGATGATGAATAATACGGATAACACGTAGATGAGTAATTGCCCTGAATAAGTCGGGTAGAGGCGAAGATTTCAACGGATAATTCATGGGAAGTGAATCGTAACATCATAATTCGTCAACAAAAACATCGGGACAACGATGATTTTCCTACCTCGCTGTGTCTGTTTATTAAAATTGGTGGTTTTCATCTACGCGATTAACTACAACGTAAACGTTGTAAACGGATCGGTCGTCTCACTGGCAGACATAACAGAGGTCCTCCAATTCGGTAAAGAGATATCGTCGGATATACTAGAGTCATGGGACTTATTTTCGCGCGATGGACCTGAAAGTACCGACGGAATGGCACATTTCCCATTTATGAAACGGAACGAAAGAAAATTGATGAATAAAGTAGCATTGCTATCCCGACGGATAGACTCCTTTGAACAAAATTCAAAAATTCGTATATCCTCTTTATTCGAAGATTTATCAACAAATATTCAGCAACAAACATTGCTCGCAAGTCATTTGAAAGATTTGAACAATCAGATAGGTCGGGTATCGAGGCATTATCGATTTTTCCAACGCTATGCAGGCGCGCCGGATAAATTCGAGATGTTTACATTGGAGGAATTTGCTTCATTCTGTGTTTCACACGACAGTGGTATGTCGGAAGCTCTCGAGGAATTACACTCTCTTATTATTCCTGATAAACATGGTTTCGGTAGTCAGAATCTCCTCACCTTACTTGCTAATAGTATGAAGGTATGTATACGTCGTCGTATTGAATTATTTAATATTAGAAGTAAAATTTCAAACAATAAATAAATGAATAAATTTCATGTCACGATCTGAAATATGTCGGTATAATATTTATTATTATCGGCTCGCTTCTCACGCGGATACTCGATAGTGTAAGTACAGTGAGCCAGATAAAATGCAACGCGATATGTAAGCACGTTCGTGCAGTAGAGATGATTAGTTGGATCTAGATGTAAATAATATGAATGAACGAATTGAGCACGTGAAAGAAAAGGAGACTAATAAGAAGTGTGTTTCAAGATGAAAACGATATGACAGAAAACAGCAACTGCAACTTTCATCTACTGTCGTTGTCGACGAATAATTTAACAAACAAACAAACAAAAAATAAATGATTATGATACAAAAACCCTCTAGATTCAAAGAATTTCACGATTTTGTGTACGTGAAAGAAAACAGAGATTCTTTTTTTCTGCATTGCGTAAATTGCATAAAATAAAATGAGTATAATGAACCGATGAAAACTACTGAATTAAACATTCAAATTTCGAAGCCCGAGAATTCGAAATAGAAATTCGAAATTGATGAAAAAATAAAAAATAAAAAGCCGTATGTATGTGTGTAGAATATGCAATGGAGCATGCGCGTAGCCAAACTCCGCAGGCATAATATAAAAGATTGAAGAGGAGGAAATGAGAGAGTGGTAGCGTGAGGTAGACCGTGTGGAGTGGGAATAACCGAGAGAGGACAAACTGAAAGAGGGACTCGAAAAGTTCCCCCTCCCTCTCTGCCACCTTCGTTCTCTATGGCAAGTAACGTGAAGAATTCAGTTCAACCGCGACGTGTGGTTTGAGCACTGACAGTTGTTCAATTTCCGGAATAACCGTGTCGCAAAGCTGAGTTTAATAAAATCGTGATAATAAATAAAGTGCCTTTTCTTCCTCATCGCATATTCGCAGCAAGCTCATTTCGCTCTTGCTTTCACAGTTGGTTTTAAACTTTATTACCGTTAACCCCCTATGTGTGTAATACGTATGTAAACTCGGTCGTACAGTACTGTACCGTAGTTAACCGCGTAACCCCCTTTATCTATAATAATACGTACAAATTATTATCCCCCCAATCACAGTTTTTCTGTATTTTCCACACTTAAGACAAGGCCATAGCATTAGCACAGTTCATGCTACAGCAGCGCAACGTTTATCGAAAACACGTCTTCGTACGTGTTCAACGTAAACGTGAGGAAAAGATAACGCTATTGTTTTTTCTATTTTGTCTGAAAACGAAACTTCTAATTGCTACAGGCAATTTGTATGATATACCAATATAGTAGAATTTAATTATGTAGTATGTATGTACGTGAGAAATCGAGTTTGATAAAAATGATAAATCCCATGCGGCCCAACGTATTATTATGATTATTATTATTTCAAATTACGAACATGATAAAAAATCGCTTTCTATTACCTATTATGATACACGTTAGGATAAATTGAGATCGAAAGTGACACTGCTACAAGCGACAAGTATTAAAGTTCGCGAATTCTCTTTGTCAAGTCCCGCTTGGTTATACAGATAGATATATGTACCTATATATACGTAGTACAAACACGTTGCGTATGCATATTATATAGGTGTGTATGTGTGCATAGTCAGGAAGACTTATTGCGTGTTTGATAACCGTGTAATTTGAGACACATGGTATATAGTTATTCATAAATACACAGATGCCGTGTACGTAGATATCTAGATATTGCACACATTACACAGCGGCTAATGAAAACAATTAAAACGTCAAATTTAACAATTATACATGCGCATACCAAGCTCACGGAATCTCATCATAATATTCACATATTATCTTTACAACGCGGAATAGAAGAATAGAGAGGAATTTTGAGAAATTATGAATTTTTTATTTCCTCTGTTGCACATTATGTGTATGTCTATTTGCTCCTTCATAATTGACCTTAGAGTATCGTTTGCGGTGATGAATTCCAGCATGAGATAAAAGAATTGACAATACCATATAAAAATAGTGTTCAGCCTATGTCGTGGTTACATTGCGGGGAATGAAATACACGTCGTTATATTCATTTCTGTAGTATATTCATACATGTATGATTATTTAGATACACGAAGAAGAGAAACTATTGAATACTACATACTAAATTTTTCTGCGAATTTCATTTCACGTATACAGTTACCTTAGATATTGAATGACATAAATACGCGTGCGTTTTATTGTGCTATATGATACATGACGTACATGTCATTTTCAAAATATTAGAATGATTCATTTCAGCTAGACACAGCGGTATAGTTCCCAAGAAAAACAACAACAAAATAACTACATTATAATTTCTGTGAAGAAAAAACGAAAAAAGAAACACTAAAACCGGTTGTAATGCGGTCTGAATGATAATTATCCCATTTGCTAAAAATGGCTACGAATATTTATTATCTGCCGATATTTTTGATCTTCTTGTTAACAAGTGCTTTGAGTGAGTCAAAAAATGTCTTCGAATTATCATCGGTGGACATACTTCGGTGGGAAATGGTTGCAGTTGAGGCTGAATTATTAGAAAAGCTGGACATGGAATCGGCATCAATCGACGAAGAAATGCGGAGGAATTCAATCTCAATGATAATCAAAGACTACGCAAATTTTGTCAACAAATTAGAGACGAGATTTCCGATCACGAGAGAAGAACATCTGGGCCTATTAAAGTCTGTATGGGCTTGGGCAAGGACAGAAAGAAACTTGCAACACATTAATGGGCTCTATACAACATTTGGAAGAATGCAACAAATAACAATCGAGAGCCATGCTCCACTTGATGAAGAAACTTGGATGAATTTTTCCGAAACTATACTTAACGATCCAAAAGCTTCGGTGCTTACAGCTTTACATGAAATTTTTGACCTCATTGTAAACGAGAAACTTTTCTTATCAGCCGCGGAGGTAAAAAGATATAACAAACAGAACAACAAAAAAACAAGCGAAAATGACGCTACAATTATTCGATTTAGATGTTGAAGACTACCGTTACATAGTTCATTCATTTATTTATTCATTATATTCGAGAATTGAATAAAAGAAAAATGGAACAAATCACGAGAGCTTTCGAATATTCTTATTGCAGGAGGGGTCTACATCTATCTGCAACGATCATCAATCCCCCCAACAGTTGTTATACAATTTATACAACAGTATTGCAATCACAGAGATAAAGGGATATACGATGATACAGTTTTCATGGATGTTATTAAGTCTGTATAAACAAGGTATGAAAGAATGAAAATCGAAAACGCGCATGTGCTTGTAAAGGTACATGGTGGGAATTTATGGCGGTTGAAACGTTTTTTTTCGCTGGGTTTTTTCCTGTTTTGCTTCATGATCATACTGTGATGCATGACTATTTCAACTTCTTTTTCACAGCAAATTTCACTGAAGAAAAATTATTGGCAAAAAATCGATACGAATCAAGAATGACGGAAACTTTAAAGGCTGTGAAAACTGCGATGGCATTTGCGTCCCAAGATTTGTGGAGATGTGATCCTCCCTATCCGATTGGTAAGAGAAACTCAATATCAGAATAATGAATAAACAATGAAAAGAAATCGATAGATAGAAGGATTAATAAATATAACAATGTGAAAAACTAATCAATCTTATTCCTAGGAAATGACGCATACACCGAATTGACATGGTTTTTACAATCTTACGTTGTAAACGAAGTGGATCTGAACGTGGAGAATACTTGTAGAGAAAATTGCGGTTATTATCAATACTCCAAAGTACAAGGGTGCTTCAAGAATCAGTACTGCTCGAAACAGCGAAAATGTAATGGAAAGATATACGATTGTCAGTACATAGATTCAGACATGTGGATATGCCCTGCGGTGAGAAGGATAGGAATCAACAATAAAAAGAAAGAAAAATAGAGGTAGAGGCAAATAACTGATGAAAGTCGTGATTTTTTCTTTTTCTTTCTCTAGGAAAAAAGCACCGTTCGTAGATATAACTTCATAGAATATGAAAATGGTCGTGTATTAGGACAAAAAGGAACTTGTACTCGAGGGACAACAAAAGTCGACAGTTGGTGGAGGTGGCTTTTCTGGCATTGTAGTTACTGTATTTGTACCTGCGACGATCATAGTAGTGATTCGGACAGATATTTCAATCTCAGAGAAGTTGTATCTGATGTTGCAAAGAACAAGTAAATATTCTACAATTATTATTAATTTTCTCATATGGATTTCTATAATTCAATCGAAGAAAAAGTTTGAAAAGTGGAAATTAAATGAGTCAAATGATCGAAAATTAACTATACTTTCGTCATTCATCAAACAGAGTGATAACCGGAATAAGATTCAGGAAAGTAAACCGAGTAATTCATCTTCAAATTGAACAAGGGACGCTTCTGGAAAGAGGAAAGATAGCTCATACCACAGAATGGAAGCCGGTCGAAGAGTATTCAGTTTTAGATCCTATTATGAAAAATGGAGTCGACTACCTAACTCTATCTTGGGAACAACGAGCACTTGATTTAGACGATCTTACAGCGGCACCAGGCTACTTATTGACAGGTATAGAAAATTTCAACTATCCAATTTTTATTTACGCTTCTATTGTTTTTTTATTCAAAAATATTTTCGTAGGTGTAAGATTCAGAAGTCTAGGATCTCATATAAACTTGGAAATAAGGATTACACCATTCAACTTCACAACGGGACAACTGACCAAACCGTTGGAAAAGAGTTTATGGCACGGAAACGATAATACCGATGTATCAGGACGCAACCCGAGGTATGAGTATAGCTGAATATAGAAAATTGAAACGCTTCTCACAGTTCTAATGAAAAATAACAATAAAATGTTATCATTTTTGTTCCTTTGTTTTTTTTCAGAAAAAGTTTGGAATTATCAAAACCGGACCGATCTACACGTTCGGAGCTACAATCTATCCCAGATTCGAAATCTGATCAATTTATGTCATTTGTGCCAACGGATTTAGACAAAGATGCTGCTCAAAGTACGGTCCCATTTATTGATACGCAATCTGTAGCTCCGTACCCAAGGATACCTATCGCAGGAGCTGGTATATATCACAAAGGAAGGCCAGGATTTGGTGGATACTTTGCTCCGAAGCTGAGAACGTATAATTTCTCACCACACTTACATATAAACCATTCGTTTGCACACTCGATAATAAAAGATCCAGAAAACATGATAGCATCGATACCAGTCAACTAAGATATATGTATATATTTCTTTGTGTGTTTCTTTCGAAAATATGACTTCACGTAAGCAAACATTTTTTGAAGTGAATTTCGAAACCAACACGCTTTAAATTCAGAATCAAAATATGAATAAACATAAATAAAGAATATTTTTTTGTTGCCGTGATGTAAAAAACCGAATCGATACCATATATACGATGATTATTTTTTTTCTATCAAAGAAAGATAATTTGGTTCCTTCGATTCTGTTATATTGTCACTATTATTAACTTTAGTCACGACTCAATAGTTGTCTGTGATTAAAAACATATGCTATACTATGGCCTAATAAGCTGTACTATATACGTAGAATGTACCGATATAGAATACTTTTTGCATGGTAATTAAAAAAAAATTATTATAAACTTTCTATACATATTTGTAGTTTTTTTCATTCATAAATAAAATACCTATTAACGTGCTAATGATAGCTATCCATCACCTCTTCTCATTTTTTAATCCCATAATCCCAATAAAAATTGGAATCCGAAAAAAAAGGTGAAAACTCACCTGAACACGCAGTGGATGCATCATTATAAGATGAAGCATATCGGTGGGTGGGAGTAAGTCATGAAGAACAGCGCCTTGCTGCCTAACAGCCTGACACATGAAAACAGCGAAGTACCGATGTAGAGGTAGATGAAAAGAAACCTGTAGACTATCACTCTGAAAAACATCGAACTTTATTATCATATAAGAAATAAGAAGGTGATAAAAACTCGATTCTTGATAAAATTATTTTGTTTGTCGTTAAAGAATAACTCACCACGTTCGGATGAGTATAATTAATAGCATCCAACCAATCTTGTAGAGCCGTCAAACAAACTTTAAGTACTCGACGACTAAGGACAAGATTTTCTGGACCTCGTAAATGAGAAACTAGCGCCCACATTGGGTAGGCGCTTGCTTCCAATTCTGCGCTGAAGGCAGCATAGTAAGTATTTGGCTCGAATTCAACATGTTCACTCATCTCTCTTTGATTCACGTTCATTCCTAGAGACAATCAAAACAGTAAAACTGCAATCGGAATTGGGAAAATAATATTTGAACAGTTTGAAACTGTTTGGATCGTTTAAAACTTACCTTGAAACATGGACAGAAAGTCAAACCACATCTCTAGAAGAGTATCGTCGCTCATAAATCTAACTGCAACTGGTTTGTGAGAGAGAACGTTATTCAGATCGGAGACAAGCGGCCAATAACAATGCTCTTTCATTACTTGGCGACCGCAGTCTACTACGTAGTGAAAATTCTTATCAGGATCTGAAATGGGTAATAAATTTCAAATTCCTCCAGTAAAAGAAAGTTGTAATTAATGTTTTAGAACAGGGATGAATCTTACCGTGTAATGTATTCTGTATTAATATCTTGCTCATCATGTATTTCAAACTGATTACCATCACATGTAGCAATTTCAATTGATCTACCATACGCAGCGCCAATTTTTCATTACTGAAAAGCTAGAAACATAAAAACACAAAAAGTTTAGAGGATCGGCGAAAATAAGAGAAATATTTACGTCATTGAATATTTGAGACATTACCTGTACGCTAACATGTACAACTCTGTTGCTCAAGGTGTCAGGATCTTGAGATCGTTCAAGCATCATAGATATTCTGCTATAGTGTAGAACGAAAGCTCGAGTTAAAGCTTCTTTGTAGTCAGGATCAGGTAGCATATTCAATAAAAGGCAAACTAATTTTTGTGGGAATTCATATGCGACTGTCCAAAATACTAATTCTTCCAAAAATGTTGTATGTTCTAAATGTTCCTGAAGGGAGGCACATTCTGAAAGATGGAAAGGTAATACGAAAATCAATATAGATACTTCGGTTGAATAAAAAATCGTCAAAAATTCCCCAAATCTCTACGGATCAGATTTTAAATTACCTTTGTATTCATCAGGTGGTTCAGGATTAGGTAAAGATTTCACAGCATCTTGATAAATTTTATTGCTACTATGACAATAGCTGTCGTATTCGGATTGACTTGAGCTACCAGCTGCGGTCGACATGTTCATGAGGCCACGATATTTTTGAGGATTTGTTAATGCGGATGTCATTACATGGCGCATAAGTGCTCCCATATTATTTAAGTCCAATAACATTGTAAGATACGCATCCGCATCTTGTATAGCTGCTCGATAATCATCAGGAGCCCCAACTTTGCTGTAAAAAAAAAGAGAACAAACAATTATATAATACATACTATGATGTTTATTTTCAGCTTTCTTCGTTGTTTTGAGCTTTTCTGTATTTATTACACTCGACATTAATTCATTGCATTTATGGTATGACGTATTTATGTTTTTCTCGATCCACTGTGTAAATATATTGATGTCCATGATCAGGCTGAAAAACAGCTTTTCCCCGTTTTGTAATAACAGTAGAAATAACAAAGATGAATAACTAATGAAATAGGTAAATAGATAAACATGTATTACCAGTTTTCCCTCAAATGCTGTATAAGGCGTAGAATAATTCTAGGCATTATTGCTTCGGCCACGCACATGAGATCTGATGGTGCTGCCACCTTGTTAACTGCAGCTTTTGGCCCATGCTTATCACAGAATCTGGAAAGCAAAAGTTTACATATGAATAATAACATTTTTTATACACAATCTTGAGGCACACATTAAGAACTAGTCGTATTTTTTTTATATTTGCTTTATTGAAACGATGAACGAGCATGAGGAGCTGGAACTTTCCAAGATCTACAATATCACAGATCTAATTGTATAGCTCAACTTTGAGATCGGAATTTGTATATTCACATGAGAAATTACTTCTTGTAATGGAAAATATTGACAAAAGAAAAAAATACGAATCCCCTACCCAGTTTCTTTCATAACTGAAGTATCTCCACAATCACATGCTCCTCCAGCCTGACTGAGAAACATATTGAAATCATGACGATGATGATTTCCTTTTTTGAAGCACTCCGTGCACAGAGACATACACGGAGATATGCCGCAGGTACGACAACGATAAGCGACAAAGTTGGGAGTCCAGACTAAGCCGCAGGTAGTGGCGTTGTCGTAAATTCTCACTGTATAAGAAATTAGAAATAATAGAAAACATAGATATGAATAAAAAAAGCAAGAAATGATGAACCATTTTCAAAAAATATGAAATTCTTACCGGTATTAGCAAATTCATCCGGAGTTCTTCCTCCTGCCATCAACCATTTGCACCAATCGATAGTTTCCCAATCGTCGATAGCCTTGCTCGGTATTAAAAGAATATCGAGAAGTTCGTTAAGATGAGTCGGTGTATCTACTGAGATATCACTATTTGTAGGATTACTACATTCTGCATGAATATAGGCAGCAGCGCCACGTTTTCCCTTATTCATTAGCACCTGGGCAGAGGTGTTGGACGTCGAAGCCATATTTTGATGTTTGAATGATGTTCGATTACACGAAAAACCCGTTTTCAGGTTTTGGAGGTTATGTCACGTTTCTCCTCTCCAGCTCCTTTTTTTTTGGTATTCAAATCTCTATTTTTATTACACTTGCGTGTGTATCTACGTATCTATGAATATTTTGTAGCGTGTATGTTTGCATGCGAAAAATTTAAGGCAGCCACGGGGCAGAAGTGGGGGGGGGGGGGGGGGGGGGGGGGGCAGAGGTCGTACGTCAAACAGCTGATCACCGTGTTAAACAATAATGAAAATATTGTTTAATGTTGACCTCGCGCGATATGGTTCCTTCTTACCCAATACGTGATGAAAGTGCGAAGAAGGAAACCTTGCAATCGAAATAGCTGAGGAAATTAGAGAATTCTCTACGACTGCCTCCATATCAGCACGCATCTCCCGACGAGTCTGCACCCCTCATAAATCCTGACAGCATTACGGGGTTTAGGCGAAATTAATATTAACGCGTTTTCAATAGACACCGTGAATTATTTCGCATTTGCCCCAACAATTTATCCGCGATAATTCACCGTCCGATTTCGTGATTATCGCAATCTAAACAAGAATTAGGAGAACCACATCCACCGAAGAACTAGCTAGACTAGAACACCTGAACTACCGATTACCTGACTAACTGCGACTATCGATCCCTAGAGTTCATTTAGGCTTCGATCACGACAAGATAGTCTGTATGTTAACTTCTGTCTTATCTACTCAAGACTCCTGAATTAACGACAGAGTCTCAAAGAGTCGAGAAGCTGCTGCGGAATTGCAAATACTTTACCTGATTGGTTGAAAAAAAAGAAATGACACATTCAACTCTCACGATAGGTCAACATTTTAATGCGAGGCGCCAGTGAGTATTCAGTATCTACATAGGTATACCTATTTTTTTCTCAGGGTCGTGCAGTATCACCACTGATATGTATCTCAGTGAGTATCACGGTCCAATTCGGATGCTTCGGTTGAAACATGAGAACGTGATTATTTTTAGTTTCCTACTCGTGAAGATAAAAAGGAAAAATACCTATAATCGATGAAATATACAACAGTTGGCAATTTGTAGTGAATAAATATACCTATATTATATTCGGAATATTTGAGATTACAAAAGAGGTTATAATTAAAGCGAAAGGTATTAACGATGATTTCGAGAACAGCTTTTAGAACCGTAGAGGTCGAAAACCGTTGAAACGACGCCGAGAGGGTACGTAGCCACCGGGTGTTCGGTTGTTTACGATATATAGAAACGGAGCCCGCTGAAAACGATCAAACGGCCATTATTTGGCCGCGGTAAGTTGTGAGAACAATTATGTATTATCGGTAATAAATGAGGTAAAAATGTTGACCGAATGCCGTTAATAAAAACGTGATTATTACTTTCCACCTCCGGATCTTTCCAATGTGAAAAATTATCATTGTTAATAAGCGTTTATTATTTCCAGGATTTCCTTACCGCTGAAAAATCTCTGGACCGTAATTCATATACAGGAAGAAAAAACCAATTTAATAGGTAAGAATTCTCTAAAAAATTGTCTATCGAATCTTTTTTCTCTTCAAATCGAGCCGTACTATTTGATCTTTCTTTTTAATTTCCTTCTTTGTCCCTCTCTCTCTCTCCCACCCCTCAATTCTCTACTGCTTGCATATTATAGGTATATTTGTAGGTTGCAATTTCGAAAGGTCAGGTGATGCACTCTGGCGTCCTGCCATCTTCTCGGCCAATTAGATGACTACATTTTCCCGCCTTATTTTCAATAAATCTTTCGGGTATGGATGAACGTTTCAAATAATATATGAATACCTATTCGAACGCGCTGAACTCGTGTGTATTTTGAGATGGCATTCTCCAGCTTAAATCAACATTACATAGAATACATATGTTAGAAGAATGATAATACTAATAATATCAATAATACAACCAGATAATATTAAAATTTAGTTCGATCCTGTACAAATTTTTGTCACTCGCTTTGATTTCCAGATTTTTTGCTGTTTTTCTTTGATTTCATAATAATAATTTGCATTTGCCTAATAAAATAATAAAATAGAAAATGCAAGCCAATGAATTCTGTAAAAAATTTGTAAACAAAAGAACGCGTTTCTTTTGTATTGTTTTATTGCTTTACAACATTTTATTCAAATTTATACAGTCAAATAAAATAAACCCTATATATTCTTTATTTTTTGAATTACTGTCACTTGTTGCAGAATATATAGGAGGATAAATATAAGAAAGATGAGTGGGGCTGTAGAAAATGGCGCCGGAGATGCGGCATCAAAGAAAAAAACTATTGAAGGAATATACCAGAAAAAATCACAATTGGAACACATATTGCTCCGTCCAGATACCTACATCGGTTCTGTTGAACCAGTGACTGAACTAATGTGGATTTTTGATAAAGAGAAAGAATTGATGGTGCAAAAAGAGATATCATACGTTCCTGGACTGTACAAAATATTTGATGAAATATTAGTCAACGCAGCTGACAATAAACAGCGAGATCCTAAAATGGATACGATCAAAATTGACATAGATTCGTAAGTTTCTTTTTCACTTACAAAGTTAAATTTATAATAAATTTCTCAGATTTTGTCATTTTTTTTGGTTTCTTCTAGGGAGAACAACACAATATCTGTATGGAACAATGGCCAAGGTATTCCAGTCGTTATTCACAAAGAAGAAAAAATGTACGTTCCAACGATGATCTTTGGGCACCTTTTGACCTCCTCAAATTATGATGACAAGGAGGAAAAAGTAACTGGTGGTAGAAACGGTTATGGTGCAAAGTTGTGCAACATATTCAGTCACAGATTCACAGTTGAAACTGCTTCTAAGGAATACAAAAAGTCATTGAAACAGGTAAACCTTCCATATTCTCGGACCATGTTGATTGATTATTTGATGAGCTTCAATAACATGTACTCCATAATCATTTGATATCAGCCAAATGATAGAACTTTCGTCTTATTTTTATGTTAAAACTGTTACAACTATATTTTAACAGACATGGGGAAACAACATGGGAAAAGCAAGCGAGCCAAGGATTAAGGATTTTTCAAGCGGAGGAGATTTTACAAAAGTAACATTTTCCCCTGATTTATCGAAGTTTAAAATGCAGGCGTTAGACAATGACATAGTATCTTTAATGACTCGGCGAGCATATGATATTGCCGCATCTACTAGAGGAGTGAAAGTCTTTCTTAACGGATTCAAAATCCCAGTTAAATCTTTCAAAGATTATGTAGATCTTTTCGTAAAAGGGAAAGAAGACGATATAGGAAACCCTTTGAAAGTTGTTTACGAAGTTTGTGGCCCACGGTGGGAAGTTGCTATAACTTTATCTGATAAAGGTTTCCAGCAGATGTCTTTTGTGAACAGCATAGCAACGACGAAGGTGAATTTTAATTGTGTAGTATTAAATTCTCTGGTTTTTCTATCAAGAAAGTTATCAGACATCCGATTTTTCGTATTTTCATCCTCTGATTATTCATTTTTTGGTAACAGGGAGGACGACATGTGGATCATGTAACCGATGCGGTAGTAAAACAGCTTATGGATACATTGAAGAAGAAAAACAAAGGCGGACTCACTATCAAACCTTTCCAAATCAAAAACCATTTATGGGTTTTTGTTAATTGTCTCATAAATAATCCTACCTTCGATTCTCAAACTAAAGAAAATATGACTCTGCAGGCAAAGAGTTTTGGGTCAAAATGCGTACTGCCTGATAAGTTTATTACCAATGTTAGTATATTTTTATACTCAAAACGGTCTTTTCTTTATTTACAAGAATGTCTGTGCATCCGGAAGAATTTTACTATCTGGAAGTGGGTTGAAAAAATTCGGAAATGGCTTATGATCCATAATAATTCCCTGATCTCAAGTTTGATGAGCTTTGTTCAATTCCAGGTCACCAAAACTGGCATCGTAGAAGCAGTATTAAATTGGGCAAAGTTTAAAGCTGATACTCAGCTCCAAAAATTGGGTCCTAAAACTAAGCAGAGGAAACTGCAAGGTAAGCTATTGGTTTTTTGTTATGTCAGTTGTATTTTAATGTGTAATGAGGATTCATGTGGGTAGGATAATTATTTTTCCTTTTTACAGGAATTCCGAAGCTTGAAGATGCTAACGACGCTGGCACAGTGAGATCCTTGGAATGTACCTTAATTCTTACTGAGGGAGACTCAGCCAAGACAATGGCTGTTTCTGGACTCTCTAGCGTCGGAAGAGATAAATATGGAATTTTCCCATTGAGAGGTGAGAAAGATAAGCTGTACTTTTGTATTCAAAAGCACAAATGGGCTTCTCAGGTTTAGAAACGATTCCATTTTCGATTTATTCTAGGTAAAATGTTGAATGTACGAGAAGCGACACATAAGCAAATTCTTGAAAATGCAGAAATCAATAATTTAATTAAAATTCTCGGACTTCAGTATAAGAAGAAATACGAAACTAGAGACGATCTAAAAACGTTAAGATATGGAAAAATGATGATCATGACTGATCAGGATCAGGTTTGTGAAAAATCGATTAGGGGGATTGGAATCCTGCTCCCAAAAAATGACGTTCAGAGAAAACTTGATATGATATTCTTTTACTTCCAAAAATCAGGATGGATCTCACATCAAAGGATTATTAATAAACTTCATTCACCACAACTGGCCTACGTTATTGAGAGTTGATTTTATCGAAGAATTTATAACACCAATTGTAAAGGCTTCTAAAGGCAGCCAAGTATTTTCATTCTTTTCATTGCCAGAATTTGAAGCATGGAAAAAAGAAACTGACAATTTTCACACGTACAAAATCAAATACTACAAAGGTTTTTATTTTTCATCTATAGACTCATTTCATCCGAGAACACATAATGAAACTAAAATCGCTTCTCTTTTTTCAATGAAAACTCATAAATTATCTCTAAAAACATTTCCCAGGTTTGGGTACGTCTACCGCAAAGGAGGCGAAAGAATATTTCGACAACATGGCGAGGCACAGGATTCGTTTCAGATATGAGGGTGAACAGGATGATCAAAACATAATAATGGCATTCAGTAAGAAGTGCGTAGAGCAGCGTAAAGATTGGCTAACAAATCATATGGACGAAACAAAAAGGCGAAAAGAAATAGGTCTCGGCGAAAAATATTTATACGAAAAGAATACGCGCACAATAACATTCTCGGACTTTATAAACGTGGAATTAGTGTTGTTTTCAAACTACGATAACGTTAGATCAATACCCAGCGCAATCGACGGTCTAAAACCTGGGCAAAGAAAAGTTCTATACACTTGCATGAAGCGTAATGATAAAAAGGAAGTCAAAGTAGCGCAACTGGCTGGGTCAGTTGCAGAACAATCCGCCTATCATCACGGGGAAACTTCTCTGATGGGCACGATCATCGGTTTGGCACAAAACTTCGTTGGCAGCAATAACATCAACTTACTCCAACCCATTGGGCAGTTTGGTACCAGATTAATCGGCGGAAAAGACTCCGCGAGTCCTCGTTACATTTTTACGATGCTGAGGTGCGTTGTTCTTCGATTATTTTTCATTATTACTAGAGAGAGTGTAATTTACTCTGAAATTTTTTTTCATTAAATTTTATGTGGGTTTTTTTTTTTTTTTTTTTTTTTTAATTACAGTCCTTTAACGAGACTGATTTACCACAAAAATGACGACCCCCTTCTTACTTACGAGTATGACGATAATCAAAAGATCGAGCCTGTTTATTACGTGCCGATTATACCAATGGTATTAGTTAATGGAGCTGATGGCATAGGGACAGGATGGATGACGAAAATTCCGAATTATAATCCCAGAGAAATAATAGAAAATCTCTACAGATTAATGGATGGAGGAGAACTCAAGCCTATGGTAGGTGTTTGGGGATTTTAAGTTATTCTACGTACAATTATTAAAATTTTCATCCTATCTTCTTTCTAAATTCCAGCTACCGTACTATAAAAACTTCAAAGGAACAATAGAGAGCTGTGGTGACTACCGTTACGTTATCAGCGGTGAAATTTCAGTCATAGGACCAGATAGAGTCGAAATTACTGAACTTCCAATTGGCTCTTGGACACAGACGTATAAAGAATCTGTGTTAGAACCGATGTTACATGGATCTGAGAAATCGCCGCCAGTTATAACGTAATTATTCATACATTCATTTTCTCACGAAAAATTCAGAGATCGGTGATTGAGAATGTATCGATTTATTTATTCATTTGTAGTGATTACAAGGAATATACTACAGACGTAGCAGTGCGGTTTATTGTCTTTATGAATAGAGATAAATTAGTAGAGATGGAAAGAGACGGACTGCATAAAGCTTTTAAATTGCAAACAACGACATCAACATCGTCGATGGTAATAATTGATACGGTCAAAAAATTTATTATTTTGAAGATTAATCCAATAAATATTATTCATTGTTATTTTCTTTTTATCGTTTTTTAGTGTGCTTTTGACGAAAATCAATGCCTTCGAAGATTTGAAAATGTTAGTATCATATTTAGAGAATTTTATAAAGTTAGAGCAGAGTATTACGACAAACGTAAAAAATATATGGAAGGTATACTGCAAGTAGAAGCAGCTAAATTATCTAATCAAGCTAGATTTATCGTTGAAAAATGCGATGGTGATCTGGTTATTGAAAATAAAAAGAAAAAAGAAATGATTGCGGAGTTGGTGAGGCGTGGTTACGACTCTGATCCTGTAATTGCTTGGAAACTGAGACAAAACAGAGAAGAAACATTGGTAAGTTCATAGACTTTTTTACATGTATTTTGAAGTAGAAGAACTCGAGTTCAAAACTTACTTCATTTTATAATATTTATTTTAGGAAGAGCTTTCCGAGACTCTTGCTGAAGATGGAACGGCACTGACAAAAGTTGTAGAGAAAGAAAACTTCGATTATCTTCTAGGCATGACCATGTGGAATCTAACAAAGGAGAAGAAAGAAGAACTCCTACGTCAAAGAGACGACAAGTTAGCAGAACTAAAAAGATTGCAACAACGCACGCCAGTTTCTCTCTGGAAGGAAGATCTGGATAATTTATTATCTGAACTTAATAAGGTAAATCACTTGAAGAAAGAACAAAATATTGTGCACATTATTTCAATCATTGTCAATTAATCTTATTTGAAGGTTGAAGAAAAGGAGCGAAAAGATGACGAAAAATCGAAACAGGGAGCTAAAAAGCCTCCAACAAAAATGTACAAATCCGAAGATTCCCGTCGTATTCTTCCTGTAATTGACGAGGAGTTGAAGAAAAAGATTGAGAAGGCTGTTACCGCAGCCAAGGATAAAAAAGATGGCATCAAGAAGCTCAAGGTGATGAAAAGTTTTCATTAATTGTAATAAAACCATTGATTTTTGCACCTTTCCATTGCTCGGTTTCTAAAAAAAATCGCTTCGGGTTTACTAGGTGAAGAAAGAACCAGCTGATGAGAAGGATGAATTTGATATGCTAATCGATGCTAATG
The DNA here is from genome assembly GCA_963170745.1 of Phymatocera aterrima. Classification (NCBI taxonomy): domain Eukaryota; kingdom Metazoa; phylum Arthropoda; class Insecta; order Hymenoptera; family Tenthredinidae; genus Phymatocera; species Phymatocera aterrima. Next base: position 17,161,818 of record OY720663.1, on the reverse strand, counting down.
CTAAACCACTTGACGACAGAGTTGGCAACTCTCCTGACAAAATTGAGAAGAAAGCAGTAGCTAAGAAAGGTAAGAATTACAAGGTTGTTTATATTATGCCAATAAAAAGGAGAAGCGTGGACAAAAGTGGGTTCTTTTAAATTGGTATTAGGTGGCAGACAAACTACCTTGTCCTTCAAGCCTGTGAAGAAAGAAAAAGTTGAAAAAGAAAAAGTAGAAAAGAAGAAAGAGAAGAAAAACAAGAGTTACGACAGCACGGACGAAGATGAGGATGATAGAGATATAGATTTTGAAAGCATATCACCACCTCCCCCTGCTAGAGCACGTGAGCCACGCCGAGCGGCAACTAAAGGTAATTGATTTCAGATTTTCATCGGATCATCAAACATATTTGGTATTTTTATAATCTTTTGAGAGATTAAGAGAAAGTTTTAAAAAGATGATCTTACCCGATAAATTCATAATCCAGAGTTTACTGGGCGCAATTTAGGTTTTCTTCTCCTGAAATTATTTCACATGCATATTTTTCTTGTTCTACCTACAATGAGATTTATTTTTACTTTCTATTTATTTGTTACTCTTTTATGAACGTTTATTTGCAAGTTTTTGTGATTATTTATAGCCAGGATCAATTATTCGTTGGGAAGTGACGATTCTGATGACCCGAAATTTTCATCGAGCAATGAATCTGAACCAGAGTAAGTAGCGCATTAAGATGGATGATTTGAATGGTAACTCCAAAATTTTTACTCTATGATCAATAATTCTGCATCTTCATTCAGATTGAAGCCAGTGCCGAGCAGTCCTATAGTTGTAGAAATTGATTCTGATGAAGATATGAAACCAGCAAAATTGAAGAAAGCTCAACCAGAGGGTATGAGAAATTCAAAACTTTTGCTAAAATAATTCTAATAATTGATTGAAATCTCGTTATTCTATAAGGAAACAGAATTTATTTTGGAAATCTCGTTCTATAGTAAGCATGGACGAGGTATTTGATTCCCTCATAGCGAGCAGTCCAACAAAGCCGGGGATTGTATCGTCATCGGAAGATTCTCCTATCAAAGCGACGCCGCCTAAGAAAAGTAAGAGGGAGTTGAATGGAATATGAGAAATATTTAAAGAACTAGGTGTTACTTATAGATATTATATTTTAGCCACACCGAAAAAGAAGACTGAGAATGGTGCAGGACGTGGAACAAAGAGGACAAAGAAAATAAAGTCTGATTCAGAGTCTGAATCTGATGATATATTCACTAATAAGGTGAGAGAGAAATAACGATTTTGAAAGGAATCCAATGAAAATATGCTTAAATTAAATCTTTTTCACATTTCGAATGTCTTGAGTTTAGAACAAAAATTATTTTAATCGTTCCAATGACTAGAAAGAGGAATAAGATCATGACTTGGTATGAAATAATAATAATAATAATATCAATAATAATAATACCAATGATAATACCAATGATAACATTTCATTTGACAGTCTAAGAAGCAAAGAAGAGGAGACGCAGATTCTGACGCTGGCGAATCAGCTGTAGGACCACGATCAAAAGCTGGTGGTAGAAATCGAAAACCAATATCATACGCAATAACGTCAGAGGATGAATCTGATTAGGATAAAAAACAAAAAAAAAACGTTCACGTTTGATTATAGGTATGGTATAGAAAAATAGTGTTTGTAAAGTTTTAAAGTGTATCGTATGATTGATTGTGTCTGTCCGTTTGCTGAACTTTCAAAATGTTAAAACTAATTTTTCACCCATTTTAAGTAATCTAATAATAATAATGATGATAATAATAATAATAATAATAATAATAATAATAATAATAATAATAATAATAATAATAATAATAATAATAATAATAATAATAATAATAATAATAATAATAATAATAATAATAATAATATTAGCATTCCAGTCAACGATTTTTTGATGATCAATTGTCATCATCAAGAGGTACGTTAGTTGAAATGTTTTGAGAAGTTACATCGCAGTATCATAGTATACCGAATTTGTAACTCAGAACATTAATAATAATAGTAATAATAACTATAATTTTAATTGAAAGTTTTGTAAATATTTTAACAACTCTCGTACGGTAATATAGGTAATATTATTTTTTAAAAACAAACAAATTTTTGACTCGTGTTGAATGCTCATTTTCAATACTGGCTATAAGTATTTCTCCATCGTTATTATTTGTATGTAGTGATAGTTATAATTTCACATTAAGATTCTAGTATGAATATAAATCATAGGAATTTGGCGCACAATAGATGCAACTTTTTTTTCGTCTGATTGCTTTCTCTCCTAGTGTGTGATTTTAATTTTTGAAAGACGTAATAGTCTTGTATTTCCTAAAACAAATTCAGATTATATTATATGAAAAAAGAAGAACAGAAAGGAAAAAAAATACAAAAGAACACCAGAACATTATCTATGATTTTTGTTCACTTGAATATACTATATTTTCGTTTAAATACAACAATGATGATAATCTTGCCGTAATCGTTCTGCCATGCTATATCCTTGAATTGAACAGAGGACAAAAGTAGAGAAAACAAACCTTCATATATCTTTCTTAAAACGTGGATTTCATGGAACAAAAAAATTCTGAAAGAATATTTTTATTTTAATCGTACTACGCGAGTGCCTTTCAATAAATACAAATACCAATCAATTACGTAGTAATTACAGAGAATGAAATTTTATAGCATTTTTCATGGTGGGTAATTATCAAAATTGAGGATATGAGCTCAGTCTTCTTGAAGTTCCGAATGCGAGACCAATAAAGAACTAATTTTCAAAAGTAATGATATCAAAAAACCAAATGAAAATTATGAACTCCTGATTGATAGTAATAAATAGTATAGGTAGTACCTACATGTTTGCAATCGGAGTATTTTTCATCTATTCCTCTCTAATCTTGATTGATGAAAAATGAAACAAAAACTTCATTTCATGAGCATTATTCGAAATCAAATTAAATGATTAAATCGACCCCCCCCCCTCATTTCTGATTATAGCCATTGGAATATAGCATTGATCAATGTAGATGACCAATTTGGGTAGAAAAAGAAATAAAAGAAAGCGAAAAAATGATCTTGGTATTGACCCAAATGACCTGAATTGCCAAAATTAATTTACATTCAATAAAATGTCTCTGACTTCGATGATAGTATCTTAATGCTGGATTTCAATTCAGGGTTCAATCTCTCTCGCTCTCTCCGATTAAAATAGTAATTATCATTGGATATACAATGAACAGAGAGAGAGAGAAGAATATAGCCAGATAGTTGATGAGATATTTGAAAAAAGAGAATATTTCAGATATGTAAATGAACAACGAAACAAACGGACAATTGTATAATTTATTCACTAATTGCGAATATGCAAGTAAAATGGAGAAATCAATTCTCTTCTTGATTGTTCATAACTCGGCGGAATTTTTTTTTCATTTAGTTATTTATTTATATATACATTTTTTATTATCTACGATGCTTCTTGCAGTGTATAGTTCCATGAATTATTCTGTTTTTTTTTCTATATTAGATAAGATTGCTACCATACGTTACAAAACCTTTTTTATACATTTAATAGATTGTTAAAATGAAAAGAAAAGTCAAACATTGAATAACAATCTTTGGATCATGAAATTCAAGAATCAACATGCTATTGAAATTCATCATCACCGATCTGCGAGTATTGAAAGAAATCAAGTTTTTTTTTCAATAGTGAATAAAGTATAGCGAATGCAAACAAGGTAATTATATATAGATAGTTCGTATTCGTCATTGACATAAGGAAGCGAAATTCAAGATTTAATTGAAAAGAAATTAATTGTTCATTAATATCTACGTATGTAATAATATGTTATGTAAATCTGAGAAGGTTCAAAAGCTCAAGCATTATAATTTTCGTAACGTGTATGTATGTATGTATGCATGTATGTATGCATGTATGCACATGGAATAAAGAGAGAATAGTAGAAAAACCAGCCAAGATAAAATATCAAATACACGATAATAATAATCATAATCAAATGAATATATGGGGCAGTCCACTTCCAAACGAAGACGTCTAAACTTACTGATCTCTAATTGTCCTTATAATTATTTTACCTGTCGTTTTTTCGAACCAGAACCCACATCAAAAAGCATTTTTCAATCACACCTCTCATCTTTGAATTATACATTTTTCGAATTTTGTAATTTTTACAAAAGTGAAAACCTTAAAGTATTCTTTCTCAATGACAGCTCATTCTAGGAAAAAAAAATGATGAGACATAAAATGTTTGTTTTGAGATAAACTTTCCAGAAAACGAATTATTGAATTTCTGGCGTCAACGAATTCGACGCTACATTGATAATAAAGACAAAAAATCACTTCTTGAAAAAACTACACCTTCGAGTTCGAATTTTTTCTTTTCAAACAAAAATGTTGGAAAAGAGGAAGATTTCAAAACCTGACTAAAACTGGGCTCTCAATTCTACGAGCTTTTATTGGTGATATAGTTGTTTTAATTCATTTATATTAAGAGCTATGAATTCTGTTTTGTATTATATTTTGGATAATAGGGTGAAATAAATATTCGAAGACTTATACTTCTATTTTTGTTCTCGTTCATAAGATTTGAAATTTATTTGATCTTGTGACAGATAATTCTTATTTCTTTATATTGAAGACAGTAACGTTATTGGATGAGATTATTATAATCATTTTTAGAATGTATCTGCTTGCAAGGACGAATGAATGAAATAATTTCATTCCTATAATAATGATGATAATTTTTTTATAATATATCAGAATATAAAACGACCAAGTGAATATTCATCCAATAACGCCACTGGCTCCAATATACAGAAATAATAGGTATCTGTCATAAGATCAAATAAATTTGAAATTTTATGAACATGAACAAGAATGAGTCTTCGAATATTTATTTCACCCGATCCAAACTATAATACAAAAATAAATTCATAGCCTCGTAATATAAATGGAATGAAACAATTATGTCACCAATAAAAGCTCGTAGAATTTAGATCCCAGTTTTATTCAGGGCTTGAAACCTTCCTCTTTTCCAACATTCGTGTTGGAAAACAAAATTTGAAATCGAAGGTGTAGTTTTTTCAAGAAGTGATTTTTTTATCTATATTATCAATGTAGCGTCGAAATCGTTGACGCTGAAAATCCAATACTTTGTTTTCCGGAAAGTTTATCTGAGAATAAACATTGTATGTCTTATTTTTTTTTCCTAAAATGAGTTGTCATTGAGAGAGAATATATTGAAGTTTTCGCTTTTGTAAAAATCACGAAATTTGAGAAATGTACAATTCAAAGATAAGAGGTCTGATGGAAAAACGCTTTTGGGTGTGGGTTCTGCTTCGGAAAAACTACATATAAAATAATTATGAAGACAATTGGAGACTGGTAAGTATAAGCGTCTTCGTTTTGACGTGGAATGCCACATATGTATATACCTATAATGCCCAGATACGAAGAGACTTCTTCCCACTCTATTCTCCAGCAAACCTGGACTCAATTTTCACATTATTTTTTTTTTGTATCCTTTACTTCAGATCCTAAATTATATAAAAAAAAAAAGCTCCCTCGTCCCCCAAAACACCTCAACATTTATTGCTGTTACATGTTTTTTGTTTTCTTTTTATTTTTAGAGTATATACTATGTACACCTACGCATTTACGCCCTTTACCTAGATATGATCATTATACTGGGTACATAAATATTCATCATCGAAAAATAGTGCACTACGAGAAATGAATTCAATTGCTCTTTTACAGTATTTTATATACCTACTTATTATATCTTGTTGTTGCTGTTGTTGTTGTTGTTGTTGTTGTTGCTGCTGTTGTATATTGTGCGACATAACTGTCGATTGCCGTATAAAAATAACAATAATACGGTGTAAAAATCGTCATTTCAACTGTGTACTCTCATGTCGAGTTTTACCTCTGCTCTTCAAACGAAAAAAACGAAAACAAAAAATTTACCCACTGAGATCAAATGATACAAATTTTCAAATTAATTGACAATCAAATAAAAAGAAAGAGAAAAACAATTCATGAATACCGCACATTTTCTTACAACCGAAAAACCGTCCACACCGTTTTTTTATTATACAGTTTAAATACGAATTATTATTTATTAGCCGCAGTTAACGAATGTTTCAATAATGTTATATTACAGATACATACCAATATTTACAAAAACTGATAAAAATTGAAGAAAAAAAAATGAAAATACAAAAACAAAAGAAAATCATAAATAAAAGGTGACATCGAATATAACAAAGATTCGCGTAACAAAGGATAAGATAACACAACTTGGCTGGAAAACGAGGCTGAAGTTTATAACGCTGAAGCAATAGATCACGGCATCAATAATACCGAAAAGCACGGGAGTCGTAAAATTGTCACATTAATGCATTCGAATTCATAACCACTTCAGCCGAATTCCACCATAAGCAATATCCGATTTTAGCTATGAAATTAAGAATCTTTCCCTTATTATACTCATGCTGCCGTATTTCCGTTGAAGAATTTGAAATGAATACGTGTTGTTTTTTTTTTTTTTTTTTTTCTCTCTTTTTAACAGGGTTCCCACTTCCCTGTATTTCTGAACATGAAAAGTCACAATATTCCCAAAATTATTGAAGAATTCTTTTTCTATTTAATATAGGTAAATGTGATTGTTATTATTATAGTTATTAAAATTTGTTTTTGCCCGATAAATATAGTTATCTTTTTTCCTTTATAATTACATTCATTTTATCCGACTGAGAAATGTCTAGTGTATAGGTGGTTGAACGGATAGAAATACATGATAAATCTAGGGATGGGAAATCTAAGGCTCTTGGTTTATAATATGCAGGGGCAGCGGGAGTGGGGTGTGAGGGGGTGAAGGTTCTTATTCCGACAATATAACTGAATTATGATATATTAGACACTGTTCAGACTTGTAATGTATTCTCCTCTGACCACACTTTGACAATTCTTTTTTTGTTCCGTTATTTAGATTTTTCGTTTGTTTGTTTGTTTCATGCATAGATATTGGTAAATAGCGAGACATAATCTCCGCTGTCCGTCCCTACATACGTCTTTCACCAACAAGTTTCACAACATTATCATTATCATTATTATTATTATTATTTCTTTCATTTTCCATTCTTCTTTTTCATTATTCATTTCAACAACTTTTCTCTTCTTCTATTTATCATCTTCTTCTTTTCTCTCTAGTATTACTCCCAAAAGCTGCGATTTGTCGACAGACGCGACTATAATACAAAGCAAGGGCACTTGATAAAATAACTTAATCTCCTATTTTCATAATTATCTATATATAACGTACATATATAAAACAAATAATTAATTAAAGAAACTATAATGATCTATGAATGTTTGGGGGAGGGGGGGGGGGGGGGGGGCAGGGGAGGCGAGTGAAGTCGGATGGTATCATTGTCGGGGTGGTGAGGCGGATAATGAGGGATAAGTTGTCGGTGTGCATATTGTTATAAATATGATCATTCTTATTTTGAAAATTTGCTTCTTTTCTTTTGCCTTTTCAACATATCTGAAATATTATGTATACCTATTATCAATTTTTATTTCGGCACAAAAAATGTAAACAAAAAAAAGAACTAATAAATATATATATATATAAACATATATATAAACATATATATAGGTGCATATATATATATATATATATATTTATATATACTTATAATGACAAAGTGATCGAAGAAAAGCTTTGAAAAAGAAAAAAAAGCTTCCTCCGTCATATCTTTGATAAAAACAATTTAGATTTGGATTCAAATTTGTTTAGAGACGGCTTAATAAATGTGAGAGAGATAAGACGATCAAGTTGATGCAAATACAAAAGCTAAAAATCTTGGCTTCCTGTCATGTGTATCTATTTTCACGATTTCAATGTCAACGAAAGAGAAAATAATGTAAGTTTCTTCATTTTACTGAAACTTTGGGAGCATGAATAATATTATCAATTGATATTCTCCATTCTATCTCTTTGTTGTTTTCATTTTTTTTTCTGCCACTCGAGCTGCTAATCCTGTAGCCAATATTTATAATACATATTACATTATATCTGATCAGAATAGGAACACAATCAATCAATCAACTATCGAACCAACTCTCCACGTCTCTTTGTGTTAATTGTTATCATTATTATTATTCATCATCATGATATAAGGGCATAATAATATTATTTTTAATAAAGACGAAATTATGTAACATATGAAGTAGGGGTAGATGTGTAGTGAGTTTCAAATATTCATGGAATACTTGAAATCTGCACGGCGGTGATGCGAGGATAATAGAGCCACCACAAGTGTGTCAATGCTATCTGTCCTTGTTAATTTTCATTTTTTTTTTTTATTTATTTCACTCGGTTTTTTGTTGTTTTGGTTTGTGTTTCTTGTGTATTTTACTGTTTTACTTCATATACGTTTGGTTTTACACCATATTATACATATATATATATACACATATATATATATACATATCATATTTATTACACAATACAATATATAATATAGTATAACATATACATATATATTTTATATATATATATATATATATATATATATATATATATATATATATATATATATATGTATAAATATATATATATATATATACACACACGCACACGCTTCTTGGCTAACAATTTTTTCTTCTTCGATTTGCAAACGCGCGCGCACACATTCCATTCGACACATGCATACATACAATATTATTATTAATAAAGTCTGAAGTTTCTCTTCTTTAAAGTTTTTAGAGGAACCATTATTTCCCCCCCTATTTCGAGTAAAGAGTCCATTTTTATTCTTTTATTTTCTCGTGCTCTTTTGCGGTATACTTTTTTAAAATAATAATTATTATAATTATTATTCTATTTTTCCTCTTATTTAATCATCATCAACATCGTCAATAATATTATCAGTATCATTATTATTATTGTTTATTTTTTCCGCTCTAAAAAGAAAGAAAAAAAGAAACCGATTCACACATTGTTTTCTATACATTATTCATATGTTCTTTTTCTTCCGTAACACTGTAGAATAGCCCAGCGCGCACATGATCCACTGGATTTTTTCGTTTTGTTTCACGTTTCATTTTTGTTTTATGTACTTTTCATTATTAGTCAACTACACTTTTTAATCCACAATGATAATTATCACATATTTCATCTGTTTCATTCGCGTTGTGTTTGTGTATGTGTGTTTCTCTTCTCCATCTTCTTTGTATACCTTCTTTCTTAAAACACTATTTTTCAGTCATCCCGATGTTCGATATACAAGGAACAATAATAATACAGTTTGGATATTTTAACGAACGCAATAAGTTTCTCTCTCTTTTTTTTTCATTTTTCGTTGTTATTTTCAATAAGGATCATCGTGGCTTGGTTGTAGAAAGACTCAAGCTTCCTAGATTTTGTAGCAACCAGATCGTAGTAGTATACGACAGTAAAACAACGTTCTAGGCATATTTTTTGCTCTCATTCATTTTTCTTCTGTTTGACTTCCCTATAGCTTTGACTTTGATATTCAATATTTACAGTTCTTCTTCACACACATGAGAAACGTTGTTCTTTCATTTCTTATTCTTGCTCCATTCATGATGCGGTTCGTTATCATAATTTACGATTTTGGCATGTAATTAGTAGTAGTAGCGGTAGTAACGAATATTCAATTTTCTTTAATTATCATACATATCTAGTCTTTTTTAACTACGAACTGCTGGATGCGTTCATACCACTGAACATACCAGTGGTAAATGAAGTCTGTTGTTGCTGCTGCTGTATTTGTTGCTGTTGCTGTTGCTGTTGCTGCTGATTATTTGCTTGTCGATTATGCTTTGGCACCGGCGGTTGAAGATATTCGTGTCTAGCTAACGTCAGAACATCGATGCGCTCTTCTTTTCTATATGCTAAACAGCTTCTTATAAAACTCTGAAAAAAAATTCATCATTATTATAAAATAAATCATCTTTCAGTAAATGAACATGACAGGGTGGCGACAATTCAACTGAAATGATATTTTCTGACTATTCCCTGTCTTTTCCCACGTAAAAATTGACATCGGTCCACATAATTCAAAATACGTTGAGGGCTATTTTGACTCGATTTTGAAAAAAAAAATTATTTTGTTAAATATCTCGGAAACGGTGATTCCAAATAGATTACCCCTTAGGAGTTAGATGATTTATAAGGAGTTATAGGTTCGGTCCATCGGTCGAAAATTACGAAATTCCAAATTTCTTTTTGGTTCACATCCAGAACATCTCTGTTTCAGGCAAAAAGAAAGCCAAGACACGTCATGATAATTGTCAGCTGCTCAAACGCCCGTGATGGTAATAGGCCAGTCGAATTAGACAATTTTTTGGCGTTGAATCGAAGTTAATTTCACGAGGTTGAAAAAATTCATGGTGGTCTACCTGGGTGCAATTAGTCAGGCTATCATTTCCACAGGCGAGCTCGGCAAGATGGGCGTAAATTAACCACATGTTGAAATGAAGTAATTTAAAAAATACTTTTTTCCTGTGTACTGGTACAATTCCCGGAATTTTTCAGACTGTGAGAATTCCCTGACATTTCCCGGTTTTCTTGGTCTGTCACCACCCAGCATGATTTAGGTAGAAATAATAGATTTATATAAGAATCAGCCTATTCTGTTTTATATTTTTTTATACCTTAGCTTCGTTGCTGACTGTTGGCTTATTTGCAAACTGTACCTCCGTCGCTTTCAGTATTGTATTTTCCTCCAAGATTGTTGCTTGCGATTGATTATGACCGAAGGGCTGGAGATACAAATCAAGATATACTGTTTATAATTTCTTATTATTCTGTTACTAATTTGATTTCGATTTTCCAGTATTTGGGACCAAAATGTCTTCTTTTCTTTCATTTTTTTGTTTCTCTACAAGTTGTAAAAATAAAAAATGGGGGTCCAAAGATCTTGCGATATTAGTTTTTGGGTTGAATTTATATAATCTAGATAATATCCGTAGCACACTTCATGACAAAAAGTGGATAGAAACGATTCAGATAAATTCAATTACCTTCTTGCCGTAAAGACATTGATAGAATATAACGCCAACACTCCAAACGTCAACTTTCGAAGAGATTTTTGGAGGGTTTTTACCAACGACGAAACACTCCGGTGGAAGATACCTGGGAAAAGGCATCCAGAGTATTTTATGCATATTTTCAAAGCATACAAATATTAAAGACACAATCGAAACTAGAATACGCATAGACAGTTCTTTTTTGTTTTTTGAGATATAAATATTTACCAGTAGGTACCAGCCCCCTGCGAGGTCAAATCCATCCCATGATCTGGGTTGTAATTTTCTTCATCCATTACTTTGCTTAATCCAAAATCAGTGATTTTAATTTCACCACAGACATTACCTTCTGTCAATAAAATATTTCCTGTAGAAGAATAAAGAAACACGCATTTTATAAATATTAATCACCAATTATTATTTCTGGGAATATCTTAATAAATTAATAGTCCAAAACGTTAATTCAATTCCAAATTTGGGACAAAAATGAATGCTAGGTTATCTCATAGCCTAGATAATACAGACAAAGAGACAAAAAATTGATAAGGAAAATGTAGTTTTACGTTCCTTTTTGAACGAAATGAAAAAAATAAGAAAAATTGTGGACATGGCAAAATGTGTTTAATCAGTCCATTCACAATATTTACAAATAAAATTGGAGATATCTGAATAATTTTAAAAGATTAGTGAAATCCAATGTCCATTCAAATACTAGTAAATGAATTATCTGTAATGAATTCAGTAATAATCTATTCGAGCGAGTGTAATAATCAATAATCGTGAATAAACTGAATACACGTTTTGAATGCATAAATATAGAAAAGCATAACGTAATGAAGAATGAAGAGAATGAAAATTGTTCATTTAATATAAACTTGAATAAATCACCTGGTTTTAAATCGTAATGAATAACAGGTGGTTTTATTTCATTGAGATATTTGAGCGCAGAAACAACTTGCATTACGATCGACCTTGCTTCCCTCTCAGGTATAGTTTTATGCTAAACATTAAGAAACTTGTATTAATATTCGACTAGCTATTGGAAGAAGACACAGATTTAATTTAATCGGTACATGGAGAGGTAATTTAGAGAAGAGTTTAATTTACCTGCTTGAGGTAAAAGTCCAAGTCGTGACCATCGCAATACTCCAAAACAGTACAAAACGAGTTAGCATCAATTTCAAAAACATCATACAACTTAACGACACGAGGATGATCTAGAGATTTGTGTATATTATATTCCCGCAGTGCGTGTCTGAAATAATTTGTAAAAGATTTCGTTATAAAGCTGAAACTATTACAATTTGTATCAATGAATCGAATTGGCTCACTTTATATAATTAGCTTTTTTATCTTCTTTCCAGTCTTTATTTAGTTGATGTACCTTACAGGCTACATAGCGTTGTTCCTTGAGATCGAATGCCTGTAAATAACGGAATAAAAATTACAACTCTGTAAGTGCATAGATGTTGGAAAGTATCATTCACGATTTTAAATGATTATGAATATTCCTCACCTTATGAACTTCGCTGAAACCGCCTTTTCCTAATAGCATGAGTAAAAGATATCGTTCGTTGAGTACAGGATGAGAATTGAATCGTGATTGGTCCTCGTTATGTATACGTTTCAATTCTCTAATATGTAAGTTGCGTTCTCTTTCAAGCTTTTCCATTTCGAGTTGCAGATCTGCATCTTCTTTTTTCAATGCACTTTGTCTCAGCTAAATGCAAGTCAAACAAAAAAATATGATGAGAAAGGAATTAAAAAGAGCCAAAAGATGAAATAATCTTAAAAATTGTTTCGATTTTTACCTTGAGTATTTCATCGGCCTCGTAATACTCCTGCCACGTATAAGACCCTGGTACCGCATCGGGTTTTAAAAAAGTTGCTTCGGTACCATTATGTAAAGGTTGGGGCTGACTGCGTTTTCGTCCAGTTTCACTATTGGACGGCCTTTTTTTAAGAAGTAATTTTTTCTGCCTATCAATTTCTTCTCTTTCTGTAGTAATTTCTTCCTGCCGTCTAGCCAATTCTTGAAAAGCATAACCGTCCGTCCAATTTTCTTGAAAAGTAGCACCTACCCTTTGAGTAACAAATTGACCGAGCCTCAGTCTATTTTGCATACATTTTTGTCTAGCTTCTTTTTTTTCTATATTTGATTTTTCTTTTAATAACTTCTTTACAACGTCTATACATTTATTTATATGCGATTTCTGCTGTTCGATAACTTTTTGTTGATTAGCCATCTGATGCCTAAGTTCTTCCGTAGTCTGAAAAAATGTATCCAATCAGACAAAAAACGATATTGTGAGTCGATGAAAGAGTAAAAAATGAGACTTTTTGTCCATGTCATCAATTCCTTATTTTATCAAACATCGAAATTGATTTACTTACTCGGTTCAATTCGTCAATTTTATTATTACGTAGTTCTAAATCAGAAGAAGCTTGCGTTTCGAATTCTTGTATCCTCTGACAAGTAAGCTCCGTCTATATAAATAATGAAAAACAAAAATTACATCTCCATTTGACCTTTTGAAAATCTACCTTTTAACGTTTCATCACATTTGTCAGCATAGTAGTAGTTTTATGAATAGAGAAAGAGCTACCTTGATGCGTTTCGAGTTGTACTAATTAGATCGGATTTTAATAAAAATAAAGAGCTTGTCATAATTCGAATAAATTAATTGATTACCAAGATCATCTATGTTTCAAAACTTCATACACAAAGCTACAAGAATAACAACAAAAAGAACTGTAGTCTCTTGTCACAGGAATTGCGGAAAAACAACAAAATAAACTGCGATAAAAAATTTATATAAAAAATTATCCAACAGGCACAGCAAAGAAAAACACCAAGATGAGTCATTCCACGTCAGACAGGCCAAAATAAATCGCAAATTTCTTTTATAATTTTTGTTACAGATTCTATGAGTAAAATGAATACATCATACAATTTTTCCCTTTTTTTTCATCTCCAATAGATTCGAAGTTGGAAGGGGTTGAATTTTATAAAAAAGCGACAAAAAACGGAAGCACGCTGTCTTTCAAGCGCTCATATCTGAGGTTCTATCCATCCTACAGACTTGGTCTTATGCTCGTTTCGAAGCTCTTGGAACCGACTTTCACATTATATTTTTGCAATTTTGCCGAAACAGCGATGACTATTTGTTATCAACAATTATATTTTGCAAACGCGATTTTCTAGGTGAGGACACGCTCTTAAAATTTTTGAAAAAATATGAGCGTGTTCAATGGACAATTTTCTAAAACATAAGTGAGTTCTCGGATGGAACTCGGATGGAAAGTATTTTTAAACAACGATTGATTAGGTAGAAAGCGGCGCTGGCTGGCACCGCGCAATGCGGTCGGAGCGTCTTTAACGTAGAATCGACTTCAGGTAACAGATCCTGAAATGTTTCACTTTTTTTTTTTAAGTTGCCTCACGATATAGAAGGCTGTATTGTAATATTGTAAGACGAAAATGAAAGTTTGAGAATATTTTTTTTTTGTAGTTGATAAAATATTTGAACACGAAAATAAACCCACCGCTATTAAGCAGTTCAGTGAGAAGTAGGCGACTTGTAAATATAACCAGAATGGTAGTCAAAGTGGGTGTTATTAAATTTACTTACACAATATATTACGATTGTCATACTGTTTATTGTAAAAATAGGTATATACATAAAAATGGCATTATCTATTCTGTGGTTAATTATTTGGATGAAAATGCAGTTACATACGGTTCAGCTTTGGAAAATCTTTTGGCTAATTAATATGTTTTTGCTTACTCAAAGCTTTGGACTAATTAATGATGACATGAAAACTCTTTACCTGGGCTCACCATAATGGGAATACTAAGGAACCTCAACTCGAAAGTACCAGGTAATCCGGAAAGAATTTGAAAATGTGTCATATCTTGTTGTCTGAAGTCAATTCTACATAAGGGGCACTCCAACCGTGTCGCACGGCGCCAGCCAGCGCGGCTTCGACCTAATCAATCACTGTTCAAAAATACTTTCCATGCGAATTCCATCCTAGAATTTACTTATCTTTTAGAAAATTGTTCAAGGAACACGCTCATATTTTTTTCAAAATTTTAAGAGCGTGTCCTCACCTAGAAAACCGCGTTTGAAAACTATGATTGTTTATAACTGATAGTCATTGTTGTTTCAGCAAAATTGCAGAAATACAATGTGAAAGGAAGTTCCTAGAGCTTCAAAACAAGCATAAGATCAGGTCTGTAGGATGGATAGAACCGAAGATATGAGCGCATGAATGACAGCTTGTTTCCGTTTTTTTGTCGCTTTTTGACAAAATTCAACCCTTTCCAACTTCGATACTATCGCAGATAAAAAAATTTGAAGAATTGTTTGATGTATTCATTTCACGCATAGAATCTGTGAAAAAAAGTATGTTGAGTTTGGAGTACATGCTGTCTGAAAGGTGTCCGGTCTGACGTGGAATGACTCAAATATGTATGCAAATTGAAAAATTAGTTGATGATTGATTTTTTTCGTTTTGAAGAAAAATTGAGTTACGTTTCGAAAATTGCCATTGCCAAGGTACCACCTCTTTCACGTCTCCTAATAAAAACAACTACGCATCATGACAAACAGTACTGACGTTAAAATTATCCATTTATTACACATAAACTAGCTCTCCGTGTTTCTGTAAACACTTGATTAAAAATGATATGTAACCTAGATAAACTATAACATTGACAGAGGAAAGAAAAAACAAAGGAAAACGAAATTTGAGAGATTTTACCAACACAAAACAACAATTTTTGATCAAATGTATACAGAAACGATCGAATATTGCTTACATTTGGTGTGTTAGTCTTCGCTTGCCTGACCTGGCTTGTCCTAGGGAGGTTGGTAGGCCTTACCTGCACCTGCTTGCTGACCATCGAGCTTGCAGGTTGAGTGGAGGCTGGTGGAGGAGGTGGTGGAGGTTGTGGATGAGGTCTCGGCGGTTGCATCAATGACGAAAATTCCGCCACCGATGAGTTTGCCGTCGTTACTTGCGGGGATAACAATTGCTGCGGCGAAGGCGGATACTAAATGTAAATTTTTTAAAAATCCTGTATTAAATTGACCATCTAACAGAATCCTGAGAAAAATTATAATAGAACTTTATAAATCAGAGAGAGAAAAAAAATTTCTGACATGATTTAGCGATGAAAATATAATAAATTTTTATTTATTATAAAACGATGTGACGTGTTGATTGATTCATTGAAACTGACCATGGGGTATCCTTGTTGGGGGGAGGGGCTCTTAGCTCCTGCGAGTCTTATGGGGCTGCTACCAGGATGATGTTTAACGAAATATTCGTTGATCTTCTTGGTTTCGAGGGCAGCGACAGAGCGAGCCCCCTTGCCCCCCACAGGTCCCCCTGGCACCCCCCCGACCCCGTCATCTACCTTGCGTTTTCTTTTCCTTTCCGAAGGTGTCCTTGGTACTTTTTCAGGCGTATTTGGATCTACCTCCTTGTCACTATGCGACGAGCCTTTGAAAAGAAAAGAAATTAATTGATAAGAGATTGTGGAGCCGTTTTTCATTTTCTGTTGAATCAAAAATTGCCAAAAATTATAATGAGAAAAAGAAACAAACTTAAGAAAGCAACGAATTCGAATCAATCGTTGATTTCCTTACCGGTGCTCATGTTAGAGTCTTGACTATGAACCGACTGACCAGAGTTTACAGTTGATTGGGGTGCCATCTGAATTTGTGATCCAGCAGACATCTGCAACAATATATTTCAAGTCAATTTATTATTATTATTATTCATATTTCATACATATAATATTCAAAAAAATATTCAAGTAACAACCTATGTGTGTGTTTACGGATGTATGTATGCATGCATGCCAATAAAAAGTCATATCTATGCACACACACACTCACACACAACTTGTATATGACAACACATTGTCATATAAAATCCTAGCAGCACGCAGCAGACAGGCAGACAGACGATTCGATAGGTAGGTATAGAGAGACTTAAAATGGAGACAAGCTTTCAGAAATAAAGAAACGTATGAAGATATAGATGGATAGATGGAAGAAAAGAGACAGAGATAGTGATGAAAAAGGAAGAAAGAAAGAAAGAGTGAGAGTAGAGTGGCAGCACCTTCCAGGACGGTCTACGACAGATCCCCATAATCACGTTTGATGTTAAAGCCTGCGATGGTCAGTATGTCAACCATCGAGTAATATCGTCGTAGTAACAAATTGTAATGAAAAAAAAAAACAATTGTTTTTCCCTCTATATTGTGATATTGCTGGGAAAATTTCTCTTATACTATACTGTACTATACTATGTGAAGTATTGAGGAAAACCAAGGAAACAAAAAATATAGATATATACATATTCTTGTGTATATAGGTATATGTAATGTTATATTATGTTTAGTGCTAGAGGAATCACGACAAAATGGAGGACCCTAGCCAGGGGGGGACAGCCAGAAGGGCAAGAGGGTGGCAAGAGGGGGCAAGTCGAGCTGAGGCAAGGGGTAAGGAGAGAGAGAGAGAGAAAGAGAGAGAGAGAGCGAGAGAGAAAGAAAGAAATAAAGAAAGAGAGAGAGAGGAAGATAGATAGACTCAGGTTCGGTTCAGTACAGTACGACCAGAGGCGAGGCATGGCGAAGTGAGGAGAGGTGAGGTAGAGGGGAACCTCGAGGGTAAGAGCGTTGCGTATACATCGTGGTCGTGGGCTACGCTACGTCGCGGTACGGTGCGGTGCGGTGCGGTGAGGTGAGGACCGCGCGAACACCGAGAGATATAATATGCGCGGTGGCAGCAGGGGGGAAGTTTTACTTACATTCGAACTTATACTTCTCCTAACTTACTCGCTTATGGCATACACCTACCCACATATCTACCTCTACGTTTTTATTACTATACATCATAGGTATGCATCACGTATGAAATACACAAACGAAATCTTATTGCTCGTGCCGCGTTTTACCGGCTCATTATAATACAATGTAAGTAATATAGTAAAAAATGTTCAAACACGTAGTCCGATTTCCATATAGTATAGTGAAATCGCATG
This sequence comes from Phymatocera aterrima, assembly GCA_963170745.1. NCBI lineage: Eukaryota > Metazoa > Arthropoda > Insecta > Hymenoptera > Tenthredinidae > Phymatocera > Phymatocera aterrima. Next base: position 17,143,648 of record OY720663.1, on the reverse strand, counting down.
TGGTTAGTTAGTTCGATCGTTGCTCGTTGAATTCGTACGTGTGCCGAATACAGCAGTTTCGTTCCTCTCCCTCAAGCCCCCCTCCGTGGTTCCTTCCGACAAATCCATCGGTTGTCTACCTAGATTAACGCCGCCGATATGCCCACCGCGCGCGCGACACACTCACATCTATGTGTCTATCTATTTATCTATCTATTTATCTGTTGCTACGTCATACAATAATGACGTTGCAGAGTTGCGTTTAGCTTCAATGATCCTACGATACAATGCTGAGATTATGATAAACCTGAAAGCGAAATAAGAGAAGACATCGAGAGAGAGAGAGAGAGAGAGAGAGAGGGAGAGGCTGGAAGAAGTGCATCCGTCGTACAACCCCCTGTTTGGAAGTGTGATAACTGAACCGAATAAATAAATGACAGGTTCGCTTCTATCAGAACAGAAGCAGATTGATAACATAATAGTCGCTAAAGGGGGCGATGTACATAGTCTCTGGATAAATACGAACCCAGATGAAATAGGAACATGTGCAACCGTAGCAACAGCGACGACAACAGCAACAGCAGCAGCAGGGGTGCCAAGTTTAACCCCGAAAGCCAGGCGTAGTCGCGGCCATAACCGCTGCCCTGCTCCACGTTCGGCACAACGAGAGAGTAGGCGAGTCGAGTTGAGACGAAGTGAAGTGAAGTGAAGTGAAGTGAAGTGAGGTGAAGTGAAGTGAGTTGAGGTGAGAGACGAGAGAGTCGGACGGACGGCGAGTGTCTTTCGACTTCAGAAACTGTACCGTACGACGGCGACAGCGGCGCGCGACGTTTTTACTAACAATCTTTTAGTACAGCCAATGAATAAATTACGAAATGAAATACAATTCAGAATATTTGTATTTGTCTCTTCTGTGGTCTTCATAGTATTCGCCGTTATCGTGATCGAAGTCGCGGTCGAAATCGTGGTTGTAGTTCTTCCGTCTCAACGGTAAAGACATTACGTTTAAAAACGTTTACCGGGTCCGATACCAATACGGTCATAGTATGGTTGACCGAAAAACACTACCATTACCACCGCTACTACCGCCACAACAACAACAACAACAATGACGACGATAACAACCACCACGACAACGACAACGACAACAGCAGCGGCTTTGCCTAATCGAAACGGAACTGTCCAACCACCGTGCGTTCGCATACTACTAGCTGAGTTTCTCCTACGTACGGGCAAATGAGCAACGCGAGAATCCGAGATGCGGCAAAAGGTGCAACCTCCACCTCCCCGGCGCTACATCCGCCCCTCAGTTCCCCCCTGCCCCTCGATCACAACAGACCGACCGAACGAGCGAAGCTGCGAGAGCCACAGAGAGAGAGGGAAAGATTTTAGTTACGGACTAAGGGAAGCAGAGAGAGAGTGAGGAAGGCGACGAAGAAAGAGAAGAGAGAACGAGACGGGCGTATGAGACATTCCTCCGGTGAACAGCTCTCGGACACGCGCGTAAGTGAGACCGGTAAAATCAATGTGGCGGAGTGCTGCTGCGGCGGCCTTCCTTCTCTCGACGTGTGTTGTGTGAGAGATACGATGAGAGAGACTGAAGAGGGATAGATATATAAAGAGCGAGAGAAAAGATGAGAAGGGAGAGACGGAGGAACAGACTGACGTACCGAACGACTAGCCAGCCAGCTAGCGAACGAACCAACCAACCAACAGACTTCTGAGCTACCGCCGCCGCTCTGCTTTCCTCTGTCCAGCCTGGCACAGCTCTGTCTCGTTGCTACCACGTTGTGAGTTTGATACCGTAGGTTCGAGTCGCGTGAACGCGGCGCGTGATCGTTTGGATTTCGCGGCTGATTGTCAGTTGGTTTCAATTGTTATTTCGAGTCGTAACTCTTTGAAAGAAAATGAGATAAGAACGGGTTCAATCTTTCTCGTTTTTTTTTCTCCGTAAGTTACTGGAGGTGAAAAATTAAGAATAAACAAAACGAAAAAATCATATTTTTCCCAATAGGACCCGAACGGGAAATGAAGAATCTAACTGTCAAATCGGTTGCCGTGAAAAATAACTACACTATCGACCGTGCGGAGGAGAAGATAATAAAACTGACAACATTCATGTTGATACAATAGTTTTCGATGATCCAGTATTTTAAACATAACAATTATGTATATTTCGAAACCATGCCGCTAGAGGAGGCTCAAAAGTGATGAACAACAAAACGTATATTTATATACGTATAAAACGACTGGTTTCAAGTACATTCAACATCGCATAGTGGGTCAAGGGCTATAACAACGATTAATTTACGATTCGAAATATATCGTCCTCTCAACGAATTCCGCCTATCGACGACAGTAACATCTCCAAAAACCGAGATTGGACAGTGACTTTTCTCGTTTGTTCATTTTTGTTTAGAGCTTGCCGAGCATCGAAATACACCGTCAACAAAAACCAGTACAAATTGTAAAAGAATAAAACAGTGGTGAGATTGTCGTTTATTGTACACGTGAAATGCAATCGACATTTACACGATAGCTATGAATGATCAATGTAGCGAACGAAAGAAGAAGAATAGAAAAGGAAAAGGAAATAGGTATATGATAATATGATAATTACGAGGGAGGAAAATGTGGTGGAATAAATAATTGTAAAAGTAGATAAAGATGGCGAAGGATGGTTCGTAGCTGAGGTGGTGTGGTAGTTAGCAGTACCTGAGAGAGCTGACCCTGGACTTGACTCGTCGACGAGGACGAGTTCCTGTGGTCACGAGGAGGGGCATTGTCGCGTCGTGTCCAGTCTATTCCGAGGGTAGTAGGCTGTCCGCACCTGCTGCCAGGATTCGGAATCGACGATGCAGATTGCGTGCTGTTAACAGCATTTTTAGTTGTCGGGGCGTTGTTGTTAGGACCTGCACCCTGAAACGTCATAGTCATACGGGTGGAAACATATGTTGTATATATGTATAATGTATATTGGTATATACATCGATGTATCTATAATATACAACATATACATGTATACCGTGATACTATGTGAAATGAATGAAAAATCAGAACTTCCGTTCGTGAAAAGAGAAAACCGAATTACAATTAGTTATGAACTCTTGAAATGAATGTTGCTCGGGGTCGGGGTCAAAAGCGTGAACTTTGAAAATACTGCAGTAAGTATAAACTAGCAGCAGGTTCACTACGTTCGATTTTCTGCATCGCGCCATAGACGTAGCACTTTGTTCCGCAATATAATCACGAAAACCCACCACGACCCACGACCTCGAGTCCGTTAATTCTCGCTTTCCGAACGTGCAAGTTGTCCTGACGTAATCAGCTGCTGCTGCTGCTGCTACTGCAGTAGAACCATATTCATGTTTTTCGGAACACGCAAACCCAAACGAATTATAATACGAAGCGAAGAGGCGGTCGAGAGATTGGATTTTCACATTATTATATTCTATCAATACACAAGAGGAAAGAAAAAAGAATACGCAATACAATATAAAAACTGCGCGTATAAAAAAACGAAGCACAGAGAATAACAACGCCGACATGTTGTATTTATACCTATATACGCATGTATTACAATATATAATAATAATAATAATAATAATAATAATAATACCTCAAGTAGCTGAAGATGTATATCATGCATATACGAGTATATCACAGTTGGTATACGACACACGGCCATCGCCATCGACCGCGGAAAGTAAGAGAAAGAGGGAGGGAGAAAAAGAGTGGAGCAATACACACTGACTCCCTCTCAGAACGAGATGAAAAAAGAGGGCCGATAACAAAATATAAAAGAATAAAGAAAAAAAAAACTGGAAAAAATATCACAAACTACCAAGCTCCTTGCCAACGATGGTTGGTTGCAGACGATACACTATTATACACACTGCGAAAGAAACCGCTGTTGCCGTTGATGGCTTACACTGGTTTGCTCAGTGACGAAGAACAACGGCGAAGACGGCGACGAGGAGGAGGGCTATGAGTAACAACAACAAGTGGCGGCGGGGCGCGAGGTCGCGCACGCGATCCGACCGAGCGAGGACTACCTACTACTTGCCTGCGCGAAAAGCATTCGAACTGTGCCTCTTCGCAACCACCCCCGTCCCCTGTCCCTGTTCCTCACCCTTTACCGCCAAACCCCCCCCCCCCCCCCCCCCCCCCGCATCCCCTTGCGACCAACACCTACGCAACCCCCTCCGCATATGGAATCTATAGAGAAATCCAACTTGGTGCCACTGCCAAACGCCGTCAATGTAGTATTAAACCTATATTCATAGGTATATTTAGGTATAGATTAGATATATGTATGCAGGTCTATTACACATCCATACAGTACGTAGATAGATAGATAGAGCGATATATATATATCAGTGTGCATGTATGTATCATACAGAATAGCATACCTTGATCGTAGCATCGTTGTGCACCGGAATTCGTGTATACAGATACCCATATAGGTATATAGTATACATACATGGATATAATTTATATACATGCATAGGCATACGCGAAGGCGACACGACGCCCGAGAGTTTCTCAACGACGGAGAGGAGAACAGAGAGATCCCGTGGCACAGCATAAGCCTTCTACACAGCCGGCGCGCGGTACATACTTACTATCGAAGGATCAATACACAAGAGGAGGGCCCTGGGTCGAGGGGGCTAGTACGGGGAAGGGGCGAGGGAGGGAGGGAGGGAGGGAGGGATATGCACCAACTCGCCAAGGTTCGTCCGTTCGTTCGTCCGTCTATCCGTCCTTCCGTCCGTCCGTTCGTCCGTCGATCTGGCATCGCGCAAATATCGTGGGTCATACAAGAGACCACCACCACACTGTGTACGCGTACGTACATATATAATATGGGGTTGTGTATGTATAGGGCCGCAGAGGGAATAAGGAAGGCAACCCGCCATGTGTGGGACGCTGAGGACGCGCGAGCAACTATAAGCAACTCGCAGTGGTTGCTCAGTGCTCGCGCTGCTATAAGCTGAGGGCAAAACGATCGTATCGCTACCGTGGGGCGGTGGTGCAGCGACTGGATGCTCTCTTGTGTATAAATATCCGTATACGTACATAAGCTAGATAGATAGATAGATAGATAGATGGATGGATGGATGGATGGATGGATGGATGGATGGATGGATGGATGATAGATGGATGGATGGATGGATGGATGGATGGATGGATGGATGGATGGATGGATGGATGATAGATGGATGGATGGATGGATGGATGGATGGATGGATGATGGATGGATGGATGGATGGATGGATGGATGGATGGATGGATGGATGGATGGATGGATGGATGGATGGATGGATGGATGATGGATGGATGGATGGATGGATGGATGGATGGATGGATGGATGGATGGATGGATGGATGGATGGATGGATGGATGGATGGATGGATGGATGGATGGACAGATAGATAACATACGTATAGTGCGTTGAACGTAGTCACGGAAAAGTTTCACAATCGGTATATAATGTGATAAATATATACCTAATTCGAAGAGCCTGAATGATCCTGTATATGCAGTAATCAAAAGTCCTAATATTGAACATCAATTTTCACATAATATTCACGATGAATACAACTTTCTACAGACTCTGAACACTCTCTCTCTCTCTCTCTCGCTCTCTTTCTCTTTCTACGCTTCTCCAGCAAGAGAATGAATAAGGAAAAAAAGGAACAATATTATAAAGAGATGAGGGCAGGGCCCATGATTGCGTATGTATTTTGGGCTGGGTATAGGTACGTAGGTACTAGGTAGGTAGCTACAGCTACTATACTTGAAGGAGGAAAGGTCGATACGCGGGCGGCGCGATCCACGTGGTGCATTACCGGATTCCCAAGCCTTTGACTCGTTTGCCGTCGACACGACGCGACGCGACGCAACGCGACTCGACTCGACTCGATGCGACGCGACGCGACTGAAACGGTCGGAATACAGGGGGGAAAGAAGGGGTTTCAAGGGGGTACGGCGGACATGAGTGGGTATAGGTATAGGTAGAAGTTGGGTAGGTACTCTACTCTCCGCTCCGGGCAGAGTTAGGACAAAGTGGTATGTGTACCGACAGCTTTGCCACGAATGGATAATACAGGTTTCCCGGGAGCTTTAGCGCTCCGCTCGAGATACACCCTATATACCTACCTACCTGCAACCAGCACCCAGCTCCAGCAGCTGACCTCAACTTTGTTCTAGAACGACGTAGGTAGCCGTATATATACTATAGAATGTGCTATACATACGTATATCTATCTACCTGCAGTATACTAGACGTATACATATCTATAGATACCGGCTATGCGTAACTAATGTTGTAATGCATAAATGAATGAATAAATATCACAGCAGCGGAGGAAAAAAAAAAAAGAAACGACGAATTCCCCAAATTTTATCACGACAGCAGTCTGCTTTCCTTAGCGCTCTTTCTTCTCTCTATTTTTCTCTATTTTTTTCTCCCCACTACGATATGATTCAATATAAATAGGTTATATGTATAACTATACCTATATATAACATAATATAGGAATGACCATCCGGTTAAACGCGCGGGGATTCCCCCTTCGATCAGACGCCTTTATCGATTGCGAGTGAACCTCGCGCTGTGATAGGCGTGACCTTGTTCACGCAACGCGGAGAAGAGATTATTGTTCAAAGCTCATGGTCTCTTTATCCTAGCTAATAATATTATACCTACATACTACTATTATAATCTGTGAGAATATATCGGCAATCAGAGCAGTTCACGTTCCGAACTATCGTTCGATTCTCATATAAGACAAATCAATACCAACAATAATGGTCATATAATAAAATGTTTCGGAGAGATTTATTCCGTGATTGTTTATTCAGCGGTTGCTTTTGAATCGCTCTGTATATCATATACGCACGTATACCTACAAGCAGAAAGAGAAGGAGAGAGAACGAACATCATAGCAAGGTGTGGGAGTCGAACTGGCCCGTATTACGTACGTACCCGCGTACGTAAGTATAATACGAGAGAAGAGAACACTCTGACGGCGGTGTTATAGCCGCACGTTCGACGACTGGTCACGTGACAACCAACTCGCGACACCGATGCAACAGAGAGAGAGAGAGACGGGGATAAAAAGAGACACGAATACGAACGTAGAACGTAAGTCGATGATCGGCCACACCTCGCGTGCGCCTTAGTTCATCTGCATCCGTCCGTACGTCCGACTGTCTGATACTCCCGCCATATTATTCAAATGATTCAAATCAAGTACGTTGCCATAGATATGCGCGATACGCTATAGACTTAAGTTGTATAAGAAAACAAAAAAATGAAATCAAATAAAATTAATAAAAGAGTGACAAAATTTGGTTCGTCATTTTTTGCTCTTTGATCATCACTATTCCAGAAAAATTGTTTCTGGAAAATCATATTGCGAAATAGAAGCACAGAACAAACAGACTTTTGTTTCGAAAAGAATATCTGAGGTTTTCCAAATTCACGTTTCGTACTACCTTTAATTGGAAAATCGGTTGCAACTGATAAACCATGATCGAATTATCGAGAAAATTGAAAAATCGTCGTTCGAGAATCATCGCGAATGTTCTGCAGGCGTCCGTTAGAAACCAATAATTCCAATTTTCAACCACCCTTTATCTACGAGTGAGTCGTGGGTGATATAGGAGTAGGTGGAGGGAGGGGGGGGGGGGGGGGGGGGTCTAAGAGAAAGAGGGCGCTCTTAGAACTACAAATCCGGATGCAGTGGAAAAATTTTCCATCCGGAAGGTACAGTAGACGAAGAAGGGCGGGACTTTTGAATTCTCTTACCGTATACCATACCTTAACGCAAAGATAGGTAAGTCTTGAACAGAAAGATTATAAGGGGCGGGAGGGAGGGAAGGGGGGGGGGGGGCGTTGGAATCGTATGCAGGGTTTTGCTTCTTCATCGTCGACGAGGAGAACTGGTTGTTGAACGAGGCACGCGAATGCGAGTAGTATAGGTATATATATATTACGTGAAGTGAGGTATAAGGTAATGTCGGAGAGAGTCAGGTAAAACGAGGATGTTAATAGAACAAGTGGTACGATCCGGAACCACAGAAAAACAAGAAATTGAATAATATTGTAAATTCTTTGCAGACTCTAAATGTCGAAATTTCGTTTTCCCAATAGCTGTGTACGGTGTCAGTTCGGTTATTTATGTTAAAATCGGCAATGATAATGATTACGATGACGTCACAAGCAATTTGTGTGTGCCTTCGAACCCGTTCCAGCGGTCTTTTGCACAATTTCATTTAGACGGTTCAGATTACAGTGACACGAACGAACCGACTCAAACGCGAGTGAATTCAGCTCGTCCCATAATACTATCGAAGAATATATGAATCTGAGGATATCCTGCCCTTTTTGCGGTTTTCCAGGTATACCTGGACAGCACCGTTGAATGTTACTGCATGTTGTTCTCACTGCAACGACTCCTATTGAGCACGTCCAGCATTTGTTCTCGCGTAGCCCTGTTGAAGAAAAACCGTTCGTTTCCAGGACAAGCCCGCTGCGGAGTCCCTAGGTATACAAATGGCCGCTTTGCAGTAATATTAAAAATCGCGGTACATCTCTTCTTAACCCAACTCTCCCCTACGCATGACGTATATAGTTAGGTAGGTAGGTAGGTAGGTAGGTAGGGCAGGCATACTTGACTAGGAGGTTCTCTTGGAGCGTGTACCTACTTGGAATCGAACTGGAGCGGGATGAGGAAGGGAAGAGAGTCGAGAGAAAGGAAAGGTAGGGGAAAACTTCCGTTTCCGGACGTTTTAACCGGATTCAAAATGGCGCAACGTCGTAGGAGTTGATTTAAGTCTAGTTGATAATCTCGAGTTGAAAACCTTATTATATACTAGTAATATGACTATTTATTCCGAAAAATTGAGGCAAAAGGAATACGAATAATAATAAATATTGCTATGATTATCATTATAACAATATGAAAAAGAAGAACTCGAATCTTCTGCAGCCGCACGACACTCCATCCATGCATTCTTTGATGTTAAACCGAATTTTATACCTACGACGGGCGTGGATTGCGAGAAGGAACGAATGAAAAGAAAAAGGAAAAGAAGAGGAATGAAAAGTTCAACGAAGAAGAAGCAGAAGAAAAGGAAAACGGAGGAGAAGAAGAATTAGAAGAAGAAAAAGGAATAGAAACTCAAGACGGAAAATGTTCTCACCCTAGCTCCGAGAAAACGAGCCTCCAGCAATTCCTGCTTCCTGGGGTCCAGGGCAGCTTGAAAGTGCTCCATCTTGACTCCAGCGCCTGCAACAGGAGTTTAAACCGTCACAAAACTTCCTTTCTTCCCCGTTCGCGAAATATTCTCGGATTATGATTACTTTTTACATTTTGCTTGCTCAATCTTTGTAATTGTTAAAACCTGTATACATATGTGCCAGCCATATTTTTCGTTGTACTTGTTCAATATTTACGAGCCGACGAGGAAAAATTGAAAACACTTGCAGGATTTAAACATTCATTTTTAATTCTACATGAATACAGCATACTCACAAAGAACACGTCGTTCAATTTTCTAGAGAAACAATATCAATGAATCAAATATGAAGTTAATTGAAAAAATGAAAAGAAGCACCCACGCGAAAATGTATCTGATAGGATAAAAGTTTGAACATTACAGCTCTGTCGTAAGAATTAATGATCTACTCATACAATCTATAAATACAGCACAATAATTCAAATCTTTTGAATGATATATCTGAACAGGGATACCAAATGGATATTGTATTATATTGTTGCAATATATACATAAACTATATTTGTATATTATCCAAAATTGTGAGGAGAAAGGAATGAAGGGCGGGGGGGGGGGGGGGGGGCGAAGCTTTGTGGCGGTTGATTATATTACACCGCACATATACGTACTATTAACGTATGCCTACGTTACCTTTAAAATAAAATTTCAATTAATACTAGGATAAAGAAGGTTTGAAAAATATAGAATAATATGAAATAACTGCTACAGTATAATCGAAACCACAAAAGAAGAAACGCGGTTCTCCGTTGGTTTCAATAATAATAAACGCGCAGAGGGGAGGAAGATAGATAGAAGGGAAGAGAGAGAGAGAGAGAAAGAGTGAGAGATAGAAAGATAGAAGAGTGCAGTGTGCGGCATTGTAGTTGCGATTTATACGATATAACCGCATGCGGGATCATAACAAGTTATAATATAAATCATTGACACTAGGTACTAAACTCTTTGATTATTGTTATAATTATAATTATATTTCAATACTTTATTTCTAATTTGCGATATAATGAGGAACTCAAAGAACCAAGGTACTTTTATTCTTTCGACTTTTCTCGCTATTTCTCATCGCTTAATGTATGATTATATGTATTTAAATGAGCGCATAGCCCAATTGGTAACTAATTTCAGATCCAACGATCGACGTGGTTGAATTTCTTAACGTTAACGCGACAAGATAATACTGAACAAAAATATATATATATATATATATCAGGATTTCGACATTACAAATATTCAAAATATAAAAATAATATGTTTCAATCAATTGGGATAATTAGACACTATATTTTGCAATCTGTACAATATTCTATTCCTGAATTAGAGAGAATTTAGTTCCTAATATCTCGATACAACAACGTTATGATCTCCAACCCCATTGAGAATCGATGTTTCGTTGAAAACTTGATTATTTGATACAAAATTTTGTCTCCCTGTCTCATCTCAATTTAGGCATCATTCGGCCAGAATTATTGGGTCACTCAGGCGCAGGTATACACCCTGATATGCTCTTGGGTATTAGGTTACAACCAACCGGCGCAAGAGCTACGTAAAAAGTGTACGTATCTATGCAATCGTACACATGCGGTTATAGATGAAATAATGATAATCATCGACGATAGTTTAGTCGGTTTAGTGTATTAGCGTTTAGGAGTAGTAGTATAGACAGGTAGACACAAAACGATATTATCTCGAGAGATTATACCTATACGATAAGGCTTAAAACTTATGCAGCGCGGTAATGCAACGAACAACAATTGAATGGTGAGAAATGATATCAGCTGTTTAATTGTTACGTTAACGTTCTAACGGTCGGCCCAATCGGACGACGCCCGCCTCTCTAGTAAAATTGTAACTCGAGACTCATACAGAAAAACCTCTCGGGTTCCTGTAGTATCGGCAGTAGCAGGAATATATATGTATATATATATATCCACCAAGGAGATATCAGGACCATGGGGGGTGGGGTGGTAGGTATAACTTTTCGCCCGCGCGCCGATTGCAATAAAGCAAGCGAAAAAGTCGAAGTACTAACGCGCGGGCTCATACCATACCCAGCGAATCTAGGTAGGTATAGGTGGGTGGTATACTGTTTCGCACCCGAACCAACGAACAAATCGCAGCAGCATGATGCGACCAGCGTCGCTAAAACTAATGCGCCCTTTGACCTCAATCTTACGGTTACCAAGTTGGAAATCAATACGCAAAAAGAGAAAGAGAAAGAGAAAGAGAAAGAGAGAGAGGGAGAGAGGAACCGGTGAGGTATAGACAGCGGGGCACCGAACTATATAATACACAGGAAGGCGTATGGGCAATTTGCATGGGACAAATTGACGGCTGCCATTTCAACTTGGACTTTTGATACGCCCAATCACAGACCATAACCTGTCTGTCTCGCTCGCCCATATGTTGCCTGGCAATCGGTTGGTCGTTTCTTATAGTTTGTACCGATTCGTATCGCGGACGTGTATTCGCACCTTCGCGTTTGAATTATTGCGGGAGAATGTGCTCTCTTGATCGGTCCTCTGAGAGCCCAAGTTTAAATGGCGGCCACCAAACTGTCCCATAGCAGACAATAAGGTTTGTTCGTTGGTCCTAGACTAAGCTACACTTTCTACACTAGTGTAGCATAGGCGGGCTGGTGTAGAATTACACCCTGTTCGCTGTTTCAGTGTAGCATATTACACTCCGTTCGCTGTTGTTCGTTATTGTCCATAGTGTACAATATTTCGGGCCATTAAACACAAAAAGTTACACTCCCTCGGTATGCCATTTTACCTGTATCCTGTTAAAATTTCGCGCCCATGAAGGCCACCATTTTATTTCGACGATTCACGACGCGAATGAAGAATAAATGAACAAATAAATAAACCTGTTTGGGCATTGACATTTTTGACACACACAACCTACTCATAGCTACTCGGTGTACTTGCACACAACTCGTCGCCGATAGGAAATGCGAGACACTCTTTTTCAAAAGTGGAGTGTGGTTGAGTGTAGCGTACAACCAGTGTAGCAGAGCGTGGTGTAGATATACTGCCTCCATGTTACACTTACAATTAGTGCAGAACCAACGAATAAACCTACAGTTCAGTGCAACGGAGTGATTAAAACGTAAAACAGAGTTGCATAATACGCTACAATTCTGTTGATAAGTATACATGGTATAAATGTGAAGATCCATGTGAAAGATAGAATAAATTTGTTAAAAACTACATCAGATAATTATGATCGTATATTCATTCAACGAGCAAAAACAACATACTAATTATGAAACCTCATGATTATGCACTCGGGAAAATATTTTCTTTGTTCAACCGAATTTATACAGTCGAACTAATTTTTGGTGAAAATGTTCTAATCGTACAACTTTTTTTGCAATTTTTTTGCTTCTGTTTTTTCGGTTGAATTAACAAATCGTTTTTGACTTGAACAAATTTGTTCGTTGATTTAACAAAACATCCGTTCCCCTGTGAAGCAGACGAATTTTTGTTCGATTCGGTAATCAATTTTGGAGAAGAAAAAAATTAACAATCTTTGTGGAACGATAGAATTATCATATGAAGAATTCGAAATTCATACGCAACCTGGTGCATACATATACCTATGCCGACATTGAAAGCGAATATAAAAATGGCGAGATCAGTGAAGTCGGCTCACCTAGTACCTCCTCTCCGTTCCGCCAACGCTACGCATCGTGGTTTCGTTTGTTTCATTTGACCGATGTGGTTGTGCCGGGGAATGGAAATGAGCGCGAATTTCAAATCGGGTGTATAATCGTGATCCTCGAAGCCCGCAACACCTACCGGATTCATTCATACATTGACCAATCAACATATTCAGAGTTTACATTATCATTATCGTTTTTTTCCCCAAAAATTTAGATAAGTATACACCCGCGATTTCATTTACAATATTCTCATTTCTTTATTTCTTATTTCCCCGTATAATTGTACCTATAGGACGATTTTTCCAGAGCGATCGGCAAATATTCGTAAATCACGATTTCGATACGAATACATAGAACATTATTATTATTATTATTAATACTATTAATATAATAATATGGATTCTTACTTGTAGCAACCTCCATTTTCTCCGAGGATAGCAAAAGCCAAAACAAAATGAGCAGACGGAAAAAAGAGCAGTAGTAATGAGGCCACTTTCGATGTTTTAATTACCACTGTACGCCCCCCCCCCCCCCCCCCCCCCGCTCACCACAATCGATATACTGAGGATAATAATTATTCAAAAGTAAAAGCCGAATTCCGAACAAATATCTCCGTCAATCGCAATATATCTCATCAGGGAAACTTGAATTCCTATACATAACTAATCGTAAGTAAATATAATAGAGGAAAAAAACTTCAGAGTAATATGTCGTGTGTATGAAATGATATTGAAGAATCACTAATAGTTCTTCCCCTCTTTGGTCGGGTTTGTCTATACAAGGATATAATGAAAATGATTTACTGATACGATATTATTACCACACAGGTTCGATGGAGGAATCGTTCCATATACTACGTATGGGGATATATATATTTTGGAGTAAAATCTTAAACGCAGAATTTCCTCCTTACGGATTGCGTATATAGTATGAAGATACATATATAGTTTTGGATTCGTTACCACAGCCTGAAATAAGGATCCGTACCCGGGCTGTAAAAAATAATTTTGAATTCACAACACATTTACTACGCAATAGTCTTGCAAAATTGCAGATGCGGCGTATAGGAGAATGAAAATTACCAAGCACGTACTTCAAAATTCACAATTAGTTTCGTAATAATTTTACCACACTTTTCTAAGAGAAACACAGAAAAAGTGTACAGAGATGAATTCACCAAAATCTATAGTGAATTTATATCTGTATCTGTGTAATTTGTATCTGTAAATTGATTCTATAAGTGAAGGTATATCGGTACGGCAAATTTACTGCAATATATGAATAAAACTTCCCATACATTTTCGGAAGTTCACAATAAAAATGCAGTTTTACGGTAATATTACACATATACTTTCTGTACATGCATGTGCACATTGTATACCAACTACGTCATCGAGCTGGGAGGATAAAGAAGACCAGCAAACAGGATCGTCGCAATTCGTATGTAGAGTTAACGAATTATCTGAAAGATATACTTCGTCGAGAGTGCATACATAGTTGGGTATAGGTTGGTAGGTAGGTGTGCGCTTCTTAGTTGGTATGAACTAGGTAGGTAAGTATACAGGTAGGATGGTTGGTAGGTAGGTATGTTACCTACGCCTCGACTGGAAGCTCCAGGGAGCAGAGGAAGAAGAAGAAGAATCAGAATCAGCAATTTCTCGCTCCAGCTTACCCCGCTTAAAGAGCGCACGCAGTGAATAAGCCGGATCGACATGAGGTCGAACAGAACAAAATCATGAAAAAAACCAATATTAGTATTCTGATACCGAAACGTGACGAAATTCCCCGCGAACATTTTTCCCCAATTTTTCGGTAGGTACCGATGCATTTTCCGTGACGATCTCTATTTAAAAGAACACGCCAGTGTAGTATTACGTTACGAGTATCTGCAGATGGAAAAAGAAGGAGGGGAACCGGAAACGGTCGGATATTGTCTAGCTCCCTCTCACTACCGTTTGGCTAGTTAAAGTTATAAATTGTTGCAAAGCAAGTTAAGTTTTCAGAGTTTTAAATCAACGGACATCCTCTATATACCTATACATACATGTATACTATCATTATAGATTATAATATAATATATTATCTAGCTGATATAAAGCTGAAGTATTATTATCTGCTGTCTACGTTGTCGTCGTCGTCGTTGACCGAGACGCAATAGTGTAAATATTCCACAATGGTTGATGATTAATGAACGACGTATTGATATACTATGTGCTATGGATACATACTACTACATATGCATGTAGTAAAATATGTTACATACGTATATCCGCGATAATGTAATCTGATTGACATTTTTGTTACAGTTGACTTTTATTCATGCCACCCCGGTATATATATATACGAATAGTGTCCAATGAATCACAAATCAATCTGTACCATATTTTTATATCATTTATACATCTTTTTCTTTTCTAGTTTATTAAACAGGAAAAGCTATTGACCATCAAATACAGTATTCTAGTGCCGATCAGAAAGTTGTGTACGTGTACTATGTTTCCCAAGAAACTGATAAAACTCGATGATTCAAAATTAAGAAGGTTAATAACTATTTGCAACGCGTCTCTGTATAGGAGGAAAAAGGGGAAGAATAATGGTAAATTATAAACAATCAGAATATCTACTCGAAGAAAAAGTTCAAAGTCTCCGTTACGCTCCAGCGTGTGTTTTCGTTGTATACTTATTTGTACGACTTCCTCGGCAAGTAGAAAGAGAAGGAATATGATTACAGGAAGCAGGTATGTGTCGATTAGAAAATTAAATTAGGTACCGTAATTATACCACTACATGTAACATATTTAAATATTAAGATAATCGCGGGACTTACTATGATTGAACGCTGCAGGAGTAATAATTGAATACATGCACGAATGAAATGAATACAGTATTTCATAACAAAATATCCATGATACGTTCGATTATGTAAAAGAAATGGAGTTCAATATTTTATAGTAAAATGATATTCTGCTCCTTTGAATTATGTAACCTCGAGGGAAGGTATGTATACGGTACTATCTAATGAAATTAAGTTTCTAATATGTAGAGTCATGAAATCATCAATTTAGTAGAAAAAATAAATAAATAAATAATAATTACAACGAATCCTAGGATCTGACGGATCGAATTTTGCGATAGCCCCCCCACCGCACTGCTAGCTATAGATTATAGTCTAGTGATACAAATGATCATGAAACGCGGAGATGATCATAAAATTCATGATTCTATCTCCTATCATACGATATAAAGTCGTTAGAAGAAATAATTAACTATTTTCTTCATCAATTCATCATCACCCGTGTTTTCTTTTTTCACTACATATTTTTATTTTCATTTTCATTTAAATATCATAAGCTGCCGGGTCGAACGAAGTAAATCAAACGAAGTGAAAAAATTGAATAAATGATGAAATTATACCAGTACATTTTTATATTTTTTCTCATCATTCTCGAAATTTCCGCAACGAATACTACTACGTTTCTTTGCCACCCATTTCCTTGGTATTCGAGAATGTAACATGGTATGGTGGTTATGGAAAGATGATCAATTTACCTCGAATAACAGATGAACTACATTGAATCATAATCATCTAATTAACAAATCAACAATATTTCGTGACCTGAATTGAAATAAGACAAGACGAAACGAAAATCACTTTTTATCGGCTAACATTTCATTTAAGATGATTTCTAATCAACCAGAATGCAATTCGAACTGATATTCTTCGCGAACAACTCATGTATATATTATTTTTCATGATCTTGTATGAGGCTCAAGCTTAAAAGGTCAACGCAACATAATAACGAAAAATATGTATTAGATATCAGCTCAATAAAATCATGAGGCTCAAGTTCCTAACGTCAACGCAACAAAGTGACGAAAAGTATTATCAGCTGTTTCGTCGAAAATGAATTTTCACATTCTTGCATTTTTTACAAAACAGCTGATAATATTTTTCGTCACTCTGTAGCGTTGGCGTTATGAACGTGAAACTCGTGATTTAGTTGCGTTAACGTTATCTACTTTACCTTCACGTCAGCTAGCAGACTTATATTATTTGTTTGTGTATGCATCTTATTCCTCGTAGAATATTCTTAGACTATATATCACGTGATCAACAAATTTGAAGATTTTAATTCACAATGCTCTGATAGACGTATCAATTGCAAATTTTTGTTTCGAGTGAAAAGTATGTAACATATGTATAATATACACAGTATATTACGATATGTTCCACCATGTATAAAGTATATGGCATAATAACAATAATCTATTCGTTCTTCAAACTACCGCGAAAATATAGAAAAAAGAACAAAAAAAAAACAAAAAAAAAAAAGTTAAATCCATATTACAATCAGGCTTATATTATTCAAGCAAATGAATAAGAAAAGAACCAATAATGATAATAATGCCTATAGTATAAACTTCTACCACCGATAATGTACCACGAAATAAAGTTCATTCTCCGGAGAATGAAATTAATTATCAACAAATTTTATCGTATCACAGTACTGTACTCATTATAGGTGTGTATGTAGCTACCCATAATCATAGTATAGACACTTCAAAAGAAGACACGCCTTTTTAATTCCGTATTCTACGAGAATAAATATTCCGTTATATTAACATTAGATTCGTCTCGGAATTATATTGGGCACAACGAAAAAGAAGAAAATAATACCGTTAAAACGATTCTTTGTTATTATGATTATGATTGATTAAATTTTATTTTTTTACTCTTTTCTTCCTTCATTATATTCTATAATTATTCATGGATAATTCTCTCGTCTGATGAAAATTATTCTCTTATGAACTAAGATACAAATATAAATTACAGAAAAAAAAAACAAGAAAAAAAACCAGTTCGAGCGAATCCTGAATCTGATGTTCTTTCTACTTTGTAATATCATGTCGCTCGCTCTTTTTTTACATATTCTTTCAACTTCAAAGAGTCTCTCTAACACAGTCTGTAGAATAATTTTGGAAATAAAGCAGCTTTGATAATGAGTTTGTTGAAAAAGGAATAGAAATACCAACGGCAAGGTAACGTAGTGGTGGACGAAAAGTAATGAAAATTTGGAGCAAAAATGAGAAATAATGATTAGAGAAAGAACGTTGAATTTCTTAAACACTGCCACTCATAAAATTGTATTTAGTTATACAGATTATTATTCGAATGGAATTTCAGTTCTAGAAGTAGAAATGAATGATAGAAATCATTGGCGGAATGTCTCCAAAATGTTATTTTGTAAATTCAAGGCTTTTTCCTGGACCTTAAGGTTCATCATTTTCACAAAAGTTTAAGACCATTCAAATTATCTGAGAAAATAACTCCATAATAGCACCAGTGATAATTAAATCGAACCATATTTACAAGTTGCGAAAATTTGATCATCGAAAGCCAGCAATCATCCCGCTTTGGCTAGTATGGAGATACCGTGGAGTTATAACTAAAGGACGGAATAAAATTTCAAGGAAAAAAATACAGTTTACAGTTTGAAAAGAATTTATTGCTTTCAAAATGATTCCAAGCTATCAACAGGCTTTCAATGCTCTAGAAAGATTCCAGACGGATTCCTGAATAACCAAGCTGTGCAGATATCTTGAATTTTGTGAAAAACTATCTAAACGGACGAGCGAAGTTGAAGTGAAAAATTTTTGCATCGATATCATCGACATAAGTTACCGAGCAAAGAAATTTAAAGACCCAAAAATAAAGATTTTGATAAGTATTCAAGTGCTGAGAGATCTACTTGATAAATTTCCATATCGACAACCAGGTAAAAGTTTAATTTGAAACCTACAGAGTCGCGTAGTAAAAAAGTGAGGTAGTAAAAAAAGATTGAAAAAATAAAAAAGGCTAGAGAGCAAACGTAAAACTTTCAAGTTCTCATTATCCAACAGTATTCGATGCGACTGAATGAGAACTGCAAGAAAACAGCGAAAAAGAAGAACGAATATTGTGCAAGATTTCATTTTGTAAAACCTAAAAGCGACCTGGACCAGAGATAAACATTTCCAGATTGATTGCATTCTGATATGAGAAAAATAAAATGGCAAAAGAGAAAAAGAAAGAATTCTGCTAACGTATGAATAAAAACTGATAAGAGTAAACATTTCTTCTGTATTGCGTTACGCTTCTTTGAGAAGGAGAAGTCCCTTTGAGAACCTAAATAACAAGAACAGCTTCAATAAAGTGTTGGGGGTTTTCATCGCAACCAAAAATAATCAAATTGTTGTTTCTTTCATCTTATCATCTTTTCTGCTGATCTGAATAGATTGCGAATACCGATCGAAGTTCTTGGCCGAGTCTCACGAGTAAAGAGGTTGTCACGAGCGACAAAGAATGAGATGACACTTGATCAAATAAAGTTGTTGGGTGCGCTACCTAACAATTTCTAAATATATATATATATAAACACACGTATATAGACCTATATATCCACATGTATATTCTATCGGTACACCTATATGAAAATAATGAATAATATACATATAATATTTATGTATGCCTAGAGAGACGAAAAGAGAAGAAAAATAATGATTAGCTTACCACCACCAGAGTTCCAGCAGTTATCAGTCATCCCTGTTTATCCATCTGCAAAGATTTTTGTCACCGGTAAACCTCCGTTTAATATCCAAGCCAATTAAGCTTTGCAACGGAGAATATTAACCTTATTATATCACTTCACAGGTTTTTTTTGTAACAAAGTATAAACAAGTTGTAGGAACACTATTCTTCGACATGAGTTGTACGTTGAAAAACATTTTATTTTTTTATCTCTTCTTTTCCTTTCTTTTTAATAATTTAATAAAATAACAATAAAATTTTTATTTTTCATTTTTATTTTTATTTTTATTTTTATCTTCATTTGTTTCCTATAAATATTACAACAGACGATTTCTTTATTACTTCACTACACTCTTTAACGCACGTCGTTTAACGATTATCATTGATTCACGTTTTGATTTTTTTTTTCTCTTTTATGGAACTAAAAGACAAAGAAAAGAAATGCTACTTCACTTTCGATTCAGGAAAAAGACAGAAAGAAGGAAAGAAAGGAGAAAAAAAACACACACACACACAACAAACGAATAAATCGATCAATAATTTTAGAACCTGCTGAATATCTTATAGGAAATTTGTTTTCCATTAATTTCTTTTCATTTATACCGTATTCATTTCTACGGTGGGAGCTTGAAAGCCGGGGCAAAAATTAATTCGAAGATTGAAATTAGGTTATGAACAACGGATGCGGGAGAATATTTTCACTAGTACAGTATAGTATACCTATTATGATTTTTATTTCGGTTTCTTCCTTTGATAATTTACTTCTTTTCAAACACGTTTCTTGATTATTCGATTTTCATCATCATCATTATTATTATTATTATTATTATTATTATTATTATTACTATTATTATTACGATTATTATTATTATTTTATATTACGTTTCTTTTTTTCTTCTTCACTAAAGTATAATCAGCAAATATTATCATCACACGTTTTCCGAACGACGAATACAAATTTCTTTTTATTTGATTTTATTCCTTTAATTTCCGTATTATGTATGTATATGCATATACTATATACAATGCAGATGAGCGTCGTACAGCTCAGAATGTCAAATGAAATAATATGCGTAGGTTCGTTAGGTAGGCAATAAAGTTATACTATATGTATACTTTTGATATTGGTAATGTGGAAAAAGAAAAAGTAGGGGAATAAAACAAATGAAAAAATAAAATAGAATGAAGAAAAGAAACAACAATCCACAACAACAGTAGCAGCAGCAGCAGAAATTGACTTCGGTATGAATAATAATAGTAATAATAATTTAGGTATTATGTTTTATCAGTGTGATATACGTATGGATTGTGTGTATGTGTGTGTTCTTTAATAAACTTTTTCTAAGCTGTCGTACTTTCAATACTTTCGAGAAGACGACAAGTTTTCTGGCTGTGGTCGTTATTGATGATGTTTTTTTCTCTTTCTTCGTTTCTTTCTTTTCTTTTTTCTAACTGACGTATCACCAGCGGTGATCCGTTCCGTGGTTCCGTCCCGTAAGTCCGTTGTAGGTAGATATGTTACCTACGTACTCGCCGTTTGGCAAACAGCACAAACCCGAGGTTAAACAAGGAGTAGTTTGAGGTTATCGAACGATCAATAGAAATTTTTGGACGGATCGCGGGTTGCGAACATCATCATGATCGTGTTGCCGGGAACATCGGTCAACTTTGTTAGACACATTGAATAAACGAGTAGCGACATTATTATTATTATTCGTTTTCTAATACAACTTGTTAGAAATATTTTTCTGAATGTAGTTTCTTTTTGATAATTTATTTAATTCTTTTTTTCTCAGATTATCAATTTATTATCTTGATCTTCCCTTCCTCACTATCTCTATTTTTTTCTTTTACAAAGATCTGGAAGTCACTTAGGGTCTCTTTTCGTTCCTGTTATTTCTTCTCCGTGATTATTTGTACACTTCCTTCCTTACTTCCTCGTTTTCCCTTGTTCTTTTATTAAATTCACGTGAGATTTTCACCGTTCTTGAGTAGGATCGCCCCTCATCTAATCGTTGCACTAGTTTTATCGAGTGGACGAATGAACAAACGAATGTTGGAACGAATGAACGACGGTTTAACAATACGGTAATGGACGATTTTAGGGGATGATGATGATCACGCGCACGGATTGACTAACTTGTAAGATACATACATTGTTGTAGAAAATGTGAAACAGGTATTTAGGTATGTGAAGTTGTGTTATCAGCAGTAGCAACAGCAGCAGCAGCAGCACTCGGTAGTGGTAGTAGTGTGTAGTAGTAGAAGAAGAAAGGAGAAAAACTCATCTAGAAGATGGCCGCCGCCCGCGAGTTGCCGATTTATCCCTTTCTTGCATGGCCATTACACAGGCACAACTTTTATAAACAATGTACGCGTAAAACGAATGAATACTTTGAGTCCGGAGCTCGCTGTAGCTGCTCGTCCAGATTTTGAACGATTGGTAGAATTCACGAGAGTAAACGAACCACTATTACTTCCTCGTAACCTATCTTGTGTATGTTGTATGTATGTGTGTATGCACGAAATAACACCGTAAGATACTTAATCTTTTATTTAATAGCCAATAATCGAACCTCTGATATATTAACACACGTATTTAAACACGCATTTATTACAACAATCACAGCAAGTCCGACTACTCCTTAATAGTAACACAATCTCAAAACTGCTCCAATTTTGTTTTGCATGCATAGGTGACGACAGTGACGTCGGCTTGCTGCCTCCTCCTCCTCCACCCCCCCTCCGCGACAACGAGCCGCTGCTCGAACGCTGCTTACCACCTTCGGCTATTATCGGTAAACTACGATGTTTATTCGGTACATCAACCGGCTTGTTACTATTTACTACTCAAATCTCAATTCTCAGTGCCTCGAGATATCTTCGGGTTTACAAATGAAATACAGTTTAGTTTCAATCAGTTGTCATTATCTCGCATGCATTATAACTCTGTTAATAAACATCCAATAAACATTTCATGGTGATTTTTATAACATCTTTTTATTTCGTAGCAAGTCTATATTTAGTTCGTAATACCCTTCGTAATATTGTTATGTAGAGAAGTATTCGAGCGGCGTTGTACCAGCCTCTTTGGATAGAACGTTTTTTTTGTTGCTATTTTCGTTTCTACAAATCGATGATACCACGGACCATCGTGCGCCCGATGTGGATGCAGATGGATGCGATAGATGCGATTCACGGTTTTACCGCGAGGGCTACGAACCCACCGCGCTGTTGTCGCGACTCGCGCGACGTACGTAATCGCTTTGTAAACGCTTCCGTGGAAAGAAAACGTGATGGTGTCACGCCGCGAGTCGTATCATTCGCGGCGGTAATGGAGATCGCATATCAACAAATGCCACACCGATTACGTGTTAATAAATAGATCATGAAGGGGAAGAAAAAGAAAAATCATCGAACGTAGTATTCAGGAGAGGAGCAGAAGAGAGGGATCGAAGCGTGAAATTTTGATAGATCAATCGATGACGTGTATGATAATTTATCGCATCTGTTGTCCATCGAATTGAATCGTTTATTTTACGCATAAAAGGTTGAAAAAAAATCATTTATTATTTCGACATTTTACATTATGCACTTCACAACAACATCACAATGACAGTTCCCGTAATAGTATCATATGAATGGAAGGTGATTGTTAAATTTGAATTATATTCCCGTTGCTATGTTATCTATCTCGTCATACTTTGGAATTAACACTTCGAGGTTATAAAATCCAAACACGGTTATTTCAAGGTCCAATTTCACGAAATTTTCCGAATACGCGATATGGATCAACATGCATGTTTGCATGTGTTGCATTGCGTATAGTGAGCGGTTAATAATTAAAGTTCCTAGGCCCTGCGGCCATCTATTGGTTCCAGGGACAATTCCCTGGCTTCCGTGGCCAATCAACGTCAGTCGGTCACCAAATGTCATCACGCCACATGCCAGGGCACTGGTCCACCAAGTGACCTTCAGAGAGTCGCGACGACGCTCCTCGCGATTCGATGACGAGCGTTGAGCTGCCTGTGACGTCATCGTAATAGTATCCCACACCTCCGTGGCTCTCAACCTCATATTTCGTTCTATTTACTACGTAATCGAGTTGATATGCTACGATAAACACCGTGCAAGTATTTACACATACCTGTGTGCCGTGAGGCGTGAATGGGGAATCTGGCATTAGATTAGTACTCGTTGATTGATAAAAAGTTGTATTTATTAGTGAAATTGTGGAAAAGAGAGAAACACACGTGATGGACAAATCGTTGTTGGTCAATAAAACGTGATAATAAATGCCATGTATTCGTTCATCCATAATATTCTCGTGATAACCTAAAAATTAGGTTATGTATTAATCCGAAATGCATTTTATTCTCAATTAATCTTAATAGCACAGAACAATAGGGAAATCATGTTCGTTGTTTTTTTTTCTTCTTGTTTATTGGAAATTTGCGAAGAGGCGTGATATGAAACAATATGTAGAGATGATACATCGTTAAATTTACGGATGTTATTTTTCTTTTATTTATTTATTTTTTCATATTTTCATTTACTTAATCTTCTTCTCCTTCATTTTTTTTAACGCAGGTATTATAAAATGTTACAAATCTTTTGCGTATACATGAAAGATATACTAGAATAGTATAATGTTACATTAGCGTGACTTAACACTTGATAATAGCTGCGACAATCCTAACGTAACTATTTTTCGCTCTCTGTTCTTCCTTCTCACAAGATTCCAAATATTTATCTCTCCTTTTAATTAACTTCATTCCTAATTGTGATGATAATGACACGAAAAATGGCTTATTATATATTGACTAATAAGTATATTACAACAACATTGATTATACTAGGATAATAGGGATACTTTATCTAATATACATTTCATAATAGAAGCCTATTTAGATTACTATTCTTCTTATCATTCTCTCTATGTATGTATACTATACCATTTATCTGTACTATAATATGATTATAAATAATAATCAATAATAAATGATCATATTCAATGATAATAATAATTCAATAAATAAAATGATATGATAAACTGTGTAAAAAAATTAAAAATAAACGAATGGATGGAAACAAAATTCATAAAAAAAAAATAGATACTAAACAATAATTAAAGCCTAAATAGCTAGTTAATTTCGAAATTCCTATATTATCGTTATTTAGAGGTATATATAATATATCTATTTTATATTATAGTAATAATTATGTATTTTTTTTTGTTTTGTTTTTATCACATCACGTTAAGTTTTATATCATTATTAGTTATATGTATGAATATTGAAAATAGTAAGTAGGTAAATAGATGATTATTCCTAAAACTTGGGTTTATAACGTTAATATGACAAAATTGTGAGAAATAATGTCAGCTGTTTTAACACCGAAACGGTTTCAGTAATTTTGTGGCCGAAATTTTTAAATGATCTGCAAGAATCTTCATTTTCCTTACCATTTCGGGAATTCATGGGAAACAAAAACATTTTTTGAAATGTTCCAGTCAAGAATCCTTTACAAATCAAATTTTTCATAAAAGCATTTTGGTGTTGAAACGGTCGATATTACGTTGCAATTCTGCTGTGTTGACCTTATAAACTTCAGCTTCATACCAATTTAAGATGTGGTCAAGAAAAAGAAATAGAATTTTCAGTTTTCCTACAGATATTTTCACTAGTGAAAATAATCGTATTACTCAGCTAGCTGTATTATCTATTCATTCAGAATTTGAAATTATGTGCATACCTACTTTTTTCTATTCCTTCCCACTGTAAGTTTGTGGAGAGATCGAAATTTTGGAAATACATAATATGTTTCAAGTGTTTAAGACAGCACAGTATACATTTCAGTTATCAGATGATGCATTCCTAATCACAAGGACAAAGAACGAACTTAGTTATATATATAACTTATATAACTTAGTTAATTATTATTTTGCATCTACCTTTTTTCGCATCTTTTGTTCACAAGCTCTTCTATGTGAAACTTGATAGTTTCTACTGTATACATATACATATCCATGTATTTTCCATACCTACTCATATAGGTATATATATGTGTAGTATTATTATATTACCTTGTATAAATAAATATATCAAAACGACCCTGGTTTTCAATTAAGATCTAAAATAAATAAAGTTTTCTATATATTTTCGATTTTCAATGGAATTTCTAAGTGCTAGGATGGAAGAAAGCTTGCCAAAAATTCATTTGAGGGATAAAAAATCAATCTTTGGTGATGATATAAAATATGATGAGGAGTTTCTATTACAGCAATTTTCTCATATCTCTCGATCTTAGTATAATTTATTTGTGACAGTAAAGCATAATACTATTACTGACCTTTCAAAGATTCGTCTAAACCATCATCTCATCCCAGAATTTTTAGGCTTCACAGTTCTTCCAAAAATAAGGTCTCGATATTTTGTAGGAAATCGCAGGCTTTTCCTTACTGCTGAATAATAATAATATACATATCTACTGCACTATGAGAGAAGTGCATGCATAGAGAAATTCTAATTGCAGTGTAATGAATCCAATGCAAAGATATACGAAATGACAAAACACAAACAGTAAAATAAACGGGAAAAGTATTATGTTCTTTCTTTTATCAATAACTAAAAATGAGAATGAGTAAAAATAAAATATATTCTCTAATAATCAACGCCTTTGATTCCATCAGCCTGTTATTTTCAGTAAAGACTGATTCGATAGAATTAGTACGAAGTTATTTGTAATAATTAATTTGCCATAACTGAAGCATCTGTTTGACTCGATTCAATTATATCTGGAGATTCTACGCTCGCTGTCGATTCGTTTGCTAAATTCTGAACGCTTTCTTCAGACTCCATTTCATTTCCATCTTCAATTCTCGTTCCTGCGTCTTGTCCTTGCACTGTCGTTAACGTAGACCACCAGTTTGAAAACGCACCTTTAGCTTGCGATATCGCACCCCCTTAGAGAACCAAACAATATAAATTATAACGAAAAAACAGGAATTCAAAGACAGTATTTCAGTTTTCTAATTATTGTGCTAGTATTATTCTCACCGACTGCTTTTCCAGTAGTAGCCACCGCTCTACCAGTCGAAGCCATTGCTTGATTGAGTTTTCTTCCACTTTCCGTGTTCTGCATCGTGCTTCAAGAGCAATACAGACAAAAGACTAAATGATTTTCCACTAAAATATAGGAACAAAGAATCAAAATTAATGGGTGGTCAAAATCTTACTGCGAAAGACGGAGTTTCATGTCCTGAACGGACAACTGCCCTGCGAAAGGATGTCCAATTTCAATGCTCTCAATTTCCGGTTTATCAATTCCGCTCCATATTTTATAATTATGAGTATTTTTCCATGCCGTTACAAACGCTGAATTGAAATGATCAGACTGACGAGTATCCGACTGTGAAGAAGTCCTCAATAGACTCAACAAATACACTCGAAATTGTGTTCTGATCCATTCATCTCCACCTTCCCACCCAACGCCATCCAGAAAAACGTCTTTTCTCGGCTCAGCTACATGCCTTACAACGTAATCTGCAAATCGCAAATCTTCGGTCGTAAGATGCAGTTGTCTCCTCAACTCTGGATCCGTCGCCTCTATTCTTGCCGTTTCAACCTTAATTAAAAAAATCAATTTGTTACGAAGAGGCAGGAAGGAATCGGTTTTCTATAAAGACGCATTACCTCGATCAAAACGTCGATCAGCTGCTTTTTTTGTTTGAATAAAACATTTGTAGCGCCCACAATGTATCCTCTGACGTTAACGTCACCCAATAAATCTAAGTAGGGTAGCGACAAATACGGGAGACACAAGTAGCCCTATAAATATAATATAATGATTCAAAATTTTCGGGTTCCAACAGAATTAAAATCTGACAGGTTTTTTCAAGCTGAAAATCGATTGACTTGCCTTTGAAAAAAGACTGAGTGGCAAACCGCACAGTTCGGGATTAATGTGAGCGATTTGAGTGATGTTGTTAGTCATTCGAGCATCCGAAAGCGCGTCACTGCTCGTATCGCGTGGAAGACTATTACCAAGTTCTCCCATCCCTAGATTAATTGTATTTACACTATGAACCCTGTGAACAGTTTCTGTATTTGGTTGTTCAAGGTGTTTAGAATCAATTTCATCAGTACTGGCCTGATTGCAGTCTTTTTTATCAACATTTGCTATAAACTTAGCGTCATTCTTATCATTTATATAATTTTTGTCATCTTTAGAGATGTTTATCTCAGCTATGAACTTTCCCTCCATAGTTTCAATCGTCTTGTTATCGCTGATACAAATCGATACATTTTCTAGCTGATCAGTTTCGTTCTCTTTCAACTCTTTTCGCATATTTGAATCCACTGTTCTCACCGGACTGTCTTGTTCCTGGTCAAAGTTTGGAATGGGAGACATTGGCCTTGATGGTCTGAGAAATTGAGAATCGAGAAAACATGAACGAGTTTTCGAAATCATTGAAACGCAATGCTTGAATTGGAAATTAAAATAAAACACTTTTTGATTGAATTCTACCTGACGCAAGCAGCCTGGTGCATCCCATGTTCTATCATACCAGGGTGTAACGATAACAGTGTTAAAATTGCCGCACAGAGTGGCTGAACAGGAGATTGATAAAATACAATCTTTCTCTCGAGGAGAAGGAGCTTGAATAGGAGTAAAGCCTTGTGACGGAAATGAAGAATAAAATCTCTCGCAGACAAACCTACAGATGAGAGAATATGATGAATAAATGAATTCAATTCGTTGCAATAACTTCTAGAAAAGTATGAAAAACTTGATTAAACACTTTAGCCACATTACGAGAAGAGTTTACTTACTGTGGAAAAACGTGAAGTTAATTTCAATGAGATAAATGTTCCTTCGTATAGAAAAAACATTAGTTAACTGTTGGACAGAATAATTCAACTGAAAGAAGTATTCTCCAGCTCTCATTATCAAGTAAAAATGGTTGTAGTTGGGAAATGTTTTTGTTGTTATTTCAATAAAACATTTATCTTGCCATATCCAACTTCACGTTCATTAAGGATAAATAAATTCTTCTCTTATTTTAGTTTATCACAAATTTTCCTAATTGTTCCGAACTTCACTTCATTCCTTATCGACAACACAGATATTTCTCCAAATATTTTTCTTTATTACTCGGAAGTTCATGATAATGAGATTCCAAAACCATGAAATTGCTGTTAAATATGAATCAAGGTTTATTATAAAATGTTTCATAGTTACCGACAAAAACCTGTGGCGGTATTTGGCTATCGCTACTCATACACGAATTGAGGTGTCTATAAGTATCCTCGAGTAGTGAAACTTTGCTGAAATCACCCTCGTCAAAATATGCATGCGTTATTAAAGCCATTTTCACTTGTATATGACCATATAAAGGCAGCGTGCTTAAAACGCATACAGACTTTTGAACCGTTCCTCTTGTTATGTCTGAGGTACGGTTTTTCAGCTTCTAAATATCACAAAATGAAAAGAATCTCGTTTTACAAAACAATATTATTACTCTATATCCTATCTCTCATATTCTCTTCCATCATAAACATTTAATTTAATTTTTTATAAAAAAACAAGCACAGTTCAATTACAACAAACCGGTTGAAACGCTCTTTTAACTGATTGATAAGGGTCTGATCTGAATAATTAGCAAAAAAATAATCAAGTAAAATGGGTATTCACTTCGACTGGAATTTGTCTGAAACAAGAAACTCCATAAATGGTGCGTTTCGGATCGTTGAGGCTAGGTAAATGAAAGTAAACAGTATCTTCATCGTAATTATGAGATCCATCGGGCAGAGCTAAGGTCGGTAAGTATTTCCATCCGATAGGACATT
This sequence comes from Phymatocera aterrima, assembly GCA_963170745.1. Lineage (NCBI taxonomy): Eukaryota > Metazoa > Arthropoda > Insecta > Hymenoptera > Tenthredinidae > Phymatocera > Phymatocera aterrima. Next base: position 17,114,279 of record OY720663.1, on the reverse strand, counting down.
CGTTCGGTGCGTCAGGAACTAATGGTGGGAACGAATACTCGACCTGGACGAAAAAAGAATTTAATTGGATGAGTTCATCAGAAATTAGGTTAGAAAAGAGGAATAGAGATAACGGCAATCCTCTTTCCTTGCCCCGTGATACTTTCTTTTAACTATTCAGCAATATTTAATTTCAATTGCGGATATTTATTTTTATGCTTATTCCTCTACCTGACATCCTTTTTTGTGATGAAAGCCGACAACAATAACGTGAAGAATAGGTCCCTTCGATTCCGCCATTGTTTAGACGTGTATTGAGTATTGTTTATTATTACTCGTCTGTCAAGATCCTAATAGGCGTCTTCGTTTGTTTTCCTTCTCGTCTGTTTGTTAGTTTACTATATTATCAAAAAATGTTTTCATTCCAATCTCCATTTCAACGATTGGGCTTGGTGCTATTGACACCCACTTTATTAATCACACTGACACTCTATGCGACTGATAACCACTAGCAGACGAATGACATGCGCGCCATGCTCGTCATTTCGTTGCATTCTATTTCTAAAATCCTGCGATTATAATCCCACGAGGGAACTACGCAGATCCACAACTTGCTCTCATATCATATTTCATCCTCAATGTACTTTCACACGCCAACTAACGGTGTCCTTTTTTATTTGCTTCTTTTTTTCGTTGGTTCAAACCTGTATCCGAGATTAACTTAATTGATGAATTGGCAAACGGCAACAAATGTTTGTTATAGGGTTATCTATCAGCGGAGTAAATATTATACGCATTATTGTAATCAAACAATCTAATTTCACGGATTTGTGTAGTTTCAGATTTGAGAGTATCTCGGGTTGCCTAAAGACAGGCGTATCGTAGAATTTGACGTTTATTTTTGACGTTGACACCTGCTTTGTGAGGTTAGGAAATTGTTATAATTCTAAGATCCGATTTCTAGGTTATGAATACATGTATTCTGAACTTCGAACAGTTTAAACAGAATTTCTTGAAATCTTGTTAGTTTTCCGCTGTGGCTCAATACCTTCACAATTCACATTATACAATGTCTGAAATCGAATGGTAAGCAAGATGATAAATGTATTGTGATTGATGCAAATAAGATAATAATATACTTCTATTCCCTAATATAAGTTTCATGGAAATTGATGGAATACTTATAATTTCACACATTTTTGGGGTCAGTGAAATTTTCAAGAGAACAAAAACTCACACTTTTGGTAAAATTTTCAGAGTTTATCCGCTTAATGTCAAGGACAATTTCACAAAAATCGTGAAAAATTATCTGTAAAATTCTTCTCAGTTCGAGCTTCATGTATCTGAAATATTTTAACTATTTTTCCGATAAAATTTCTTAACATTTTTCAATACACTTTGAAAATTCATGAAATAGCTACCGTCTTTTTTCCCAAACTTCGGTGAAACTCTTGAAAAATCTCTGAAAATTTTCTATAAAGAATCTGACAACACCCCTAAAGCATTCAAGTTTCGAATATATTTCTAGAGTTATGTTTGTACTCCTTACAAAAGATTTCCGAGTTTCTTTGTTTTCAATCAAATTTTTGAGAAAATAACCAAGTATAGTTGTATCGACCAGGGTAAAAATTTATAAGGCTGATGTTCTCTAATGTTAACACAACGTTCTAAACTTCAGCCTTATCAAATTTTTACCTCGAACCGCTGCCCTTACTTATAAAAATCAACAGTATTTTCTTCATCCAACCAAATCCTCTCAATTTCAATTCCAATTTCATTGTTCTTCAAATTTTACATTCACTAAAAGGTTGGCGCGTTCTACAGACCAAGATGTTATAAAGAATTCTCAATTAGAGGAGGTGACGGAGCATCCATTGAACCCAGTAACCATCACCGTAAGAAACAGTTGGATTGCATTGAAAAATCACCAAGATAACTTTATGAAATGAAAAAAATTATTATTTAATTTACAATAATGCAGAATAATTTGCCTCATAGATGACAGAAGGGCGTGCGGGATTCAGGCGTGGAACAATCCATAGTTCCAGTACTGGATCATCGACTGGAACTCCAACTCCTACTCATGCTCCGACGCCAGTGACAAATTTGTTCACAGATCCCTTGCTCGGTGCTTCATCTTTTGACGGTTCAGATCCTCTCTCACAATTTGCCAAACAAGATTTAGACCCGTTATCAAAAATGGCAGCAGATGAAGTAAGGCGCGTTGGTTTTAGAAGCTCCAAGTCAATACGTTCCGAGGAATTAGTCGAATAAACAAAAATTCTGCGTATTTTTGGGGGGATTTTTTACAGTGGGATTATTCTGCAGTTTCTACATCAGTCGGTAAAAAGTCTAGAGATGTTTCTGAGGACTTAGCCGAACCCTGGCTGGCTCAAAGATCAATGATACTTGCCAAGTATACAACTTCAGAAAAGTTATCTATAGTTACAAGCTTTTTACCAGGCGGAGAAAAAGGTGTGACAGAAATGAATGGAAATGTAATAATTGTGTCTTTTGCTGTCTATGTTCAATAATGGAGCTTATTTTCTCTCCGATTACAGTTGTAGTTAAATTACAGCCGAGCGGTACTATGGTAGACAAAGTTCGAACTAGACTTGAACAGTTGGATGACTTTGAGGAAGGATCTGTTAGACAAATGCTTGATTTAACTCAACAGGAGTATGCGGCTCGCATCGAGCTTCTAAATACAGAACTTGTGCAGGCTTGGCACTCTGATCAAAGAGTAAAAGCATTGAAAATAGCCATTCAGGTACAGCAGAAGTTCATTCATTACAAAGTTTAGAATAAGATAATCTTAAATTACGGATTTTCAACTAGTAGACTTCTTTCTATTTACAGTGTGCGAAACTTCTCGGAGATACGGCAGCCATGGCTTTTTATCCAAGCAAGTTCGTCCTCATCACTGATATCCTTGATATTTTTGGTAAACTTGTTTATGAAAGGCTGAAGATAAAGGCTGAGTATTACAAGTGAGTTGCATTGATTAAAAGATGCAGACGTTTTTAGATGTCAACAAAGTCAATGTGATGCTCTATAGAATAATTGTTCAATTAATATCAATTTTTATTCCCATCTCCTTCTCAGACCAGGAAGCAAAGTTTTAACAAGTTTGCCTGATAATTTTACGCCAGAAATGGTCCCTGAAAGCGCTAAAGAAACTTGTAGAAATTGGTTTTACAAGATAGCATCAATAAGAGAACTTGTACCTCGCCTTTACGTAGAAATGGCGATAATAAAATCCTACAGTTTTCTAACAACCAGGTGAAAACCTTTATTTATTCACTGTTAAATCATCCCATGATCTGAATTCTACAGATCAACAAAAATTTTAACAATTTTACAATTGCAGTGAATTCAGCACAGCTTTATTACGCATAACTCGTATGATCAGAGGAATTGGGAATCCCTTGATAGCAGTTTATGCCAGATGTTATCTCTGCCGTGTTGGTTTGGCTCTTAATCAATCCACTGATCTTGGCTTTGTTAAAGAAAATTTTTATGACTTTTTATCCACCTACGGACAATTGTTCTCTCAAAATATAACAGGAGATTTAAATAAACAGAGTATGTTGATGTCCTCGTACCTGGGCTTATATACCCCAGCTTTAGATTGGATATTACAAGTGATGACTGCCACAGCTCCTGAAAATCTTTTGATAGAAATTCTCCTTCGCTGTAAGCAGCAATCTAACAGGTAACTGCGATTTTCCCTAAACCGAAATCCACGGATCAAATAAAATACAAAAGATTCATACTTTTTTACACATTCTCGATTCCAGCGGTTTACTTTTGAACACAATTCTATCTGCGTTCAAGCCGAGCTATATAGCTGGGAGATCAATGGAATTCGTGAATCTAATCACATCATGCAACGAGGAAGGTGCGCAGTTGAAAAATTCTCGTTTCCTTTCTTTCACCTCCAATTATTATTAATCTTCGCAGTTAATTTATTCATCCTACAGAATTCCCACAGCATCTTTTATACCGCAGACTTGGTCAGTGTCTGATTCAAGAACCGTTACCAAAAGACGACTGTAAACCAATTCTCAACGCGGTTTGGCCATACATGGCAAACTTGAAAGATCCTGTTAAATTTATGCAATGCGCTGAAATATGGATCCAGTTTACAGTCATGTATTTCTCTGTAAGTTCTCTGCTTCCCTGATACTTTTGAATTTGTGATCACACAGAATCGTCTTGAAAATGATAATTCCATTTATCTTTCACAGGGAAAGGAAGTTAACTCATTCCTCGGAGAAATCATAACTCATTTAACTCCAAATCGAGCTTTTGAACAACATTATTCTCAGATGCAAACCATAGTTGAAAAAGTAGTTTCAAATACTCAAGACTTTGAGTCTTTGCTTACAATGGTAATAATAATTTGTCATTATATCTTAATTTGAAATTGAACGTCGTTTCAAAGCCTCTTTCATTTGAAATAACTGTTTTCTTTTCATTTAGGGCAACTTTCTACCCCTGATGGATCTTTTCCACAAAGAAAGCATTAAAGTTGATGTATGCAAGAGTGTTATTGAGGGGCTTAGTTCCCAGAGCGGATCTATAACCGACCCGATTGTTATAAATGCGCTAATGTTTATTGCTAGAATTATGCACGACTCTGTCAGGTTTGAATACGGCAAAAAAAATTTGATTTATTCTCCCCAGACCATGTTCAATAATAATAATAATATTAATAATTAACAAGCTATTCGATTTACAGTGCTCTGACTGTAGATGATGAAAAGAGGCAGATCGGTAATTTGATCTGTGGATTAGTACAGCGCGTTGATTATGGCAGAGATTTTGAAAAACAGCTTAGTTTTTACGCCGAAGCTAGAGCCGCTTTTCCAAATCTTGATTCAGTCCATATTCAGCTCGTCCAAGTGAGTTTCTGTATAGATAAAGCGCAGAATCTCCATTTTCCAATAATTAAAACAAGCTTAAACCCCTTTCCTTCAGTGTGTGAATAGACTGTCGGTCGATACAAGGAAAATAGTTAGGGGACATCATACAAGGCGCACTTCTGCTTTTGTAAGAGCCTGTGCAGCATTCTGCTTTATCACTATCCCATCTTTAACTCTTGTTCATACCAGACTGCAATTGTATCTTCTATCGGGACAAGTCGCTCTTTTGAATCAGTGCTTGGGACAAGGTAAACCATCTAGTGGCTTTTCAAGAGAATCATTAAATTCTAAATACAATATTTTAGAATCACAGCTTCAGAAACCTCAATAAATTTCTTCGATCTGTCAAAACTAACTGTGAATATTATTCACAGAATAAATGCAAAAATCTTATATATTTTTAGCCGATGCTTGTTTCAAAGCGGCTCTTAGCTTGGTACCAGAAATGCCAAAGACTATTGAAATTGACGGAAGACAGAAGTCTTCAGAGCCACATTTGCTTTCCTATTTGTCTAATTTTTTATCCACGCTGTTGGTTGTACCGGTGAGAGTTTCGCCACTTCTTTTATTCATGTATTATTTTGAGTAATTTAAAGGCGAAGATTCACTAATCCTGAAATTTTGAATTGTTATAACAGGACAGCCCCGAACATGGAGTCTTGTATTTAATGAGAGGACTTCTTAATGCAGTTCAAAGATGTTTTGAAGCTAATTCATCGAGCAAATCATATCTCTATCTAAAAGTTCTCGATCTTTTGTCCACTGTGACACAGGAGAACTATCTGTATCACGTTGACAAGGTAATGAGCATTTGAAAATAGTTGAATTTGAACTAAACGTATGGAGAAATTCGATCAAAAGTTCTAATTTCTTATCAATTAATACCTCCATCTTGCTTCTTTTTCAGGTCGAATCAAACGACACACTCTACGGATCTGATAGAAAGTTTATCAACGAAGTTGATAAAATATGTTCGAAAGTTTTAGAGGAAATATTAAATCACCTGAAATATCTCGGATCGACCGATCAGCATGGAAAACAATCTGCACTTGCTTTAGAATTGTTTTCTCGACTGATTATGCGTGCCGATTTGAAGCAGCCTGCGTTAGCAACTATCGCTGTTAATTTGTGGAAACTATCGCAAAGACATGGTTCTGCAGATCCAAAACTATCGGTAAGTACAAAAAAATCAATTTCATATCCAGTCTTCGAAGAATTGATGCTATTATTTAGGTACACTTTTTTCGTATCATAGGTCCGAACGGTAGAATATATGAGACGCAAAAGTCAGCTTGTAGATTTTAATCATTTTCGAGAGTTGCTTACAAAAATAGTCAACACTGTGGCGTAGTTTAATGTTTATAATATTTTTAAATACGTAGATACGTAAATTCTATGAATTGATCTACAAACATAAGATATAAAGTTAAGATGTAATCTTTTCACTCATGTTATACTGTTGTATTTAATGGGATGTAATACAAGCCAGGTGAATATTTGCTGTAAATCTTCTCGGAGTAACGATTTCTATTTATTTTATAAGATGAATGAATTTAATTAATACAGAACTATCCAAAAATTGATTCAAATTCGTAGATTGGTTGATTTATCCCTTTAATGCAGTTTCTCTTTCAGATTTAGATGGCTATTTTATGTTTATACGTAAAATACTGACACAGTGTAACTCAGATAGGAACTCATATAAATACATTCCTAATTCATGAAAAAAAAGAAAAATGAAAAAAATGCATGTACATACTTTGTGCAAGCATTTTGTAATAACGATAATACTAAATATATCTATCGAACTTACCGATGAATGAGTTTAAAAAGAAGTTGAACCTTGTTTAAGAACTGATTTCCGCTAAAGTTTCATTCTTTATCTCAGGAGATAATTAAATTTCACATTCGATACGCACTAACTCATATTTCATCGCCAATAATCAATACACTGAAAATAAAACTTGCACTCCAATTTGGAATGACGACGAAATCGTATTCCACACATCTAGAATCACTTTTTTAGCCCTTAATGACAACAAAAAAGTATACTCAGAGTAATTATAATAATTTGGCATTTTTGGAAGACACAATTTACAAATAGTTACACTATTTTATGGAAGACATATCAGATTCAATTCGGGAAGAACCTTTGCTTCGCTTATTATATTATATCCACTTATAGTTATCTTATTTATCCTTTCAGAACAGATCTTAGATTATCTAAAAATATGTCTGCGTGATATTCTGTGAATGTAAGCGCAGGCCTTAGTCTGATTGATTGGACTCCGCATCCGCCCGATTGAATCCCTGAAACATGATTCAAATTCAAAGCAGTTGAACAATAAATACAATCTATCAGTTTCTCTTCATTGGTTATAAAAATTATGAGTTTCTCTTACCCTTGAGGTGAAGTTTTTTAACAATATCATCCCTGAGTTTAGAAGTGGTGCATGAAAATGCAATAAACGTTCCCCGACCACGCGTCGAATTTATTTGATCAGAAAATTCATTTTCCAAGGAGATTAAATTCTTCAAAGTATAATCTCCCACTCTGGTAACATTCTCCAATAGATTATCGCTTTTAATAACATCTATTACTGCTTCTAGGAGTAAAAGTTTACCGGGGTCTCCCATCCACGTATTAAAAACTTGGTACGGTTGTTTAGGTCTGTAAATTACAACCATCTCAGTCTCTTTCTTCCGTTTTGTGACACAAAAATCCACGAATAGGCTTACTTCAATTCCGGAAGATGATAGTATCCACCCATTTGCATCTTCTTACTAAAAGTCACAACCTCGGGAGATGAGTCAAGCTCGAAATGCTCATGACACCACATTTTCCCTGTCGGTCCACCTCCAGTCTGTACTTCATCTATTAGTAGTGCCGTGCCATGCTGTAATAGCACAAGAATGGTTAGCAGAATTCCTCAAAAACTCAGCTGAGACTCAGCTGAATCCAAAACATTGAGGAGAATTGGATCACCAATCTTATCTGAGTAATTTACCTTCTTGGCAATGCGTTGTAGTTGCTGGAAAAATTCTGGCGAGGCATGATTGTCTCCGCCCTCAGCTTGTATTGGTTCTATGATAATTCCTGCAACTGGAATTTTCTTTTCTGTCTTATACTTTGTTATCAGATCTTCAACCTGCAACAAAGTTTGATAATTTTCAATTATTCTTATGGTCATTGAGTCGTTGGGATACTCTTTCAGTACTCCGAGTAGCAGAGTTCATCCTCTGCGCTCTCACCTCAGCCAAACACCGTTGATCCTCCTGTTGATTTTCATGAACGTTTTTATCGAGGGGATATTTGTACTCCGGAAATGATGCGATGGGCCAATCAAAAGCAGGTACATCTATCTTGTGGATATATTTACTGTGCGTTGTAGACAAAGCTCCCAAAGTTCTGCCGTGGAAAGCTCCTGCAATTATTCACAAGTGATTTAAGTACATTGGAAAGAGAAGATTTGACTTATTTTGTTTTATCCGTCATGATCTTATCATCACAGCTTTATCTATCCTTGACTCTGAAGTATTTATATACACAATCAGTAGATGACTAGATGCGAACCTTTAAAAGACATTATTGAATACCGAGGAGATCCTGGAGACTGATTAATCATACAGGACTCCATTTCTTCCTTGGTGAAAGGCGCTCCTTCTCTCTGCTTGTTAGCGTACCAAAGAAATATGTTTTTCAATGCATTTTCGTTGGAACAAGATCCACACATCATGGTTGTAATTTGAGTCAATCCTGGCGGAGCTACCTAGGCTTACGAGAATGTTTAATGAGATTTAACAGTCCAATTAGTTTCTTATGCATGTCCAAACGATAAATCTTGACTCACTCCTTTTCTCAGCAGCACATCCTTCAGCTTATTAGGCCAATCTTGTCCTGGAAACACCCCCAGCGCTGGCCTGTTTGCCAGAATTCTCTACATTGAAGATTTTTGTTATCAATTTCGAACAGTTTTCGTATTTTGTTGAGCACTATGCAACTTTGCACAGATTTATGTTCCATTAGCTAATACAGTAATTCCTTGTGATATCCATTATACAAACAATTCTCATTATTATCAGTTACATGAGCATGAATTTTTTTAATTCGACGCAGTATCTAATCAGATCAGACTCAAAGATATAATTCAACATGTTCATGAACAGTAAGCTTGGCTATAGAAGGTATATGTATATGCACGGATTATTTTTACATTGATTGTGTAGATTTCTATCACTGATAATTAGACATAGAGTACAATTTCAAGGTACATTTAATATGTTCGACCTAGGTGATGAATCCAAAGCTTTGAGAATAAAGAAGGAGACCATTCATTTATATCAGATTCAGTTAAAAATGATTATGTATCTCTATATTTTATGTCACCTGGTTAGCAGGATTGGCGAGTGTTTTCAACATGGCTGGATGATTGTAACCAAGCGGCATAGATGATATTTGCATATAAACATCTAGAAGGGTGTTACCGTCTACGTCGACTAAATAATTTCCCACAGATTTATCATAATCTGCGAATAGCTGGACCGATCCTATTTGCTAGAATGAAATACGTGAAAGGAAAAACCAAACCGGATTTCTATGGCTTAGTTAGTATAAAGTTGGAATGTTTTTTCGCTTTTTTTCATTTCATTAGGTGCAATTCACTTTACCTGGAGACCGCTTAGTTCTTTTAATAAACTCGCAGACTTAGGTCCAGGAATTTCTGTTAAGACTGTAGGCTTTTTTGGCTCTCCGGGTAACGGACCATTTGCCATGCATCTTTTAGACGACGTAGTTCCAAATCCTATGGAAAATTATTAAGGAAATGAAATAAGATGAAAAGAATCTGTGTTGGAAAGCAATTTGAAGAGAATTGAAAAGGAAATTGATTAATGCCGTATTGGAGTTTTTCTGCATCTATTTTGAATCTTATTCACATACGTTTTGAATGCTTGATATGATGTGATATCGCGATGAATAACGATATATTTGTGTTACTACCATATCTCTACGAGTTAGTGAATTGATAATAATGAGCGTTCATTGCGTCCAGTTACAGCCAATTGGTAATTGCAGGAGTAAAGGATCGTATAGTATTATAAACTTGGGGCTGAACAGTTTGAACGTTTGAAATCATTGGTATGTGAAAAACACTGAATATCATTGCTGGAAAGAATCTGCAGTTCATTCCGAAGAAGTTCACTAAAATTTTCGTGTTAATTTTAACATCTTTTCAAATTGAAACCATATTTCCTCTACTCGAAACAACGAGAATTCATGCCGAATTGATTCGGAAAAAAACAATGCGTTTCAATCAAGACAATATTTTGGGGTAACGATAGTTTCACTTTCTCTATCACATTTTGTCTAACAGCCATAGTTGGTTTACTATACCGTTGACTCATTTCAACGAATATAATACTATAATAGCAGCACTAAACCAATATAGCAGCCGTAAAACTCATGCGAATTCGCGCAAAATTTCGAGTCCTGTTCGTTCAATTCGTAGATATCCGAATGGGTGCATTTTTTCATAATTGTTTCCTAAATATTCCTACGGAATTGTACGAGCAGATGTATTGCATGAAGACAATTCTTGCAAGCTCTATACTTCATAGACATGGATCTAATCGTACAGAATTAAGATTTAGACTCGTTGGCTCAAAATCGCAGATGTAAACGGGGAGCATTGTTTGAATTTCCATCATTATTTGCAACTGTTATGACTGTCGTCGCGGCCGTATGTTCAGACATATTGATATCTTCAGAGTTATCATTACACGTTTCTTCTACACGACTGAGTAGCACCTGTGCTAACAATATCGAAGAACGTGGCACTTCTTCTGTATACCTATATAAGTCCCGGAAAGATAATAATACACGAATGAACTTGACTGTAGTCGAATATTATTCAATATGTTTGTAAAAATATCTGTACCATAGATGCAGAATATAACAACAATGACGACATATCAGTAAAAATTATTGGTTTTCGTCGATGTATAGAAATATATTGGCAGAATACCGACGATGATATACTATACTACACTACTGAAAATGTTCATGTGATAAATCATAGATTGTTATGAAAGAATTCTGCATGTAATTTATCATATGGTTTATCTTGTAAATTTGGTGAAATAAATGAGAAATTACATAGGAAATCACATCAGCACAAATCATCAGATATATGAAACAAGTTACATGATAAACTACATGGTTGGCCATATGAATTTCGATATACTATATCTGATGATTCACGCTCACATGATTTATTATGTGATTTCTTACATATTTTATCAAATTTACAAGATGAACCATATGGTAAATTACATGCAGAATTCTTTCATCACATTATATTATAACATTATCACATAAACATTTTCAGTAGGGTATGGAAAATTGGTGAAAATTTTCAGTGAAAAATAACAAAAATATAACCGAACTCGGAGTTCAGTGAGATCTCATGAATACTAGCGTGATATACACTACATTGAATAGAGCAAACCGGTATAGTAACATAATACAATGCAATATGATAATAACGTACCAAATCGCGCGATCGATAAATTTTCAATATTCAATCGCGAGGAAACCTGTTTACTTTCGATTATGTTCGCAGGAAAATTCTAAAAATATTCAATGATTCTGTAAAAATTATTCCCAATGAGTTTCAATAATCATCGCGCGGAATATCTGTTCGGAAAAAATTCTCAAAATTCCAACACCTTTTTCCATTGCACTGCAGCGTTATTAAAGAGAGTTCGCTCTAATTTTTGCTCATAGTTTCACCGACATTCCAGAAGAAAACGGAATAAAGGAATTTGTATGAAATTTTCACAGTTTATGTAAAAGTACTGAACAAAATTTTCGCGATGAGTGTATCACATACGAATACTCCTTTATTAGGGATGCTGCGGGTCTATTCGGATCAGGTTCGATCCCAATAGTATACAGTTCGTGTTATTATACTTTTAATTGCGTCCACGTATCCCCGTTTATAGCGACGTATGCATATATTATACTCATTCATACCAAGGAAAATTTTGGAGAGTGCAAAATATATGGAGAATAATATAAGTATGTAAATATGAATGTGCCTACCAATAACAAAGTGCCGACTACAGATGAACGAATTGTAATAAATCGAAGAGGGAAACTTCTTCAATAACATTATTCTCACGTATTTGTTCTTCTTTATTTTATTTCTCTTTTTTTCAATTTATACCTATGTACATAGTATATCCACTACAGCCCTCGGGAGTGTACAGTATGCTGCGAATTATAACTCGGCTCGCTGCGATTGTGCTCGCCGAACTGCTAACTGACGCTCCCCACAGTTTTAAAACGATTCTGCTATATCTATCTACCTACATACCTAACTCTTTGCGGATACGCCTCTCGAGAGCGCATGATACAATACGCCTGCATGATTGTTACCAGACACGCGTCTGCGCGATGCAGTACATACAATATTAATGATCATGGTATTGAGGAGTAGCTAGGCATAAGATCGAAGATACATGTTTTCTCCGAAAATTAGGAAGATGGCGCGAAAAAGGGGAACGTTGAGCATTTTGTAAGTTTTTGTAATGGATTTTCAACACAGTTTATAGACACATTTCAACAATGATTCCGTAGTATTGCGAATAAACTATTTTGAATTTTGATAATAAACCGTAAAAAATTATGGTTTATGATCAGTTTTATTTAAAGTGAAGCATAAACTATTCTAAAGATCTGGATCGTAACTATGATGATAACCGCGGTTGCGAATATAGTCTTTTAGAAAAAAGAGCTATGTCTCTAATCAGCCATAGATCGCAAGATACGCAATCATATATGTATCTATTAAAAGACCTTGCAATGATTTGTAATCATAAATATGATTGTAAAATGAGTGTAACAATATAGGTATCTATACGGCAGGTGTCCGGATATATAATAATACGTAGGTGTTCCGTTTTTATTGCCCAGAAGATAAACAATACATACATTTGACAATAGTGAAACCTTCAAGTATTAATTCTGTACTATCCCACACAAATCTCATCGATAAAATGTGAATTGAATTGTTTTTTATTCACTTCGCCTATTATAGGAGGGGAGTAAATTCATGGTGGAATACCCATTTGGTAGTATTTTTCAATGAATAGGGAATTACATTATTCGAATGTAGAATGAATTAAATTCTTGAAAATCGAACGCATGAATCAAATCAACGGTCTCGTATTTCCGTTAATAAAAAGGTGAGTTTTGGATCCGCCTGGACAGATCTAAGTCTTCGTTCAAGGCCCTCAAGATCAACGCGTTCGATCCAAGTTGGAGGATCTGCTTCCCGAGGCGGAAGAGGAGCGAGAAGTCTTTCCGCAGCGGCACAAATTCCACACCAAGTCCTGAAATCGACTGGAATTTCAATTGCTCCTACAGAGTTTCTGAATTTGTCTGATTGTTCTTCGGTCAACGATCTTCCCATCACTTCTTCCAGAGCAATTGGAATGTTAGTCGGCAGCATGCGCCTTATCCCGGATTTATCTTCCTCAAAATATCTGTTAAAGGCACGCCGAAAAATCAACTTTCTTCCAGGCGTGACGAAAACGTGACGGCTGAGATAGTCCAGGGAAGACATTTCTGTAAAAATATTTATATTTTTGTATCCGTTATTTTCAAATCTTGCACCTCACTTATTTTTTTTTTTTTTTCTTCTATCTTCTAAACGATACCTGTCAGAGATCGGCTATCCAACGGAATTTCGAAACGAGAACTTTGGCGAGAGAATACTCTCGGTACTTTGAGCGAAGACGCGCTAGATTCAGATTCGTTTCCCGTTTCTTTTCGATCAGAGAATTCTCCTTTCACTCTGAGAGCCTCTTCCAGGGCGATTCTCCGCTGATCAAAAATTAAAAAAGGTAGACAAAAAGAATTTGAATGTTCGAAGAATAGTCACCTCATTACTAATATTGTACCTTGATTGAAAATTCTCCTTCTACCGTATCGCGATCCAATTGTCTTCCCAAATGTTTTAGAATATCAGCGTCGATGAAACTTTTAGGGATTATTCGATCTGCTGGTAATAATACGGGCTCTTTATTCGATGGTGAAACTACCCCGCCATCACCACCGGAAGGTCTCTCTCTGAAGAAAAAACAAACAATTCCTAATTAACGGGGAATGATGTAGAAAAAGCTTCCCGAATTCGTGAAACCCGTGAGATATGAAATTCCAAAAACAAGTGAATCTTGCAGGAGAATCGATTCTTTAACCCCTACAAGTGCATTTTCATCTGGTAGCTTCACCCATTCTGAAATTCGAGCGAATTTGTCTATGACGTTCCATGAAAAGAGCATAGTGAATATATTTGATCAATTATTGTACTAATACTAACGAGTTTTCTTTGTCGCCAGTCTCAACTTGAGACACTTGGGTTTCCAGAGGCTCAGGAGGATCTCTGACCTCAGTTTGTTGACCGTATGTCGAACCACGACGACACTTCCTCTTCCTTAATCGTTTCCCTCGCCTTCTCATTGGTGGCTCGTCGCTTTCACTGTCCAATTCTACTCCGATAGCAGGAACATTTTTCGGTGTACTCTGTGTAGATATTTATTGAATATTTTTAAGATTCGCTTGTGTATAAGGTAATAAAAGGAAAAGGATCAGGCGAAATCTCTAAAGTTCGTGCCAGTCAAAATCGTGCCACTTAAACCAACGGGGTGAAATACAACTCTTGAAAAGTGTGAGGTCGGTACCAATGCTTCAGGAAATTCAAAGGGATGAACAAAAAAGATTGGAACCAAAGAAAAATAAAAAAATTTTATTCAATGTCTACGTATACAATATAAATTATAATAGGCCATAGGGATATCCTCGATCGGACGAAGTTGGCGCTTGACTGTGATCATGGGATTCGGATTGGCGGTATAGGATAGAAATTATTGATAAAGTGTACATGTTCGGCCTCTGGGGTAAAATTAATTCTAGTGAAAACAATATTATCGAAAGATAAAACACGTATGGCGAGCGAGCTTATCTAGGGCTGGATAACATATCATTATCCCTATTAAATCACACAGAGAGGGTGACGTACCGCGTTGCTAACATTGACCGTCGGCGGTGGTGCCACGGGAATAATTGATGGCGTATGATTCAACGGTAGTAAAAGTGTCCCCGGCGGTGGTCTCGAGGGTACAAAGACTCCCGAATTTCTTCGGGGACTCGGCAGAGGCTCCAAACTCAATGCGTGCCAGCTCAGAGTCTCTATATCCTGGAAACGAACCATACGAACATTGAGAAAAAATGTTCTGAATTCGAAGAACTCTTCCTCTTCCTATACCTGATCCTGCGAATTCGCTCTAAGATCGAGAACTAGGGTTGTGCGTTCGCGAGGATGCACTGCGGGAGGATCTGGCGAGGTAACGTATAAAGCTGGTCCACTGGCCAGCGTTGGCGCTGGAGTCAACGGCCGCGAATCCGTTTCTGTATAACGGCGGAAGAGCTCCTCCGGAACGGTTGTAGCGTCTGTAACGTTCGGATTACGACGGGAATTGTCGTCTCTCGTCCGAGACCGGGCAGGGCGACCCGATCCTGCCAGCAAGGTCGCCCGTATGAGCTCCATTTCTGCCGGTAGTAATAATGCCTTGCCTTCCGTCGCCTGTTGCATTACGCATAATTATTCTTATCTTTAAGTTTGATCAAAAAATGAAGAATTCCTCTTATTATGCTTATAATGATACCCAGCAGTCCTTCGCCCGGCGTACGACATCCTTTGCTTCCCCGTCCGCAGGATGATTGCACAAAACTGAACATCCGTAGGGATACGGATTGAAGAGACCGGAAAATGGCCGTAGAAGAAAGGGCGCCGGTTTTGTTGACCCAGAAAGGTCGACCTGCTGATAATTATTAGTTTCACCAATTATAATATCATTATGCAATAAGTTCTTTGCGATATTTTTCAATCTAGACAAAAGAAGTCTGGAGAAGCCCGAAATGCATTAATTCCATTGACATAGTTATTCTTTTGTTCTTCTCCTTGAATTGGGTTAAATTCAAATTGTGTTGAATATTCAACTGTTTCGAATCCAATTCGTTCAAAAATGGAACAAATTAAAGTATATTCCTTTCTCCATCTGTGTTTCCGTGTCATTAAAAATATACATCGAATTCATGTACACTTTAGGATATGAAAACATAATACAGAAAGTTCACAATCTTTAGTAAATAAGTAAAACTTTAGTAAAACCTTTTTCTTCTGCCGTGAGATGGGACGAATTCGAGCAGCAACGAGTCCCGTGGAGCTTCCGACACGCGGCATTCTAACATGACTGGTAAAATATCGACTATACTATATAAGAACACAGGTCTCGAGATCTGCAGGTGACACAAGCCGTATCAAACGAAGCGCCTAGCATGCTACCAACGAGCCGTAGTAGCCACCTTATATCGGTTTACCAATTGAATCTCAACAATCTATGTATGTATTGGGAAGCCGGGCATACTTCAGACGTAGGATGCGTTTCTAGCATGTCCCTGAGGTTGCCACGGAGGCGATGGGTCGATCGAATAATATCACGCGGCGCCGCGCTGCTCGTCTACTTCAACTTAAATATACATATACCTACGTATACGAGCACTTGCGCGTATTACGTGGAGAATCCACTTTTCCAAATATATTTTTCAACGAAAATGTGAAAATTACCAATCTCCGATCTTTTTTTGATGACAATACATGATACTGTAACGTCGACGCGATTTATGGAATGAGACACAGTCGCGCATCGGGAAGTTAGTTGTCTGGGGAATGATCACATAGCAAGGAATATAGAATAATAATTTGTGAATAATTGTTTATTCGTTATATTTCCATCAGATGAATGCTGCTTATCATTAACTAAAAATATAATTGTTCAATTTCTTTAATTCCACGAATCTATGCTACAAGTATCGATTTCGATAATGCAATGATACAGAGTGAATAAAATTCAATACCAAGGAGTCTTGAGTATGTGACCAGGATATTTCTTTTTATACTTGAGTCCCGTTACGAGAGTAGAACTCTTTGGGAATGCAGTTTTGCCACCAAACATTGTATCAGTATCTAAAATCGAAGGGCACAAGAATTATACCATTATCTTAAAATATAATAAAACGAAATAATAACAAAAAAACAATGAAAATACGAACCAGGATGAAATCGGTGATATTCATACTGAATATGAAGATTTTCGGGCAAATCTTGCCCCTTCATAGCATCCAATGGTGCCGTACTATCGACGGGAGTTAGATAAAACTTGCGAAGATCGGCTGTGAAGAGAAAAAAATACATTACCAAAGAAAAAGAAAAATTATAATTATTTGCGTGAAGAATCAGAAAAACAAGAAAATCATTTCTAACCGATAGTCTCAACGGTGTGCAGCAAAGAATTTGGTACGGAGTATTCAAACTCCTTGGAACATGCGGATAGTATTTTAAAACGTGTTAGAAAATGATCCAGGCGAGTTTCATTCACAGTGTCGAGACCTTCGTCCTTACAGATTTTGTCGATACGTTCGATGACGTTATTTGCCGGAGAATAGGATTTCTGCGAGCGTAGATAACTGTAAATAAACACATTGTGAGAATAGCTGAACAAGAAAGAAAAAAAAATTTACGTGCGTTATATCTGATCGTTAGAAATTTAAGAAAAATACAATAGAAGCAAAAATTAAAAAAAAAATCAATAAAAGCTTTTCTCTTCTCCCGCCAAACTTTGTCCTACGAATGTATACATCCATAGACAGATAGGACATTGAAACAATAGTTCATTCTGAATAATTCTTGCTTTTCGTATGCATCTGCGTGTGGGGTTGGGAGTGTCGAATCGATGTTGAGAGGTTGAGGTTGAGCGACCGTAGAGTGGCGCCCTCAGTGGGAAATAATATAAACTGAATTTTATCTGTAGCTATGAGGAGATCTGTCAAACGCAGTTATTGTAGTAGGTAGTTTTGGGGAGGGGGAGATCCAAAAGTGACATGGCCGCAGTGGCAGTCGGTTTCCTCGGCATGAACCACAAACCAGGCGAGAAATTGGTCCAATAACTTACCGAAAGTAAAGGGATAGTAATTCGATACATAAAAAATGGCTTACCCTCTGCTAGCGAGTGACATTCTAGCTGCTTGAAGGGTGGGTCCAAGAACAATCGGTTTCGGTTTTGGTTTTGATTTTAGTTTTATTGGTTTCCTAGGGGCATTGTGCTTGTAGTGGACAGTAGTGCCGCTCTGAAAGTTAGGTAATAAGTATGTGAGTGTGGTGAATTTCGGAATTCAAACAGAGAGAGAAAAAGAAAGAGAGAAAAGATATTGAGAATAATGAAACAGCGGATGACAATAAAGCTAGATGTTTGAACGCGGCGAAATATGCTTCGTGTAAAGCCGTGTACGATACGGGGATTAAATACGATTGAACTAACCGTTATTCTGTCGCGTATAATAGCGAAATTATTAAATGAACTTGCTTTCCAAGCATGCCGTATGAGCGCCGCCATATTGTTAACGAAAGTAGTATCGTCGTCGCTGAAAGTGCTAAAGCAGCAGCCAGAAGCGGCAGAGGAGGAGAACCAATCGACGAATCGACGTAGTTCCCAAAGCTTCGTGTTCCGAGATTAAGGGGGCGCCTAGAGCTGACTGCGCTTGTTGTTTCCCTCATCCGCCATTTTACAGTCGCCATTGAAAGGTGAAAACCCTCCTAAATGTTCTGGAATAACAGCGATTTCAAAGTGTAATAAATACCGGGGGTGTAATAGAGTGCGTGTAGTGTTGGTTGGTTAGTGATAAAGTGTAAAATGGAGAAACCATGACGCATCCATCGCATCAAACTAACGGTGCGAGCTTAGAGGATTGCCACACGAACTTCTTCGCTCTGGTAAGTCGAGTGCGATTCTTACTATACATACACTGTATAAAACTTGCTCCGTTGACTCTCATCGGCCCATAATATACAAGTTTATACTTTCGATACATCAATTTTCATCACTCATTCTTCCTACTTTGTAAATACCTCGTCACGAAATCGATAAAATCAATTCCTCATATCGAATACAATAATTTACCCCCACGCCCCGCCTAAATTCGTTGAAAAAATAATACACGTACCTATATATATGCATATAGTATATCGCGAGGCTTAGCCTTTACCTCGAGTTCAACTTTACTCGACTTAATTGAACTTTGCAACAACTTGAGGCAAGAAATTACACCCGACGGTTAACAACGTTTTCCTTCTAGTATTTTGCCTCGTTGCGTAAGTGTGTTGTGTATATGTATGCACGTATATTCCTGTCTCGGCCTGCCTGCCTTTCTACGTTTCTTAATTTCAAGTTTGTTGTGTGCGGTTGGCTTACTGCTAGTATCGCTACCACTGGCTGTCCCAATGTCATGCTTGATTCACGTCACTTGCTAACTCAACGAGTTCTCCTATACTCTCAGCGATCGTAGAAGGTTGCAAGGACACAGAGTAGCTAGTACGCACCGAACAGAGAAACAGTGACATGCACGAATGAGGGCGAATTGTAATTTCTATCTTCATTCGTTTTATTTCATTATTTTGTCTTCCTCTTCATATCTAAAACTTCGTACCAACATTGCCAATAATAACAACGAGACATCAATATTATTGTGATGATTATCATCGTTGTTGTTCCAATGAGGCGAAAACATGATAGAGAGATAAGACGATGGTGAAGGATCGAGGATGAGATCTTCCTTTTTTTCACAATTCTCACGCGAGTAGTTCATTTCGTTCCACCCGAACCTCTCGAGGCTCTTTCTCTAGCGCGCGCGCGCAACATTCCTTTCCCCTAGTAGCAATGCGAGGGAGGTGCGAATCAGCATTTGCCTTACGGAAATTGTGTCACGCCGGTTGTACTTATACTGCGCGGTGATCCTTCTGGTAAATAACGCAAGAATACTAGCCTATGTATGTACGAGGTTGGGCGGCGGAGGCCGATGCAAAACATCATGGACACTATTTTCACGAACTAGGAATTGCTGTAATGAGAATAATAATTGACGGAAACTCAATGTACAAACGTATGCAGAATGCATACATTCATGGTATATTATATCTACGTTTACGTATCGTACGAGAGGAAGAATGACCGCGGTTAAGAGAATAATAGATACTGATTCACACGTTCTCACGCATTATAGCGTGTCCTAGTACACTATATATATATATATATTCTCATGAACGGGTATAGATAATATTTTCTTCGTTCAGATATGTACATGATAGTACGTGTAATGTACGGATATTATATTACACTTAGATCTGTCTCCTCTGTGTAATAAAAATGTAACCGTGAGTCTGGCGGGTGATCTCGTGCTGCCGCCCTATGGCCGTCAAGAAAAGCGTGGCTGTGTTGCCACATACCGCTGTTGCTCGCTCGCCTTTGAGCTTCAGATTCAGCTTCAGCTTGAACTGAGTTGCCTGCCTGACTGGCTAATACGCGAGGAGGCGACGCGACTTGCTTAGAAGTATAGCATGCTAGTACACAGTATAATGTACTATGTTGTACCTGCGTAGGTACTACCTAGTATCCTATATTTCTGTGCATGTGTGTGGCCAGTGGCGGGCGGCAGAGAGACAACGCAACGCACCACTACACCACCTATTTAGTACCTAAGTAAGCTACAACTCACGAACAGCGGAGAAGCAACAGCTCAGAGAGCTGTGTTACTTTACTAGATTATGCTGAAACAACTGGTGCTCGTTTGCTCCGCGGTTTTGTAAGCTTATAGGTAGGTATATTGTTCGTGTAGAGCAGCTAGTGGCGGTTGGCCGGTTTAAGGCGCGGTGAAAGCCTTGCACCAAAGAACGTAACTCACACAGTCGGAGATCGAGAGAAGGAACGTTGTTCTAGAAACTCACTTTACCCACTACCTGACTTTGATACTACCCATCGAAGTAGTTACAGATTACCAAGCGATTTTTTTCTTTTATAGAGAGAGATTAGAAGAAGCGTGGAGAATGTTTTCTTTCTGCCCGGTACCTCTCACGCTTTTCCTCCCTCTTATTTTTCCCTCTGAAGAAAAGATTATACATTTTCACTTCTTATTCCCTTCACGTTCGTCTCCTTTACCTTTGCTCTCCCGGCCTGCATAGTCCGTCCCTCCCTTCTCGAATGACTTCTTTCTTGAGACTGTAAATCCCTCTCCCCCCTGCTGAGTTCTGGGTGCCGGTTTTTTTTCTTTTCGACCCTTCTGACTGCCAATCGCTTGAATCTTACATTTCCTATAAGATATTTCGGATCACATAAAAAAGATAGAAACGCGCTAGAACGTAGGATACGTCCTTATTATCTTCCTGTTGTTACGAGAATAGATGAATACTGTCGATATTCATTTTTAGTGATACATAGTTATTAGTTTTATTGTCTTGCCCCTCGATTTTTAATGGATGATAGAAATTGTAAATTCAAGAAAATCTTCAGCGGCAAACAGAGATGCACGTCTACTTTTTCCGGGCAATCGATTTCACACATTTTTGACAACAAACTCCACCACGATATTCGGTTTCATGACCTTTGTGGGGTTGTATCATCTTCGTCATCTTGAAACATGGACATTTTCACAAAATAGGAATAAACGAATGATAGAAAAAGTTCTATAATATAAGTATAAATCGGAGGATCATTTCGATCTTTGGTCTTCTGTCTTCCGCCGTTTATTCTTCTTTCTCTTCGTCCATACGTGTTCATTATTTATATTTATTTCCCCTCAAAATCTCTTTCGCTTCTTGTACGAATACGCGCAGTCCTTCATTTTCTTATCATTTATAATTGACGATCGAGAATGTCGTCTTCTTTGGAATTATTCTTAAGTACCATTCGACCATGAGATGCAGATTCGCATAATTAGGAATAGAAAGAAGTTCATATTTTCTTCTCTCCTCACGGTCCGTGGAGCTGCCTCCATCAGTTCTTCTCAGTTTTCAAAGCAAAACGCTTCCGAGGTAGGCAGGCTTGCTTTCTCGCTTGCTTGCTCTTCGAGCGTCAAAAGGGCGGCGGGAGGGAGCGCAGGACGAGAATGAGGATGAGGATGAGGATGAGGCCGAGGCGGTGGTGGCGGCCTGAGTTCGGCTCGTTCGGCCTTGCACGTCGCCTTGCCCGTATTGATCAGCTTGACAGACCCGCGTACCGCGTGCGCCCGCTACCTACCGACTCGTTTAAATCAGGATTCAGATTCAGATTCGGATTTGGATTTTATCATGAGGGGCGGGAAAAGAGAGAACGGGAGCGATAAGTTTCGGGGACGCAAGAAACAGAATGAAGGAAGGAAAGGAAAGGATACGTCCGATTCATTATCCACAGAGAAAGACATAAGCCGGCTGAGCCTCCTTCTTGCCTTCTCGCACTCCTCTCCCCACCTCTCAGCTCCTTTTCTCTTCAATCCCATCCGAATTGTTGACCGCGTGCGAGAAGATGAACGCGAGCGTGTAACAGGTGCATTATATTTATTCCTCTTGGAAGGAATTCAGTTCAGTTTGATTCAATTTCAATTAATCAACCCTTCAATCGAATTTTCCGGTGCAGGGTGTCTTTTTATGCTATTATTACTACTTGATTTTCTCTCTTCGTTCGTGTTTGTTTGAATAATTCGATTCGTGGTATTTATCAATTATGTATTCTCAATAAGAGTATAATATCAGGACGTTTCAAAGTCAAGAACTCAGAACTATTATATGAAGATCGTTATCATATGTCTACTAACGTTTTTTTCATTGTCGCGGTTACCGAGGGGTGATTATCATCTTGGCATCAGCATTTAAAATAAAAACGATTTTTATGACTAGTTCGGAGGCTAATGCAATGAATGAATGAAACGATGAAAGAAACATACAAGCCGCTGCGCGCATACATAGGCACTTGATATACTACATATATGTGTATAGGCATTGGTAATACGCAAGTAACGGTTCCATTCAATCTTTTATAGTATAGTATTACTGTATGTGTATTCCGATAGTACCTGCCCATGCTGTACTCATTATATTATATAGATACTATTTTACTGTACACTTATTTTTCTGTACGCGATGATTTTCCTCTATCAATCTATAATTTTTATCGATATTATTTGTCGTGATCTTGTTCCTTCAACGTTGTAAACTTCAGCTGCATATAGGCTCGCGGACCATTGATACTATCGAATGAATGAGTTTCTTGCTCCTGTATACAATTTTGGTATAAAAAACCCGATCGTAGTACAACGTTTCACCTAGGTAATCCCAGTTTCCCGAATACCAGCGGTATCAGTGATTCCGAGCGTAAAATCGCACACTTTTATGGAAAAATTGACAGCCATGTTTTGTATGAACCTTGCATGAAAAAAAAGAAAATGGCGAGACATGTGTTTTTGCAAACAATATATGAGTCAATATGATCGAAGTTATCTTGCACTGAATATTTTGGAAGAACAGTATCTCGTCACGTTCGCGACGACCTTCGAAAGACTGTGTCTCCAGATCTATTTATCGGTCAAAGTTCGGCGGGTACTTGTTTCGAAAGTAATGCAACGCTCTTCCGAATGGGTTGTGTGTATCCAGGATACCGTGGGAAGTAATGAGTATTAACTACAAATTCTTTTGCAAAAACACGTGTCCCACAATTTTCGGTGTGCAATGCGTATCGTACAAAATTCCATATAACATTGTGAAACCCAACTGTTTCTGAATATTGTGCGATGTGTTACGCGTGAAATTACTCGTATAGGTACTGTGTAGGTATATATATACCTATCAATTTGAATATTTTTCCAACGAAGAAACTATGAAGAATAGTGATTTATTTTCGTGATTTTTTTATCTTTCAGACTGACCTCTGCGGCATAAAATGGAGGAAACTAGTGTGGGGCGAAGTGGCCGGTGGATTCGGGGGTACCCCCCTTGAAGATCCGGTACTCTCAAGTTTCTCCCGATGTCTAGCTAGCGATATTCTATGCGTATGGCGGCGGGTTGCTGCCACACCTCCATCTGGCACATCCGGGGCTGGCGGGGGTGGCATATTTGACCTGGGGCTTGCTCCGTCCCCAGCACCTCCGCCCCTCTCGCTTACCGCGGCTAAGGAACTCTGGATTTTCTGGTACGGCGAAGAACCTGATCTTTCTGGACTAGTTTCACAGGAGCTCATCGCATGCGGTAAGTTTATTTATTATTCATATATACCTATCCTCTTCTTTTTTTCATTTTCTTTCGGTATCCTGCGATAGAATTCTTTCCATGCCCAGAGATAAGTAAGAATGAAATTCGGTATTAACAAAAGATAACAATTCAGAGAGCGAGAAGGAGAAAGGGACAAGAACTAAAACAAGACGAATTGTTTCGTGCAATGCATTCTTTGGGAACGATTGCCGATGAGGAAAAGGTCGACGAACTTACGCCGAGACATACGCACTACTATGCTCTTCGCTTGCACGTTTCTTCTTCTTTTTCTTTTTCTATTTTTTGCAAGCGCGCGTCTTCCTTTCGCGATCCGCGTTACACTAGACATAGATGCATACCTATCTGCTCTTTCGACGCGTAACAGGTATTTGTCAATGTATAATTATTCCTACTACGTATAATAGTACTGTACTATATATCACGTATGGCGAAGCGGGGCGCAGCGCAGAGAAAGAAGCGGCAGAGACGGAGCTTTAACTCAAGACCTGTCACGAGCCTAATACCGTTGTAATTGTCTCATTCTTTATTTTTCTTTCTTTTCCTCTACCCGTGACTCTCTATTCAATTGCGGAACGGTAACCGTTAATCTAGAAACGTCACCGTTCAGGTTTCTTCTTTCTTTTCTCAGTCGGGCGCATATAAAAATGGGAAGAAAAGTTTCATGCGAAACTTATATTATTATACGCATAAATTGATCTAATTCACATTTAAAAGAAAAAATAGAAGAAAACAATGAATAAAAGACGATAATTTAGTAAACCCGCGGAGCATTTATTTTCATCTTCTGTATTCTTCGATTTCTGCATGAACCGCGTGTGCAATTTAAAATTGCCAATTCTCATAAAATCTCAAGTATCTATAGCAAAAGAAAAAGAAAAGAAAAATGGCAAGATATAGATAGACTACTGCACGGATGGACGTTAATTATGACGCATATATGGTTTTCGTCCGCTGTAAGAGAAGAAAACCGAGTGCATGCAAATAATAATATAATACATGTATACTGTCTGACGCGGTGTAGTGTTGAGTCACAGATGAGTTGCAGAGATAATGAATTCATATGAAAAAAAAAGAAGAAGAAGAAGAAAGAAAAAACCAGCCTTCTCGCACGCGGGACATATTTATTGGAGGATATACGGACACAAGGAAGTGCCGTCTTTTTCAATGTATAATTCTAACCATTCCGATGGATACTAATTGAAGCCGCTGATCAGATCTCGGATGAATTTTATTCGATATTCATTTATTTTGTATTTTTTTTTTTTTTTTTTTTCTCCAAATTCACTTCTATTTGGTCAACAAACTCGTACATTGAATTATACCTAGACATACTGTACTTAGGTATCTTCTATTGTGTGTCCGTTGATCAAAATTTTTGCCATCGACGTTGATCTGTCTTACTTTGACAAAATTCGACGTCTTTATTTTGACATTCGGTTTAATAGTACGAACACACATTTCGTATAAGAGAATGACGAAATATAGAAGAAAAAGGGAGAAAGGAAAAGAAATTCTCACTTAGCTTGAAGAACCACGTGGTACGCATGCTGTACACATGCGAATCGAATACATGACACACGTTAGACGCACACGCATAGATAGTTATATATACAAGGGTGATCCTGAACTAGTTAACGCGCAATATCAGCATGCCGGATAACAATTGTCTGTCTTCTTCGATGCTTATGTATCTCTCGGATCCAACGTCTAGCTACTGTTCGGAATCGAACGGACTCACCTACATTGTGAGAGATTATTAGATCATATAGAAATAATTACGATTTTGTGACCTATTGATAACCTCATTATCCGTTCGCACGTATTATAGTAGGTATTCGTATGTAGCACGTACTGTGTGGTACAATTTTATATAATATAAATCACGGGACATACATAGGTATTGTAGATATAAAGAGCATAAATTTTGAAGTAGATCGTGTGAGCGCGGTAGCCGCAAAACCAGCATAGCACCACTATCGTACGCGCGTCAGCAATACGCATACATAGGTATAGGTACATTACATTACATTACATTACATTATACATACCTACAAAAAAATCCCCTCGCATTAGAACAGTAAAAGATTGGCCAACATAAGTAATATGCATACGTATACATGCGTGTAGCTTGTATCTTCTATGTTTTATACCTTATACATAACTATAGTTATCTCTTCTCTATCTGATACAGAGACAACGTCATGGACGGTATTATGCATACTAGTGTAAAAACATAATAGGCACACAATCAAAGAACTGATACTACATCTTTATTAATATTACTTTTGCATCATTCGATTCTTATGTGTAGGTATACCCCCTTCTGTAGTGTGTATAATAGCGTGACTGCAGATATCGTTTTAATATAGAAAATCGTTGTTGCTGACAATGAATAACAAGATAACAATAACAACGATAATTGTTTCTTTTTCCTTCCTTCTCATTTACGAATTTTTTTTCCGATAAACTACGCGATAGAAAGCATAGTAACGATAATTCATAGTACGAGACGATGATGGATTTTCGGAAAGTCGGTGCGATACCATGCGATCCGATGTGGGGATAGATATTATGATATGAACGTCACGCCGAGTGCTCTCATGCCGGCCGGCTGGCCGGCCGACGACGCGATGTGACTACCCGACGAATCCGCGGTGAATCCTTTCTTCTTCTTCATCTTCTTCTCCTTCTTCTCTCATCTCCACCTCACCCCATTCCGATCCTTTTCTCCGCTGCCTCGCTCCCCTTGCGGATCGTGAGGCACACACCATCGTTTATCGATCCAAAACACATGTCTCTCCGTTCTCCCGCCGCCGCGGTATGTTTATGCTCTGCAGTACTGCTCAACCCTACCGCCACAATGCCCCCTGCTCTGACCCTACTACCCCAAAAACGCAAGTACGTAAACGTTTCGTTCCATTCCGTCCGATCCATAACAGGCCACGAAGTGCATTGATTTCTAAACCCCCTCCCTCCTAAAACTCAACTCAACTTGGCCTCCGTTCACGCGCCAACTCGCCAACCGGCTTTCCGAGTTGCGGCGTGAACCAAGATCCGCAAGAGGGGAGGGAAAGCCAAGCCTTGTCCATTTCCATCTCCCCTTTCTCCTCTTCCTTGATCTCCTCCCCCCTCTCTCTCTCTCTCTCTCTCTCTCTCTCTCTCTCTCTCTCTCTCTCTCTCTCTCTCTCTCTCTCTCTCTCTCTCTCGCTCTCTCTCTCTCGCCCCCCCCCCCCCCTCTCTCTTTCTCTTTCTCTTTCTCTCTCTCGCTATCTCTGGCTCCACACAGTATTCCATAGTTAATTTGACGTTTCACGCGCCAATGCTCGATGTGACGTCACGCTTGCGTCACACGTTTCTTATTTAACTGTACATACCTAGCTACCGAGGCTCTATACTACACAATAGTATAGTATAGTATTTGCGTATTATAACTCTTGAGATATTCTCTCCTCTATTTATTTATCTATTTATTCATTTATTTATTTATTCATTCGTTTATTTATTTTCCTTATATTATTGTATTGCGTGAACTGAGTTGTTGGAATCTTCATACCGTTACAATTTTCTACATCGGGTTTTAAAAAGATTGGTGTTTTTGTTTTTCTTCATTTTTTCGCTATGTTAAATGTACAGAAACCGTGTCGAACACGAGAATCGTAGATTTACACAAACGATTCGATCGCTTTTGATGAAACTTGGAGAATTAGTTGAGCATGATGGCAGAAAGTGGCCAAGTATTTCACTTTTTCAAAACATTGATCCGGTTCGATGAAAAATGAGCATTACCTAGGTTAGCTCAGCCACTTTCTGCCATCGTACTCAACGAATTTTCGAAATTTCATCAAAATCGACCGAGCCGTTTGCGCAAATCTACGATTCTCGTTTTCAAAACGGTTTCTGGCACATTTCAGATAGCGAGTCCAAATTCCCCTCAATTATTATTTTTATGATTATTATTATTGTTGAATCCTATTTTGTTAGACCAAAATGTATCATTCTTATTCTCTACTTGTGCTGCTGCAACGGTAGAAAAAAGACAGAAACAAAATCAAACTGAGATCCTGAAGGTATCAGTGATTTAAAAACACGGACCTTACCATCGCGCCGTTCACGGATCTTAGCGAGAGCTAAATTCTGTTATTTCTATGTCATGATTTCATGAGATTCTAGAACTTTTCAATTTTCCACTACTAGGCCAAATTCTATGTCTCCCTCCATTCTCCATCTACTCTGTTTCCATCTATCTATCTATCTATCTATCTATCTATCTATCTATCTATCTATCTATCTATCTATCTGTCTCTCTCTCTTTTTCGTGCTCTCCTTACCTGGCGTCTATACTATTATCATTGTTGTAGCTATGTAGCAGGTATATCCCTGTACGCTGAGTCTTCTAAATAGAATTGAAATATTTTTCAAGTTACATCGCATATTGTATTCCTAGAATAATAATAATAATAATAATGATTATCATGATAATAATAACAATCATTGTTTGTTCGTTCTCTCTTCTAACATAATTTCTATTAATCGTCACTTTATTACATACTTCTCCTCGAGAGATGAAATAGAGAAAAAGTAAGCTTTCAACATTCCTAGAATCTATAGTAGTACAAGACTATGATATATTTATTTATGTTGTTCATTTATTATCTCAACAATTTTATAATGATAGGTTTAAAGTTCATCAATTGACTTGTCGTATTTTTAAATATTAATAAATATGTATTTACTGCTACTGCACCTTGACTTAGAATTGATCCTATATGCCATAGTATAAGTATGTGTTCATCGCCAACTATAGGATGATAATATCTTTGATAAGATTAATTATAAAAGAAACCTGAACTTCTTTGTAGTTATATCTTTTTCTGATTATCGTTTTACAGAAGGCGAACAAGGCTCCTGGGAAAGCGGATTGTCATATGAATGTCGGTCCCTGTTATTCAAAGCTTTGCACAATTTAATTGAACGCTGTTTACTGTCACGTGACTTCGTACGACTTGGAAAGTGGTTTGTTCAGCCGTACGACGGCTTTGAAAAACACCGCTGCAACAGGTAATATTATATTTTCAAAAACAATCTATCAATTTGCTGTTTGTTTTTTTTTCCTCGTCAATCCTAAGTACGATGGGACTAGGACCAAATAACATACAAAGTTCATCAATCTGTAGATCATATTTGTACGAAAATATTAAATTTACGATTCATTTGGATCCACAACTAAATGAATTGTACAAAAAAAGATGGAAATTGAACAAAATTCAATAACGTAAACTATGATTGAATAAATCTTTTACAGCAGCCACTTGTCGTTTTCGTTTGCATTTTTCGTCCATGGAGAAAGTACAGTGTGTGCGAGTGTCGACGTCAGGCAACATCCAGCTGTACGACATCTCACGCGGGCTTGTCTCCAACGTACTCAAACTGCTCAATCCGCAGTCAAGGGTAAGATATATGTGAAAAATTCCGAAATTATTGATCCTGTTAATCTTAAACGCTGGAAAACTGAAGAAATTTGATTGGATTTTAAAATCGCCCAAATTATCAATAAACTTGAGATTATTTTCCAGTTATTTTGGCTCCCTACGGGCTAGCTGGTACTTTGACGGGTCAAGTCGGTCGTGTAGATAGCCAACTTCTTGAAGAATGGAAACATTTTTATCCGATAAGTGGAACATCAAGCGAAACTGGACTCCCTCACCTCGTTGAAGTACTCGTTGGCGGCGTTCGAATGCGATATCCTTCTTGCTATGTTCTCGTCACTGATATGGATGACGTTCTTCCCGACGCACCTCTATCACCACCTTGCAGTCCTGTCAATTGTGAACATCCTCTATCTACTCAAAGAGATTCAACCGCCACGAGTGAACTTCCTGAACGTGTTTGGGCTGAGTGTACACTCAATTCCCCTATGCCTATGTCCAAGACAGAAGCATCTTCTCCTGAAACTGGTACATGGACATTTGCTGATGCCACTCAAAAGTCTTCCTGTAGCTGCTCCAAGTAAGGATCAATCATTAAAATATTTATGCACATACTTTACTTATTCATGTAATCATTTGTTCTAGCATTTCATATCTGTAAGGGGCAGCGATGTAGAGTTATTTTACCAGAATCATTACACAGATTTTTTTTGTTTTATACGCTATATGGTTGTTCTTTTTTTTTTTTTTCGTTTTTTTCTGTTCAAATTTATTTTTCACCAGAGGCATGAGCGAATTTGAGTATGATGTAAATTGTCATATTTTTTATTTTCATTTTTTATAATTGTAGCATCTTCATCGATTGTTGTAAGCTGAGAAAAGAAGTATTTCTAGTTCTCTATGTTACTTGAAAATTATAACCAGGATTTTTCAGCTTACGGACAAACTGGAGAATTTTTGGTAGATTCATAGAGGTAGTAATTTACAGAGGTAGTGTTTGCGGAATATGTTTTATTTTATTCCCTACTTGCTCACGAAAGTATTAGAATCGTCTTGAAATTAGTCTAATTTCGCACGTTTAGATGATATTATATTAGGATTTGTTTGGTAGTTTATTGATAATAATTTTTATTATGGGAATATACAATGTTTCATACTACATTATAGGTCAATTTAGTAGCTCTTTATTACGACTGTTGCAATGCCTGCATGTAAGTCCAGACGAGGTCTAAATTTTGGCTAAGATGCTCTCTGGATCATCGATTATGGGAAAATAATCACAAAATACAATTATCGAATATTTCTACAACTTTTGGTCAATCTGTGACAACAACATCTTCAAAATCTTTACATTTTGGCCATCATTAAACGACTCAACCTTAATTACTGATTTATTTGTTCATATATTTCATTTATTTATGTATTTATTTACATGCTTGTTTATTGTGGATCCATTATTGAAGAGATATAAGGAGATGCAATCAAAAAGGATCAAATTAAGAGTGGCAAATATGGGTGGTTAAAAACAAAGGTGGTTACAGGTATGCGACCCCCGGGGGTTGGAAGAGTCTGGCCTCCACACAGTTTCATAGGGAGAAAGTAGATAAAGGTGGACGGAGGGTAGTGCCGTTCCATAGACGATCCACAACTCAGTGGGACGTATCTCCCCCTGTCCCTACGAATGCCCCCAGGTGGGTAATATCTACCACCTTGCCCACCCACCCCTCACTCTACACAAATAAAATTTATCATCTTTTCATTCTTTCACCTCACGTCCATCGCAACCATAATTAATATAATATAATCACCTAATTCTTCTCATGCTGCTAAAAGAAAACTCAGAATACATGCAATTTAATAAAAAAAAATCTTGTATAATCACAATTCGTACAGGTTTAGCTTATTTTAATCACCATTTATTATTCCAATAACTAAGCACCGAGGTGATCAGGCACTACTCCATTTCATACGCATTGCTAATTTTGCACTCGACCAATTACAATAATGTATAAGAACGCTATCCACTTTCGTAAATATTTTGTTAATAAATAATTACTTTCAGAATTCAATCCTTCACTCGGTGATCACACAAGTTTTAATAAAGACATTAAAATATAGCCATTTCATTAATCGCCATCTCTTAATCTTGTACATTTCTTTGTCGATGACAAATCGTACAACCATTAGATCTATGGTTTATTTTTACCTATTTAGTGTTTTTTAGTAAACTTTTTAGCTTTGACTGTGTAAATTGTCTTCTATTTGTGGTATTGTCTATCCGTTTGTAGTCTAGTTGCATGTCTGTGGTTATAAAGGTCAAGGATTGCATTTGATTTGTTATCGATCAATTAATTAATGTAAAAAAATTGAACTTTCTGGCTGCTAACATGAAAGTTTATTCTATATTCTGTATAATTCACTCTCATTCATTCATAACAACTCTAGTTTTCACACCGTTCAATCATTTATTACATTCTCAAACAATAAGAACGTTTATTAATAATAAATTTGCACGCCTTTTCCTCCAAATAATTTCTGCAGTATGGGAATTCTGAGAATCTACCGAAACGCTTTTTCTCCCAAACTTATATCCTTTCATCATAAATAATTATCTTAATAAACTCGCTCTAGATCTTTGCTGAATCGAACCGAGGCTCCAAGCACACCGCCTGGAGGACCTCCTTCATACCCACGTGGTCCTCCAACAGGCGGAGATTGTCTGCCTGTTCCTTCGGTCGGATCACCTCCATCGCCAGCACCGTCCCCTCTTCCAACGCCGCATTCGGAACCAGCTTCTGTACCGCCGGCAGATCCAACGATGCCTACTCTCAGTCCACAGCCACCACCAAGTCAACAGAACGCAGCTCCGCCAATGTCTCCGCCCCAAGGTCCTAAGTCCGCTTCGTCAACATGCAATCAAGTTTTTAGTCCTGTACCAGGACCTACTTTGAAGAGACCAGTCCTAGCGTCTAGAGAATATGAAGGCGCTCTTTTAGAAGATGAACAACCTCTTTCTTGGCTGTACGATTATTCTACTCAGGAAGCCTGGCTTAATCATCCCGTTAAAAGATTTAAAGGATCGACCACAGGACCAGCTAATTTAAGGGGAAATAATTTATATCCTCCTCTGAATCAGCAACAACAGTCGCAAGCTCCTAAACTTGAGATCAAACAAGAACCAAACGCAACTTTGGTCAGTTGAATTCTTCACTGTAGTCCAAAATTATTTACGAATCTAAGGAGCCATCTTCTCATTCTGTTTTTTACTTTTACTTCCGGTTTTTAGGGTGAATGCACTGGAGGAAGAACTGATCCGTATGAATTTGATGCTGCGGGTGAAGAGAATGGGACTGGTGTTGACGGCCTTAGAAGACCCAGAGAAGATCCCCCAAAACCTGGATCACTATTTACTAGCGAGGGTCTTCAAGCTTCGTACAAAGATCTTGATCAAATTTTTGATAATTCTGATCCAGATACTTCTAGTGACGAGACTGTATGTATTTAAATGATACACTTTCCTCTTATTTTGTCTTACTTTTTTTGAGTATTATGCAAAGTGGAATTTCCTTTTTACATCTCTGAAAAACTAATTAATCAACATATTTTTTGTCATCTTTGAATTAGTTTCTGTCTAAAGTGGAAGGTAACTTTTGCAAAATATTCTCATACATATACTCATGTAGAAATTTGATTGTCATTCTACTCGTATCTAACTCAGAAATTTTGTTTGGGGGTTTTTTTTAAGAATTTAAATCAGCTTCAAGTTCAAACGCCACCAGGATCAAATAAATCTGGAGGAATTCACGAAGAGACTCGACTTGATGGAACAAATAAGCACAATAATCGTGGAGTTGGAGTTCTTAGACCAGAAGAATTGTCAAAAATGTTTCCAACACCACCTTCGCTTGAACATAATCCAGTCGCTTCGCCTTGTCAGCTGAGCGATCCTCTAATGGACCAGACCGAATTATCAATGAACCAACGATCTCTTAGACATTTACCAGATATTTATCCAAACATGGGTTCTCCAGCGGAAGAATCGATCGAAGATTGGTCTTACGTTTTTAAACCAGCGCCGTTATGCAAACTTGTTGGATCTTCGAAATATGCTCCGCTAACTAATTTACCTAGCCAATCTTTACCTGCGGTTAATTTACCCTCGCATTGCGTCTACCGACCTTCTTGGCAATGCAATCAACCTAATAATAATAATAATAATCAAGAGAAAGTTCTTCCTCCTACCAGACCTGGCTCTGTTCAACAACAACCTTGTCCACCAAGTCCAGCGCCTTTAGGTACTCCTTATCGTGCCGCTACTTTAACTGGAAGACCTCCGCCTCCACCTTACGATCAACCCAGCCCAGCTACTTCGACTACTTCTTCTTATCTGAATAAAAATTTGAATAGTATCGAAGCCGATACTCCCGGGCCCATTAGAGCTCCAGAGTCTAATTCATTGGTTGTTAATATTCTTCTGGGAGACACAGCTCTGAATATATTTAGAGACCATAATTTCGATAGCTGCAGTTTATGTGTTTGTAATGAAGGACCCAAAGTTGTTGGTAATATCAAAGGTGCGGATGCTGGAATTTATTTAGCCGGATCTTGGGGCCCAGGAGGCGCTCTGTTTCAAGACGATGATCAAATAAGATGCAATTGTGGATTTAGCGCAGTTGTTAATCGTCGGCTTGCACATCGCGCAGGTCTTTTTTACGAGGATGAAATGGAGATTACTGGAATCGCCGAAGATCCTTCCGACAAAAAGAAGGGATCCCTTGTTGGGGTGGCTTGCGGCGGTGGTAAAACACCTCCCGAAGGTTTAGACTCAGTTCCACCAAACGTGCTCGAATTACTCAGGGAACAATGTCTGATCGTTCAAAGTTCTGCCAGTAGTTTGAACAGAGCAGCTAGAGTATATGCTGGGATAAGACGCTGTCCTTCTCTTATTCCGACTGTGAATACTCTGGAGTTTAATGACGGGAATGAAGTATCCTTAGCTGCTTTAGACCAAGGGAAAGTCGATGGCACTCCGAACGAACGAACAAATCGGTTGAATGGAGTACATCGATGGGTTTTCCTCAGAGCTCGAGGACCCCAATGCAGCGGAGATATTGTTAGGGTTATGAGATCTCTTCAACCTTTGCTACAAGAAGCTGTACAACGGAAATGCACCACTAGAATGTGGGAGGCTCCTTATACTGTCGCCGGACCTCTCACTTGGAGACAATTTCATCGTTTGGCTGGGAGAGGAACGGAAGATCGTTGCGAACCTCAACCTATTCCTGCCCTAGTCGTTGGATATGATCGCGACTGGCTCTCTCTATCGCCGTATGCTCTTAGCTATTGGGAAAAATTATTACTTGAACCTTATGCCGGACCCAGAGATGTAGCGTATATCGTCGTCGCACCTGATAGCGAACCAGTTATTTCAAAAGTTAGAACTTTCTTCAGGGAATTGTCCACAACTTATGAGGTACACTGCATATCAATTTAATTCATATTTTTTTCGTTTTGCATTGTTTTATACAACAGTTTCTCTTAATTTTGCTTTTTTTCTCTTGGTGTTTCACAGATTTGTAGATTGGGAAGACACACTCCCATATCCAAAGTATTAAGGGACGGTATTCTTCGTGTGGGTAAAGAAGCGGCTCAGAAGCTTGCTAAGCAACCAATAGACGAGTGGTTTAAATTGTTGGGTGAAAATCAAATCAGTGAATTATTGAGGCTTTATGCTCAAGTCTGTAACCATAGACTAGCTCCTTATCTCATTCAAGTTATACAAGACAGAAGTTTACTCGAACCAGGTCATTCTCCGAACAAACAACAGCAGGCGCCTGCTACTCCTGCACCTGAAACTACACCCGCTACGCCTGATAGCGCTACGCCAAAGCCAGAACCTGGTACCGGTGTGTTATTTTATTGCGTGGAACTTTGGTGGGAAAGAATTTAGTCATTTGAGTGTTGAGTTTATCTCATTTTATTTTTATTCACAGAAGGAGAAAACCCACGAAGTGAAACTCCCTTGTCTAATACTACCCCAAATCCAGGATCTGCAACAGGTAACACTACTCCTGTATCAACAAATGCAAATACTACATCAACTGCGACTGTCGGACCTGATGAAGAGGAAGTTGAACCGCCTGCAGTTGTTGTTTATTTGGTTGAACCATTCTCATTGGGTGGCGCGGAGGATCCCGATCGACGTAGACTCGCGATTTTGGCTTTACTTCGTGCTTATTCTGCCGCTGTCAATAGTATGCCAGAAAATACCAGATCTAATATCAACGTTCAGGTAAAGAGCAATTCTTTTTCGATTCCTTCAAGGCGAAAGATTTTCATTGATTCTCAATTTTGATGTTTCATTTACAGTTGATTTCTCTGGAAAGTATAATGGAATTGGGAAGGGCTAGAGAAAGGCGGAGGGCTCAGGATGAAATGAGATCTTTGGCTTTGAATGTATTTTTGCAAGGTCGAAGACTCCTGAACCATAATTCTACCGTCAAAAGTTTGACTGGCTTTGGTACAGCGGCGGCTGCGGATCTATTCCTCAAAAGCAAAGATGTAAGAGGCTTTTTTTTCGTTTGGAAGTTTTGTTCAAACTTCTAATTGAGATTTATGATGAATTTAAATTGATAAAACTAAAACTTTTGTATGATTATACGACATAGGAACGAAATAAAGCTCCATACCGACTTTACGCTCCTGCGTACGTCCTCGCGCCTTTAAGAGGCAAAAGCGAGGCTCCAGAATCGTTTGGAATGGCAGGACCAGAAGAATGTGCAGTGCTTTATTTGAGCTATTGTCTTAGCGAAGATCAGGCCTGGTTATTAGCCGTTGCAACTGATGACAGAGGCGAAATTTTCGAAACTGCTACAATAAATGTTGATGTTCCAAATAGAAGACGGAGAAAAAGAGCTTCCGCACGAAGAGTCGGATTACAAAAATTGATGGACTTCATTCTCGGTGTGATGTCTCAAGGTGTAAGTATAAAAATACCAATTTTCTGAGTTGAAATTGAAAAATGTATTGATTTTTAATTTTATTGCGCTTTGTTTATTAATTCTGCAGGTCCAACCCTGGAGATTGGTTGTTGGTAGAGTAGGCCGCATTGGCCACGGTGAATTGAAGGGCTGGAGTTGGCTACTCTCTAGAAAATCACTTCTGAAAGCATCTAAACATTTGAAAGAAATTTGTGGACAATGCAGTTTAATGTATCCTACGGCTGCGCCTTGCGTACTGAGCGCATGCCTCGTATCCCTTGAACCTGATTCAACGCTGCGTTTAATGGCTGACCAATTTACACCGGATGAAAGATTTAGTCAAGCATCTGTTAATTGCCAATTATCTACGCCACAGGATGTCACTTGCACCCATATCCTCGTCTTCCCTACTTCTGCTACCACGCAGGTTCGTTTTTCCAAATTGAAAAATATTGATTTAAACATAACCTCGGAAGAATTATTGGTATAGTTGTTCTTGTATCCATTTTTCACAGTCCTCTCAAACTGCTTTCCAAGAACAACATATTAACGGACCAGATCTTGGAGAATTATTTTCTGCACTAAATGACGATATGCCTGAAGGAATGGAAGGAATGGGAGATTTCAATGATATTTTCAATGTTTGGCCCGAGGCTGGTGCCGGAGGAGGTCAAAGTCCTGGAGGAAGTCCTCACCGACCAGAAGGTTCACCTTTAGGCGGCGAAGGCGGAGGTTCAGGACTTGGTAATCACGATGGACCTGGTAGTCCGTTCCCATGCAACAATACTCCAAGGGTAATGTTTTGTTTTATCAAATAGAAGACACGTTAAATAAAACTCTGAAATATATTTGAACAGAGATTTTCAATTTTCTTTGTTTTATGGTAATTTACAGACGGCAGTGAATGACCAAGCGGAAGAAGTTGGTACGCTTTTACAGCAACCTTTAGCTCTTGGTTATTTGGTATCGACGGCACCTACAGGACGTATGCCATCCTGGTTCTG
The DNA here is from genome assembly GCA_963170745.1 of Phymatocera aterrima. Lineage (NCBI taxonomy): Eukaryota > Metazoa > Arthropoda > Insecta > Hymenoptera > Tenthredinidae > Phymatocera > Phymatocera aterrima. The sequence goes on along the minus strand of OY720663.1, from coordinate 17,076,772 downwards.
GTCAGCTTGCCCTCATCTCGACGGAGTTTGTCCCGTCTTCCTTAAAAATGCTTTGCACTTGCACAGTCCAGCTATTCAGCAGAATAGCGATGACCTTTTACAACAGCAGAGTGCCCTTACTGCTCATCCTTTAGATTCGCAGTATACCACTGACGTGCTTAGGTGAGTAAATTTCAATACTTTCAAGTAGTTTAGCGAATATAATCCAAATACACGAATGATTCCGATTTTCGCACAAAAAGTCTATTTATGTATTTATTCATTCATTCATTAAGATAAAGTAGTTTACATATTTTGTTCGATCATAATTCTTAAGTAACACCAGCTCTTTTTTACTTTCTATGGCACAATAAAATAATCGAAATTATTACTAGAGAAATAATTCTTGAAGAAAAATTTGTCTACAACTTAATTTATACAGGTTTCCGCCTCATTCGCATTTCCTTCGTCTTTTCATCATCAATTTTACGGTATCGAAGATCATTCTTTTCAAATCGAATAGCATTTATAATTTTATTCACGTATTTTTTTGTTCATCGAAGTGCTCGCCTTATTGCAAATAAATTTGAATTAAAAAAATAATGAACATTCCAGGTATGTGCTGGAGGGATACAATAAATTGTCCTGGCTCGCGGTGGATGCTAATACAAAAGACCGACTATCCTGTTTGCCTGTACATGTTCAGGCACTCATGCAGCTTTACCACGCAGCGGCAGCCCTCGTCTGACCCAGACCCTCTACTCTTGTAACACGGGATGCGCCGCTCCTCTCTCTAGAATTCTTGACAGTAATAGCAATGTTACTACTCGGGGCTTGGCGAGAGCAAATAATTTTTGTTTATACTTGCTCATGATATTACTACACGGTGAAGCGGCTTCGATAAATGTTTAGGAAAAATAATAATGAAGAACAACAATACTCTCGTTTGGCAGATTTAATTATCTAATTCAATATCAATGAAACAAAAATAGAAGAATTCTTGGATAATTGTTGCATTTCAATACTAGATTATGAATAAGCGTCATAATAATAATATTAATAATGATCATGATAAAACTAGTGCTCAAAAGGTATGATTCGCTTTTGATATCACGTCACACACCGTGTTATTAGTATTAAAGCAAGTGTAACAATGTACTACAAAAGATTTTCAATTGCCCTCTCGGTTTTATAGTAGATAGTACAATTAAAGAGGACAAAAGAAAAGTAGAAAACAATGAAAAAAATTAAAATTAAATAAATAAATAAATAAAATATAGAAAACCAGAACCATTAGTGAAAACTTATTCAAAATATATCCAAAAAATGTTCTTAATTGTAAATTGAATTTTTGTACAAAGGGATTTTTTATTACAATTTAGCAAAGACAAGTAATTCATGTATAATATATACGATATATATATATATGTATATATATATATTATATATAAATTATAGTGAATAACTATGGTATATTATTATATTACATTGTTTTATAATTTTATAATAGGTGAAAAAAATGTATGATAAAAAAAAAACGGGGGGCTATGTAACTGATAATATTGTGTTTGTTATTTGCGCCTCGAAAAAGCCCCGAAGTATGTAACTCAATGACGTTAATTCTGACGTGAGTAGTCAGTCTCCTTGTTATAATAAATTATCACGTAAAATGTAGTTCATGAATTTTAAGAAAAGGGAAAGAGCGCATCAATTATACGAAGCGTGTTTGTGATTAAATAAATAATTTAATTTAATTTAATTTAATTGAATTGAATTAAATTGGATAACAAAATTCATTCTATGTAAAAGTAACGTTTGAGCGACGAAGACGACGATCTTATAGTAATATTATACATCCGTTATTATTATTATAATTATCATTATTATTATTATTATTATCATCATCAATATTATTATAGTGTAAAATACTGTTTAGAAGTGAAAAATAATAATAATAATTTAAATCAAATACGATAATAATCGATGAGAAAAGAGAAGACAGAAAGAGATTTGTTAATTTAATTTAAACCAAGGTCGTTCCACAACAATAATTGTCTAAACAGAAAAATGAGGAAATATAGATAGAGAAAGAGAGAGACAGAGACAGAAAAACTAAAGAGAACCGGAGTGGCACGTCTCTACGTAGAAAGAGAAAACAGGTGTCACATGGTGTACTGCGATGGTCACATAGTACAAATATGACCTGTACATAGGAATCCTAATCCCCCCTCCCTCCATACCCTACCCTACCTAATTAATGAATTATTATTATTTAATTTACTCACTCATATTCGCAAACATATATAGACACCCACACTCATTCTGTATCTATAGTATTTATTACATGGGTAGTACGTCATTATTGGGATTATGATTATATTAATATTACGAAATACAGTTTTATGTGTATATACTATAATTATATCCTCCGTTTTTTTTGCATTTGATTTCTTAGCACTGATATTTTGCAATTTATATTATTATAAGCATAAAAAGAGAAAGGGATATAAAAATAATTTTATTCAATATAAAATCTGAATACGTAGTACTATACGTAAAATATTGTTTCTTTTTTTAAGGTAATTTTCTTCGTTTTTCTTTTTCTGATATTTTTATTAAAGAGAATAGTAATTTCACAGTCTTTTTTCATGCTTGCAATAAAATTATCCATAATACGTACACCTACCTCCTCCCTCTTCAATCCCAAGCATCCCTTGCATCAACTTGGCTCTTTAAAGCTACGTGATTACTATATGCACGACAATTTGTGTTTGTTCTTTTCTTTAGGTAACCATCATCACTTTTTTTCGTCTTTAGCACATGCTGTACGTATTATTACGTCAAACTTACCAATGAAGAACAAAAGAAATGATATCATCTATGTACAAATAGTTGGCTCGAAATGACTAGTATATTATAATAGTACATGCCTATGAAAGAAATTGTGCTGGTACGAGAACGATGGAACAAAAATGATTCAAAAAAGATAGAAAAATGCCCTAATTTTTAATTTTCAAGAACTTTTGAGACTAGTTTTCAGGTATTGTAGAACTCGAATGTGGTACTAATGCATTGTCTTGGATGCTATGAGTTATACCATAAGGTCTTAAATGATAGATCAAGTATTCTAACACATACATCATATTAGGTGATACATAATGGAACGATATGGCACTATCTGAGCAACAATCTAAACCGTCATTTGTTTTATAATAGATATATTTCCAGTACCAAAAATTTTTATCCACGTGATTTGGTATCAAATGATGTTCTGGTACGAATGGAAAAAATCTTCCTCTACCGTGTGGATCTCTTGTATCCATCGCACGTACTCCTATATTTTCTAAACATTTACCCATTTCTACATCTTCTGCCCCACCGTTGTCTGAACGACATTTTGTCTCGTCTTTTAATCCAGTTTCTACAAATTTACGCAAACCTTCAACGCTCAGTACATAACCCGCTCCACCACTCATGTAGCCTTGTTTTACAAACGGCTTGAATCTGCACCCAAAATATAAAGGTGCTTCCGGACTGTAGGATTGTAACATGTAACGCAGATTCTCTACTACTACATACCTGAAATTGGTTTTCACAGTAATTGTATTATAGTTCATTCTTATTAAACAGCCAGGAAAGTTTATCGTATCTTTCTTTTACAATATCATTAAAATTGAAACTTACGTGTCGTCGTCCGCTTTCATGAACCAATCAGCCTGATCTTTATAATTTAAATAGGCATATTTGAAAGCTTCTTTGGTTTTAGCCCAAAGATTATCTCTACCTTCTTTTACAGGAAGAACGACCGTCGGCAAGCTTGCATCTGTGGAATTTCAATTCGTTTTACAGGTTGGATTGGAATTTGTGTTACAATATTTCAGATCCACCTCTTTCAGCTTGTAATATTAAAAGGAGAGGATTTTGCTTCACCTTCTTGAGAACTCATGAAGAGTAAAATATTGCACCGTTTGCCCCACGTTGCTTTAACGTGTCTTGCTTTAGTCTGGTGATTTTTAGGGCCAGTCATCACCCAGCATAGGACTCTCACTTTTGTGGCCAGCTCCTGAGCAATTTTGTCTTCTCCTTTATGAAAATCTTCGTCGTCCCCATGGAATTTTACTTCTGTCTCTGGTCCTTCCTGATGTGTCATATCAAATCTCTTTTATTTCGAGGTATATTTCGTTTAATACTTTCACATTATAGACAATATTAACATCTGCTTCTTTAACTCTGTGATAAATTTTTACTTTCAAATCAATCAAGGAATTAGAAAAGGAATATACTTCACGGGACGAAGGATTTGCATGGAGCGGAGAAACGCGTTTCGAGGAAGGAATAATGTTTACATCAAATTATCAGAAGCACTGGCAATTGGACCCTGAAGTCCTGTAAATAAACGTCTCATTTTCATCCTGTTTCAAATATTTTAGTAAGTAGTATTTGTTAATTTTTCTATGTTATATTAGAAGAGGAAAAGAGAATTTCTAAAGGATATAATAAGAGGCGGTGATTATTCATTTTGAGTTATTATCTAATCTAACGGGTAGACAAGAACTAAGAAATTTATTAGTAATTATTAGTTCTCTACGACTGCGTTAATACCTCTGCTTCAATATCTGAATAATGATGAGGATCTCTAGAAGATAAGGCAACAGCGTTTCCTGTGACCCAATTAAACATGCGAGGAGCATCATTTGTCGCTGCAAGAAGCAAGCAAGCTGATAGAAAACCAAAAACCATTCCTGCAGCTAGTGTCAGTACAAATCTTCGGCCACCCCGACCACCTGATAATATCGTCAAAAAAAAAATATACGTTATGATAAAAAGACTTCTTCATAATAAAAAAAACCAAACCATTTCTTGAACAATTTTCATCAATTTAAATCAAAATCTATGAAGTTTATTTTTCTCAAAAGCTGTTCACCCATATCGATCCAAAAAATTTTAAATATGAAATATATTTTCACTGATGAATTCTCACCGTCAAAACCAGGTATTCTTTGCTGCCCCATTGCCACGGATACGGTTCTTCTTCTTCTTCGTTTTACTCTTCTGACAAGATTTATTATCTGACCATAAAATTCTGACCAATTGAAACGGCGCACATAATGCTTGTCATTGTAAATCTACAAGTAGATCAATTTTGTTTAAGCGTTTTCATCACCGATGATGCTGCGTTTGGCTGAGCAGATATTAATCGCTGTAATTATAAGTTATTGTACAAATTTATTTATTGCACATCATATTATTGTATATTATAAATTATATTAAATTATTATATTATTTTTATATTTTTCATTACTAGGGAATCCATGCCGTTTTGATATTGGAGCTAATGAGAAAGAAATACTTATGCGCGTAAAGATGCGAGCAAGAAAACTTTGAGCTGAAGCTGAAGTATGAAGGAATATGACTCATAAGTCTACAATTCTTGCGAGCAAAGTATCATTTTTCTGTTTATTACAACTCTCTTAACTCAGATAAGCATATTTCAAACAAATTGATAATTTCATATTTCAAATAACCATAGGCATGTAACTGTGATTGATAGAATTGATAAATTTCTACGATACGCAATCAACTGTGTACAGAGTACAAGCAAAAAAATAAGAGAAGTAGAAGTAGTAGTTCAATCAATAATATAATGAAATTTGATTAGGATTCTTTCAGACAAGTCGATGTTTTAAATGTGGTTATTAATATTGCATTGACAAAATTTATTTTTGCGGCATCGCTGTTCGTATCGCTGTTCGTGTTCTTATAATCTTGTTTAGGAGTAGAAAAAAGAGAAAAAACAATAAATGATATTTGCATTGTATTTTATCCACCTGCCAGAGTTATTTATCTAACTACACTCATGTTACGCGATATATCTATGTAATTAGCTGCGTTTGAAGTACATACGTATAAAACATACAACAGGAAGTGCATGTGCACAAAATGCGAAAAATATCTAACAATTATCCAGGTAATGAATAGGTTTGTTTTTTTTCTGATTGGTTTCTTTTATTGTTATGAAATCGTGAAAAGAAAAACAAAAAATGAGAGAAACCACCACTGAATGATAATTCCTATAGCCATATATATTTACTATTATCGTAAAAAATGTTCCAATATTTGTATTATTCTCTAGCGAAACGATAATGAAACTCCAACTTCGGCGTGTATTGTAATTTTCGGTATTGCATTGTAGTATTCATGATACTACTTACGATACTTTGTTCGAATAACGAGAATGTAGGTAGAGAACTATAATGTATTCGACTGACTGTGTAATATGAACAACTGATTGAAATATAGCTGACACTGGAATATAATAATGGCAATGTAAAAGAAATGAAACGGGAATATGTACATACTTTATATATGTATAATTATCACACATGTTTCCTGGCATAAAGAGATAAATGCAGAGTATACATTTCTCGTAAATATGTATGGACGTGTGGAGCGATTAGATAAGAAGCTTCTGCCCCACGTTTGTGTAACAAGTGAGGTATAACATAAAAGTTGGAATAATAAAAGGGGTGGTTTAAAACGCGGGGTATCAAATTTAGCGTTATACAGTTTTAAGAAATCGATAATTAGTGGCAGATAGACGTGAGCATATATGCGATCTTTTTCTCGTTGAAACCGGATTTTTAACGCTTTTTATCGCCGGGGAGAAGACGTAAGGAATTCACGTGAATAATTAGTAAGTATATACATAAATAATCAAGAAAGGTCAAAATAAATTGAGTTACCGGCTGTAGTAGGTCGTGCGGTATGTAGTACGGCGAATATCATCGGAATACTGAAACTTCACTTATTCACTCGCCGAGAGTCTCTGTCAACTTATAGCATATATTCTATTTGATCGATAAATGAAAGGAGTAAAGTTTACACAATTTTATTCAAAGAAGAGGTTCTTATACTTTGCTATTTTTTATTCAACTTTTTTTCTCTTTTTTTTCAACATTATTATTTATAATAAAATGCAGCATTCTACTACGTGGTAATTACGTGCGAAGTCCGTGGATGCGAGGATATGATTATATTTATAAGTATAGTATATGTATTCTAATTAAATATAAACCCCAGGATATAGCAGAAGAATCAAATAGATGTATTTCACGGCTACAAATAAACTTGACGAAAAAAAGCTGTGAAAATAGAGATGAAACCTAGATTACAGAATAATAATAAAGTCTTCAATTTATAGTCATTTGACAGTTTACTGTTTACTTCAACGAATTTTTATAACATTTCTACCTTGCACCTTGCGTATACTAGTAACTTATTATAGTTTTGTTTTACTCGTACCGTTAAGGTATTGGCTAACCTGTTGGCGATACCACTGCGATAGTATCAGACTTCAGAGAGTTCAGAAATTCTGAGAGGGCCACTGGTGTCGTTTTTTCTTCCTCTTTTTCAATTCATTTTAAGAAACGGGTTGAAGGCACATACATTGCCGTGGTCGAGTACTCTATTCTATTTTTCGTGATCCCCCAACAAACTGACAAAGAATAAAATTTGATTTTAAAACCGTAATGTCAGCCGTCGATGATGTCTTCGAAAGTTGGGAGGAAATGGAGGAGTCTGGGGTGAGCAATTATTATCGCAGTACACAGCAGTTATTATACGATTTAATTTACACGAGCCACGCAACTTGATTTAACTACATGCTAAAACTCGTGTGTAGTACGTATATACCATACCTACCTGCATGCACACACACATGCTTCAGTTGCAAAAAAAAAAAAAACTCATATTAACCTATATTACAAGGTTTACGATTTTATCATAGTAGTATTGGAGGCGAATTAATTTATAAATAGAATAAACCTAATATATTCATCCGCACTTTATTCGTGACTCCATTTGTATCGAGAATTTCACGGAAAAATCGCTTCATCTGGACACTTTTTCTCATAATCGTGCATTATTTTTGGTTCGCCTTACACATATATCGAAGTTTTCTTTCTCTCTCTGTCTCTCTCTCTCCATTTCACAAACATCAGTTTTATAACAATTCCTGTTACGACCTCCCTGCAACGAGTTGAAAAAAATATGAAAAGAAAGAAAGAAATATTCGAATTTTGAGGTTAAAATCCTTTGTTTCTCACTATTCGTATTTTCCAGCATCCCCAAATTGCCATTTTATTTTCTTAGATAAAAATCATAACTATTTTTTAGGCGCTGGACCAAAAACTGAAAGCATTAAAACTGAATCCTTTGGAGGGTTTGGATGAGGTCGAAGCACCTAGGTAGGGTTGGATAATAAATTGATAATCAAAGATTCTTCCTCTTAATTCATTTGTTTGAATCTATTTCTAATTCAATTTTGTAATAGTTTAACAGGGAACGATAATTCAAATACAAGAATGATCATTCTTGGAGATGACAGCATGCGCACTCAATACGTTCCTCCAAAACCAACTGTGAAAATCCTCAAAAGACCGGCGAGGCATTCTCAAGGTAGTGGTGACGGACCTCTTTTCAATGGAGACTGTAAACCTAAGCAACCAATCAAATCTCTGAAGCAGGTAATTATTTTTTGTGGAGAGAAGCAGACCTTAAAAAAGGAAATATTAGTTTGAACGGAAATTGTACTTTATCCGCGGCATAATTTTTCTTTATCTTTTCTTCTTTCATTTGTGAATTGTATTCTGAAAACTTTTTTTTTTTCAGAGGGAGCAAGAGTACGCCGAAGCACGCAAACGGATTTTGGGCGAGGAAAAGAGTCCGGAGGAGAAATTATTATCTGAAGTCAACAGGATTCAACCTAAACCCAATAATCCATTGGGGAGTAATCTTCCCTCTAATATTATACGGATGCCTATTGGTCCAGATGGAACTCGAGGTTTTAACGTGCGCAGATAGCGAGCCAATTAGGGTATTTCCCTTGTCACCCATCTTCATCCTCTCGATCCCTCCCCTGTCCCAGGGGAAGCGGAGAGGCGGCTATGAGGCCGATCGCAGAATTCAAACCGCATTCGCCAAGTTCCTTGAGATTTTAAAATTCCAAGATTTTGAGGAGAGAAGGAGTTTGCTTGGATCTGCGTCTATTAGGCCTGCAGAGAGCACCACCGCATATGCACAGCTCCAAGACATGTATCTACGATTATTGAAATGTTATTATTAACGACGTGACACCATTGCCAAACAAAAATGAGAAGGAAAACGAAAATATGAACGCGATAGAAAAATTTGACAATGTTTTTAATGAGTTATTGCTTCTTTTTTTTTTGTTATTTTTTTTTTTATGTTGTGTGTAACAAAAAAACAACAACAGACAAGAGATTCTTGATTAAAATGGGATTCGAGATCTGGAGATTATTCATTATTTTGTACTCTTGGATCTCGAACGAATGAATTGAGGAAATTTTATTTTCCTCCTCTTCGATCGGGATACAAAACGAGTGTTTTATATTTATGATTAAATCAAGAACTCTGGTATAGACTGAATTCAGTAATATAAAATATTGATGTTATATGGTACTTTGATATTTCTGTTATTCCCACTCCTCAAGTTATTTTCCAAATTCAAATTGACTCGTCGGTTTGGAGTAGGAATAGTTTTGATAACATTCAAATGTGTTTCGGAATCTGAAGTTTTTCAAACCGAAAGGAATCTATCAATTCTGTTGAGGTTTTGTGAATGAATTGAGTAAAAGTTCTGCGAATTATAAAGGAAGATTTATTATACGCCTAGTTGTGTTCACCAGTTCGACTTACTGCCTAAAACATATACGGCTTACATACTACGTAGAGGGGACTCTGACAATTACAGGCGCCCTCTGCTGCTTGGGCAAAATAGTGACCCAGCGTCTAACTTTAACAAATTTATCATTATTCATTCATCAACTCCTGATGAAATGGAATTGTTGTAAAATGGTTACTAATGTTAGAGTTTATCTAAAACCGCTTGAAAAATTGACTCACATTCGCGTTTCAGTTCCCAAAAAGTGAACTACAACGATATTTAAGTAACATAAATTATCGTTTTAGAAGTCGCGGTTGTTATGTATACTGAGAATTTTCGTTCATGCCATAATGAAAACCTCAGCTTTTTGTCCCGAACGGTGGATATGGAACGTCCGAAGGCTAGATAAGATGGTAATCTAACTATTTTTGATTGGTGTGTTCCGAAAAATCGATTCAACCTCGTCGACTTCCTGTTTCTTCTGCGCCTGCGCCCCCTACGGGATCTTTCTTTTTCCAGCGATAACCGAGCGTGAATGTCGCTGTGGTAAACAAAATATAAATCGCAGGTAATCCACGAAACTGTCGTGCATCCAAAGTGAAGTTATAATAAATACGGAACCGTAAATCAAAATCTGTGATCCTACGTTTTTATTTTACATTGATCTCCAAACATCAGTCCTATAAATAGCTGACAAAGAACAGATCGGAGAGTCTTTGAACTCGTGCTTTTTGTTCTGTGTTTTAAATTCCTAAACCCTCGAAGTAATTACCTATCCGGAGCTTAGCTGTAATCTCTGACTCGTTAAGTTGTTTCAAATAACTTTGAAATCATTAATATTTGTTATTTTCTTTCTCCTTTCAATCTGTTGTGGGAAAATTTTGTAGGTTATGTTACTCTGTCATTGTAATCGTTGAGGCACTAATAATACCTTTCTATACCCCCAAATGAAGAACTAGAAAACTATTGACTTATATTCAGAGCCCCTGGAGGTTTTTTTTTTACTCTCTCTCCTGTGATTACAAAAGACAACACTCTTAATTCAAATTCATACTTTGTTCACAGCAATGGTGCGTATGAACGTTCTTAGCGACGCGCTCAAGTCGATTAACAATGCCGAGAAACGGGGCAAGAGACAAGTTCTCCTTCGTCCTTGCTCCAAGGTTATTGTCAAATTCCTCACAGTTATGATGAAGCATGGTAAGTCGATTTATCAAATATGCATGTATTCTGCTCGCAAGGAAACGCGACTTAATAATTTAGTTGGGTGGCTGAAATTTATAATGTTGATGCAAAAAAATTGTGGGAATTGTATCTTTAAGTGATTTCTCATGAAAATGTTGGTCATGAAACAGCTGATATTATTGTTATTGATTTCGTTGAGGAAACATTGTAAGCTTCAGGCTTGCGCAGTAGCAATTGCTTATTTTTCTAACTGATCAATTGACCTGATCGTGTCTCTAAATTTCCAAGGGATTCCATAAAATAGCTTCAATTTTGCAATTCAATTTCCATTCGATTCACATTATTTGTGATTTTATATTTTATAAAATTTCAGGCTACATCGGAGAATTTGAAATTGTGGATGACCACCGTAGTGGAAAGGTTGTAGTAAATCTATCCGGAAGATTGAATAAATGCGGTGTAATTTCTCCAAGATTTGACGTTGCAATTAGAGACATTGAAAAATGGACCAACAATCTTCTGCCGTCTCGTCAGTTTGGGTAAAAAAAATATATGAATTTGTTTCTTTTGTCGTTTTCAATATTAAACTCATATCAAATGAATAAAATTGTCTTTCCTACTTTTAGATATGTCGTTTTGACAACCAGTGGAGGAATCATGGATCATGAAGAGGCAAGAAGAAAACATTTGGGAGGCAAAATCCTAGGATTCTTCTTCTAATTTAATTTTTTTTCTTTTTTTTTTTTTTTGTACAATAACATAAAACGTGTGTCACCAACGACAAATTACTAAAATGTACGAAAAAAAAGGAAAACTCACGATAAATAAAACAATGAAAAACAGACCAACAAATAAATGCTGCTGATACAAAAAATGGATTCTATCTTGTGAAATATTTAACCATTTCCGAAAATTCGCTTTCTCCCTCCGTGTCTACCTGAAACCATCTCAGTGACCGACAGTCTCTCTTGAATGAAAAACAAAGCTAGTAAATCATGGCTGCAAATGAACATTTGATTGATCTAAAAAGTATCAATTACTAAACGGGATACCTGCCAGCTACATTGATGAATAGATGTGAGAAGATTCGATATAGCAATTCGCTGCATTTCTAAACGGTTTTGGGCAAGTGCCAAACGTTCGATGGCAGAAAAATCTATGGGTGTTTCAAGTAGTTTTCTATCATTTTTTACGATTAGGTTTTATTTTACAGTCGCTTAATTAAAAATAAGAGATCTGGGAGCTGAAATAAAAAATTCTTCATCATGGGAATAGTATGTACATTGATTTTTATTGCGGAGCCTTTCATCATTACAAAATGAAAGAACGATAGTATAACATTCAATCACAATTATATATTGAATTTTACGCCCTATGAGGCGGAGACAGAAATTGTAAATTGCATGGCGTGGCTTTCAATCGATAATTGTTAAATCAATTTATCAATTGTCAACGAACAGAGGTAAGGAAGGTGGTTGTTCGTTGGCAAAGTAGTTTCCCGTTCTCTGCCAAACTCCCAAATCCTCGCCCGGTTTGGTTCAAACAATTTTGGCATTCATATGATTGGTGGGCTTCTTCCCCTTCGTTTGTTTGCTCGAGAGAGAAAGAACGTGCTAGCACGGGGAGTGGGGAACACAGTGTGTGCAGCTCGCCTCGTATTGGTAGTCAGTCATGCGCGGAGAAAAGGCAGACAGGATTTCAACGCGCATTCCACACTACTATTCCCGAGTTGTTTGACGGGTGAACAACACACAGCAGAGTGCTAAGCTGAAGTTTAGTTGAGTTCGTTTCATGGTTTTTAGAGCGGGTTTATAAAGCGGCGATTGGCGTTCAGTTATAAATATTTACTATCATTTCGATATAAAAATAAAAGAAAAGAAAAAAAACCAAGCAGAAGAATCACACGAGCTATACAGAACAGAATATTGTTTTCACTTTTATATTGCGCGCGTTGTTGTTGTTTCGTGTTTAAAACAAAATTTGACTATAGTTGATATCCCACTATAGGTGGCTTGTCAATTGTTTTCTATTACTGTTTTCTATTATTATTTTTATACAAGAAATGCATACAACAAAAAAAGACGAAAAAGTAGTAAATGTTTTGCGCGAAACAAGTGGACAGGTATACAATGCTACGTTGCCAAGTTTATGTTCCTCCAGGTGAATGTGACCGTTTCCTTAGTGTTACCTGAGCTCAAACTGCCGTGCAACGCCTGCAGCAGGAAGCTATTTTACACGGAAAAAAAGGGATACTAATGCTCTTGGTATAATTTGGCTATGGAATCAGGCTGAAGGAAATAATAGTGAACGAATCAAGGATAAATAAACAAATAAATAGAGAACAAGGATACATGTTCGAGGCGCGTATTATAAAAATGAGGAAATCTCGTAGACATCGTCATTCATCTGATAATCCTCGCGTGTGAATAGTTCTTATGGAGAAATAATAATCTTCGACAGAATATAATACGATTTAAAAGTGAAATTGATCTTGTGTGTTGTGTGTGTGTGAGTGTGTGTTTTTCACCGTAGTGTTCAATCTATAACGAAAGTACGGAGTTTTGGTTAACCGCCACTTGCCAACTTCTTCCTTTTTTTTTCTTTTATTTTGCATATAATGGAGGTACTGTACCGGCAGTCTAAGTCCCGAAGATGTCATCATATACAAAAGACAACAAAGTTCCCAAAGAGAAGAACTTATACGATACAAATATTTGCCGCTCTGATGTTCGTATGCATCGCGGGCGGCGCCTGCGCTACCGGTAAGTTTACATTGCATTACTTTACATTATGCACGGTCAATCTATGACAGATTTCAGCATTTAGATAAGCGTGAGTTAGAATTAGAAATAGAAGAAACGAAAAATGATGGCAGAGCGCGTGGTTATCTTATCCCTGATTTAATGCGACTCTCACTCTAATCTATGGCTATAATATTATAGATACGAGCTGATATATAAATTTATGACGGTAAAAATAGCGGGGAGCTGCTGGGCATTGCAAAAACTGTACGTATGCGCTTGTTTCAATGAATATTCAATTCGTCCGTTGAGTTTGTTGAAATTCGATGACTACTGATTCTCTGAATTACGGTACAATTGAGCGTAATCATTCAGAAAGCGTTCCATTCGTTCCTCTAATAGCTGTCCAATTTCCAATATTATTATCTGGCGACGACGCGACGCGACATGCGGCAGAGGGGATTTGCGTAGGTCACGTTCGAAATTCGAATTGGCGCTGGTTCAACGTCTGAATAAGACGTGCTCGATGATAAAGCGAATTAGTGACCTTTATGGCGTTCCTTCTTTCCTAACGTCACACTTTCTTCTTCGTCGACTACTTCTGTATCTTTTCTCCGTTTCTTCTTCGTGTAGACCTGTATACATGCAGCGTTTTATTCGCTCAACCGACGAGCTCCAAGTTTATTCTACAATTGAACGGTCAACTTTGACTCATGATAATCGTCATATTTTATTCCAAGAAATGAGAATCGATCTATAGACCGCCGCATCGTCTTTGAGAGTTTGAAAAACCTGCCATCACGCGGTTGAGTAAATTCCGACAGCTAAATCGTCATCATAAAATATATAAACTACTGCGCGAATTTACGAATATATCGAACTTTCAAGAGCACGTATTTTCATCCTGGATACAGGCATGTTTACAAATACGTATTATAATATGAATTATACCAATCCAAAAACAGTTCGTCGTCTTCGTCAAGCTTCGTTAAGCTGGATGGTTTGATTGACTTGCCGGCTCGCGTGTTAAGATGACGTTTGTTATTATGTAATATTATAAATTATTATACCCCGACTATATATGTCACATAAACTCGTTCGGCTATCTATCGGTCCCCTTCTCCTTCGTCGTGTTTATATCTTTGCTGTTATTATTATTATTATTACTATTATTGTTACGATTGTTAATGCATTACATTTCACTGTAATCTAATCGATGCGGCGCACGCTCTCGTATGCAATATACTACATCCAGTATACATTCATGAGATAATTAGTACAGATGCGTTTTTATTCTTGGAATATCTCTCCGCTTCTTCTCTCTTCTTTTCTCTTCCCGATTCTTTTCACTTTATTTTCACGCGTTATTGCTTCGTTTCGTCTCATTTCGTTTTTCTTAGATCGTTCGGGATATCTCAATATAAAGAAGTCCTTTGTGAAACTATTGTACCACCTATGTATACGGATACATACGTACGCAGCTCCACGTATTTTGTATACGTGCAGTAATAACTTGTAGGCTCTATATATTATATCACGGATATTCAGAACGATGCCACAAATATATTGATAAAATTGAATAAAACCTAATCTATTATTGATAAAGATGTAATCGAATCTTTCTTCCATCTCTGCAATAAAATGTTCACGGAAATATCTGCACTAATATTATCCACGTGCTGAACGTATGTATATACATACATACATAACGTGGGTGGGTCAGGATAATGTACTAGTTATAATGTGTGTAAAATTCGGTGCATTTCGGCGGTGGGTTTCTCTAATTTAGATTTATTGCGTGGGGTTAATCCGGCCAATTGTGTGAATTGAGTTAAACCGTTGACCCCCCTTATGACAACCAACCCAGCTCCGTTTCAATGACACAGCAGCACGTGCCGCCGCGGTTACTTGTCTCTACTCTCTTTATATAGTATAGTATATATAGAGCAGAATAACTGCACTGCACAATAGTTTCTTTTGTTGTTTTACTTTCTTTTCCTTCTTCTGCTTCTTTCGTAAATTGTAGGATATTTTCTTCACTGAAAATTTCTACTTTTCCAAATTTCGACGAATTTTGATGAGATTTCTAGTATTTCATACAGACTTTCATAGGAAATTGTAAATTTGCATTGTTGTTCCGATGAATATATTGTTTTTGTCGATCCAACCGAAAGAATCCGCAATTTTCTATACAAAAACTATGAGGTGTCCAATATCACTATAAATTCTTTGTAGAAATTTGTAGAATTATTTTCAACAAGGTGGTTTCTGTCATTGAAATCAATACTTTCATAATCAATGTTGTATGCAAGGATCGCACATTGAATATTTATAACAATCATTTCAAACCCGTCGCTTTAGAAATATTAGAAAATATATTGGAGTCAGCCGATTTCATTTTAAGCTGGCTTTTTCCGTTCGGAAATGTGTTACCCACGATTTCACTGTAACATAATTTGTTCACAATGTTTTTCTATTGAATATTTCTTTCTAGAAGATTTTATTGGTATCGGTTCTGAGTAACGAATAGCAATATTCAGCTGATAAATGAGCAAATAAAAATGATGTCACAGTGAAATTGTAGGGAATAGTTCTTTTCTTTAGGAAAGGAGCCAACTGAGAACGGAATCGACAGATTCTCATGGCTTTTTAATATTTTAAAGCGCTTTGCAATGAAACATCCAGATCTGAGCATTTGTTTATAATACTTTCATTTTTGTTCGACAATTCCTAGGCTAGTTCTTACAGTTGGCGAGTAAATGATTGTTAAAATATTCAATGTGCGATTATCGCTTATTAATATAACGTCGATTACAGAAGTAGTGATTTTCAAAACTCGAACAAAAAGATATGCTCTCCTTTTATTTCTCACGTCTATCGAATGATGGTATACCATTTATTGAAAACTATCAACCATTATACACGTCATGTGTGAAACACTCATAGAAATATACTTGACGCTGCGCTTGAGACACACGGAACAGACATTCTTGAGTCATAAACGTGTTAAAGCCTCGGAGCTATACCTGTCTACGTATTTGTCTATCTTCAGGCTTTATGCGGCTGGTTGATCTTTTCACCTTTTCAAACTCTGATTCATCTCAAAATTCCTCGAATCAATACTAGTAGGTGTATAATGCGTAATGAGAAATTGGAATCGGGTTTCTTCCATTACAGTTTTATTTCATTGATTATCGCGTAATGTGGTAATCAAAGTGAAACACTATAGGTATGTAACTGTTTTATAGTGTAAAAATATAATAATCGAGTCCGAATAATCTTGGCTTCATGTACGTATATGTGAGAACTTTCGTTAAGGGGAAAATCTATCTCAACGGATTACCTCCGGCAACGTGATAACAATCGTAATGAATGATTATTATTGCGTTATAATTATAATATAGTTAGCTAGTTAGTTATCAAAATTTCCTCCTCTTCTATTTCTCTGCTTCCGTGTTGATGATGCGCGAACGCAAACGTAGGCAAATAAATGAATTGGGATAATATCAATCACTGAACCTACCGCGCAATGTGGGATATTATAAAACTTTATTAGAACCGTGTCATACACGCGCAATACTCGTGGTACAGCGTTGATGAAGGAGCCCTGCAGTTGGCTGCGGCAAAAGTTACATAAACGTATAGTTATAGACGTATTGGAACATGAACGTTGGGTATCACCGACGTCAGCTGAACCGAGGGAACAATGGTGGACAAGAGGCAATATAAAAGAGGTTTGGGTATTTCGCTTCGAGTTTTGTACTATACCTACCAAGTTATCTCCTGCGGTCGCTCGGGGGGCAGCGCGCAGCGGGGCGTACAGGTAACTATATCGGTCGTCGTCTCTACACTTCACTTCTCTTCGGCTTGCAAGCCCCTCTTCTTTCTTTCTTTCTTTCTTCCTTTCTTCCTCCCTCATGTACCACTACCGCCGTTTTAATATACTCTTGTACCTGTACCCAGACCTCAATATATGCACAGGCGTACACCCAAACACCTCACTGGTACCTAGTCTACTTCGTGTTCTCTATACATATTCTCACCGCTCAGTTTGGTTCCCGCGGTTGGTACCCACCCACCCACCTATCTACCGACTCTACATAGGTAGAGTAGGCACGAACACTCTTTTACATCCTGCATAGTAGTATAATGCCTATACTGTTACATACCGCAGCGCAGTCATTAGCGACGGATAGAAACTACCCCCCCAATTAGAAAAATTGATGAAAAAACAAAAGAAACCAGAAAATACATTTTTCTCTAAAAATAAATGCTGATAGTAGGCAGATGATTATTGTGGCACTCATGAATTGAAATGACGAGGATTCGGTGAAATCTGTCATTCGAACATTCGCAATTTTGATCACCGAGATTTTGGAGTGGTAATAAATCACGAACAAAAATTGACGTTCCAATTTCTTCATCGAAACATATTTCAACCGATATTAATATTTTTCGTCGTTTTTTCGTTCCCTCGACGTTATGCTCTTCAGCCTCGTATTTACGTGCATACCTACCTATTTCGTTTTACACCGATTGTCAAACAAGCAAACACGCGCGCTTCGTTTATCGACGATGCTAATCGGCGGCGAATGAGCGTCGAGGTATATCTATACCTATGTGCATCCTGTATACGTGTGTACGACGTAACGTCGAACAAATATACTAGAGAAGGTCGTAGTCCGCGTATGGTACGTACATACCTAGCTGGAACACCCTGCTGTCCTCTTCGTACAGGACTAGAAGTACGTGCCTGAATGTTCTCTTGAGCTACGTTGCTGCTGCTTGCTGCCGCGAGACCGGATACGCGCTTCCCCACCACTTTTCCCTTACAACCTTCTTCTCTAAGTACGCCAGGGGCTACTATATCGTCGTGATTATCATTATCGTCGTCATCATCATCACCATCATCATAATCGTAGTCGTCGTCGGCGTAGCAGTCTTCATTTTCTTCTTCTTCTGGGTATACTTGTATAGTAGGTATACACTTTGCGAGGCGAAAAAAAACACCGCGAGAGAGAGAGAAAAACTTGTGCGTGCGAACAGGTGTACATACATAGATCCCAACACGGTTCCTTTCTTTTCTTTTTTTTTCTCTTTTTTTCTTATCTTTGGTCTCGATTCTCACAGTATTATTATACCTACTGTATTCGTAACGAGATTCGTATGTAATACATATACCTAACTTCCCCATTTGGGTATAGGCAGACCTATAATATACCTACATAGGTACAGTTAAAAATGCTCTGTATAAAAAAAGATCCTAGCCTGTATAATTAATTGCATGAACTGCTGCAGATGAGGTTCTTTCTTATTATCGTTTCTCTCATACCTGCACACTAGGCATTGTTTCATATATAAGTACACCTAGTTACATCTAGAGAGAATATAGGAATAAAGTAGACGAAAATGTACACGGTTTTGACTTTTTTTCACCTCTGGCTTGAAGGAAGTTTTTCAAGAGAAAAAGTAATCTCAAAAAGAATATACCTATACCTAACTTATAGTATTATACGTTCATTTATACTATATATATATATGTATATGGGTTGGTGTTAATCTTGAAAACTTATAATAACGACCCGCGACCGGCTCAACCGTCCGCTGTGCGTTGCGTCTACGTCGCTAACCATTTGCTGCGATATATTATACAATCTTGACGCAATGAAATGTTGCATGCAGTGGAAAAAACACAAAACACGGACTTATAAAAAGACGAAGGAACGTAGATAAAGCTTGGTGTAAAACAGACATACCTTTCGGAGTATGTATACGCAGCATATGGCTATAATGGTATACATTTACATATAATACGTTTTATGTCCAATGTAGTATTTATTATTATTGTTATTATTGTTATTATTATTATCGTTATAACACAATAGTGAAAAATCTCGGCTCTGCAATATAGGTATGTATTTTCTAATCTTACTCATCATCTGCTACGCGTATTGTACAATGTCTAATATACATAACTAAAAAAGAATGAGAGATTGTAAGGAAGAAAGAGTGAAAGGAAAAAACGTGAAAAAGAGAGTCGGGAAGACGAAGATGCACCAAAGAGACGAATGAACGAATGGACGGACAGACTCCTACTTGGGTCTCTCCTTAGCTAGGTTTTCTGAGAGGCAGCAGTCGGTGCAACACCAGAGGCCACTGACCGCCCTCGGCAAGGTTCTCCTCTTGCGGGGACCAGGGAGAGAGGCTCTTGCAGCGAGTTCGGATAAGAAACAAAATGACGATTCGTACCTACGTTCGTACATACTACGTATACAACATATAGGTATAGTGTGTATATATGCGTATAGTACCACGCGACGAACTCGAGTCGTCGAGTTAGTAGAGATTGTCCTCACACCTTGTCGGACGAGAAAGGAAGACGGGAGGAGAACGATCTCGCCTCATCTCCGAGATTTACGTTTTATAGTACGCCGCGTGGCAGATGAAAATTTCATTGTTTGGTATACTAAACGCCAGTTATTTTCGTAGCTTTGCATACTGTTGTATTTTTGAACGAAAGTAAATAGAAAATAAGTGAAAAAACGATGTTTTCTGGAGAAGGAAATATTTACGAAACTCACCACGTGGCGATTGATCCCCTCCTCCCTCCCCTCGTTTTTCTGTGTATTCTGTGGAGAAATGACCTGCGTCTTTAAAATTTGTCGAAGCTAGAACCCTGACCTCCATCTCGTTCTTTGGGTTTTGTTATTCTTATTCTCAGGCTTCAACACTCTCTTGGCGCCTTTACCGGCTAAACGATTCAACGTCTATTCAGACATTTGCGGTATATTTATGTATCTAGGGATTTCCGTCTTCGCTCCGCACCAATAACATATAATAACATCGTCGCCGGCAGCATAGTCTCGTAATTACTTGACTTCGGTGACATGATACCCTGAACTTTTTCTCCACTAAGAGGAAGATTGTTTTTTCAGAAATGATAAACGAAATACTTTCATCATCATCTGTTTTTCAAATTTCACGTTGTGTTGTCTAGTTTTCTCTCTAAATTCTTTTCTCTCTCTCTACTTCTTTTCCTTTACCTACCGATTTCTATATCCTTCTTAAATTTCGAGCTTGTCATCTTTCTAGTATATGAGGGGTTTGGCCGTTCAAAGCTGGCGGTGGGCTTGCGCTGTTTACTGCCCCCTTCGTGCCTTTCCACGCCAGAAGGCCTACCATCCCAGTTTGATAATTTCCAGAAGCATGTTGTTGGACACTTGTTCCCTGTTTCTTACGGGCGACGTTTCAGGAATCTTATCCCTCGTCACTGCGCCTGCGGAGGACCAACCACAGATATTTTATGGGATCGCTTTGTTGCAGCTATAACTGTTTTTGGGATTACCTTTCTTTCCTTTTCTCTTTTCTTTTCTTTCGACTTCTGTTTCCCGTACATTTCAATTGTCTCTATCCATGTATATAATATTACACCTATACTATGTAATATTTACACTGCGATATATAGATATACCTATCTATAGAATATGAGTCTTCATTCACGACGCAGGAGACGTAGGTATATACATTCATATATACTACCTTTACACCATCGAATCTAAATCGATAAATTGAGTACATACGCTATAATAGAATTGGATTGGATTAATCCTGTAAACGAGAATTTATCGAACTATAGGTTATATAGCAGCGCCGCGCTGTAGAGCGTGTAACTTTTGCATATATAGAGTAGAATTTAATACGCATCATATACCACCTACGTATTGTCTGCCTATATACTATATGTACATACCTACATCTACGTAGTTAAATCGTCACTGGTTGGCTTCATACAGTCTTCGTCTTCTTCTCTTTTTTCTCCTCTTCTTATCCTTCTTCTAACTCTTGGGCACCACTTACGAGGTATATGCATGTATTATGCAGCCGACTTTACCGGAAGGGAGTGAAAACGATAAAGATAAAGATGGAGCGAGAGAGGAAGGAGGGGTTGTTAAATAAAAACTAGCGATGCCGAGTCAAGCCACCAACCAACCCCTCCGTCCTTCGAGGGGCTTCCCTGACACTCACGCCATAGGCGACTTTATCTCTCTCTCTCTCCCTCCTTTGCCCCTCCTCTCTCTCTCTCTCTCTTTATCCTGATCATTCTTCTCTCCTCCTCACGTTATAGGCATTACAAACGTTCATTTACATATTGTGCAGTTGATAATACCCCACATGCGGTATGACAGCTGTTCACTCGTTCACCCGTTCACCGGTTCTGCACCCATTTACCTTCATTATATTATCCTCGCAACGCCGCTGCAGCGGCTCTCCGCCAATGCACTCCGCTGTACTGCTGCTGCTGCTGCTGCTGCTGCTGCTGCACTAGCTGCATCCACGTGCGGGCCCTGCACGTGTCTGTCCGTCCACCCTAACGATTATTTAATACAATGCAATTGAATTGAGTTTGTGCTATTCATTTTTCGCGAACGGCAATTGAACGAGGATAAACAATACACGCAGTTTTCAAAATTAACGAAAGCTACGGATCGATTATTCCTCTTTTCTTTCATCGTCTGGTATACTACTATTTTAGTAGGTATATATACCTACGTCCGTACGTAGGTGTATAGGCACTATAGGTATGTACGTATTGCGTGTATTTGACATCTACGAAATATACTACAAGAGATTTGCACATAAGGCACGAGATTTGAATGCTAAAACGAGAATCGGAAATAGGAGAAGGAGGGTAAAGGGTATAAGGTGGATATGTTTGGAAAGTTGCCACCACGAGGTTTAAATCGGCGACACTTTGCAGTTTGCATTGCGAATCCGATGACGACGACTACTACGCGGACGGATTGAGATTGTGTCGGGTCGTCGGGTGCTCAATTTTACAAGGCTGAAGTTCGAATAACGTCGAGAAGACAAAATCACGAAGAATGATATCGAAAGATCAAGAAGAAGCTTGATTTTATTGCAACTCGGAAATTCTCGACGCCCGGTATTGGGGAATTCCCGAAATTACCGGAAAATAGAGATTTTTCTTCATCGAAAAGTTCCGCCCGATATTTACATGTTTTGGTATTTTGATTTCTTAACGTTGTTATTTAACTTCGATCTAGTTCTCTGCAATAACAGCTATTGCAGTTTGTAGCACCGTGAAACGTTGTACTGTTACGGTACCCATATATCAGAGAATGAATAAAAATTTTCTGTTCAATGGATAATGATATATACGGAAATGTACCTACAAGTGAGCCAAGAGTGCGAATAGATTGAAGGTTGAAAGAGAAGGAGATGGGGAGAGGATTGGGGATTGGAGGGACGTCGTCCTAGCCCTGCAAAACGTTGCGCATTGCGTCTTGCGGAACGCAGCCTCAGTCCTCTGTACAGTACAGTACAGGGCCTGTATAGTATACACATACATATACGGTATATAACAGAATCCGCATGTAACTATATACATACGTATAAAAGGGAACTGCATTTTGCAGGTGGTCAACCTAGTCTCTTCCTGTCTTTTAAAATCTAACAAATTTTTACGCGGTACTACATACGTCTGATGGGTATGGCTAGATGGGTAGAATTTACGAACCACTACGGTTCAACAACGCGACCGCGACGGCTTTCCCGGCCTGCGCAAGTCTCGCATCTCTTCCTGCTATCGAAACTATTAGCAAAACTTTTGCAATATGGAAATTCTAATTGTTTTTATTCATTTTTTTCCCCCCTATTCTCTATGTAAGTATGTAAATACATTATGTATGTATGTATATACATTTACTTATTATTGCAGTCGAGGCAGGGCGTAATAATTAATGAAATGTCAGAAGATCGTTGTTAAATTGTTGTTACAGATCGTATAGCTTTTAGCTCTTGGCTTGGCCTCAGCTCCGTCTATTGCCTAATAATACCAATCAGCCATAGTGAGTTCTTCGGTCTCTCCGTAAAGTGGTCTACTTTGATCAACTTTTTCTATATCTCTATCATCCTATACCATGTATGCATGTGTGCTATGTACGTCTCGATTCTCGAGAGATTAGGTTCGTCGTTGAAGATATATCTGGATGCGTGTGTATACGTAGGTACCTGATACCCGGAGCGCTGTATAATTTTGTTCTTCTTCCTACTCCCAGTTCTCTTTCCCTTTTTGTTTTTTTAATGTTTTTCCTTCTGCGGTTGGTTTTCTCACTACGTAGTATATAGAAAAAGCCACTCAATCTGATCGAATCCGTATGGTAATACGCCTTTTCATTGTTTTCATGCCTCGTGGTGATAATTGATATAAGATTTGGGAAAATTTTTTCTTTCCGGCAACTCGTTATATAGTGTAGTGTAGTGAATAATGATTTATGTCAATTATGATGGGATATGAGTAGGTGGGATAGGTGTAGTTCTGTGTAATTAGTGATATTGTGTGTAGTATAGATTGATTCATTGCTTTTATACAACGCAAGCATGTTTAACGCGTCTTTTCACGTTTGTCTTCGGTACGTAAAGTAACTGTTTCAGCGACGGAGAAAGTTAGTCGACGAATGCGCGTGTGCGGAGTACAATAGTGGGCACTTTTACGTCCTAGGAGTTAAAAGTGCCCATTATTGTACTCCGCGCATGCGCATTTATTTTCTCTGTTTTGATTATTTACCTCCTTTCGTGAAAAGACTTGTAAACATGCTTTTGTTGTATAAAATATTGTGTGTACCTAGGAGGCAAAGTCTCTTACTTTAAAAGATTGACTTTGCCTCCTAGGTACACAATATACTATTCTTTCGATCATCATACTGTAAATGTGTCTATATACTTACAGTACCTATAACATATTCTCGAGTTCACGTATACCTATGTGCGTGTTATATTTATAACTTGAAAATATAACGCGCGGGCTACACGGAGTAAAAATTCTTCAGCTTCGGTGGAATATTAAATATTACCACTCAATGAATCAATCAAATTATACCGTTAATTATTCAAGAGGTCGTATCGAAAGCCTTCGAGGTACGTTATACGGTTCGCTATAATTCAGATCAGTGTCTTTCTTTCTGCCGCTTTTTTTTTTGTTCCTCGTTTTTTGCCAAGCCAGCACATTTTAATAATAAATTAATTATATATTTCATAGAATATATTGTCAAGAATCCTAATCCTCGATCGATCTCTATTTTGGAACTTCATTTTATGATTGGCGCAGCTCTTGATCCGTGATTTTTATCCAAATTACATTATAAGCCGGCAACGATTTTCCGCGAAGTGCAGAGAATTTTTCCCAATTTTCTTTCGTTAACCGAAAACACGCCCTGCAATACACCCTCCGATGTATGTATCTACATCCCTTCGT
This sequence comes from Phymatocera aterrima, assembly GCA_963170745.1. Lineage (NCBI taxonomy): Eukaryota > Metazoa > Arthropoda > Insecta > Hymenoptera > Tenthredinidae > Phymatocera > Phymatocera aterrima. The sequence goes on along the minus strand of OY720663.1, from coordinate 17,051,907 downwards.
TACATCAAGGGGGCTTGGAAATTCTTCGTTTATAACGGAAGCTTCCGTTTCCACTTCCACTTCCACTTTCTACTTCTCGGGTAAATGTCGTAGATATAATACTGTAGTGACTCTGACAGCTGCTACTGTGGCCTCAGAAAATAAGGGTGGATAGATGCTGCTGCAGTTAGAGGCCGGAATTGGGTGAATTCATTCCTCCTGCACCCATATGACACACATACCGTTACAGAGAAATGAAAACATTGACAAACATCTTCGGATGAAATATAAAACACGATAATTCAGACGTCGAAGCGACTAACTATGTGTATTATCAACTATTTCGGCGACCAAGGGTTTTCAATGAGACATTGGAATTTTTTGATGAATTTCATGTCATTTTGGAATTACCCGGACAAGAAGAAAAGAAAACAATTATAATAGAAAAACGTGTGACGCGAGATCAGAGAAGAACAACGAAAAAATTAGTGCCTCAAGTGATGAAGCTGTTGGTATTAGGGTACAATTTTGTCTTTCTGTCTCATCTCATGTCTTACATCGTTCTATAGTTTTTTTTCTTTTCTTTATCTTCACCTTGTCTCCGAGTATATTTCCGATTGCGGTAACGCGGTTATTATAAACTTCGATTCCATACGATATTATTTATATACTATATAGTCGTTCACGGTTATTGGCAGACTACTTTCGATGGTGAACACGCGCGAATCTCGTACATATAGATAGGTACATAGATACGTGTTAGGTACTGGATGATGCCATTCATGCTCTATTCTGTTCATATTTTCAACGGGTACAGAGATAGACCGCGTGTATACGTATGTATGAATGGATGTATAATATGCGCCCTATATAGAACCACTTATTAACCCTCTCGGTTCACCGCGCTTTATATAGGTATAGCGAGTGGATCTGTGCGGATCGTGCATGAATTGAGACGCAGTTGGTTCTGCCCGCTTTACATTCATTCATCTCTTTTCTTCTTATTATTTTTTTTTTGTAATTTTCTTTCTTTTTACCATTTTCATTGTCTATTTCTATGTATATACATATACTGTGCGTGAATTACTTTTGCTGCACTGATGCGGTACAGGAAGATTTTTATACGTATAATATTGATTTGAAAGATCATCTATGGGCCGCATGCAGAAAAAAATGAAAATTATGGATCGTCATTTGAATTTTTTTCGTTTTTAAGAATCATCAGTTCACTTGAAAAAGCGTGTACATATCCTGTTTCTGCAGGTGCAACGAAATTAACGATTTTGATTTCTCTTCTTTTTTTTTCTTTCTTTTGCCGATTCACGTTTTTATTGAGGCCGTTTCGATGATCGTTCGAGCATCGCGAATTACATTATACCTACCTACTTACTCTTTCGAAACTACCGCAGCGTCACGGTGCTGTAATTATTGTAATGTCTGTATATCCTATTATACCTATATATATACTGGGATCTAGTTAAGCTGCTATAATAATGATAATAATAACGATAAAATGACTGCATAGATCCTACAATCGCAAATTTACGCTAAATCGAAAGTGTGGACGAATTTCCTGTACATAGCTATGATAATAACATTTCTCAAATAATATAGTTATTCAAATTATACCCGAAACTGTGAACTGCGCGGGGGATATGCGAAAACTTGCCGGTCTTACCATGACGAAACTGCGCGGGGAACCTGATTATAATACGTGTATAGTACCTTCATACGTATAATATGTATATCATGTATAACTATGTGCCATCAGATAACAGTTCGCAACTTTAGATACTATAATGATTAAATCCCTGTATAGTATGTATAACATTGTAACTTCCTCTGTGAATAATGCGTCGTACGCGTATGTACGTATGCAGGTAGTACCACATAACGTAGAATCTCGTTTGCTGGATAGTAGGTATGCATACATGGATGAAGCGTAATGTAGTATATGCATAGAAAAATGGAGACGCATTGAAAAAAAAAAACGAAAATACACAAGTATATACTGTATATATATATACATGATGATATATATGATAAAATTAATTAGCATGCGCTGAAAGTTTTAGTCATATTTTGATCGGTGTAGTATTAATCTTCTAGAAAATTGAAGTGGCTATAAAAACGGAAGAATGACAAAAGTAAGCAAATATTCAGGAGCTTTGAAGCAAGTCTTCGAGGCAATGAAAAAAAAGGGGAAAATTAAACCGCAACCCTGTGCGGTTACCACTCATAGACTATACAGCTTACGTTTTTCTCCCTATTCAAAGTGCAGAATCACCTAGCCGAGGTATAGCTACTAGCAGCTTACACACGTACTGCATTTTACCGCATGAATACGCGTCCTCTTTTGCCAAAGGTCTTGTAGTCTATTAATTTTTGAGTACCGCCTGTATCTGAGTTGTGAGAGATAGTTCTCAGGTCTCCGGCGAAGTCGAGCATGCTCTCCGCTTCTCCAAAATTCGTGTTAAAAATCTTGCGATTTTTTTTTTACTCTTGTATGTATATATATACATTCGCAATGTTGGTCTCCCGATAGTTTTCGTTCTGTTTGTTATCACTTTTTCGTGCGGTAATCCGTATATTCTCTACATACATTATACCTATGTTGAAAAATGATTATAAAAAGCAGGATAAAATACCGTCATGTTTAATTCCCCGGAACAAATTATACTCATGGAGTCTCCATTGTTTAGGAAGGTGGAGGAACCGCCATTGTATTCAACGTGTACCCATAATACCCAGAACCATATGCACATGTACGTAAATATGTGTTTATCTTTATACTCATATAAACGGACGCGGGGCTTGAACGACGATTGTATGTATAATAAACAAACTGCCAAAACTCTTACCCGCCGCTACACCGCGGATATTTAAGGCGAACTTGTTTCATCTACACTCGTTGTCAGGCTCTTCTATCAGTTTATTTACCAAAATTCTTATCCCTCAACCAGACCACAGCCTCCCGAAGAATATCCAGCTTCTCCATCAACCATCTCCTCCACTTCAGTTTGCATTCAAGTGCTTCACTTCCTTCATATTTCCACTCCTTTCGTGGTAAGTTTCAGGATGAAGCTGTACACGAAACAAAAAATTCAACGATGTATAGTCACAGTTCAATTTCTCTTTTATTATCTCTTTTTTCGTGTACAATAGTCATCTCATTATCACGAATCTTCTTATGTTGTGACTGATAATTTGCAGATCTTGTCTTTCGTCCTTCGGTATTCTCTGTCTGATGTCCATTGCGCCGGAAGTACGAGCTGGTAGTCCTTGTTGGGAAATAATGTTGGCGAATTTCGCAAATCGCTGGAAAATTAAGTTTTCTTGAGCGTGAAAATTTCGGATGAAAATAGATATTTTTCACTGCGTTTAGGCGTCAGATTAGCTGGAATAATTTTATCAGATTTATTCTTCTTCAATCGCGAGTATAGGCGCGGGTATAGTATAGATACGAGATGGGTACCCATAGCCGAGAATTATAAGAACCGTAAAGGAGGTAGGTACCTCTCAACCACAAAAGAAGGATATTATACACGTGCAGTACCTACAAGATGAAAAGAATGCGGACTGCCGGAATCTAGAGGCCGCATACCAATACTATGACTACTACGAATCCACGCGCTCTTGATCCTCGTCGTAATATATTGCACGGACTTGACTTTCTATACTATATACAGTCAGTCATGTATCCCTGTATTGCAATTCTCATCGGAAAATGTTCATGAATAATTATCTCGTATTTTCAATAGACCCAGGAATACAAGTTGCACAATTTTATTATACTTATTTTCTTGTTTTCACCTGAAAAGCAGGATCTTGAAAGAATGCATTCATCGGTTACCGTAACATCGCTCGCCAGCTTAATATTCAGCTGAACGATAGCTGTATACTATGAATATTTTCCGTAATTTTGTATGATTATAATATTTCCTTTTTCTCTTTATTCTTGCAGAATCTCTCCAAGAACCACGCTTCATTACCCAACCGTCAAACAGCGGGAATATACTCAGCGAGGGAAGAACAAAGATATTGCAATGTCAAGCTAGAGGTTCGTCGATAGTTTCATTCACAGCTTTGTTATCGCGGTTCATTAGCATTCATTATTTTCATGTGGTTCAATTTTTCGATAGCCTACGCGTACTCCGGATTCATACTGTCATTTGAATTTATGGATTTCTTCTCATGAAATATCGCGTGACGGGGTCATTCTGTATAGAATGGACACCATTATACCTGCCTCATCCGGTCGGTGGGGCCGAATGAATCCTTATATCTTCTTCTGCTCCTGCTGCAAGAGAGAGTGGAATGGGTCGTAATTTGATCGTATACCTATATGACCCTTGTTGTAATAGTAGAATTAAATCGCACCCACGGGGGTGACAAAATAATTTACAGTTCTCTTTATTTCTGTCTTCTACGTATCTTCTTCTCTCTTTTAGCTTTTATCAGAAAATAATAAACTCTGCTGATTAGCTTCAGTTTTATCATTTATAAAATATGTTTCCTTTTTTCGTCGCTTACATCGTGATAGAAGACGGGATACAGGCTTGCATGTTGCCGCAATTCATTTCCTGTGTATACACCATAAATTATCGTCTTATAATATCCTTGTTATGTATACCATAAACAAGCAGAATTATACTAGGTACTCTTGATAATACACACACCATATAAGTTATGGCAATTATTGATAGACGAAAATAACTCACAAACTTCAAGACTATGCTCTATTCACAACAATGAAATATTTGTTTATTTTCATAAATTAATCTCGTCTCATTCTTAACAGGTGTTTTTCCTTTGTTTTATTCCGTTGCATTATACACATGTTTCAGAATGTTCGCTTCACGTAAATCAATCATTCTGTTTCGTTTTTTTTTTTTTTTTCTGCCCATTTTCATCAGAAGTTAAACTTTATCGCTTTATTCGATAGTTTCTGATTCATCATTAGTAAACATTTACATAATCAGAAATTAAGATTTTACCTTACAATACACTTCACAGGATATCCACAGCCAAAATATCGGTGGTTCAAAGACGGATTGCCACTGAACAGCGAATTCAGTTCTGAACCTTACCATAGAATTTATAATACTCGGAGAGAAGATGCTGGGATTTATCACTGCGTGGCCAGTAACGATGTCGGTTCTATATTCAGTGAAAGAATCGCTCTTTCAGTTGCTTGTATGTAATGTTATATACATTAATTAATAGACCAGAGCTTCATAAGTCAGTTTAAAAGTTAAAAGAGATATTTTTTTGACTTCACAGACATGGAAGTTTTTCAAGATCTAACAGAACACGCAGTATCTGTCGAGTCTGGAGACGCTGTGGTATTAAATCTACCTGAAATTGAAAGTCATCCTACTCCAGATGTTATTTGGTCGACTTCAGACCGTCCATTAGCATACAATATTAAGTATGCAACAACTGCGAATCAACATACGCTTCTTATTCTTTCTGCGTCTGAAGCTGATCAGGGATATTACAGGTGAGAAGGTTTCAAGCGATAGAGATTCATCTAGTCAACAATTTATACTAATGCAATTTCTTCTATTCTCATTTTTCTAGGGCCAGAGCCATAAACACACAGTTGGGAAAAGAAGAAAATAGCCCTTTCTTCAAAATACAAGTTACCGGCGATAGTAACAAAGATGTTGCGCCAAATATCATCGTCAAACCTCAAGATACACAGATCGTTAAAGATCAGCAAGTTACTTATCTTCATTGTATAACTAATGCCAGGTAATTATTTATACACAAAAGGCAAAAACAATATGGCTATAGAAGATGATCTCTAGCTCCGAATCGCCTAAATGTGAACTCAGCTTGATTTTCTTCTTCTTTTTCTCTATATTCTTAGACCGCTCCACCTCCTCGAAACTCTGTGGTTCAAGGATGGTATACCGATCGAAAATGCCGGTATAACTCACAATTTTGACGATTTATGGAACAGAACGCTCGGACTAATCTCTGCGAACTTAACTTATACCGGTCAATACTCTTGTCAAGTAAACCTGAGGACTGGAGAATATCCTATAGTTACAGCTAGCGCCAATATCACCGTTTATGGTAAGAAACGTAATCACAAGGTTGCGCGATGCCCTAATGGTTGGAAGTTTACAAGATGTTGATTAAATTATGAACCGATTTTTCTAATAATCGTAATATCAAATTCCGCATTACAGAAAAACCTTCATTCATTACGGAACTACGAAGAGAAATACTCGGAGATTATGGATCGACGATGTCCATTCCTTGCGACGCAGTCGGAGTACCTCCACCGAAAATTACCTGGTTTAGAAACGCAGCCTCCATAGATCACTTGATGGGAATCAGGTAATGAGGCATACGTTCGTTTGTTTTTTAAATTATCAGTTTTACCGATAGATCTTAATCAATTTTTGCCGTGCCAGGTATGACATGGAGGAAGACGGCTCTCTTGTTATCAGAAAACTTACTATGGAGGATTCTGGCATGTTTCAATGTCTCGCTACTAACGAAGCCGGTGAATCTTCGGTTTATACGTGGCTGAAAGCAAAAAGTAAGTCAATATTATTAGGATTGAGTTTGTCATCAATGCAATTCTTGTGTCAGGGGATATGTTTGATGCCGATTGGGTTAATTAATTAGCAAAGAAAAAATACAAAAAGGAAAGAACATTGGTAGCTCTAGCTGAAATTTACTGCTGCTACATGATTAACTGTTTTTTTTCTTCTGCGTTTTATTTAATCATATCTTTTCGTTGAGCAGAACAATCAGCGAGAGGAAGATTTGGAAAGAGAATCGCCCGCTGGGCAGCCGGCTATAATGTAGTCAGAGTTCGTCAGTCTGATCGACACTTTAAGTTCTTTCAATATCCAAACAGTAAGAAAGTATAACTTTTGCCCATTTTTCGGCAAAAGTAATAATAAGAAGAATTACCAACAAAGAAATAGATTGTTCACTAGCTTTTTTCCTAAGCCTGCGATATCACTTTTACAATTAGAATGACGTAGGCACGTGCTCCGCTTGATTAATTTTTACAAATATCATTTTATTGTATTATAATTTATATAAATTTCCATTTTTTTATTCATCAAATTTTAGATTTTAGTTTGATTTTTTTCAATTCCTTTATGCATCTTATATTTAGATAGTCGAAATAACGGATGGGTTTTGTTTATCGATTTACTTATGGTGTGTTATTATTTAGTATTTGACTTTGTTCATATTTATTTTATTTTCATTTGACACAGGTCGTTTCTCGTTTTTTACAAATCCTCTATAGTTGAATGCTGTGACAGTATATCGCCGTGTAGACTTTGGAACATGAACGACAGAAAAATGAGCTTGACGTAGCGTAAAATTAGCCAAATCACTGCAACAGCGTGATTGTCTTCTTCTCATTTATTATTTGGTTTAACATACTAAGTTTTCACAGTTTATTTTGCACTAGACCTTGCACCTAGATATTTTGATTATTTAAGCCGCTACTTCTTGTGAGAAAAGTTAACAGGAGTATGTTATAACTATCTAGTTACAATTTTACCTGAGCCGTAAAGTTTTTGACTCCTGTTTCTTTCATTGTATTATGTCAATGAAACTTCCGTTCTATAATTTGTTGATTTTACTCACAAGGTTTGCTTCTTGCATCACGTTTTAGTTTTGTTTTAGCATTTAAAATAAGCATCTTCATGAATGATGATGCGGTTCGCGTCCTTTTATTTATAGAATTTGATTATTTTGTATATTTGTATATTCTGGTAATTGATATTTATTATGTATGTATATACATTGACGCTAAGATATAGCTATGTCTCATCAATTTCACTCAATTTTTGTAGTTTTTAATCACCAAAGATCAGTACTTTCTATCCTCTTTGTCTCTCTAAGAGAGTCTCAGAAAATCAACGAAAACGTTACTAAATGTATTCTATAAATTAAGATATTAAACTAGTTATACTCATAGCATACAATCTTCAGTGTGATTATACAATGAAATGCATGCAAACAGTTTTTCACTCACTAAATTAAAAAATGTAGAAAATCTAAAAATTTTAATATGATCGTGTTACAGCGTCAATACCAGCGATGGAATCTCCACCACAAAATGTAACAGTATTGGATGGTAAAGATGCGACGATTACATGTAAAGCTGTCGCTGCTCCTATTCCAAATATTACATGGTTTTTCAATGGTAATATTAAAAATATACTTGAATATAAAAGATAAATGATTTTCCCCTCGCTATTACTTACATAATTCTTTCTAAATTCACAATTATCTCATAGATGCGGATACGGTAGAAGTCGCGGGAAGAGTTCAAGTCTTGGAGAGCGGTGACTTGTTAGTAGCGGCTGTAAAACCAAACGACGCAGGAAAATATACTTGCATTCGGTCCAACGAAGCTGGATCAGTGAGCGGCTCAGCCTATCTCACCGTTCTTGGTAAATTTTATACCGTTTGTTGACTTTAGCCGTATTTCTTATAATTCGGCGAGTCCTAGCCCTTCTTCCTCTTATTTCTAGTTCGGACACAGATCATCCAGCCTCCCGTAGATACGTCTGTTCTACTTGGTCACACTGCAGAATTACAATGCAAGGTTTCCAGCGACCCTACAGTGCCATACGATATTGCTTGGTTTCACAATAAACAGTAAGCCGATTATTGAATTCTGAATACTAAATTTAGTTGATTGTTTATTTATGCGTGGTTTCATTGATTTATTGTATCTTATCATTATTATTTTGTAATTTTCAGAGTCATTAACACTCGAGCAAGTCAACGAGTGAAAATGCGAGATGACGGAGCTTTGGAATTGGGTGCTGTGCGAGCATCAGACGTAGGAGAATATACATGTTCTATAGTTTCTCCAGGTGGTAATGAAACCAGAACCGCGCGTCTTAGCGTTATCGAATTACCTTTTGCACCAATTAATGTTAAGGCGACAAGAATCGAAGAAATATCACCAAGGACTATTAACGTCAGTTGGGTACCTGGATTCGATGGAAACAGTCCTACTAATAAATTCATCATTCAGAGACGCGAGGTTCCTGAATTAGGTAAGAAGCTGTCAGGATAGATAATTACGAAAACATAGCCGGAGAATGTCTCTTGTCATACAAAGTCTATCATAAATCTGTTTTTTTAGGTCCTATACCAGATCCTCTTCTAAACTGGGTCACTGAACATAGTAACGTTTCTGCTGATAGTCGTTGGGTTTTATTAGACAGTCTAAAAGCTGCTGCTGCCTATCAATTCAGAGTAAGTGCTGTTAATAGCGTTGGGGAAGGACCTCCGTCGGATCCAAGTAACGTCATTGCACTTCCACAAGAACGTAAGTATATCAGAGCTTCCGGTAATTTGTTGTTTCACAGATTAACTTGTTCTTTTTGGATACTTTTATTCCGTTCATTCGATTTTTATTTGTTTGTTTGTCTGCTTATTTAATTAGCTCCGTCCAGTCCGCCACTGGGATTTGTTGGATCTGCGAGATCTTCTTCAGAAATAATCACTCAGTGGCAACCGCCATTAGAGGAACATCGCAACGGTCATATTTTGGGGTATATTTTACGCTACAGATTATACGGCTACAATGATAGCCCTTGGACAAGCCAGAATATTACTAACGAAGCGCAAAGAAATTATTTGATTACCGATTTAATTACTTGGAAAGATTATATCGTTCAAATCGCAGCATATAATGATAAAGGGGTTGGCATATTTACCGACGGAGTTAAAATCAAGACTAAAGAAGGCGGTAAGTTCTGAATAATCTTCTATCAATTATTCTATTCTTTCCCTAATGCTATTTATTTTTATCGAACTCTTGTCTAATTTCAAGTAATCTAATTTGTGGAACATCATTCCTGTTCTTTTGCAGTTCCCGAAGCTCCGCCGACAAATCTCAAAGCCAAAGCGATAAATTCGACATCGATTATGGTTTGGTGGAAGCCTCCTAATCCACAGAAAATTAACGGTATTAATCAAGGCTACAAACTTCAGGCTTGGATCGGTGGAGATTTCACCGAGGAAAATGACTACAAGTCTACGACCGTTCCTCCAAGCTTTTCCGACCCCTTAGCCGAACAGAATGCCATATTAACTGGTCTGAAAAAATATACGCAGTATAATATCACTGTTTTATGCTTTACGGATCCTGGAGATGGAGAGAGGAGCACTCCTATCGAAATTTGCACGAGCGAAGATGGTTGGTTGCAGTTGGCGATCAAATCTTTTAATCATTCAACTCAGAACTGTTGTCCGTATTCCTTTTCATTTTCATTTCCAGTTCCAGGAGCTATCGTAAATCTTCAATTCGACGAAATTAGTGATCGGGCCGTAACAGTTAGGTGGAATCCACCACATGAAATTAACGGAATACTAACTGGTTATCAGCTAAAATATATGATCAAGGATTCACCAGAATCGTTGAGGGTCGAAAATTTCACTGCAGATATACAATCTACTAAAATTGAACACTTGCAGGTGAGAATCTTTGAGAAAATAATGAAATAGATAAACTCCATCTATGTTCATTAAAGTGTGAAAAAGTCCTCTGAACAATCATTTTCTCTTCCAGGCGACGACGCATTACAAATTTGAAGTGACAGCTTGGACTTCGAAAGGTGCAGGCAAACCAAGAATCGCAACAATACAATCAGGTGTTGAACCCGTGCTTCCTGAACCCCCAACTAAATTGGCGCTCTCAAATATCGACGCCTTTTCGGTTGTTCTGCAATTCACTCCGGGTTTCGATGGAAACTCATCTATCACAAAGTGGACAGTGCAGGTGAAAAATTGATTATGATTCTTCAGAGAAGTATACAAAAATTCTTATCTTTAGGTAATTAATAATATATTTCATGAAATTCTCCCCAGGCACAAACATCACGAAATACTACATGGTATAATACTTACGAAGTATCAGACCCTGATGCGAGTACGATTACTGTTGAGGGATTGACTCCCTTCATGCAATACAAGTTAAGACTAATAGCCAACAACGTTGTTGGTGTGTCAGAACCTTCGGAACCGACAAAAGAATTTCAAACCATTCAAGCTCCGCCTTCTCATCCACCTAGAAATGTTACAGTTAGAGCTATGAGCGCTACTGAACTGCGTGTCAGATGGATCGTAAGTTAAATTTCAAATTGTTTTTTTCATATAAATTTTATCTAGATACATCTCGGTAGCAAGAATTGGTCTGGTTTTTTTTATTCTTCCTTAGCTATCATTTTCATTGATTATTTGGATATTTTTGTATTGTTTAGCCCTTACAGCAAGTAGAATGGTACGGCAATCCCAGAGGATATAATATAACATACAAAGAATTGAGAACTAACAGATCTAAAAGTATTTCAATAGACGACCACACAGCTAATTCTTACGTATTAGAAAATATGGAGGAATTTGCACTTTATGAAATTGTTATGAAGGCTTATAACGATGTCGGTTCTTCTTCTGCTAGTCCCGAGGCTGTTGAAAGAACTCGTGAATCTGGTAAGAGGAAATCTTTTTTCATGGTAAATCCTTTCTCGTCTGGAGAAATCGATCACCGTGAAAATATTATAAATACTGTGGTTATAATTTACAGTTCCTTCTCTCGGACCTATAAATGTCGAAGCTAACGCCACCTCGTCAACAACTATAGTTGTGAAATGGGGCGATGTTCCCATTGAACATCAGAACGGACAAATCGAAGGTTTCAAAGTGTACTATGGCGCCAATAATCGATCACCATTCCAGTATAAAAACATTCCGAGCAATTCTACATTCACAACTACTCTTACGGAGCTCAGAAAGTTTGTTCAGTATCATATTCAAGTCCTTGCCTGCACCAGACTCGGCGATGGTGCTTTGAGTCTACCGCCTATCAGAGTCCAGACCTTTGAAGATGGTGAGAATATTCAGTCTTCTATCTTTTGAAAAAGTCAATCAATATCCATTCGAATTCATTTAACGACTTTATTCATTCATTTTCACAGCACCTGGGGCTCCGTCCAACGTTTCCTTCCCAGATGTAAGCTTTTCCATGGCTCGTATAATTTGGGATACTCCAGAAGATCCAAATGGCGAGATTTTAGCTTATAAAGTTATGTTTCATCTGAATAGTAGCCAAGATCATCAATTTTCGAAAGAATTTCCAGCCACAGAAAGAACTTTCAGGTAAGTTTGAGTGCGCCCAAGAATTAACAGCTTCACAAATATCCAAGATACCTAATTCTGTCTATTCTCATTTTTTAGAGCTACGGGACTTCAGCCTGAACGATATTACATGTTTTCCGTAACTGCCCAGACAAGATTAGGCTGGGGAAAAACTGCTTATGCGCTTGTACTAACTACTAATAATAGAGAACGACCTCAACCACCATCAGCGCCTCAAGTCAGTAGATCACAGGTCCAAAGTCGACAAATTACATTCAGTTGGACCCCAGGACGAGACGGTTTTGCGCCGTTGAGGTACTTTGGCAGTTGTATTCATGCTTTTCAAAACTGTTTAACGCGATGCTAGAGTTCTAATTTTTACTAAGCGCATAATTAGTTTAAAATATACGATTATATGTCAAGTTTATGCTATTTAATTCATTTATCGCAGGTATTATACTGTCCAAAAAGCTGAAAACTTTGGACCTTTTCAAACGATACCAGAGAGAGTAGATCCTTCTTTAAATTCGTATACTGCGAATAATTTGAAACCGTTTACGCAATATCAATTTCGTATTCAAGCAACTAATGATATCGGTCCTTCAACTTGGAGCGGTGAATCTGTCCAAGTTCAGACTCTACCAACAGGTATTCTTTTTTCTGTTGATAATCAAAGTTAGTGCTATAAAAATTCATTCTTTTTTACTCAATTTGATCATTTATAGCCCCTTCCCATGGCGTGAGTGGACTGAAAGTAGTACCGATAACAACAACAAGTGTAGAAGTTCGGTGGGAACCGATCGAGGAAATCCATTGGAGCGGTGATCACGCCACAGGTGGATATCGAGTAGTTTATCAACCGGTATCAGATTTTCCAACGCCTCTTCAAGCTACGCCAAAACAAGATATTCTAGGAATTGAGGTGAAGATATTTTTCTGTTTCGTGAATTTCTTGAAGATTTACTGCCTTACCATTGTATTTAAACTCTTTGTTTTGATTTTTTTAGCATAACATGAAGGTTCTCATGGACCTGATGGAGGACAAAAATTATGAAATTGTTGTCGTACCCTTCAACTCTGAGGGCGAAGGTCCTCCGAGTCCTCCTGTAACTGTTTACGTCGGTGAAGCCGTACCCACAGGGGAACCTCGAGAGCTTCTCGCAAAAGCTTTATCATCTACAGAAGTACATTTGAGTTGGAAACCTCCGCAGCTGGATATGCAAAATGGAGATCTTCTTGGCTACAAGGTAAAATATCAAATCGGAATTTATTTTAGGTCTTCAAATTAGTTTTATTACATTTTTCAGTGAATTTTCACAGTTTCAATAGATATTCATTATTCTATATCAAATCATGTCTATTTCAGATATTTTATCTAGTCACAGACTCTGCACAGGAACTCGACAAGCCACAGGAAGAAGAAATTGAAGTTGTTCCTGCGTCTTCTTTAACTTACAGCCTAGTTTTTCTCGACAAATATACCGAATATCATATACAGGTCCTAGCCTTTAATCCAGCTGGCGACGGACCTCGAACGCCACCAATTACAGTTAGAACGAAGGAGGTGAGACACATTTTTATCTATCGTGCAGCTGCTATCTATCATTTTTGAAGTATTCAAAATGAAAATTCTAAATTCTCATCAAAAAAACTGGGAAGAAAACACAGAACTGAGCGCTGGTGAAAGGTATTGATAAAATGTGTTCAATTTCCTTAGGATTTACCTGGACCGCCATGCAATTTAACATTCATAGACATCACAATGACTAGTATGCGCATGAAGTGGGATCCCCCAAAGATGCGGAACGGTCAGATTGTCGGATATATTGTGGCTTACGAAACTGCGGAGCAGAATGATCGTAAGTGATTGAAGAAATATGAAGTGTTGAAAAGAATTTTGGAAAAATTGAAATTAGCTATAATTTTACAATTTTTGTTTACAGGCTTTAGTAAACAAGTGAAACAAAAAGTAACTGAAACAAGTTTACTTGTTCAACCACTCGAGGAAGAAGTTACGTATACTTTTACCGTCAGAGCTCAAACTATTGATTTTGGACCTGCAATATCCGGCAATGTTACAACTGGACCGCAGCTCGGATCTCCGGTAGCTCCAAGCGAGCTAGCGATTTCTAAAACAGTAACTAGCGTTGATTTACAATGGGTTAATGGAGCCTCTGGCAAAGGGCCTATTCTGGGATATTATATAGAAACCAAACGCAAAGGTAAGCTGACAATTTTGGTAATTGACTTCCTTCTATATATCTTCTACATCTATAAAGGATATATAATAATGGTAAATTTTAACTACACAGTTTCTGTTTCTTCCTTCATTTTAAATTAATTGAATTCAGTTAGCGACCCGTATTAATTATAATTATCTTCAGTTTGTCTATTTTTGATTTGATTTGATATTAATATTGATAATGATATTGTTGTTTCATATCACGTATACAGCTATGGAAGATTGGCAACATTGTAAGTTACAATACAACGCATATAGATTCGCTGATGCGCCAGTTATTATAATGCAATTTTAGAGGTCGTTGCATAATATTGTCCTATAGACTGCGGTCGAGTATGCATTCTACTCGTTAAACTATAATATTCCAAGTTATTTCAAACACATGATAATCAAGGATCATTTTAAGCTTTGGTGAAGTGTTAGTCTTCTCATCCTTGAACTGTATACTCGATTGCGCGTCAGGCATTTTCCAGCACGAAAAATGCCTTCTCTAATCCTTTCGGAGCTAACTAATCATTATATATTGTGTGAAATTAGTAAGTTTGTTGTCTAATAATCACATAATTTAAGGAAAAGACGAAAGTAACCAGTCGATATACAGATAAAGCATTATTTGGAGTGTTTTTCATACTTTTATATGTTGTATTATTCAGTATTTATTTTTATTTTTGTTTTATTTTTATAGTTTATATCATTATTTTTGTTTATCTGTGGACGGCTTGCGAAATTACGGATGAACGTTTTAAACAACCCAAAAATAATTTACAGGAAATCCGTGAAAGCATTGAATCTATACTTTATTTCACTGAGTGAAATTCTAATGGGAATAGCCAGCTCGGGTATTTTGAGTACAAAAAGTTCTAGACCCTCCCACTGCACATTGTTAAAGAGCTCGAGTGTTTTACACGAAAGGCGAACCATACCATTGCGTCTTCAATCGTAATCCCATGCTTTTGAGAAAATTACTAATTGCTGTGTAATTGTAGCGAAATATATGCATAAGCTAATCCAAGATCATCCTGAAAACATCACGAAATCTTTTATAGAAAATTCTAGTGTGTTCATCGTTTTAAATGTGATTCTTATCTATATTGTTTTTAGACCCTAGGTATTTCAGTGTTTAGTTAAAATTGCATTGCGAGACAAATGTGTGGATTAATTTTATAGTCATCTTCGTAACACTCAACTTAACTCATATCACAGATTATTATAGTTATACAAAGTTCCTTTTTTTCTTTAAACATTAATCTTTTTATTTCAGATGATTCTCGCTGGCAGACAGTTGTGCGTAGCAGCAATGGACCTCTAACTGAATATACGATATCTTACCAAAATCTATTACCCTCGACATCTTATTTGTTCAGAGTTATATCGTATAATCGTTACGGAATTAGCTATCCTGCGTATTCCAAAGAAGCGGTAATTGTTTTGCCCGTTATTTAAATTTATCAATTGATAAGATTCAAAATATGTAACTTTTCTGAGGATTATTGTCATTTATAAAGTCAAATGTTTGATTCCAGGTCTTAACTCCTTCGAAACTCTATTTTGAATACGGGTACCTTCAACATAGACCTTTTTATCGACAGACGTGGTTTATGGTAGCTTTAGCAGCGTGTTCAGTCATTATTATAATTATGGTAATAGCGATACTCTGCGTTAAGAGTAAGAGCTATAAATACAAACGTGAGTGTTATACTCTTTATATAAATTTCAATCATCGAAAAACCAGAGTATTTTTGTCTAAACGTTTTGAAAACACAATATCTGAACGTAATTTACAGAAGAAGCACAAAAGACTTTAGAAGAATCCATGGCAATGGATATAGACGATAGACAGGAATCTGATTTAGAATTATACAGATCTCGCCAGCCTGGCGGAGGTACCATGAATATTGCCAGTACCTGTGGTACTTTAGGTAAACGAGGTACTTTAGCAAGAAAATCAACTCATCATCTTCCACCTCCTACAATGCTGGGGAAATCTCCTCCTAGACCTTCTCCGGCATCTGTAGCATACCACAGTGACGAAGAGAGCTTAAAGGGGTATGATGAAAACCCTGATGATAGTAGTGTAACAGAAAAACCGTCGGAAATTAGTTCTACGGATTCACAGGTACGATAAATCGATTTGTCTTATTATTCTCATGAATGGTTTATTGTTAGATTCGTGGAGATTAATTTTTTTTGTTTTATTGCAGGGTTCTGAAAGTGAAAATGAAAGCGTTCAATCCGATCCTCATTCTTTTGTGAATCATTACGCGAATGTTAATGATTCTTTGAGACAATCTTGGAAGCGGCAAAAACCAGTTCGAAATTACTCATCTTATACAGATTCCGAGCCAGAGGGAAGCGCAGTGGTGAGTTTGAACGGAGGTCAAATTATCATGAATAATATGGCTAGATCGAGGGCCCCTTTACCTGGCTTCTCTTCGTTTGTATGATCCGTGATCTCACTCCAAAGAACTAACGCTAAAAAAAAACAAAAGACTTCGGATATTGAAATTCTCAAGAAAAGTTTTCAAAGTGATCGACATGGCGAAAATAATGACAATAATATAGGCTACTATTAATTTTTCTTTCTTAATCAATATTGGCTCTGCGTTGTGTTTTGTTGTGCGGCGGTGTGGAGCATGAGAAGTGAAAAGAACATAAGTGCGCCATAGACAATTAATACTTGAAACAAAGTGTTCAAAAACTTTTTTTGAAAATTACAAATTTCTAATCTTAAGTTTTTAGGTCATTTTCATATTGTGATATGTTGTTATATATTATACTATTATATTATTTATAATTCTAGATACTATGAATAACTTTTTTTTTTTCTTTCAAATTATTCAATGAGCTCAATTCCAGCGATTATTAGTTAGCAGCTGAAAACAAAAAAAAAGTATTAGGTAATTTACAACATACTTTATATTACGCGCATAATTGTTTTCTCTTCTTCATTCTGTAAATTATTAATTTTAATGTAGATAGTTATGTCAGAAAATGATCATAAGCTAAGATTGATTGATTTTCACTTTTTATGTGAACGAGAATACTTTATGAATTACTTATTTAATTTTGTTTTCTCTGTTTTTTTCAAATTCATTTTGAAAAATTCTTTGTGAACCAAAGTCTCCTTGAAAAAAAAGCATTTTCAAACTATAAGTATATAAATTATGACTTTGAAATATTTAGAAAAATATCTCATTTTATATTTTGTCATTCCATGAAGAAAGAGAAAAGGTATTTTTCATTTTTCATACAGTGACTGAATGAAAAACTAATCATCGCTCATATGTTAACAAAAATTATAATTTTTTTTTACCAATCATATTTGACACCACAACTGGATGGTGCAATTCTTGTTAAGAAATTGAATGAAAAAATAGTATTAAACTGTGCATTTACTATGAATTAACTACAATATACTAGTGAATACTGATAATACTAGTAGCAATTAATTATACTACTGACTGTATAAGGGAAATGTTATTATTATTTCACTGCAAAGAATTTTTTATAATATTATATTATACTATGAATTCATTCTTCAAATATCAGATTCAATATTCAATCCAATCAGTAGTCGTTGCTGGTCTGAATTTGAATAAAAATGGATAATTCTTCATTCTTTTTTTTATGTATATAAGTAATTATATTTAAAATGATGGACTGGACTAGAGATTTCTCAATTTTTTTACAATAAACAAAACTTCTGTGACGATTATTACTATTATGTATTATTTTCATTATTTGGGACTAAAATAATAAAGCGAATGGTGAATTGAGGACAACAAATTAAAAAGCCTAAAAGATGGATGTAATTACTTATAAATAATTTTGTTAAATTTTCTCTCGTGAAAAAATGATCACGATTTAATAGGCATATATAGTAAAGAGTAAATAAGTAAGAAAAAAAAACCGTCAGACCATAAAAAAATATGATACATTATAGTATAAATAATTCCATTCGTAAGCTTACTAAAAATAGTTGTATATAAAATGGTTTCCCTTTGTTTCTTATACTGTATCCGATTTTGTAATTTTATTTTGATTTTTCCTGTTGTTACATTATCTAGGACCAACTATTGAAAGGGTAATAGAAAAAGGCTGAACTTTCTACTTAGTGTATTATAATAATATCTATGTATTGTATACTATACTACGTAGCTTTTCGATTATAGCAATTTATAATATCTACTATATAAATCTTTAAGAAGAAGCCTAGAGCATAAGAGTTATATAGTTGAATAAATCAATACTACTACTTGTTAATTTAAATTTGAATTAGGTAAAAGGAAGAAAAAAGACGAGAGAGAGAGAAAGAATATAGGCAATATAACTAAAATCGTCACGGTATTCATAATAATTACGTAATGAATTTAATTATTTGGTACCTAATTTGTTTTTCTATCAATTATATTATGCTCTAGGACTTCAGAATAGGGGAAAATAGAAGTTTAGAAGATTTGACATACAACTTACTATCTATGTCTTACGATTAGCAATATTGAATGAAATATCACCGTCTGGTGTTTTGTGAACAAAGAAGCAATGGTAATGATTGATTAATAATAATAATAATAATAATAATAATAACAATAATAATAATAATAATAATAGAAGAAACACTTAACTTTTTGGTGTATCTTGTTTAAACAAAGAAGAACAAATAATAAACACTGCCAACAAATTATTGTTGAGTTCAAATTTTGTTTTTTTTCTTGTATTATTTATATATTATAATTTACTTTTGTAATTACTATTGTGATTAATATTGTATAAATTATAAGATGATTGATACAAATTATCAATCCATCAAATTAAAATAATAATAATGCATTTATATTGAAACGATTAGAATGGAAAGAAAAAAAGATAATAATCCCTTTCTAGATATATGTTATCCTTTTAATAAAGATTTATGGATTTCTTACAACCGAAAATTTATTTAATCATTATGTAATACATAAATTACTTTCGAGTTTGAATTTTAATTGCCACATGCTATGAGATAAAAATTTTTGTGTAATTTATGGTTTTTCATTCGTTTCTTTATCTCACTAGATAAAGCAAATTTAACAAACATACAGACAGAATCTGAGTAAATATAAACAAAGCCGATGTAAGAAAAAGAAGAAGAGAATAGAGAGAAATGAACACCCAGAAATTTAAACATAAAATTTGTTGCCAATCTTTTATTAACAGAAAATATCAATTCATTTTTGTGTAAATTAATTATTTATAGAATTATTACTGCCAGAAGACGTTGTCACATCTGGTAAACCAACTAGATAAATTTCCAGGCAATTTAACAGACTTTATTTGTTTTACTACAGACCATGCTCCCACGTCCGCTAAGCTGGGCTCGATTTTACCAATTAGCCATTGTCCGTTTCCTAGTTTACTACCCAAAGACGACAACAACGAATGTACATCTTTCGGGGAATTGGCAAAAGAGAACTTGTGGCAGAGGTCTAACACTGAATCAATCTTTGAAGATTCTATCGAATTCGATATCGTCTCGTAGTTGTGGCTCTCAATCAATCTGCTCAAGTATCTCAGGAAATTCATTTCTCCTAATAACGGAGAGCCGTGAACACCTGAGACCACTAATTCCAAGTCTATTACTGCAAAATAAAAAATGTTTTCATGTTAATTTTCTTGAATAAAAGTCTGTGAATAATTAAATTCCCATTTATACCGTCATTTGTCATAAGTATATGAACGAATAGGTTTGATCTTCATAGAAGACTTTCTAAAGACATAATTTGCGGTAATTTCAGAACAGATATACAATTTTCAATATTTCAAAGAGTTGAGTAACACGTTTCACACCTTTTTTCCATATCAGCGATAACTCAACTCTGTTATTTCTACTGTTACTATCTACTGGAACTAAGGGAAATTCAACAGATGTTGCAGAAGCACTTGAATGCACGTGTGATGAGATTTTTATATCCGTGTCTGTCCAAATTTTCTGTAAAGCCAATATCGAGAATGGAGGCTTTAGGGGATTCGCATTTATCACAAAATTAGTGTGAATCTTTTCCTGTGAAATAAATTCGAATAATATAATGAAAATCGAGTTGTGGAGATGGAATTCTAACAAGCTTCTGTAGTTTTATCAACAGTGTAAATACGAAAGTAGAAAAATAAAAGTACCTTGTTCCCCCGTACAGTTGTAGAGACAAAATTACTGTGACTAGAAGATTTCAAAATACCACATAGACTCGAAACTTGTTTTTTAAGCTCTGCAAGCTGAGCAAGAATCTTTTCTTGTCTAATCTCCAATTCCGCAACTTCGGGTAACGGGCTCTGAAAAAATAAGTGCTGATTTAATGAATTGAAGAACGTCGGATCTCAGCCAGTGTCAAGCGCTAAAGAATTGTGATTCAAAAATCAAAAGAGCAGCGGTATTGAAAAAATGAAACGGTGAAATTCCCATCCATGTACAGTTATCTTGTTCGACTGAGAAAAAAAATGGTAATAAAAAAAATGTGCTGTTTGTAATTCGAGATTTGGATATTATCTGCATTAAATTTGATCAAATCGGAATTTCTCTCTGACAATTCATTTACATTAGTAATTTCGGTCTTTTTCGATATTTCTATCTATGCTCTATTATTATTCCATATTTGAGGACGTTCGAAAACTGGCAATATATGTATTTTATGATATAAAATTATAAACATCGAGTAATGTAAGATTCTGTACTATATTGTAATGTAATAAAATAACAAAATAAAAATACGGAAAAAAAAAATTTGGTGGCGTAAAGAGAGTCTCTCACATTGATCAAAGCTCACACTACTTTCTCAGTTGGTCGTGATTAGTGCTTGTGGAAATTTTGGGAGGAGTCATACACACAGAGAGAGGAACAGAATACACAAAGGGCTAAAAGGAGTACAATTATTTGATGTTCCATCCGTGAAGATTCCAGCCGTCATCGGAATGTGAGTATTAAATTTACAAAACGTTCAAAGCTTGTGTTGAGGTTATGCTTAAGTGAATAATGGAAATGATTTTAAAAACCTTCAAAAACTTGATAACCTGTTCGGTGATATCCGACACTATCTTCTTCCCGTTACTTGCATGGTCGCTTAGTAGCTCCTCCTGCTGTTGCTCGATCTCGTGAATATT
The DNA here is from genome assembly GCA_963170745.1 of Phymatocera aterrima. Taxonomy (NCBI): domain Eukaryota; kingdom Metazoa; phylum Arthropoda; class Insecta; order Hymenoptera; family Tenthredinidae; genus Phymatocera; species Phymatocera aterrima. The sequence goes on along the minus strand of OY720663.1, from coordinate 17,030,414 downwards.
TTTCATCTCGTACATAGTTTTCGGTTTATAAATATCCGCCGAAGACATCGAAATTATCGGTTTTAAAGAGTACATCGTCATTTCGGAGTTTATTTTATTTCTTAGTTACAGAATAGTCACGGTTTTAGTTGACAAAATATGTATCAGTGATGAAATATCTCCGTTCGATTCACTCTCGTTTAATTCGTCAATTCGTATTTATCGTTTGCATTAGACCGCCATTTTATTATTCCAACAATTTTTCGCACCCGGCAGTGGCATGGCAGCAGGAGCAGACGGTTCATGATTCAAATGCCCCCCCGCGCCCCCAGATGTTGACAACCTTAGAATAGTATAGCGACGTTGCACGGAGGGGGGCTCTCCTTCGCGCTCTTAGTCCCTATATATGTTCATAGATGGCGTTAGTAGAGGATAATTTAAACTAGTAGTCTGAAAAAACGGAAAGACAAAAGAGAATAAGAGAAAGAGAATCCTACTACTTTTTGCTTTTCGTTTATAGTAAATAATTAGATTGATGTTAATTTGTAAAAGTGAAATAAGAAATGAAGACTAAAATCAAAAAATTAGTTACATCTATTCGTTTGTAATAAATGACGGAATATTTATGGAAAATACACGAAGTTACATATATTTCATTTTATCTTACGCGATCTTATGCGATCTCGGCTAGAATATGGCGGTTTTTCGAGTTTTTCGTCTTTCAACATGTGGCGCCGCCTACTGTTGATGTGTCAGGAATTGTATCTAGTACGAGGAATGTGATTGGGCGGTATCAGTTTCACGTTAATGTATAAAATAAGTGTATAAATTAAATATGTGATAAATAAATGGGCAACTTATGCGTTGTATTTAAATATTGTGATAATAATATTACGATAATAAACGTATACTTATTATTTATCGTAAACTTAAATATACCAACAGATGCTCGGCGTGATGAATATGGCGGATTCACGTCAGCCAATTGGAGCTCCGCTCTCTGAAACCTTTTCATATATTGTAATTTCCCCTTACCTATACGCGTCAGAGTGAAATATAATTCTGTGCTTCGTTTTGTCGTTATTGATAATTTGACAAAGATATATATATGATTTTTTTTTTCCTCATCCAACTCATATTGTTGTAAAACGTTAATTGTTACCCAGGCAAAAATTATCTCCTCCCCACCTCCCCCAATCGGTAACAGACCTCTACGAAGGAAATAACCGGGTGAATTTTAATACGATGATAAATAGGTGTTTGGTCACGTGACTATACCCAAAAAATGGCGCAAAGATCAGAGTACAAACATGGGATCCATTTCGTTTCAACGTTGTCATTTGTATTTGTTTACAAGCGCGCGTTTTCATAAACCACGTGTTAAGTAGGATCTCAAAGATTTATTGACACATTGTTTTAATATTAATACATACATCGATTTAAAAAAATGACCGGAAGAGGCGGCAAGAGACGGGGGCGTCCCCCGAAATCCGTCGTTATGGAAAGACCCAAAAAATTTCAATATCATTTAATGAAGAAACCTAAATATCTCCAACAATCTGCAAATAAAGGTTCTGAAACACCGAATTCTCAGCCGAGTACGCCGACGGCATCTCGAGCATCTTCGCCAGTTGAAAGTGAGGAAAGTCGGCGCAGTACAAGGAGCAGAAAATCCCGAGGAGCAAGAGAAAAACATGCTAGAAAAGGCGGGCATTCAGGAACAACTTCTTACCAGCGTAGAGGCTATAATCCAAACGTTGATTATCACGATTCTGAATATCATTATGGATCAGATTTTGGCGATGAATCCAGCGAGAAAAGCGACGTCGATGAAGATCCCCTTCAGAGCGATATCGAGTCTTCGGAAAGCCTTGAAGAACCCGATCCATCCAGCGACAGCGACTTCTCTTTGTCGAGTTATAGCACAGCAAGCGGTACTCCAAGGAAAAATTTACTCAGTCACCAATCTCAGAGAGCTCCGAGCCCAGAGCCTCTCTGGCTTCAGAATCGTGAATTACCAATTTTGGAGCTACCTAAGTCTTCGGATGATTTGTTGGTCGCTAAAGAACTGGTTCTCCCATCTTTATCCATATACGAAGTCCTCCGGCACTTTAGAACTCTCGTCCGATTGTCGCCTTTCAGATTTGAGGACTTTTGCGCCGCGTTAGTTTGTGACGATCAGACTAATTTGTTCGCTGAAATACACATCATGCTCGTCAAAGCTCTACTCAGGGAGGAAGACTCGCAACAAACTCACTTTGGACCTTTAGACCAAAAAGATTCTGTTAATGTCAGCTTGTATTTTGTCGATCCCATGACTTGGCCGGAGGCTTTAAGATCCTATGTTGAAAGCGATAAATCTTTCGATCAAAATATACTTCAGATACTTGCCTCGTGTGAATATCCATTTACTTCCATCGAGGATCGACTCAAAGTACTACAGTTTTTAACAGATCAATTTCTTATCACTAATCCGGTCCGTGAAGATCTTTTACACGAAGGTATATTCCAGAGTTGTTATTTTTTATTTATAAGTCAATCATATTTGTTTGTTTATGTTTTTAATACTTGTTTTTTCTTCGATTTATATTTTATCTAGGAAACGTTCATTACGACGATCATTGTCGCGTTTGTCATCGACTCGGCGATCTGCTTTGCTGCGAAACGTGTCCAGCTGTTTTTCATTTGGAATGTGTCGAGCCACCGTTGGTCGACGTTCCTACAGAAGATTGGCAATGCAGTACATGCAGAGCCCACAAAATTACAGGAGTTGTAGACTGCGTGCCTGACGTTGAAAAAAATGGTCTGCTCTGCAGACAGGAACATTTGGGATTTGATCGGCATGGAAGAAAATATTGGTTTCTGGGTAGAAGAGTCTTCGTGTAAGTTATGACTCAGAAATTTGCCTGAATATTTCATTCAAATAAATATCTCGAACCAATCTAGCACTTTTCGTATATTTTAGAAACCGGAGTACAGAAATTTTTGTCTAACAATGCTTTTTTTTGTCTTTTTGTACATAACAAATGTAATAAATTGATTCTATTTGGTTGTTCTTTTTTCTACTCTTACAGAGAAAGTGAGGATGGCGAAGTCTGGTACTACAGTACACCGCTACAGTTTGAAGAACTTATGGCTAGTCTTGACAGAAATGAAATGGAAGTTGCCCTCTACCGTGAATTATCAGATTACAAGGAAGAAATTGTACGGCAAATGGAGCTGACTGAGAAAATAACAAACCAGTGTAAAGGGAACAAGAAGTCTTACTTGGAGGTGGAAAATGGTGAAGAAATAAGCGTTTGTGTCCTAAATTTAAACCTAAACTATTGCTTCTTCATTTTGACAACTATATTAATCTCTTTCTTATAGCCAATATACTAAAAATGCAGAAAGAGAAACAGGAAAAATTGAACAGAGAAGAGGAGGAGAGAAAAGAAAAGGAGAGACAAGACGCCGAAGAAATGGTGCGCAGAATGCACGAGGGAACGGATTCTTTAGAAGAGCAATTAGCAGCTGCATCTTGTCAGAGCTCAGATCGTGGAGGAGGTGGTGATGCAATGGATATAGACAGACAAAACGTTGCTGGAAATGTAGCTGAAACTGTTGAAATCGGGGGTGGAGATGTTGAAGAAACTGTAATGACGACAGTCACAACTAGCACAGCAGCAGCAGCAAGTACGACTGAGACAACTACAACCAAGGTTGCTAAAACCGGCGCTTCTATTTCATCTTCAGAAGAAATTGAGGAAGAAGGAGGAGTTATTGAAGGCGATGATGATCGTTCGAAGATATCTAAAGACGGTAAGTACAAGGGGGATAGTGAGTTGTCAATAAGTGTTAAAAAAAAACTGTCTAATCACGCAGGCAAGAAACATACTATTGTAACAAGATCAAAAACAGGCTCGCTTCAACCTCGTACATTTAACATGGATGATTTAAAGAGAAGAAGTACCACAATACTTTCCAAAGAGGAGTTAGATAAGCTTGACAAAAGTTCCAAAGACGACGGAGTCGATGGGACGAGAATAACTCGTCAAAAAGCACATCAAATTGCGTCAGGAACACACCTGTTCAAACTTGGAATGGACAACAGTTTCAAATCCTATGTTAATCAGTTCAGCACAAATCCAATTGCTCTGAATAAATCACAGAGGAATGAAGAGCGGGATAAAAAACGTCATCTTTCACATAAATTCTCTCTCACTCAAGCCTCAGAATTTAAATGGGTTGGTAGTTTGACTGGAGCGCGTGCTCTCCTGGTTAGCACTTTGCGGCAAACTATCTTACAGCTCGAAGGCAGCATTCAGGCACCTTTCATGCATACCAATTGGCCTCTGCTAAGAAAACCTTGGACTACTGCGGTAGGGGCTTGCGTTAATCCCCGTGATTTCGCTAGAGCTCTTATTGTCCTCCAAGCTTGTATTAAATCCGTCGTATTCGCTAGCGTCTGGCACGATCAACTTGGACATGTTAAACTTCAGCGTGTTACTGCGCTTGAAAGAGAAGAAAAGAAGAGGCAGGATAAAAAAGACAAGAAGGAGAAGGAAGACGAAGAGGAACGGAATAGACTTACCTACAATTTCGTCAAATATACTCTAGGACTTAAACATCAAGTCTGGAAACAGAAAGGTGAAGAATATAGAGTTCACGGTCAATGGGGATGGCTTTGGCTCTCTGCTAGCCGCAGATACAGATCTGCTAATATTAACAAAGCCGGATTACGAATGGGACCACAGAAAATTATGGTTCAGATCAGGGATCAAGGCGGTATCAAAATTTTGGCTCTCGATCCTCCGACCTATGAATTTTTAATCAAAGAATATTCTGAACCTAAGGAATTGAAAGAAGTGAAAAATGAACCTGACGAAACTACCGAAGTTAAACAAGAAATCAAGAAAGAAGAATCTGATGATATAATTAAGGAAGAAAATTTATCTCAGGATGTCAAACCCGAAGAAAAAATTGAAGTCAAGGAAGATTTGGATAAAAAAGTTACTCTGAAGTCTGAACAAGAAAGTAAACCTCATATTCCTTGTGAGTATAAAGTATTAACATTAATCACTTTTCTATGCAATTAAATATTCTATCTTAACAAATTTCTCGACTAATTCTCTCATTCTAATCTGCCTTAGTTCTTGCTGGAATGAAAATTGAGAAAGTATTTATGCCGATACAAAGTTTCGAAGAAATCGATGTTACCAAGGCTTTGACCACTCCGGGACGTCTACATTATCCAAAAATTGGAAAAAAGACTAGAATCGATGATTTTCTATCACGGAGAACTCATCTGAAGCTATTGGAAGAGAGAAGATTATCCCAAACTGTAAGTAAAGCAATTTCCCACCACATGTTCCAACCAAATTCCATCCCTTCCCAATTATTTCAAATAATCGTCAAAAATTCTTATCATTATAGCAAAAATCTAAAGAGTTAGCAGCCGGACAAACAACAACTGCGCCTCAGAAGAGTGGAGAGGGAGAAGCTGAAGTGGATATAGAAAATAATGAAGAAAGCGACACAGATCACCACGACGGATCTTTGCAGAGTATTTTATCTGGGAAAGCATCGACAAACAATGCTGTTTCATCTTCGGCAAAAGACATGCTAACGGCAATTGGGAAGAGAATTCAACAAGTCAGATCACAGTATGCGAATTTAATGCGACTTTCAAAGAATGGTAGCTGCTACTCCCAGAATTGTAATATGACTTTACCTCCTGGGAGGGCTACAGCAGCGGCACAGAGTCTAACATCAAATTGTTACTCCCCAATTTGCCTTCAAAAAGCTAGGATAAGACGAGATTTAATTACGCTGCTTAGGAAGGCCAACAGTTTGAGCAATAATCAATCGCTACCGACTTTGGCTCCGTTTAGTGTTCATTCTCCATCTGCCTCTTCAATTTCTCAACAAGCTAAAACCGTTGTGAAACACGAAGCTCATGATGAAGCTAAAGACGCTATCAGAAGGGATTTAGAATCTGCCGTTGCAATGGCTACGCATTGCGCAGAAGAAGTTCAAGCAACTAATGTCGTTGTCAAGAAAACTTCAGAGGCTGCGCTGCTCACAGATGGACCTTCTCAGCCTGCTAAACGGATTAAACTAGAAGTACCACCTGCGGAAGATAACATCGAGGTAAGAAAGCAAAAATATAATACAATTTTGATTGATTTGGATGAAAATAATTAACGGTTTTTTTGATTTGAGATTCAATTCATATGTTTCAATCCTCTTGAAATTCAATTCAGGTTGCTGGAGGCGCATGTGAAGGGGATAAAACTGTTACAACAATTAAAACGACTAGCAACGTTGTGACGACTACGACGATAACTACTTCTCAACAAACGATAAAGACGGTCGACGGGGTGGTTCAGAATTTACAAGAATTTTCATCCTCTAAGAATTCTGTTTCTGTTGCATCGGAGACAAAAACTTCGTAAGAATGATTAACAAGAAACTGAAAGACGATCTTTGAATTTTACTTTTAATATGAATATAAAAAGAGAATTTACTTCTATCCTTTTCATTTTATAGTAACTTAAACAACACGGGATTGAAAACGATCTTCGTAAATCGCCGTGGTAGAACCGTTCAAAGAAGTTCGACAAGGGCGAGAGAATTGACCGCCGATGGAACCGAAAGAATATATTCAGCCACTTCAACGGAAGGACGTGTTTGCTTAAAAAAAGTTGCCATTTCTTTAGCCGATAGACGCAAGAAGCGTACTCCCGTTAAATATCCCTTATGCTCAACGTTTTCTACGAGAAATAAACACCGTAGTATTTTAGTTCTGCCGCAACACGAGCTGAGGAAACTTGCAAGATTTGGAGGACGAACGCCTGTTCACGGTTTTCATCATATCGCAAAGGTATTTTTTGGATTTTTCTCCCTCCTTTTTACATCTTACAATTATTTATGAAGATTTGCGCTGAGTTGAAGAAGCTGTTGGGATAAAAATTTTTTATCCTGAAAAATCTAACTGCCGGCCGTTATTGCTTACGTGTTTCGAATTTTGATACCTGACTTGTTAGCATCTACAATTTTAAATTGTAACCAAATTCTGTTTTATGTTTTGTGATACATGTTATATTTCTCCTTAATTTTATTGTTATTCATTTTAATTACGGCATGTTTTAAATTCAAATTGATAATGCGGGGTACCTATAGGTGCTAGTGCGCAACGTAAACTGCCATTTCCTTTCTGAAATAAATATCAAATATCAAATATCAAATTCCTACACCTATAAATTGAAATTCGGATTTGAGTTTTCCATTCTGTTTCTCTTGCAGGCTAATATGTCCGTCTGGCCATATCCCTGTCCTAGACCGTTGTTTAAAACTTGCTGGCTCTACAGAACCGTAGGTCTTAAATCTCTCGCAGCAGCTGCAATTCAGCTCAGAATATTATGGGCCTGTTTACGGTGGGACGATATGTCCGCTAAGCCTTTATCAACTGATGGCAAACACCAAGTCACAACAGATAACGAAATAATGTCTCTAGAGATCTTGAAACATCGGCACGTCGGACAATTCATGGACAGGGCGCAATATCTTCGTAGGAAAGTTCTCATACCTTTAGAACTTCCGAAACAAGTTAGGGGTGGGTTGAAACGACGAATAAAATATACCGTTTTGTGTGTGCCAGGACTCCCTAGAGTCTCTTTAATTACTAAACTATCAATTTCTAGAAGTTACTTCCATCAGAAGTGGTTTGAGGAAAAGAAAACGTCCAGAATCTCCTCAAAGTACCGAGCCACAGGTCACAGAAGAATGGGTAGATGAAGATAAACTAGAATTATGGGAGATTAAGCAATACGGAGACAAGTAAGTAATCTTAAGGAGCTTCAGAACCACGGAAACAAATTTTCAATCCTCATTTCACCACAGGATTAAACGATGGGGCAGCTTTTTTTATGTTCTAAGAATCTAATACCGCTTTACTTCGCCTTATTATTATTCAATTTGCTCTAAGTGCTTTTCGGATCAGAGTGAATGTTGACTCACGAGGATTAGGCGAGAGTCCATGAATGCTTTGTGATGTTGTTTTTCTGTATTCCCATCCTTATCTAATACCAAAAAATACTAACTATCCTGCTTGGCGTGTGTCTCTCCTTCAGGTTAGAGAAGGCTAATGCCCAGATTATTACTAGGAGTCGATCCGGAGTTCCACAATCTGTGGTTCTGGGTGCGAACCGAGGTTCGATTTCAAGTGCTACGGATCAGCTTGTTAGCGGTAAAGCTACGCCTGAAGAAATCAAAGAGAAAATGGAACAGCAATTGCGGTTGCAGAGGGCTGCTCATCAGCAGAAAAGAGCTCTTGAAACTCTTAAGAGTCCTGCCAATTCTGGCGGCGCATCTACTAATCAACTGGGTAAAGTTGCATCTAGTTCTAATCTAGGTAAATATTATTCATTGTTTCCCACATGGAGAAAGAAACATTCGTTTTGCATCAATATTTAAGTTTTGTTAAACCATTTTTGTTTTTTGTATTTTTTTCACCCAGATGGAACGGTAAAAGTTGTTTCCAAAGTCGCTATACCAGCAAGTCCGAATACTAATGCTGGAAAATCGCAACTTACGTCTCTACTGACTACACCAACTCAGAATAAAACTTTCCTCGGTACTCGGCGGATCTACATGACAAAATGTGAGTCTTTCGGTGTTATAGGAAAATATCCAATAACGTAGTGTCGAATTTCTATAAAATTTTGATAGAACTTCTCATAATTAGTATTTCTGGGGAATTTTATGTGTTCAACATAAAATTATGAATGTTACTTCGCAGCTTCTGACGGGACAACTCGAGTCGTCTCAGGACCAACTAGCATTCTTCCTAAGACTACTACAACTTCCCAGACACCTCAGTCTCAGCCACAACAACAACAATCTCTCATTAAAGTTACAAATCAGTCAGCTGGCCAGGTCAATCATACAAATCAAGTTTCATCAGGTAATTTGAATCATAGAAAGGCGCTCGTGCACATTTTTCTTAATCTGATATAAAATTGGCTTTGAGAAAAATGGTTTATAGTTCTTCGTAGACATTAAGCATTACTGCGAATTTCTCAACGTTCATTCATTCACAATTGATATTGAATCTGTCTTTATCTTAGCTTCGAATACTCCGGTTCAACATGTACAACAGAGAGTTCAAATCCTTCGAGGACCTGATGGAAAACTTCAAGTTCGTGGACTTATGCCTGGTCAACAGCTTGTACAGATGCCCGATGGTAAACTTCACGTTTTAAATACTGGTCAGGCAATCGCTGCTGCTACTCCGCAAACTCCTTCGACTACAAGTTCTACTAATACAACTACACCTCAGGTACAAAAAATTGAACAAAACAAGCAGAATCAATATTGTTGTTGAAGTATTTGGATCTATTTTAAAAGTCATTTATTTTCTTATCTTGAAAATGAACCGGAAAAATAAGAAAAAAAGGGAACGAATTGACCTACAGCTTGGTTTAAATTAATGTAAATGATATTTTATGTACTCTGAAATTTATTCTTCGACGATTTACCAGTCTTCATTGAGAATTACAATTTAATATAAATTTCATCTTTTCTTACAGAGCGGTGTTAAGTCCTTAAGCATTAACACAAGCCCAACTAAGACAGTAACAGCTGTTACAACACCGACGATAAAACCTACTCCTACAAAAACTCCTAGCAGTCAAACACAGCAGCAACAGCAAACGCAACAGCAACAGCCAGCCGGACAAACACCACAAGTAAAAATAAATAAAAATATAAATATTCTAACGTGGCAAGTTTTCCATTTTAATTCATTTCTAACTGATAGAGTCAAATTTTATAAAATTAAACTAATTCGATATTCGAAGAGCGCATTGTTATCATTGAAATTTTCAGGTAATGGGACAAAGCGGACAAATTGTAAACACCAATCAAATAGTAGTGAATAATTCAGCTCTCGCTCAGCAACTAGCGTCAGGTAAAGCTCAGCTAGCTACAATCGGAGGACATCAAGTTGTCATTCGTAGTACACCAACTGGTAACCAAATTGTTCACCTGAATTCTTCCAGTAGTGGTCTTGTTGTAAAAAATGCAGTTACACCATCAAAATCTCAACAAGGTAAATCTTTTTCTTCAGTTAACAAATTATTCATCTCTCACTCCACAAAAATATATTTATCATTAAATTTTCTATGATTTTTTCAACGAACTTTGACATTTGATATTATTTTTATTGAATTCTCATCAAACATTACATATTTCACTACTGCAAACAAACGTCATTATTTATAAATTGCAGCTACAATACTTCAACAAAATCAGCTAGCAGCTACACCAACGCAAGCGACTGAACCAGCAGGTACGAATACAGCTACAACTGCCCAAACTGTAACAACTCCTTCTACGCCAGTTGCTAGTAACCCTCTGGCAACTGCACAGCCAGCTCCTGGAAGCGTTGAGGCTTCTTTATTAGCTGGCCAGCCACCTGGTACTGTTATAAAATGTGTTACGGCACAAGTAATTCAAACCACTCAAGGTCCCAGGATCGTTCTTCAAGGATTGCAAGGCGCTGATTTCACTCCACAGCAATTTGCAATGGTTCAACAACAGGTTAAACAACAATTACTCAAAGGTCAGCTCTTAAAAAAAAAGCCATTACGTCATCAATTTCATTCATTTTTTATTAAAAGTCATTAGTTCAAAATCACTCTCTTTTAACGTTTCAGCGCAAGCAACAACTGGAAAACAAGGTGTTCTTGGTCCAACTAAAATTTATCTAGCTGTGCAACCTGCACCAGGCACTCAGACTGCTGCTACTTCCAAAACGCCGACGCCAACTCCGACGACAACTTCAGCGCAAACTCAACCAACTCAGCAAACTCAACAAACTCAGCCAACTCAGCAACCACTAGCGTCACCTCCTCATGCCGCTGTTCCTCCATCATCTGGTTTGTAATAATTCATTTTCAATTTTCATTCTAAATGAATAAACTTATAAAGGTCGAATATTCATTAATTTGGTAATCTCATCTCGTTCTATAGCGCCTCAAACGGAATCTGCTGCTACTCCAGCTCCGTCACAAACTCAAATTCCTGGTTCTCCGATTAAACCTAAAGTCGTAGTCCAGCAAGTTGGGCGACCAATTAGTGGAGGTGATTCGGAACCTCAACGAGCAACTGTTGCTAATGGACAACAGCCATCGCAACCGAGTCAAGAATCGAATCAAACTTCGCCTAATAAATTCGTCCTGACCCCAGATTATATTCAACAAAGTAAGTTTCCGGCTTTGAATTACGTTAAAATCGAATTTTTCAGCTTTCAGAATGATCAATCTAATTTACTATTTGTATTTGAGATAAATTTTTCGGCAGAAAGGAATAATTAAAAAAGATATAATATAGACACATTACTTTTTTGATATAGCAATTAAAAACGCATTGAAACAAGAGAATCTTAATCCTGAGATAGAGGAAAAGCTACTTCAATTACAACGGTATCAAGAAAAACAAATGAAAGGCGGAGTCGAAGGCTCTGTTACTTGTAACCAAAGTCATGGTACACCGACCGCTACTACTCCTAGAGCTCCGTCCCGGAAGAGGCCACCTCCCCAACACATTCCACCTCCTACCACTGCTCTGCCAGCTAATCAAACTTCAAATACAAATGAAAAGAATAATGAATGGACCGAAACACCTAAGAAAAGACCAGTTTCACGGCAAGAATCTAGAGATATTGCAAAGTGAGATATAATTTTGTTTATATTCGATGATTTAGATAATTGGTTTTTATTAATATACTGCAATGATGAGCGGAAAAAGATTATTTTTATTTGAAAAGCGACGATAACAATTCAAGATATCTATTATTCATCAACAGAGCACAGAAGACGATAGAAACTCTCGAAAATTCTGAGGGATTAACGCCTAAGAGTCGTGCTGGAAAAATTCGAGATTCTCAAGAACAGAGAAGAAAACAACAAGTTCATTCTCGCATGCAAGTATTGTTATTCAGGCACAAGGAACTCCTGAAAAAAGATATATTGAAGAAGAGGGCTCTGCTTGAAAAAGAATTACAGATTGACATTCAGGTAAGGGAGAAGAACACAAAGAATAAAAATACTTACAAATTTTTCACATACCCTAATATCAGTTTATTTATTCGAATATTAATATTGAAAATAAATCTATTTCAGAAGGATCTTTCCGCTGAATTAGCTACCAGGACTAAAGCAGAAAGACATAAGCAAGACGAAGTTAAAGTTGGAAGTGCCAAACGCAAATCCAACGCCCAAGCAGCTCAACATGTTGTTAGTCCTCCAAATCGTGGAGGTAGACCTAAAAAACACAGATCTCAAGGGAACAGCACAACACCGCCAGGCAGCGCCTCAACCGCTACTGCTGCCGGCCGTATCAAAAAAGAAAAACTTTACTGCTTGTGTAGAACTCCTTATGATGAGACTAAGTAAGAATTAACTTCCATTCAGTTTTTGAACGGGATCAAAAATTTTCATCTAGGCATATAAAAAAAAAAGAGAGCAAGAAATTTGAGCGCATATAATTGGGATAATGTAGGATGATACAAAGGTTTCGCCAGACTTTGTCGCAGTCTTGATTTAATTAGCTTTTTTCTCGTTACGTTAGTGCTATTTTGTGTTGAGAGAATATTCGAGGATTTCATTGATTTTGATCACCACACAGGTTTTATGTGGGGTGTGATTTGTGCAACAATTGGTTCCATGGAGACTGCGTGGGTATTACAGAAGAAATGAGCAAATCCCTCTCTGAGTTTGTATGTACTGAGTGCCGGCATGCGAGAGACACACAGGAACTGTACTGTCTTTGCAAGCAGCCTTACGACGAATCTCAGTGAGTATTTTCCTCAAAAGATTTTTCAATTTAAAAATTAAAAACAATTTAATCATTTTGAAATCTCATTGTAATGTTGCGTTGAATTGTTGATTTATTGAAAACCTAATCTTTCAAACACCATTCAGTCAATCGTGGAACCATTGATATAGATTGAATAATCAAATATTGCCCTTTACTCTACAATTTTTTTATTCTATTATTCTTATTCAAGGTTTTACATCTGCTGCGACAAATGCCAGGACTGGTTCCATGGTCGTTGCGTAGGAATTCTTCAATCCGAGGCCGATAATATCGACGAATATGTTTGCCCTAATTGCCAACGAAATTCGTCGGTTAATTTTGCTAATATGAAAAATCTTAATGGAAAGGATCTCGACCTTTTAAAAAAATTGATTAAACAAATTCAGGTATAATAAAATTTGTTGAAAAAACATTCTATGTACAATTCAATGTATTGAAATTCTAGAACCAATCAGTTTCTTTGTCACAATAAATTACAGGCACACAAAAGCGCCTGGCCATTTATGGAACCCGTTGATCCCAACGAGGCACCGGATTATTACAAAGTTATAAAAGAACCTATGGGTAAGTAATCAGGAATTGAAAATTCAATCAGGTCTAGAATGAATCACGCTTTGATTCCATTTACTTTCATTTATTTGTTTCTTTGAATGCTGGATTCCAGATTTGCAGACGATAGAATTGAGGATAAATGATAGATCGTATAAAAAGCTGAGCGAATTTATCGGAGATATGACCAAGATCTTTGACAATTGTCGTTACTACAATCCGAAAGAGTCTCCGTTCTTCAAGTGTGCGGAATCATTGGAAACCTATTTTGTACACAAAATCAAGAGTCTAAGAGAAAAGTTTTCCGAAGGTAAATAATGAAATGAAACAAATGTTACAAAGTAAAAGAAAAAAACACTTGAATCTAAGTGCATAACTGGCTTCCTTTTGACTCCTCATAAACAACACCACACCAGTGCAGTGTTATTTGAAATTAAACCTGTGCCCCTCGCCCCTCGCGAAGTGTAATTAAAAAAATATTAAAGAACACAGAAAACTGAAAAACTAATCATAAGTTATAATTAGTACGTACATAAGGAAAAAATAGATACATTATTTATCAGAGCTGTGTGAAATTTTACTTCCTTCAAAACATCAATAGAAACTCTCAATTTTTTTCAACAGAAATACGTGAAACTGGGTTTCGATTAATAATAATTATGATAATAATGATTATTATTTATATTTGAATATAAAAATATTCAAAAAGAAGCGATAAATAGATGAAAAACCAATTTTTACGTACTTGTAAATTGTAACTTTTTTCACTTTTACTCATAATATTTTTTCACCCATTCATCATCCACCCAACAGACAATGACGAGTGATTAATTTTTGCATAGCTCTACTATTTATACATTATAATAAACAAATACATGAATTGATTGTTCATGTATAGCAGTTGATGAATATCCACGTTAAAACAATAATTACGAATACATTTAGTATATATGATCCCAATTATGAGGTAGTTTAGATTGAAATAATGAGCAGCCGCAATTTATTTCTTTTATTATGTAAACGTACTGTTAAATGGAGCAATTCATCAGAAGCCTAGTTCCATGGAAATTATATGTATATTTTTTTTTTGTTTTGCACATAATGAGGCGAGTAATATTTTTCTGTGCTTTGAAAAAATATAATTGTGTACAAAAAAAGGAAAAAAATAATAATTCCGCCCCTCCCCTGCCTCCTCACCTGTGCATGTATTTTGATTGCATATTACTACCGAACTTTACGTCCGACAAGAAAATGCTACATATAACATAAAATAACAACACTAAATAACAAGTTTTAGTTGAAGTTTATATGAGATAGTAACTAAATTATAGAGGATATATACGCGCATAATAAATTGTACAAATTTGTTTATTGTGCTCATTAAGTAATTATTATAATTATAATATTAATGACTTACGTTGTTTCAATCACATATAAAATTTTCTATATAAAACAAGAGAGAGAAATTTAATTGAAAAAAATGAAAAAAATTAAAAAAAAAAGATCAAAAATTGTTTATATGAACGAGACATAGGTCTATGATGTGTTTAGATCGTGAGGATAATATAAGCAGATAATTTGAACTGCTTTTTGTACATAAAAAAAACTGCGTATGTAGGCAAGTGTTTAGAAAATGCAATTGAATAAATTTGGTAACAAAAAAAATTGAATAGAAACTAATGAAAAAAACATCAAATAAACAACAAATTTAAACGATTTGTTGCGTGCTAATTGAAGGAAACAACAAATTTAAGAAAGTTTTCCCAAGAATGAAAAAAAAGGAAAAAAATTTGTTTATGTTTTTAACTATTATTAAAGTATTATTAAACAATTATTGCTAATAATTATCATACATATAAACTATAGTTGCGTTCATTTATATTATATAGGTATGTAATAGGGTATGTCTATGTAAATACCTTACAGAAAATGAAAAAAAAAGAGAACAGAAAAGCAAATTAGTTCCACTATAAATAGCAACGAATTAATTCACAGTTTTACAATCTCAATTTTATTAGTATAAATATAGAAATGCAAAGAATTAACAATTTGTGTTCGTGTGATGTAAAAACACATACATGCAATGAAATGCTTAAATTATACAGATGCATATGAAATTTTGTTAATACAATATTATATTCACAGCAAGATAATAATTTTGTTTATCTTGTTATTCAGCGAAAAGAGAAGAAAAATAGATATAGACACAGGAATGTGAATTTGAGATGATTATTACAATTTCGGAAAGTTCCTCAAAAACGAAAGCAGTGAATTTGTCATATCAAAAGTCTTGGAGAAACTTTTAACAGGCTTTACAACACAAATTTTTTTTTTTTTATACGCATGCACGCGCGCGCGCGCACACATACCCACACACACAGATGTAAGTTTGCATAAAAAAATGAAATAAAATAACGAATGGAAAAGAAACAAAGTAGAACACACTATTGTTTCAAACCAAAATCACACAGCCTGGCGCTAATCTGGTTTCGTTTTTTCTTCTTTTTCTTTCATACCGGTACTTTTCAATAATTATATACAATTGCATAGTAGTGAAATAAAATATTATGCTGAATTTTTCTGACTTATATGCTGCTACTACTATGAGTAAAACAACGGCAATAGCGTGAATGTTTTTTTTTCGCTCACAGATAAGTCATTTTTGCGATTTCATATTTTTTAATTGTGCTCATTGTGCTCTTATACTATATAATCTTGGGGGCTTTATCATCATTAATAATAATCTATATAATTTCTATGTACCCAACGTTATCAATTGTTGTATAAAATTCAATGAGAAAAATGTTAATTCCTTAGCAAGGTGTACTAATTAAAGTGAAAATGAACGAGTTGGTTTTGGAAGTCTAAGAAACTACCATTGCCGGTATGTGAAAATGATGATCAACGAGCATATAGGTCAACATAATTATATCAGAGAACAAAACATTAAAAAAATAAAGAAAAAAAAAAAGAAGCTGATAAGCAGATCCCAACAAAAACAGAACCCTTTGCTATCCCAATTATTCATGTGAGAGGTGTTCATTTTCATGCGCGAAAAATGAGGGGGAAAACAAAACGAAGAAGAAAATTGAGAAAAAATAAAGCAACAAAGTGTGATTACCTATAATAATGATAATAATATTAATATGATTCATCTGAATAGAAAAAACAACCAACAACAAAAGAATGCTAATATTATATAGTTATTCATAATAAAAATATATTTGTACTAATTTTAATCATAAAACTTTGTTGTTTTTATTGCACTACTATTATTACTACTACCATTACTACTACTACTGCTACTATTACTGTTAATACTACAATGATAACTATATCTATACTATAAAGTTAGTAAGAAAATATATCTGATACATTATTATATTACAATTACATATAATTTTTCGTCTTTTTTTTTTAATCTCGCCACATGCAGCTGAAGATTGTTGAGATTGAGAATCACTAAATGTTATTTTATTATTATTATTACTATTATTTGTTTTGTTATAAATAACATGTCTTTTTCAAAACTTGTCTGTTAGAAGACTTATATTTTTCTAATCGTCACGATATCAATTTTCAAATGTAAATAAGTAATTTGTATTTTTTTTTTCATATTTGTCATTACAGAAAGACACGAGTCATTCTCCATCTCGACCATTGCAATCAATGTATTTATAAGATGGACAAAAACAAAATTGAAAAAATAAAAGAAAAAAGCGATGTAAAGATTTCTATAAAAGATGCGACTTTGATGTAAGTTCATAGTTGAAAAATAATTATATTGTTTAAATGTCGCGCTGAATTTTTATCAAGGCGGTTTTAATATTATCGAATGAGAATGTAATTACATACTGTAATAGTTAAACATGAAAACTTTTCTAGTAGGATAAGATATTCCCCATTTCACGGATAGACGATTAATTAACAATTGAATATTGACGCATGCGTGTGAAATATCCAGACTGTAATTATACTGTAATTGATCTGAGAAAAACGAGTATCGCGATTTCGTACTGGCGCTTAGAGTCAATAAATTGTAACATACATAAATATGATTAAAAATGAATATAAGATGAAGTGAAGAATAAACAAAAAAATTGAATTGTCATCAAGACATTTATAACGAATGAATATTTCGGCGTGAG
Source organism: Phymatocera aterrima (assembly GCA_963170745.1). NCBI lineage: Eukaryota > Metazoa > Arthropoda > Insecta > Hymenoptera > Tenthredinidae > Phymatocera > Phymatocera aterrima. Next base: position 17,012,874 of record OY720663.1, on the reverse strand, counting down.
GATTTTATACTCTGTCCTAGAATATAAATATATAATATAACTATACTGCATAGTATATACATAAATGATTAATAAAGGTAGCAATATGCTCGAAAAATAATGACTTGTGACTGTGCACGTGTTATTTCAAAACGAACTGTGTTTGTATGTATCTTGAATTACCTATATTAAGACTGTTTTCTCAAGAGCTATACTGATTCTCAATAGTTTTACGTAAAAAAAAAATAGTAATGCACGTTTGATTCAACAATAAAATTACTTATCGGATATAACGGTTTGTTATACGCACATATTAAAAGTGATGGAATGAATTCATAACACTTGATCAAGATCTTCTCGGTAGAAAAGTTTTTATCCTATTTTGTATGAATAAATGTGGGGAAGTAGAATATAATTTATCAATTGAAGATTATCTATCACTCACACGCATGTCTGCACGTACGCAGAAGAAGAATTCGTTCGTTCAAGTGAATCGTTGTTCACGAGCTGCGAAGTGCACGTTCAGTTAAAACTACAGAATATTGATTGATGCAAGTGTTTAATTGTGTCAATTACGCTTAAGCTCAATACGTCTCACATATTTTGTTGTTTCAACTGAATATGCACTTTACGGCCCGTGAACGCCGATTGAGTTGGTTGAACGGATTCTTTTTCTCGGACTGCATGGTGCCAGAGAAAAAAAGTACTAGAAAATCCGTCCCAAGTATTCTCTGACTTTCCGCCCTTCCACGGCATTAATTGTGTATTTTGTTTCGGTTTAATCAACCTAGTTCCTAATTTTATCCGCCATCAGAAACTTAAGAAAGAATTCTCGCATTATCATTGATTAACCCCTATCAGAATAAAACGGTAACCTGACGTCTATATTCACATTGCCGCTCAACGAGCGCCCGATTGCACGCAATCCGTAAGCAATTTTGCGCTCTTTGTAGTTATTTAATTTGGTACGTGATGGCACCACTGACACGTCCAGATTACAAACAACCTCCATGTGATCTTATCTAGGAACGAATGATTGTGAGCACTCAAGCGACAACTCTTACTTTTTATAAGCACCTAATAGGCTTGACGTAAACCTGTAACCAACTTTTTTCTGCATGGAAGAAGAACAAAAAACTACCTCCATTTAGTAAACATACATCTCAGCCGAAGAGGTGGCACGAATGTTTATCTTCGGTGCAATTGTATGGGGGTGGCAGCAAGGACACTGAGGTGAGAACGTAGGTGAAAGGGGAGACAAAAGGTAGATCGAGACAATTCCGTTGCAATTCTGAATTTCGAATTTGTTGGTCGAAATTTTAGTTTGTTAGCAGAAAAATATCTCAGTCGTAGAGGCGACACGGATTACATTTTGTCTGATGCATGGGGATGGGAGCAAGGGAACATCGTCGTGAAAAAGGACGGAATCTGGCATGAGGATATCTTATCAAATTTCTCTTCTCGGTTTCTGAATTTCGGAGTCGAAATACCAATTTGGTATCAGGAGAACATCTTCACCGGAGGGGTGGCACTAATTTTTCCAGTATGGGAATGGGAGCATGGGACATAGGGTAATGAAGGGGCAGAAACTGGGGTACGAGATTATTTCGTTGACATACCTACCGAGCTGAAAAAATTGCACCATTTTTTTCCAATTCATGGGCTTGGCAGTGGGCTGGAAGAAACGTCACAGAGTGATGCAAGTGGCGGGAGGGGCAAAAGCACCAGCAAACGATTGCAAATGGAATTGATGTGATAATTCACCTTGATAAGAGGTGAACTTCATGGCGGTGGGGAACGGCACCAGTTTCCGACCATCCTTCAGTTTCCTTTCACTTCTTATGGCTTATTCTACTCCTACATATTACGAGTGATTTGATTCCATGGCCCACTCTCATTAGGTGTAGCGTTGAGTGTAGAAGGGTATCCATACTCAACGATTGTAGCATACTGGCAATAGCCAGTTTGAATTTCTGATCAGGATTGCCGACGCATATAATATTTCCAATATTAATTATAAAGTGATATTAGAGAGAAGCTACAACTGTAGTGTTTGTATGGATTCAGCAGAGGTATAATTATTGCATTTTGGAGCTGAGGGAATGGAGAAAAATTGATAAAAACTGCTGGAACACACACGACAGTACCGTGTAAATAAAAATGAAAACAATTTTTTAGACAAAAGTTTCTTCATTTAAAATTTCCATGTAGACCAGCTATTTTCGTCAAATGCACGTCTCAACCTTGCAGAATGATTCTACGAAGTAACCTCACCAATGTAGACAAATGATTTTCGTAGATCACAAGAGCTGCAGCGGGTGAAACCAAAAGTATTAAATAGTACAAATATATTGAGATGGGAGTGAAGAGGAAATACGAAAAAAAATTTGGTCTTTATATTTAAGAATAAAACTTGTAAGCTTTCACGTAATGAAATTATCAGAGTTTCGTACGCCACTTTTAATTTTATACACAGATTAGTATTTATAAGTATATTGTTAATATGACAATAAACGAATGATTAGAAAATAAACCATATAAGTAAAGAAATACATAGGTATAATAGGTATATCACATAAGGGCCCGGCGTCGTTATTACTAATGTACTTTTATAATAACTTATATGATTCATTCACCTTTCCGGTTTTGTGTTTTTCATTAAATAATGTAAAAGATTTGTTTTGTTTTTTGTCTTTTTCTGTCTGTTTTAAACACGAATCAATTATTATTTATTTCGCTATTTTTTTTTCATCTCCATTACCATTATTACTCCGTATGAGTGAATCTTTTTTTTCTATTTTATTATTGTTCACCGTGTATTATAAGTAGGTATGTATGTACGAATAAGATAGACGTATGGATACTGTATACATACATACGCCGTCTACTAATTAAACATCTACTTCAATTTTATTTCATCGTTACTACAATCTTTTCTTCTATGCGCATGATACTTCGATAGTATTCGATAGTATTGAGTCCAGGGTTTCTACCAGTATAATAAAATGAGGAAACGAAATTCTCCGCAAGACTGCTAGTTTTTTCAGCATATAATTTTACAATTATTTTTTCAGGTCATTATATCGGAAATATAATTAATTTTGTTATTTTTGGAAGCTTCGTTTTTTCAAGGATTGCCAAGGAAACAATGTAGTCATGGTCATCCAGTTTCATCTCATTTCATGTATTTTTATTATTTATCTTTTTACGATTTCAACATTCAATTACGTGAAATAAAATTTGTCATGAATAAAACAAGAATATTAATTCTAGGATTCTAGGATTGAGAGAGAAAACGAAAAAGATTAAACTCAAATAACATAAATATTTCGACTGAGAAAGGAGCTTCTTCTTTTTCTTCGTTAATTCTTTTACCCTTGGTTCAATGCACCAAATAGCCAGGAAACAAACTTATCCATGATCAAAGAAATTTCAAATGTACAAATCGTGACCACCTGATTATTTTTAAAGATTATTCAACAGTAGCTTCTATCAGAACACCGAAATTCTCCAAGAATTATTGGTTTTTCATTTCATGTCTTCATTTTCTTCCCCACTTTCTTGCAACCCAACCATAACATAATATGATAGAGACGCCATGAGTGAATATGTATAGTACGTACTTTTTTTTCTCTTTTCCTCATTCCGTAACCCGACGTCTCAGGATTATGTATAATGATAGAAAATTTGAAAATAAAATAATTTCATAATAATATAATACATATGACAATCGTTCCTTCACTACGCGTTCATCGCATATTATATTTTTTAATGCCCAGGTGGGCGGGCTCCCTCTCATTTGTTTTTTGTCTGCTCCGGCGTGACAATAATTATAATTATTAACAATAATAATATTTACTTTTGTTCTTGCTTTTCATGGTTTTCTTTTTTGTTTTTCAATTCCCGTCAATACAGTATAGTACAAACGACCCTAACGTTTTTAATTCTTTTTCGACTTTTTTTCTGTTCCATTCTTCAATTTTGTTTCGGTTTTTCAATTCTCATACTTTCTCCTCCTTCGTTAATACAATAATAACGGTAATAATAATAACAATAATAATAATAATAGTAATAATAATCATAATTATAATAAAAGTAATAAATAATGGATTTGTTATTTGTAAGGTAAATATAAAACTGTTTCTCTCTTTTTTTCACGTGTTATTAGTAAATAAATTAAGTAAACGAATAATAGTACAATTTTCCAATAATTAGGTCATTAATTGAAAATGTTTTTTTCTGTTTCTTTCTCTTCCTTCATCTTTTCAATTAATACAATACAGGTTTTTTCTTTGTCCGTAATAATATTATCATAATATTAATATACTACCGGGGGAGGGGTGGGAGAAGGATATAGGTCGAAGAAGGTACGGAATTTTAATAAATGGCTAAAATGATAAAATGGGATACCGAGGAAGTGCGGGAAACAGGGTGCTGTGTAGATATGGCTCAGTCGCTAATAGCTAACGCCATTCTCACACACACACACTCAACCACGCGCAGACGCATACACACGCAAACACACACACAAACATAGCTACCGTATAAATATGTATAACGACGTTTTTACGCTGACACTACGCACCCAATAATTGTATTTTCTTCAATTTCAGGTGTTTTTTCATTCTTTTGTTATTCCTACCAATAGTCCAATAGTTTTAGCTCAGAGCTAGGGGCTGAGATGGGCTAAGGTGGTTCTAGGGTATAGAGAATTGGGCGAATGGAGGGAGACGAGGGGATGGGGGACAGAATATGTACGAAGCTACTCGCCAGAGTCTCATGTATATAGGAGGGGCGGCACTACCTGCCGTACAAATTTTAGGAATCCTGAGGAAATGACGAGGAATCGGGACAAGGGCAGGAAAACAGGGAAGTGAATTATTGAGTTGAGTTTTTTTCTTTTCTTTTTTCAATGATACGAAGACCAAAGTCAACTAACGAGACTTTTCTAATCTTCGTTATCAACAAAAGAGTGATTGAGAGAGAGAGAATGGCTCTTTCCTTCCAGAGCGCTTTACTTCTCTTCTCTTCTTTTCTCTACTTCATCTCATAGTAGTAGTAGTATAAAAAAAGTTGCTGCTGCTGTTGCTGCGAGGCAGTGGGACTGGAGTATGACGATTATATTGCATTTGAAATGGCAAGGGCTAATTACCATTTGTTGAACGTTGCGTCGGTGGAATTGTCGGGTCTCTTTCAGTGCCGTATATTTTACCCGCCTTCCTTGCCATGTTACCTAGCAACTCCATTGAACATTTGTGCGCTGATCTCAGGGATAGCGCCCATTCCTTCAACCCGATTTCATCCTGGATTCAAAAAAGTTACATTTAAAAATAAGTCGTGAAAAAATTCCTGTGAACTTTTTTCATGATATCCATGTTTTTTTCATCATTAGTCTTGCTTGTCAGGAATACCAATTTCTTCTACTCACAGGATTAGTTAGTACAATTTTTGCGTCTCGAGTACGAACTACTATACACTGTTCTCCTTTCACGTGCTGATAGTCGGCTGCGACCTCATCTACCTGAAATTATATTGTATTCCCAGATAGAATGGAGCCTTCAAATTTGTCGGAATAACTGAGAAAGTAAAATTTTCAAACTGGTATTTCGATGCAAGAAGTAAAAAGAACGAGAAAAAGAGGATATATCTGTACCTGATCCAGGAAAACTAGTTCAGGTTTATTAGTCGTCGACTCTGGATGAAGTTCTAATCTGTTTGGATATAATTTGGCGTAACGTGTTTGCCATGCGCTAGCAAAGGGACCCCCTAGTTTCTTTATATATCCGTGCAATATACAATCGGACTCTGAAATTTGATGAATATGGTAAGTCAAAGTAGAAAAACAGCTAAACAAACAGCAAATACAACAATTTTACAAACCTTTTTCGTCAGTGTCGAATCTCAGCTTTTGTTTTGCTTTGCGTTTATTCTCAACCTTAAAGAAGAAACAAGAGGGAAAAACTTCTTGAAATTCGATGTATTATTAAATTAGTGAAAATATCTGCAATTTGGCATGACAAAAATTACATGGTAGAAAATAATATCCCTGACTCTTCCATAGACGTGTCTTTTTATCTATAAAAACCAATAACTAAATTTGGATTCACGTATTTGTAAGTGGAACACTTTCAATTACCTTGTCAGCTTCATTGTTGATCGTTTCAAAAACGGTTTCCGCAACTTCGGCTTGCCATCTCTCTGATATAACGAGAGGAAAATTTTTATACAGATCCTGATCAGCGTCAGTTAACTTAATCCCTTTGGTATCCTCTTCGTCAAACGAACCGATATCAAAAGCATCAGCGGCGTTAACTTCTCCTTTAGGTGGAATTAATGGTGGTGTATATTTCTGAAGATAGACTTGTTGCCAATCAATTCCACTGAAAAATGGATGTTCTTTAAGCTCATCTGCGCCTCCGCCTCGACAACCAAGTCTCTTGTCGATATCTCTTTGCAGTAAACCTTCTAAAAGTGATTGTAATTCTCGAGAGAAAGTTTCGGGCAATTCGACTTTCTGAAAAGGAGCAAAAAGAAAAGATGTTGGTCGTTACTTTTTATCTTTCAGTACCTCGGAACACGATATTCTTCAAAAAAATTCTTTCATCTTGAATAAATAAACATATTTACACTAACCATGGTTAGTGTCATACGGTCAATTTCGTGCTTGTCTTTGGTCTTGTGCTGTCTGAATGGACTGTGACCTTTTAAAAGTTTGTAAAGCATACAGCCGAAAGAAAACCAATCTGCGCTCGAGTCATACGGCGTTGCTTTAGAGAGAACTTCAGGAGCCATGTAACCGTGCGTTCCTCTGTGAAATAATGAAAGAATCATTAATAACAAAACTAGGATAGAAATTGAGAAAGGACCAAATAATTTTTCATTCAATGATAGATGAAAGCTACATACACGCTTGCATGTGGTTTTTTCTTTGAAAAATCGCATGCTAATCCAAGATCAGATATTCTAACATGGCCATGTTCATCGAGAAGAATATTTGCCGGTTTAAGATCACGATAAACGATGTATCTGCGATGCATATGTTCTAAACCAAGGATAACTTCGGCGGCATAAAACTTCATCTCAGGTTCATTGAATACCCCATGTTGACTAAGATGGTAATGTAAATCTCCGCCGTTCATCAGATCAAGTATGAAGCATAGTTTATCCGGTGTATGAAAAGCGTACGTCATACATACGATGAACGGGCAATCGACCTAACAAATTGTTTTTTGTTCTCTTATAAAGCTAAAGATGTTAGATATCAAGAAAAAGAAGTTAGATTTATTAATGAGACGACATTTTTTCATTATCCCTTGTAGTTATGTTCCTTGAAAAAACATTTTTATCCAGCTAACAGTAAGAAAAATAATACGAAAACAGAAGTAGAAGCTGACAAAAGTCAGTAGAGTACAAAAAAGGAGTAGAGACTTACTCCAGTACTGACTAGTGAGAGCATTATCCTTTCGTTAAGTGCCAATGTTTCGCCTTGCTTCATTTTAATACGTTTTTTATCCAGGCACTTCATAGCGTACATTTTTCCAGTATCAGCCTTACGGCATCCATAAACTTCGCCGAATCCCCCCCTCCCGATAATTCGATGTACACTGAAGTCGTTCATTGTCAGCTGTAAAAAATCCAATTTAGACGTAGGGGTCGCATGCAGGAAAACAATGCATGCAAGGAAAGGGGCATCCAGGAAGTGGATATAAATACAAATTAAAGATCAATCACACTGCAAGGGAGGAAATTATTCGCTTTAACATATATGTATTTGAGAAAAACGAGAAAGACAAGAAAGATAGGAAAAAGACGAAAATCACGACGAAAGCTACAAATGTACAAAAACTTGGAAAATATTAATGTTCTCTAGTTTTTGGACCTGTTAAAAAATTTGTATTGCCATTCAATTCTATCAAATACTAACGAATAACGAACAATAAATGTTATTGAGTAGGATTGGAAAAAAGTTTGTGACAAGAGAAAAAAAAATCGCGAAATAAATACTAAAATTTGTTAAATAAGGACAGTGAGAAGATTTTTTCTTTCCTACCTGTATGTTGAGCTCGAGATTTTTCCATTGGCAGAACCGTGTGTACTTGTCACTGAAAGGTTTGACGTTAGTCCAGAGTCGAGAGTGAATGTGAGTGAGGCAATGCAATTGAAGCATTTAAGCTCGTTTCTACTACTGACAGGCTTACCTCTCCAAGAACTTTTTGAACGGGTCTCCCCTCAGGTGGTTGAAGATCTCCTCGATGTAGGGCTGAAATTTTCATCGACAATATTCTTAAGAAAACAGTTCTTCCAAGTTTGAATTTATTCTCGCGATAAAATAAAATAGAATTAGAATGGAGTTCAATGAAATGAAAAAATTGTACGATGTAACAAGCGATGAGAATTATTGTTCTGACTTATACGTATAATGCTGGAAATTATGCTTCATAAATAACAAGTGAATAAAAGATGGGAATTCTTTTTTTGTTTTTTAATACCAAATAGATTAATATACTTAGTTATATTATGTATTCAGTATTATAGCACGCATTATCACCTCAAATAAATTAACGGGAACTTCATTCTTCATTAGATATTTCTGTACATGTGCTACGGCATCTTTAGAGTATTCCTGAAATATGAAAATACATAAATCAGAATATATTTACTCTGACGAATCCCGTGGCATTAAAAATTTGCCATAAGATTAAACAGACTAAGATTTAAACAAACATGAATAAATATTGTACCTCGACAAACGTATTATAATAAATAATTTATTTTACGATCTGGAAGAATCATTTATTTTTTTTCGTTTGTCTTTTTGAATGAGAAAAAAAATTACTAGGAATTCAATTTAAAAAATAGATAATAAACTCACGTGCGCATGGGCTAATAGTTCTTTCATGATAAAATTGTCATATATTTCACGAGCAAGTTTTCTCCTTTCTTCCGGGCATTCCAATTTCTCGTACGCCTTGATCTAAAAAAGAAAAAAATGGAAAAAAGAAAAAGGAAAAAGAAAACGTGTTGGTGTTGAATTTATAGCGATGAGATAAAATTTCTTGAGTTTGGATATTGCCAATTACAAACCTCTTCGTAAAACCTAAGTTGCGGAATAGGTTCCTCCGCTACAGTCTCGCAAAAGTCTTTGAATAAGAGGTATCCTGAAATAATTTGATCAAACGTCAACCGAAACATAAATCATATCTTCAAAATGAAATAAAGCTGAAAATTTTATTTTTTTCCCTCTGTTTTCATCACAAAAAATCTCACCTAGCATCTGATTGAATATTTTGTCGAAATTCACTTCGTTCTTCTTTATCAGATGTTTATGAGTGACGCTTCTGACACTGAAACAAGAGAGATAACAAAAAAATTGATGAAGCGAATAAAACGAAAATGGCATAAAAGATAGAATATCAATCTTGTCAATTTTTTTTTATTGTTATTTTTCTCCCTCAATATCCACGATCGTCAATCCTTCTTATTATACTATATCAGTACTACTGAATCTTTGCAGATATATGACGCATGCATGCAGTAACTTAACTAATAAGGGGAATTGGGTCGATTACAGGTCAGTCAAGCACTTGACTAAAATTTTCGTCAAATGGTTTCAGTATGTGTATAATGTGAATGTAACCGATCATAAACCAGACGCAGAGGCATCCAGCTCTCACAAATTGAGATATGTGTTGTTTTCTTTTTATTATACGGCTGAATAGTTCGTGAAAAATGCCTCACGTTTCGGTGTCGATGTCTGATTAGTTTTCTCGCAGTATCGCATATTTAAAAATGTATTAACCACAAAGTTTTATACGGCAATAATGAATTATTCAAACTTAGTTACATTTTTCAAGATATGATTGTAATTTCTTTGTTCATCTTTCACTCACCTCAACCATTTAGCGATTTTAACAAGCGCTTTGAGCATTTTGAGTTACGCGTATAATGCAAGTTTGATTACGCGATTAATATTTTTATAATGGAGATGACAAAAAATTGCCGACTGTACGTGTATTAGAGGAAACATATACTTTTCTCTTGGATGCTCATCAACAGACGGTGGATTAATATTTACTGAGCTATGAAAGAAAAGAGAGTGCAAGCTCGCTCTCGTTATCACATACGTGCCAGCGTTATGGCGTATATAGGTATAATAATATTATAATCGCGTATAATATAGCGTCGTCACGTCGTAACCGACGCCCGAGATCCGGTGTCTTTCACCATTTCCAACATAACATTATATTATTTTTCATTTACTTTATTCTTTTCTCACTTTCCGAGAATGACAATTGTGTGTGTGGATATATCCACGGTGTGTTATAACGTACGAAAGGAAAAATAAATGAAATGTATACGCATATAATAATATGTATGCGGTACACGAATGCGCAATGTATGACATACATGTAGTTATATAAAACCGAAGGAAACCCTGCCCTCCGCGTACAATCTATTATAGATTTGTCCATATATACATATATGTATAATTTTCTTCGATCTATAGGTATAGACCTATATCTGTCATATAGCAAATATAGTGATATCAAGCGAAAGAATAGATATAGTACACCGCGGTGAACAAAAAATAAAAAAGAATTATCAATTTTGTCGGAAAATATAAGACTTTTACAAGACAAAAAAGAAAATGAGGAGCAAAAAAATACGAAAAATTTCCCACCGCGTTGCAGCTGGAATGTTTGAGATATATACACCTATACCTACTATATCCAAAGGCAATAAATTTGGAAGATCTACAGGTATAATCTGTGTGTGGTACTAGAAATAAGTGTACTAAATGTGTGGAGTATTTATTGCGTAGTAACTATAGTACATTCGTATCATGCATGTGTGCTGTGACGAAGTTGAGAACCACTGAGCAAATGTTTCATCTATTTCAGTAACCCCATCAATGAATTCTTTTACTTTCAACAAACATGCAGATCCCTGCCAGGCAAGGAAAGAGGAGAAGAGGAGGGAAGGGGAGGAAGGCAAGAAACGAGTGGGGAAAGGAAAAGAGAAGAAGGCTAAACGCCGTTAGAAGAAGAAGAAGAAGAAGAAGCGAAGCGAAAACTTGATCTAGATGCCAACGATTTGTATAAACGAATTATATTATACCACGCTGGGTGTATTTCCGTGTTATAATAAGAGTTTCAAAACATGTGTATAGGGTACCGTGTACCTACCGCCCGTCCGTCCGTCCGTCCGTCCTATACATGATACTTCAAATTGGTTCTTTCCATTTTTTCTTTCTTTTTCTCTATCCTGTATTTGTAAAATGTTCATCCGGGAGATTCTGGCTCAGTTGTTTCAGCTCTCGTTTATACTAATTGTATATCGTATACCTACATACGCGAAAGAATTCGATGATTCGTCTGTGGAATTGGCTCCTCATTTTTGAAAATACGATTGTGTTTTTTTTTTTTTTTTAAATTCTGAAATCCGTTTGAATACTTGTGGAGTTCCCGATAGGCTTGAAGAATAGTTCCGGTTCTTCATTTGTTGGAAAAAATAAAATGAAAATTAACCTATCAGGAAATGCAGAACTATTCGAAAGGATTTCAGAACTCTGAATGTGGAACCGAATTTGCAAAAATGAGGCGCCAACTTCACAGGACACTGAAAACTTCGAAGCTCGTAGTTTAGGATCCACGTTTCGCGCCTGATTCAAGAATACTATTTGTTTCTGATTCGTGTTTAATTTCCTTTCTCTGTTTATCAAATACAGATCGAGTCGAAAATGAATGCATATACTCAATTATAACGAGACGATTCGATGATCAAGAGATTGAGCGAAGTACAAACAATATTTCTCAAACATGGGTACGAGTACATGTATATAAATGCAGGTAATAAGGTATATATTTATAGTACGCCAGTTAACGATAAGAAGTATGTTATGCATTACATATAGTACATGGAAAAAAGAGAAAAGAGGATGATTTCGTTGAACATGATAGGCACACACGATATCCGAGTGTTAAACAGCAACGGCAAAATAAAAATAATCCAGAAAACCGAGTAAAGAAACTCAGGAAACCGTACGTGCGCAAAACGATGTGGTTTTTGATTAGACCGTGCGGTTATGACTATACCGCAGAGAGAGCGAGGGGAAAAACGTTTTCATTTTCCAGTTTCTTTCTTCCGTCTTCCATTTTTAAATTAGATAACATCAAGGCATAATGTTTATATCGAGGATGTGATCAGCTGCGTAAAATATATGTATATACGATGTAGGTATGTACAATATGTATATATTACCAAACATGAATACCTATGCAATATAGTAACGTGCAGTTGCATCATATAATATGTATAGTACATATACAATTACAATTATAGAGCAAGCAATAATGTATAACGTCTGAATTAACTCTCGTATATCGCATTACTCGACAAAATCAAATTCCCTGACGACCTTTCCGACTAAAAATGAAAACTGCAGTATTTCGTAGGTATAATGTACGATTTTCACCGGTGAATTTCGAATACTAACGTGAAATACTACGCGAACTGTACCAATGAAGATCAGAAATTGCGAATCTACTGTTCACTCACGAGGCGGGCACAGTGAACTGACGAAAAATAATATCGGGTGGATTCTGTTCGAGCCATTCTGTCCCTCGATGTTCAGGAAATGAATATTTTCCGTTATATTAGTATAGTATACTAATGAGATTAAAAATGAACGTGATGTATTAGAAATATTTAGTTTTTCCCCTGTATGGGCCAGAGTATTTCCCTGATTTTTCCGTCTTCATAAAATTCCCCGGCTATAACGTATATTCTCGTTTTCTTCCCGCACCGCGCTGCACCCCGTGAATAAATTTCACTGCACTTCCCGTATAGTATGTTTGCCTCGAAAATATGATTGTAACGGATATTGAAAAATTATTGAAAATTATCGTAATTGTCTTTTTTTTTTCATTTTTGTTTTTTGTCTCGGAATTGAAAAGATTTGTGATTCATTCGTTCGTTTTTGGATCAACTAGAAGAAAAAAACTGAAATCCGTGTCCGTATTCAACTAGCCGACAACATAACTCCGCCTTCATGAAATGTGTGGTATACGATATAAAAAAAGAAACCTGTTACATACCAGCCGTCGTGACATCTCTTTACCTGCAGATGAAACATGCGAGTTCAAAGGAAGGAAAAAAACAATTTGCATGTGGAAATCGTAGAATTAATCTTAGTCATAGATACACCTATATACATATAGAATTTCCCATGAAGGCACAGAAAATTTGTATAATTTTTACTTCAATATCACATAATGCTGCAAGACGTATCGGTGCATGGCGCAGTCTGCTATGTTATACGGATTATATGCATATCCCATCGCTTCTCTTGCGTGCTTCATATTAGCTCATGAGGGTCTTTCCGCCCGCGGCCGCGGCCGCGCGTGCAACAACGTGCTAATCGAACCATTTTTAGACTCGATCATAGCGAAATTTCTATGGGCACGCGCTACGGATATACGTATGTATAGTACATACATATAGCTTTGAGTGTAGGTTGGAGGTTTACCTATATAATACATAATCGCTGTAATTTGAGCCTGTTTAGATTCTCGCAGGAGCTACGAATAGAAAGACAATTCAATAATCTTCTTCCTTCATTCTTTTTTCTGTGTAACGTTGTTTTTATTTTTTTCATCCCCCCTCTTCCTCTTGCTCGAGGGAATGACGCAGGTTGAGGAGTTCGCAGATAGCGTTTTATCTGATCGACTCTCCTCGCCTCGTGGCTCTATTATGTGTACCGCTAATACATACAGCACGGAGAGAGAGAGAGAGAAAGAGAGAGAGAGAGAGATCAAAAGAGGAAAGAAATAAGAAGAATCGAAACAAAGAAAGAGGAAACATTATAGTGTAATTCATCGTTTCAACCGCCAATAGAATGAAATTGAAAATTGTATAATATCATTTGCGACGTATTATGGAAGTTTTCTTGTTTTAATCATCGAACCTGCATAAATTCATCACAATCAGTGATTTACGACGAAAGATTCCTTTTCCACAATTATACAATATGGAGGAATTACGAGTTAATGAATAAATTTCTGATTCGACAATTATGTGTGTATAGATGGATAAATTTCATGTTCATCTATACATAGGATAAGATTGTTGTGTATTATATTATTCGAAAATCTACACGAGGAATAAAACCGCGCGCGGTCGCTCTCTGAAATCTTACTCAATACAACAGACGTCATACCTACTCCGGGCTAATCGGTTTGCAGGCCACACTTTGTGATATCTTATAGCTATATGTATGGGTAAAATACACGTATGTATAGACGTACGTAAAGAGACTTCGAGAGTTCGCCGCAGGAGCTCGCAAAACACTCTTACTAATCGTACACAAGCTGGGCCATTTTTCACTTATTTATCACATGTATATCTGCTATATAGTGGAATGATAATTTGAATGAGAACTGGAGGGAATAAAAAGAAATAAAGAAAATTCGGAAAGTTCCTCGGACAACCGGACATGTACATACCGCTAAGAGTACATATACGAGTATATCTTTGTCACGATATAAAAAGTATAACACGATAACCTGCAGCTCCTCCTCGCGTCTTTATATATATATATAGGGTATACATGGACCCTACACAGGTATCTCTCTACCTGCTCTTTTCTGGCGCTCCCCTCGCCTCCCCGTCCCTTTCTTCCTCGTGTTATCGACCTCTAGCACTCGCCCTCTACGTAAATATATATATACATACGGGAAGAATTCTTAGGAATTCACCCTGTATACATACACTATACCTATAACACAGTCGCATTGATCCTTATAACAAGATTGAGCCAAAGTCGTGGGTTCCCCTCTTCTCCTTTTTTCCAAAAACATCGTCACCGTCTCTTTCATACAATATATACATATACGTGTGCATGATACATAAGTGTAGTACCTATATACCTACACTTACGAATGGTTTAATCTGCACGTTCACGCGCGTGCTGTAAAATGAGGCTTTGGCTTACTTTCGTCTTATCTCAAAATTTCGTTACTTAATTAATGATTTTTATGTACCTATACAGGAATAATTGTATGGTTGTATTAGATGTAGAGAAATCCTCGCGGGTATGTCTATAATTGTGTGTAATCGAGTATATAAAATACATTATTTTCATTCTATGAGTTCGTTTTATAATTAGGCTATAAAAGTTTGTTTCAAGCGATTCTATATCGGCGGAAATTTTCCTCGGTATAAAACAAAAATCGAAATTATTTTTCATGATTCCGGTGAACCTAGAGGACAATGGAATATACAGAAGACTATCGATTTGTTCCCCAACTCTCCGGGGATTGCCAAAATCGGAACAACAAAAAATCTTTTTTCGTTACAAAGAGAAAACAAAATTTCGGCCAAGAAGGAAGCTCGAATCGCTTGAAACTGCGTTTTCCCTGATTATGAACCTCATGAAAAATTCAATCAAATTGCACCGATTGTACGAGAAGACTTTCTCCTCTTCTCCTTCTCTTGAATCAGATATTTTGTATCAGTTAAAATTATGTCGGTGTACATATGTATAATATATATATTATGATAAGCCTGTGAAATAAGGCGCAGTATATATATATATAGGCGTAGGTATAATTTTCAATCGTATATATTATTCCTCTATTTATAACTCAGCTCTTCTTAGTACAAGTATATAGGGTATACGATTTATTTTACCTAGTGCCGCAATCATCGGAACAGAAACAGGAGCACCGGCACGAGCACCAGCCACTCGTGTAATTCATCCGGACTCTGCGTTCATTAAATCGATGCATGTAGATGCGTGTGTATATATATACACACACTTACATGAATACATACATACATATTATACAAATATACGGGACGGTTTGAAAAGAGATGTAAGAAAAACGAACCGGTCTTTTGGTTTTTTTGGAAAACGAAATAAGAAAGAAGAAATCTCTCCCGGAATGATCAACGCGTTCAGATTGCCAATTTTTGTTTCTTTTGTTTTCTTTATTTATTTTCTCTTTGTCGCCACCCCATACAGATACATTATATATACATATACCTATTAATATGTGTATAGGTTCACTTTTGTCGTATAGAAGAGGGAAAATCGTATTATCAAGATATGAGATTCAACGGCACGTATTGACAACTATAAGACTGTGGATTGCAAGATGGACTCTTATTAGTTAAAAACTCGCGCGGGACCGATCAATGATTCGCACGTGAGCCTTGAGCGTGACACAAATCTCTATTTCGACTTAAAAAGTAAAATCATACCTTCAGGCTATGTATACATATACATAGTATATATGCAACGTCTGTCCGTGTAATTATACGCCTTATTATATAGATATATCTTGGGAGTATATAAAAAATATATATATATAGGCATACGCATATGTACACTCGTGCTATACTTTATCATTCTGTGCTCCGCGGGCGATTAGTACACCATTCGTGTAGGTATGTATACGCATCAGATAGCTGGGGTATAGCAGATATATATGTATAAAAAATACAGAATAAAACTGTGGTTATATGCGAAACAAAGAATGGAATGAAACGATGAGTCCGCAATGATATTGAAATTGAAATCCCGTTACGGAAAACATTCAATTTGGGGAAATTTGCTGGACCTTCGCTTCATTTTTCTTCTTCGTCTTTCAAATTTCTTTGTCTTTTGCTCAATTTGTTTCTTCTCGTATTTAATACGTCTGTACGATATAGAAGTCTGTTTCAGCAGCTCTATTCTAAATATTATTATTTTCCACCGCCGAGGTATATAGGCGAGTATCTATACTTAGGACGTACGTATAGAATAAAAGAGGAGATACAGTATAGTAGCAGCAGTGATGAGAGTGCTGGTAGTATAGAGGACGATTTTCATAATCCTGAAGGGAACCTGCACGCGTCCCGGACTATATACGCGGCACCTTATAGTCTAGACTCTAGACATTTTTATACTCGTGTTTGCTAGCTGTTCACGCGCGTCAATGCCAGCGCTGAAACGTTCGCTAAAAAGAAGGGATATGGTGCAGGCGAAGACAAGCGCTGTAAAGAGGAAACTCGTGGAAGGGTCGAGGGACTACGAGATGCATACATGCTGCACGGGTCATTGAAAAGTAAAGAATTCATCTACCTCTGGTAGATATATGTATACCTAAGTATACGAATTCACGTTTAGGCGCAGTACGCCTCCTCGTCGCGGCCATACAAAATGTGTAATAGAAAAATACGAAAGAAGATACCAAAGAAGAAGAAAAAAACAACTAAAGCACCGACGTGAAGAGTACTCTTTTTCTTTTCCCCTTTTTCATTTTCTCTCCAACCACAAGCAATTTATCATAGGTATGCGTATACCACAGCGTTCCCGAAATTGCCGACGAAAAGATAGATATGATATTCAAAGAAGAAGAAGAAGAAGAAGATGATGAACAAAAAATAAGTAAACAAATTTAAATACGTGATGAACGAATGCAGAGATGAAAGAGAAAAAAAAATACGAAAAATTTGTCCTTCCCGCCACTCACGTAATTTTCTCAATACAACATATACATGTATAATATATTAATATGCGTCGCTATAACTATAATAAGTATCCTCATCTTCTGCAGCTTCAATTCCTCTCGATAGGCCGCCGGGGCGTCGAACTATACGAGTTTGTGCTGCTCGCAGCTTGAGAGATCGCGAATAGCAAGAGGATAGCACAGCATGCGTATAATTGGGTTAAACAAGTGACGCCGGCGCGTTACCTTTCCTCCTCTTTGTGTACACCACCGACCTTAAACCCCTGCACCCGGCACCCACCCGGCTTATTTCTTGGTCAGACTCAAAGTAATGGGAAAATGGGGGCGGCGATCGGTGTAATAAAGTAGATGATGCGGAGAAAGAGAAAATCAACTCAACGAAAATGCAATTTTGACTGTGATATTTTTCGATGAAAAAACGATCTTATCTTCGCCGATCTGGAATTCGCAGGTAGGTTACCACCTCATACCTACATACGTCAGGTATTAAGAATGTCTTTTCATTGGGAAATATGAGCTATGAAAGTTGCATTTCTCGTAAAGACGGTTAGGCGACTAAACTGCGGGCGATATTATTCGTTCGTACCTAATTTTATTCCGCTTCAGCTTCCTGATAAACTTGATGAAATACTACTCCTCGTTTATAGTTATCGGTCTTCTGTATCACTCGTTAAACATAACGTTTGAGACTAATTAGGTACATGTGAACTATTATTCATCCGTATAATACATAGGTCCGTATAGTAGTTGGTAGGTATATGTATCAAGATATACCTATAGCAGAATAAGTAAAGTTTTGTCATACGCTGTAATGCTGCAAAACTTCGTTCGTCACCTTGTTAACGTTCTTAGTCAGTTATTAGTTAGTTAGTAAGTTAGACCAATTCACCAGCTTTCACACTAAAAGCTGAATCAGTGCCAGTAGGTATTTTCACGCTTAGCTTAGCTTAGTTAGTTAGTTACGATCAAACGACCGTCGTCGTCGTCGCACGGCTCTTCAAGTACCTATATATCTATACCCGTATATACATATACATGTAAAGTACACGCAGTATTTTCTATATACACAATTTACTTTACTACCGGTACAACAGGTCGTATATAGACAAAATAATTATCTTCTTTCCAGAATTATTCACGTTATATTATCATTATTGTCACTATCTATCTCTTATTAGGATTATGAACGAAAGAAAGAAAGGAAGAAATAAAGAAAGAAAGAATGAAAGAACGAATGAAAGAACGAATGAATGAATGAATGAATGAATGACAATGAACCGTACGCACGCGCCATCACAAGTATAGTATAATATGAGTGGATGAGTGATGCAAAAAGGTTTCGCAGGCATACGATTTAGATAATGGAGGTAAACGAATATTTTATTTCAGTACAATCAACGGTTTATTCGTATACGCGATGTATGTATGTATATACATACCTACATAGATACAATAAGTATATGAAAAAATGAGGTATAGATAAATCTACTATACTATGATCACAGTAAAGATGTGATCTATAGCTTAAATACTTTGGAAATTGAGTAAATTACAACCAATTAGTGTCGTCAGAGTTTACCGTAAACTGTTTGCCTGCCTGCTGCGCCTTGCCTCTAGACTGACCAACGCAAAATTAACCCCGAGATATACCTATATAATGCACAGTACTACTATACCTATATAGGTACGTAACATTAAATTTATGACCGGATAACAATTTGTCTGTGCAGATTTCAATTTCAC
The DNA here is from genome assembly GCA_963170745.1 of Phymatocera aterrima. NCBI lineage: Eukaryota > Metazoa > Arthropoda > Insecta > Hymenoptera > Tenthredinidae > Phymatocera > Phymatocera aterrima. The sequence continues at coordinate 16,993,639 of OY720663.1, read as the reverse complement.
CTCGCTGTACCTACTGTGAATACATTGGGATCATTATTTGCGAAATAGAATAAAAAGAAATAAATCACCAGCAGCGGTATATGAGTACGGGAACTCCTACATTGTACTATCTCAATTACACGGAGTATGAATATTTCCCTACTAGAGGGATTGCCATTTTTGTATTTTTAGGATTTCCTCTGAACTGCTGACCAAGCTGTTCCTGCCGCAGTGAAACGCGCGAAGCGTATAAGATATTAACCGAGATGATAGCTCATATCAGGTTTCCCCTATAATATAATAATTTTCGCAACGGTAACATAAAATCTTGTTTAAATTATTCGTAGTTCTTTGTTTTGTTTTTCTTTTCTTTTCTTTCAACGAATCGCGTGAATTATTCCCCCAGCTTGTTTGTATATAAAATAGTAATGATAATAATATCACCGCAGATAGGAATGAATTCAACTTCAAAATTGTAAAGAGAATGAAAATTTAATCATCACCGCATATTGCATGCCTGGGGTACTCGCACCTCTCAGCGAATGAATAAACGAATGAATGAATGAATAAATCGATAAAGCGCTTGATTTTCGCTCTGAATAGTAATAACGATAATAAAAAAAATGATAATATTAATAATATAATCGTAAGTACGGCTACGAGAACAATGAATTCAAACGTCTGTTGTTGTATGATATCGTGAGGTGCCAGGAAAAAAATAACCGCAGGTTGAGATATGTTCGTGTGCGTGTCTAATATGATAAGCTGGAAGACTCGAAGAAAAGAAAAGGAAAACGAAGCAAAATAAAAATTGAGAGAGTAGCGAAGTTATTATAGGCATAGTATTATACACAAGACGAATAGGACGAATAGTCAATGAATGAATTTTATTGAGAAGTCTTTGCCCAACGTTGTCCTTGTCGTTGCGTCATCGTTCCCTGTCTCTATCTCTCTCTCTCTCTCTCTCATTTATTTTACGTTCTTATCTTGTTTTTTGTCGTGTCTTTCAAATGGTCTTGTTGTTCTCCTGCCCCTGACAGTCTAGGTATATTTGTGTTTGTATATTATCCGAGTTAAATTAGTACACAATGCAATATGCTGCTTTTCTCTGTCGCGTCATCGATCGCTCACTAATAATAATAACAATAATGATGACAACTAAAATAATAGTCAAGATATATACTAATTGAACAACCTAAAACTGAGTGTACGATTGTGAAAGAGATACAAACACTGAGCTATTGTTCAGTTTGTTATGAAACGGTCTATTCCAAAACCGTATTTATTGTCATTATATCGAACGCGAGTAACTAATTATTGGAGTAAACTAAAGTAAGATGAATTTACAATGAATAAAACATACATAAATAATACATAAATGCAATACGCGCGCACGCACGCACGCTTCTCCGAAGAGAGAGAGAGAGTAGAGTAGCGTTAAATGCGTATGTAATCGTATAATTAATGTCCGTTTGTCCATCATTCTTTTCTTTGTTGTCGTCGTTCGGTGTCGTGTATCATTCGAATTGGCGGATGAGCGAGCCAATTTCAAAAGTGATAAGGAATATACATAACATGGTAGAAGAAAAAAGAAGAGGAAAAGTGGAACCGGGAAGGTCCTGCCGCGGCGAACGCGAGAAAGTCGATATAATATACATGATACACCTAGTAGATATACGCTTTCTACATTAAAATATCGTTCAATGATAACGATGGGAGGAAAACTGTGCGAATGATAACGGGTAATGGAGGAGAGGGAATGAAATCGTGTACCTAGGATCCGGCAGAATGATTTTCTTGCTGGCTCTGGCGGCGGGGGTACATTTACTCTTCTCCATAGCCATCAGGTAGCTAACATCCGCCAGAACCGCCTCGAGGTCCGCCATTTTGGTTGTCGGTTTTTAATACTATATAGTATTATACGCGAATGTCGGATCGTCGGGTGTCCCTCAGCAGAAGCAGCAGCAGCAGCAGCAGTTGCGGCAGCTAGCTAGCTTGCCAGTCCCGCCGAGTAGAAGCCGAGGGAAACCGCGGAAAATCTCTGGAGTCAAGCCACTATATGAAAAACAACGGAGCACCAACACAAACACAGAATTACAGATTAGGTTGTACCTATTGTAACAACGATAAACGAACGAAGAAGAAACACAATGAAAATTGCACGCGGCGGCGACGGCGACGACACCACCACAACAAATTATATACACTTTTTGGTTTTTTTTTTTTTTTTTGCACAGAAATTGGAGATAAACTACCAATATCAAATCAAATGGAATCACACTTGTGTTATTTTTATTTCTTTTTACAACACGATTTCGTCATCGTCGTAGATTCTTTTTTCCTTCTTTTTTTTTTATACCACACGATTTTATGTATATACGTCCCAAGTATTACACCGACATACCGACTGGCGGACGGACCTAGGGACGGAATTACGAACGTGTTACGTTACGTTATTTCAATGTATTTTATGATATTCACTGTAAATTTGGTTCCGATTTTTTTTTCACCATGTAGATATGATCATAGTTTGTTATTATTATTATTATTATTATTAGTATTATTATGATCACGTTTGTCCAGTAATCGAAAGTTATTTATGACGAATGATAACGACGTTCTGGGATTCTATTATTTTTTGTTCACACCCCCCCGCCCCACCGAGTCTTGAGATCTTGACTCAGACCTATCTCCAGAGAACTATATATCCTTCACCCAGGGAAAACAAAAATTCCTGAGGCAAACCCGAAATGCTAGGCGCCGAGTAGTAACACTACCGTCTTTAATATTCCGTCACTCATTTTCCGAGGCGAGTCACATAACATAACATAACATAACCGACAGGGGCAAAGGAGAAGGAGGAAGAGGGAGGGAGGGAAGAAAAAGAGGAGGGATTTTTCGTCCTACGACGACGTTATCATTTACATATGCGAGATTACGGGCGATTTTAACCGACGCGGTCAACAGTTTAACATGCGCGCACAACACAGAGAGAGAGAGAGAGAGGGAGAGAACTCGAGATACAATTTTGTACACTTGTATCGTCGACTATTAGCTCCTTTTTGTTGATCTTTTTTTGTTTCTTCCTTCCGTTTTATTGGTCTTTTGTTTTTTCACCCCGGATAAAAATTCTCCCCTCTTTTATATCTTCACTCTCTTTCTCTCCCTCTTTCTTTTCCTCTGTCTCTCTCGTTCTCCCGATAGTCAACTCTGACAGTCAGCGGCTAGTCACAGCCACCAACTTCTTCGCGACCGACTCTCTCTGCTCGCCTAACAGAGTACCAGCCTCTACTCGCCTTCGCTGTACACACTTTGATATATCCTGAATGCTGATTGGCCGATTACCTCCGTCTATAAACAACAGCTCCATCTATTGTCCAATTTATTGATAATGACATGAGCGCAGCCCGCGGTGAAAGACCGAGGCTTCCAGACAAATTATTCCCTATCGGTAACTAAGGAAATGAAATAAAACAAGTTACCGACTTAAGCCTCTGTCGGACTTGTAGAAATTCAAACTTTAAGAATGCAAAAAATAAACAAACAATTCTGTTTTTAAATTCACATTTTATATTTCTGCCTTCACCCTCCATGCAAATTTCCATTCTGTGACTAGGCGATAATTATTCAGACAGTCTTTAGAGGATCACTATCAACGAGCGAAACACTCACTTTAACAGATGCGCCTAGATTTTCAGCTAACTTCAAGGCAAACACTTTTAGGAAACCCCGTTCTGAATCTGAATGATTAGTTAGTATAACATTAGCTCCTATGTGTACTGCGTCGAGTATATCGTGATGGAGCATCTCGCCAGTTATGTATAGGTCCGCTTCAATTCCTTTGAGTATTGACGCTCCGGAACCAGCACATACCGCTATGGAGTTTATCACGTTATCTATTCAAAGGCAGTAGAAAAAAAAACCGTGGAAGTATTAGGATTCAGAAGCGAAGTAAACCAATTGGCTCTGCTAATGAATAATATAATCCACCTGTTCGCCTCGCGCAAGCCAGTCTAACATGCGGAAGATTTATTCTCTGTTTCACGAGCTTTACAGCATCAGAAATAGACACGGGTGCTTTCAACGTACAAATACGGCCAAAACCGTTCTCAGGATTCACGCCAGGCTCAATCGGCTTACTAGTCTCCAGATCTGGGAGACAAAATGATGAGACTTTGGTAAAATCAGTCGGAATCTGGGGTACAGCAAAACAGAACATAGTAATAACTCACCGAATGCTTCGGCGAGCCAATCATTCAATCCTCCTCTAACGGAGTCGAAACTTGTATGAGGAGAGTAGAGCGCGATTTTGTTCTCTAGGCATCTAGCTGCGATGCGTTCCTAGAATGATTCAAGATTCAAAAGTTTTGTACAAGGCTTCGTCCGCGCGTTCATTACGCTCTTGTGCATGATAAATTGAATTATCTTCCAATATCTCCACCTCTCACTATAAATTACCTTCCAAGTTCTCATAGTAAGGGATTTAAGAGGTGCAAAAATAGGAGGATGATATGAAATGATAAGATCTGCATTGAGGTTGACAGCCTCTTGCATAACGTCTTCGGTAAGATCGTTAGTGATCAGAGTATGAGTGATTAACTTTGGTTGAGTAGGTTCAATTAGGAGTCCAACATTATCCCAAGACGCAGCCAGGTCCTGCGGAGCGAAAGAATGAATGGTATCCAAAACTTGCTTGAGGGGTAGGCCGTTCGTGGTGCAATCTGAACTCGCCATTCTAGCCGCTATAAGATTGTATATGGAAAGTTTTTGCGGATGATAACTTCGCAGTAAAACTCTTTGTACGATTCGCAAATGACCGATCATTTATTCAGCTTATCACCTGAAACAAAAATAAAAATAAAATCTCGTAGGAATTTTACGTACTTCTAAAGAATTGCAGGAAATAGGAATTGATAATTTAGCATGAAACTAAACTCATCGAAGAATTCGAGTACAGAATTTTTTCCTTCCTTTCTGTTCAGGTGTATTCACAAATATCATTTATAAATAACATTTTCACGATATTTACAATTTATTATTACATAATTAAGTAATCGAAATGTATATTACTATATTTCAGTACAGTAATTGCCAAAACAATGATAATTCTTTGAGGGAATTAAATCAGCAGATAATTATTGGAAAACTTGAGAGAAACAAAACTTGAATAATAATAAAAAATAATCATCATTCGCTGTAGAACCAGATTTTCACAAGCCCGTCGTCACTAGCAGAAGCAAGTTGTCCAGGAATAGCTGGATTCCACTGAACCGAATTAGCATCTTGCGTGTGAGCGTCGTCCATAGCACAAACCATACTGAACGAAGGTTGATTGGGATCGGAATCGTTATCTTCTTTAAATATTCTAATTATATCATCTCCGCAGGCAGTCGCAATGAGTCCAGTAATTTTACACCAATCAATATCGTATATAGGCCTGCTGTGATAGCCAGATAATGTGCAGCAGCATTTCCAAACTGATTCGTTATTTTCCGTAAGAATACCGGCCCCGTTTCCTGGCTTATATTCCTGCCATATTTTCACAGTCTTATCGTCGCTACATGTTGCCAAGCGACTTCCGGTGCTGTCGAATGACAGGCTCCAAACCGTTGATGTATGGGATGCTAAAGTCGCTGTGCAAACCCAGTCACTGTATGCATCTTCTTTGAATATTTTGACCGTATCATCATAGCTAGCCGAAGCTAAAGTATCTTCGTGTGGGTGCCACTTGACCTGAAAATATTGAAGTTGAGTTTGAAATTTGGATAAAATTTGTGAGTGATTATGAAAACGTTGAATAATAATTCGGAAATACCTTCTTAACGTCTTGAGAATGGCATGATATAACGGATGCACATTCATACTCGTCGTCGGCAGCCTCCCATATCCAAACTGATTTGTCTCTGCTACAAGTAGCGAGAAGTTGTCCGCTGCGAGACCAGCTGACACTTTTAACTTCGTGTTCGTGTCCCTCTAAAGTAACGTTGCACTCAAATTGTCCAGACTTTTTATCCCATATAGCGGTCGTCGCGTCGAAACTAGCAGATGCGATATAATTTCCGCAAGGAGACCACGATACTTCTCTTATCGTTCTTTGATGGCCTTCAGCTAATATCATTTTCATTACCCATTTCGATCCCTCATTTATCCAGATTCTTATTGTCTTATCCTCGCCGCAAGAAGCTACGCTATTACCTTTTGGGTGCCAACACACGTTCCACACCCTACCTTTATGGCCTGATAAACTTTGCTTTAGTTCCAGCGAACCCATTGTTACCTGAAACAAGACATTCGGTTCTGTACATTTTTGGTTCGAACGAAAATACTTGGTAGCATCGCATCGATGATCTCAAGAGAGAATTTATTATAGTATAAATATGTCTTGAATCTAGATAACAATGGTTCGGGAATTGTCTAAAAAACAAATGTGCGCTGTGTGATCATGGAATTGCATTGGTGGCTAGATATTCCGCACGAAGGTAAGGATGTCGAAAAACTATATGAATTTTGGTAACTAAACTACAATCGAATGCCAGGTCAGTGTTATGCTTCCAAGTGTTCTATTATTGTTAAGAAGCGATTGGGAAAGAAAGAGGATTGTTAGAGACTTGTTTTACGCTATTATTGAGGCGCAAAAGAAAACGAAAAAGATTAATGTTTGTGGATACAAATAACAAAGAATATAGGTGAAAGAGTAAAGTTGTTTAATAAAGTAATGTCGGAAGATTTATTGTGGAATGGAAACGAATAATAAAGCATAAACATAAAGTAAAAACGTTCGGTATAGACGCTTTGAGGTTATGTCCCATGGCAAACGCAAACGAGATTTCAATTTATATTTCATAACTTACTACGATCATATTTTAAACGAGGCGTAATTCGATAGTGATAATTGAAGGTTGAAAGATTACTCGATTGTTATGATCGAGTGGAGGTTATTGTTAAAATTACCTATTGCATCGTAACTCCACTTCAGATGTCACTGCATAAAAGTATATCTAGAACTGTATGTATGTATATACCTATAGTTATATCGTTAACGGTTATATGCTTATGCCTGTAGTCATTTTCTTCGATTTTGATATTGAATGGATTGCTGTGATTGGATATGGGGATCGTTCCGCGTAATTTTCGAGGTATCTTTTCAATCACGAAGAAAAAACAATATAACAAATAATTATCTATTGCCTACATGCATACCTATATTACAGAATCATTGTGCGAATACGTATATAAAGAATTTACGTAATATTTACTTCGGGTAGATCATGTATGTATGTATGTATACGTCTAATTGTCAAAATAAAATAAAGCTGTACAGTATCCCTATAAATATAGCACTACAGTATATTGAATTGTATAATTCCGTGCGATACTACGATTCCAATACTGATAACATCTCTGATCTGAATGATATTTCTACGATATTAAAAAATATCTATATTCATACTCGATATGTTACAATAAAACTCAACATATTCGGAAACTTTACGATACCTAGATCATGAACGTTAATTGGTATGCATAATTACCAACATCGGTATATCAGAATCCGCTCGGATCCGGTTTTCATGGAAAATACTAGAATATACTATTTTGGATCATGAATTGAACGAAGCATTTCTATCAATTGTGTAGAACATCGTTATCAGTATAAAATTATCAAAGCCTATCACATTTGATCATACAATATTGACTATACGCGAAGGTAAAGCTGGTGCGTATTAGACAATTGGCGATATTCGAAAGTTAATATTTCATAGAATTTGTTCATCCAATATAACGATATAAAAATCCATATGATTCTACAATCTAGCCTACATCTAAATTCATGTCATTATTACAGAGAAGGGATATGCCGTACCAAGTATGCTCCATGCCGTACCAAGTATGCGACGTACTGGTTCTATCCTAATTTGTACATACATACGAGTACGTACTACATACCGGTTGCATCAACAGACTTAACAGTTCGTGCTCGCGTTGCTGACAAGGATGTATACAGTTAGGTAAAATAGACCGCGAATCTATCTTCATTAAACAGAAGAGTATAGGTATAGCTACTATTCACCTACCTATCTGCGTGTGATAAGCCAATGGTTATAGTTATACTGTACAAAGTGAATAAGATCATGATATTTTCGCATCATTTATATATTATCCATGTTTATACACGAATATGAGATTTAGATAGTAATAAATATTCCAGGTACATAATACAATAATAATAATGATAATAATAGTAATAATAATAATGATAATAATAGTAATAATAATAATAATAATAACAATAATAATTCTATTATTCAATCTGAGGTGTATTCTTTTGACACCGCGATCACCTGATCAATGATCACTGTGATCACTTCTCGAAAGTGATCATGATTAGTTGCAAAGAACAACCGAAATGCGTGGTACCAACGCCACGCACTGTACGGCCAAGAACGAAATACAACATAACCTCAGGATTCGTTAACTGCTGTGAACATAACCTCCAATATAAGCCGATATCAGTGTCCAATTAAGTGTTATTTATACCAAGAAACCTGCAATGGCATCAATTAATCGTCGAGTCGCTCATTTCTTCTTCTTCTTCTTCTTCTCCGTAATTTCTGTTCGGTTGGAGAGGTTAAGTCTTATGGTAGTGCCATGTATAATGCATTTGCCAATGCCTTTGCACGCTGCAATTTGAATTTTTTTGGTATTTTCGCGCCGAGAGTTGTGATCACTATAGAAGCGATCACGAGAAATGCTTGATCACTTTAGAAATGATCATGTTCACTTTAGGTGTAGGTGGGGGAAGTGATACGAGTCAAAAGAACATCAACAAAGTGATCGTGATCAGTGATCATGGTATCAAAAGAATACACCTCTGCTAAGTATAATCGTTGAACACTCAACGGTATAATGGATTCCCATAATTTCAAAATCGAGTATGCTGCGCGCGTTGCTGTAGATTGGTAACGCGTCATCTAATTGTAAGCTCGCATCAGCTGTTGCAATTCTTACTATCGGTACCCGCCCAATGGATATTCGCACAGAATTGAATAATACTAAGAACTGTACTGTAAATGCAAACGTAGCGAGGTATTACTTGTGTAGTATAGGGGGACCGTGAATAAGTATGCATACACATACACATAGATTACCAGACCCACTGAACTGAAAACGAATGATATAATACGAATACGTATGAGTTCGTGCGAATACGCAATAATCCGGCGGCGCGTATGCATACGTATTGGATATTTGTGACTTCATCGTACACGGAACAGTCCCTTGCACAGGGCCACAGAGAAACGCATACGTAGATAGAGACCAACTAAACACACAAGTATATATACATACAATGTGTCGACAATCAACAATCTACACCGCAGAACATAGAGTGGGCGGTGCCGGCCAGCAGCCGGCCGGCTTTCGTGCTACGAATACGGCGCGCGTGTAAGCGACTGACTAGTGACTAGCGTGTGTGAAATTCAGTCGCTTTGTAGCTGGGCTTCCTCGAGTAAGGTCTGGGCGTTATTCCCGCAGTATTTACATTTATACATAAAGGTAAAGTGATAGAATATTGTCTCTGATGTGATAAAACAGAAAATATGTATACCATAGATATACACTAAACACCTGTGATCTACGGAGTATAATAATAATATGCCGAACAGGAAACGAAGTAGACACAAAAAAAAGAGAACGAAATTAATTGATCCAAATGAATATAAAAGACGTATGATTATCATCGGAGTATAGATGACAAAGAAAGAAAGCTGTTGAAATTTTGAAATATTTTATTGTATGTATTATATTTACTGAACTATAGCTATGATGTGTGGGAAGAAAAAACGAATAAATTCTCTTGACAATGCGAAAAGTTAAAAAAACAATGAAATAATAAAGGTACGGGGACTCTGTGCACGGACTTAGCAATTCCCTGCGTGTAATAATTGGAATAGGATCGTCGGCGCGTGTCATATCATACAGAATTGAAGGGGAAAACAAAAATATATATTTAATATATTAAAGCCGACCGACTAAGCTATTTATGTACGCTATAGTGCCGTGGCTATTGCCATATTTATTTTATAATATCACATGCATTATACGTATCATTCTTCGCCGAGACTTTTCTCTGTCTCTCTCTCCCTCTTCCTATACAGCTTTCGTTAAATAATTGTTTAAATTCGACCTAATTAGGTCTGTAGGACTTGACGTCTACGCGGGGACGTAGATTATGTTTACTATATGTATTATGTATATATTATGTACTTACAACGTTGCGATCATAATTCGAATCTGACATCACATCGTTTACATACACCCGCCTACTTAACTTATCCCAGAGAAACATGCCTATAATAACATTACGGATAAGAGCATAACATATTATTGAAAGATTAATTCTCTAATTGTACTCTCAATTTGTCTGTATATACACATGGGTACGGTACCCGGAAATCTTGAGCGATCGGTTTCCGCAGTAATCAAACACGTGAATTATCGTTATCGCATGAACATGTGATATATTACATGACGTAACAGTATACTATTCTTGAGAATCTTGATGTTATTATGTTTCGTCCTTATGATCGCTGATTCATTACGAATCACAGTATACTCTGGCTTAACTTCAACCATGACGATGGTCGTAAAGGATGAAAATGAAACGGATGCCACGTGCAGATATATGTATACATAACCAGATTTTTCTCCTCTATTCTTTACATTTCGCCTTCGCATTCATGTAGTGTCGGACCAGTCTCGAATGTTAACACATTATTACAGACACGTGGATCCGAGGAGACACACGAGGTTCTTGACCACAGGTGTATAATTTTGTTTTCTTTGCTCCACGTTTATTCAATTATTCCGATTCCTCCCGATATTACTTCTATCGATAACAAAAAGAAGGTATTATATATGCGGTAAAATTAAAGGTATCATAATCTGAATAGACGCATGTATGTAAAAGCGTGCAAAATGAATGATAAACAATAATACCAAACCGTATGATATACTATATAGGTTACATATACCATATATATATCGTTATGAGCATTTCGTGAGTCACGAATTCTTATCGAACATACAATATGTATGCGAATATAATAGTAGAGGTCTCTGCGGGTGAGAGATAATGAATAGTATCGCGTGGCAGGTGTATATTGTTCACATAAGTCATGATTATATGCGCGGCGAGTCCCGTGATATCATAACCGCATGGCAATGATAGAAGAAAGAGAAGAGAAAGACAAAGGAAGAACTGTAACGATCTGTCCCTATATTATATTGCCGATCATCTGATTGCGAGGGCGATTGAAGCTCGGATTCGAGCTTGTATGTATATACATAGGTCTGCAATTGAATTCGAGCCGGAATTTCTACGGGCAAATTTTTACCGCAAGCACTTTGGTAGATAATTATTATTCACTTTGATGTAGGTATATTAATGCTGAGTATGAATTGAAATATGATTTCTCCGGTCTAGCGAGTGCACATGGACAATTTTATTTTGTTTCTTGGGTAAATTTTCACGTACCGTGACCGCGGTTACAATTAGTATTACAACCTTCCCTTGAAATGTGGCGTTTCTAATGTATCCAGGCTCTTCGAGATAATCATAATTGTGCAGATTATTTATATATTTGACATGAAAATGTAATTTCACTCTGATTTAGTACAAGAGCCGGTAACACAAAAACTGGGAAAGCTCTATTTGTTCTACTCCTACTATATACCCGCTATAGATATTACTGTACCCCAGATGCAATTAATTGTATATTGTTTAGTGGTAAAATATTATTATCCGGTTCGATTTATCATTGTGAAAACAATGACAGATCGGTATTAATTTCTATGATTTTCACATCGTTTTATTTATGATTATTATAACATCGACATTGTTTAATCATTTTTTGTTTGTAATATTCTGTATGTTATATTATTCCATTTTAGAGATAAATCGAGTAGTTGCAAATTGAAATTTTTTGCTTGTTTCATTTTTGTTTCTTATCGCATCATCCGTTTATCTTATTACCGGTATCTTGCCTCTTTTCGTCTCTTTTGGGTTTTTCCGTTTTTACCACAAATATCGCGTGTCGTATTTTTAATCGAGTTATGAATCAATAATATATCGAATACGCGATTAAACTTACGATTATTATATTAAATTAAATATCATATGATGCTTGATAGATTATAATCATAATTGAAAGAATTCCTTTGAAATAGTTCAGTGTTTTATACTATATAAGATATTGTATATTCATATCGCATTCATCTACGCTCGTAATTCATACGACATAGCGTTATCACGGGATCAATTCGGATTATCTTTACGTTCATTCCAATCCGAGTTTTATAGTTTGTGCCAACTTTTGGTACCTATAAAGATCAAATAAGACTCAACCAGCCTATAAGGCAGCTGATGAGGAATAGGTGGAGTAGGAGGAGGAGAAATAGGAGAACTCATAATATACAAAAATAGAAACTGGAATATTATCTGTAGGGTGAAACATCTCTGTAGAACAGTGAATCCATTATAGCCATTATATCTAGTTGAGGTAAAATAAAGTAGAACGTAAACTGTGTATGTGTATAGTTTCTGAGTATTAACCATTAAAGGCCATATACAAAACCGAAAATGCACTTTTGTTGATAGAAAAGTAACATAAAGTATTCAAACGTGTTTCTATTTCTATAAAAATGGTTAAACACACCCAAATCGTGCTCGCTTCATTGAAAACAGGCTTTAGAAACTATTCACGTGGCTTCTAAGATCTGAGTGAAGATCCTGAACACAACGAACGATAACTCCTGTGAAATATATGAAATATAATCTAATCAAGAATGTGTATTCACCCTTGCGATTCTCTAGAAAGTCACTATCAGCCCTAGATTGAAAAAATGCCTCCAACGGTGCTAACAAATCCGCAACATGTCCTGAAGAATGATGTGGACTGGATCGAGGATGTTCCACGTAGTGGCGCATTAACAGGATACCGAGCTTCTGCGTCATTCTGTTGGAAAAAGCTCAGAATAATCTTAGAAGATGCGGATAATCTCAAACTGAAGGTACATGCAAAACAATTTTTGGCTCAATTTGCAGATCTTGGTTTATTTGAAACATCAATCTCAATTAGCGCAAGGGGCTGGAATGTAACGAATTAATTCCACAGATGAAACTATGGAAAGCAATGGAAGCAGATCCAGAATTTCATCCTTATCAGGATTCAACACCAAGCACGGATGAGCAGAAAAGACGAGTCGCCAGACAATTGGCTCGGCTCAATCATTTAAATCTTTTTCCGCCAGACATCAATCAACTTAATTACAAGACTAAGGTACTTGGCATTACTGCTTCAGTATTTTTACATATCTCGCTCAATCCTAAATCATATGATCTAGATTAATGAGTCCATGCATCTCCATGATTTTTGTATTCCGCATTTCATAGATAAACAATTTAAATGCAGCTCAATTGATTCAGGATTGATTACACTGGTGATGAATTTAATTATGTAGAAGATTGATAAATTTCATCTTATAAATGATTTACTGTGCAAAAATTCAAATAATGTCTTCCCTACTTGATATTATTTTACCAGACCGGGTACCTAATGATATTGAATGAAGCAACGGCAATAATGAGTCCATCTTTATCCGTCAAAATTGCTATCGGAGTATATCTCTTTGGAAATACACTCCTTAGTCTTGGTACCGAACGTCACTTGTCTATGTTTCATGCTGTCTGGAATAAACAGGTGAATAATTTTATTTGAAAAAAACCCCAACTCCAGTTTTTCAATTTTTATTTTAGATATATAAATTATCATATTTTTGTGTGAAATTTTTCAGATGTTAGGATGTTTTGCATTAACGGAAGTAGCGCATGGTAGTAATACTAAAATGATGAGAACAACGGCTACTTATGATCCAGAAACTCGAGAATTTGTTCTTCACACGCCAGATTTTCAAGCTGCAAAATGCTGGATTGGAAATTTAGGTGATATTGAAAGTTAAATAAAACCTTGGTACTCTGTCCCAAAGGCTCAAACACTATACAATGAATGTAAAAAAAAAAATAGGCTGGATCTCTTATTAGTTTTTTTTTTTCATTTTTAGGGAAAACTTGCCTTGTAGCAATTGTCTTTGCGCAGTTAGTTACTTTGAACGAATGCCATGGCTTACATGCATTCATTGTACCCATCAGAGATCCAAAAACTTATCTACCGTATCCTGGGATCATTGTAGGTGATATGGGGGAAAAAATGGGCCTCAATGGAATAGATAACGGGTGTGTTATTGATTCGTTGCTTACGGTCGAGCCGAAATAAACGTTTGTAAAACATTTTCTTATTTATTTTTCCGCAGGTTCCTCACATTCAACAATTACAGAATACCAAGGGAAAGTTTATTGAACAGAACTGGCGATGTTACACCTGAGGGTGAATATGAAAGCTCATTTTCAGACCCACAAAAAATACTTGGTAATTCAAATTATTTATCCAGTCAATATTTTCACTTTTCAGCATGATTATTTATCAAAAAATTGAGAAAATGATGTTATTTTATTATTCGTTAATAGGTGCGGCTCTGGAGAATCTTTCCGCCGGGCGCATCGGAATTTGTCAAGAAAGTACGAACACAATTGGTGCTGCGATAGTAATTGCAGTGAGATACGCTGCCGTTAGGAAACAATTTGGGCAAACAAATTCGGCGAATGGAAAGGGAGAGAATGCTTTAATTGAGTATGAACTCCATGTAAGTTGTTTTCAATTGTTTTCTACAATGGATTTTGTTGTAATCAAATAGTCGAGATAGTATCTGATTGGTTGATCGATTATCGTTTATCACTTTCAGCGATGGAGACTATTTCCCCACCTATCTGCGGCCATAGTTTTTAGAATGTTTATGTCAGAGTTCACCCAAGTTTATTTAGAAAATGTTCAAAAATCAATGGAGGGTGAGAACGTACCTGAACTTGTAAGTATTCAAACGTGAGAAACGAAAAACGAGATGAAAGAATAAACCGGGTAGAGACTGAATTTAAACTGAACAAAAGACACTGGACTTCGATTTTTTTTTTCTAGAGTCAAATTGTGGCAGAAATACATTCCATAGTTTCGGCAATAAAGCCATTAATTACATGGGCATGTCGAGATGCTATAAGAGAATGTAGAGAGGCTTGCGGTGGCCACGGGTACCTCAAAGGTATAAAATTGTACAAAGTAAAAGCATACAGTACATACAAAGGGATTATCTTTATCACAACAAAAAGTTAACGCATACTTGAACGAAAATATTAATTTAGCGGCCAATTTGGGTGAACTTGGCGTCAATCACGAGCCAACCGTTACCTACGAGGGTGACAATAACGTTTTGCCTCAGCAAACAAGTAACTGGCTTCTGCGCCAGTGGGCGGAGGTTCAAACCGGATCTCCGGTATCCAGTCCGTTGGGATCTGTCGATTTTTTGGCTAGTGGCCCATTGATATTGAAGAGGAGATTCCGAGGGAACAATATCAGCGACGTAATGTCTAGTAATTGTATGTAGAACGATGATGACAATCATTGCTAGTGCTTTTCACATAATTCTTTGATTATAATACATTATTCCCAATATTTTAGGATTCCTACAATCTCAAATCTAAATTTATTAAATTTAATCTTTAATTATCAATTTTAGTCGTCAAAGAAACTAACGAGTGGCTACTATGTTGGCTTGTCGTTGAGACGCAACGTAGAGTTGATGAAGGAGTTCATGGAGGACTGGATAATTTTTCTGCACGTAATAAAGCTCAGGTTTATCGTGCAGCTATTCTTTCCAAAGTTTACGGAGAGGTGCGTTTTCTAATGACCAATATTTTGGATTGACTACGATACACTAAAAATTAGAGGCCGAATAAAATCTACTTTTGTCTTTTATTTACAGATGATTGTACAAAAATACTGTATAGTTAGATTAAGGCGTTTGGTTCCCTCTAAACCAGAAACACAAAGATTAAGAGTGGTTTTAGACAAGCTACTTCTTCTCTATTCATTATCCTGCCTTGAAAAACATTTGGCGACTCTTTACCAAGGTTATTTATCAATTTCTTCACTCAAGTAATTAATTGATCTCCAGAGATATGTTAGTTATGAGTTTGTGTTGCAGGTGGTTATTGTGAGGGACCACAAATGGCAGAGTTGCTTCGTGAATCTATCCTCGTTTTATGTGAAGAGCTTAAACCCGAAGCAGTTGGAATCGCGGATGCGTTAGCGCCTCCAGATTTTGTTTTAAATTCAGTTCTCGGACATGCGGATGGAAAAGTATGGATATATTTACGAATTCATGATCAAAATTGTGTCTAAGAAGTGGTCCTAGTTGTTGGAACTATTTTTTCAGGTTTACGAACATCTCGAAGAATCTTTTAGGTGTAATCCTGGTGGTATGCAAAGAGCAGAATGGTGGAAGGAGCTTTTAGCAGTATCAAAAAATCCTCTCCAAGTACCTCAATCTAAACTTTAACGTTACTACCCCAAGTATGTTCGTTTCACTTGGTTGTCATAATTCATTTTAGTTACATAATAACGAACTTTCCAAGCGTTGTATATTCGTGAGCACCTATATTTGTGTACTACGAACCAGATTGAGTGAAATAATTGGTGACCAGAGTGAAATACGACATCAGGAAATTTTATAATCAGTTAAAATAAACCAGGATTCGATTACTCAGCTCATGTTTGCCCAAACTTTAAATTGATGAATTTGTATAATATTTTTGTTGGTCTCATTTTTTTCCAAGTAATCGCCGTATTATTCAGCATCTTGCTCATGTTCGTGGCTAGATAATAAATGTCAAAATTTCTTGATTGATTCCCTCATGGAAGAAAAGAAGTTTGTGCAAATTTTGTAAAATGTAAATGAATACATAACATATTTTTCTATAATCACAAATGTAGAGTGTAATGATACTATATTCTAACTACTTTTCTAATGATTAATGTGTATCATCATCACTTGCAATAAATTCTGGGCACAAAATAATACTTATAGATCAATCTAATAATTAATCAAATATTCATATTACGATATTATTACCGAAATAGCTGTGAAAACTTCATATCTGTAGAATATTTATTACAAGCAGTAGAAAATTTATCGCTATTCAGCTGTATACCTAGATTATTCTTCGGTTGATTCGTGAATTTAATCCACTGAAATACTTTTAGGTATATATTTTCGTTATATTGATACGGAATTATGTTATGGTATTATATTACGCTTTTAATGGAAAAAAGATTAGAACTAATATTTTTCCTATATAATATGGATATTTTATCGACACATAATTTAAATATCTTTTGATATTTGAATGCGAACAGCTATTCACATATTTCATCGCATGTAGGAAGTGTACTGTATATACTATATAATCAATTATCTCGTTCACAAGTTGAGTCCTAACAAAGAAAGAACAAAAAATAAACGAGACAAAAGACAGAATGAAGAAAAAGCAATACATAGTATTATTATCAATATGCTACGTAATTGTTCTTATCATGCTTATAAATATTTCTTCTCATTTATAGGTTTACTGTAATAGCCCATAGTCTTGTATATCTGTAATAACTTGTATCAGTAATTGTCATACGCATTATATAATTAGAGGCATTCAATGCATAAGTCTGTACAATTTGAACAATAGGAATTATACCTGTATTCAATCCAATTACAAATATACCTATTCTGTAACAGAATTTTGGAAGCATACCACCGACGAGTATTAAAAATAATAATTTATAATATTTTGCAAAATAATCTTTGTGTTAAAAAAAATAAATATAAGATTTTTCAGTAGTAATATAATAGAGATATAATGTTATCCACGAGGTGCCCCGTAGCTATAATTATCAGTTGCCAAAATTCTTCTCCAAACTTCTAAAAATTCATATTGTTTTATATCATAAAAAAATGAATGAACAACTATTTTCGAAAATTGTTGCTTAATAGAATATAAACTGGAAGAAAAGTAATTCGACTTATTCTACTGAGAAATTAAATGATGTATACAAAAAATCCAATATTATATTATTTTGGAAACCGGTATTCTGTTTTCCTTTTCTGCCAATTTCGCAATAACTCATCAAATATAGGTATATCAGTATCGATGAAGAGTCGTGGCTATGGTATATTAAAAATTCATTAATTTTTCCAATTTGTTTAGTTTCATCTACATGTATAGGCTTTCAATAGATGTAGTATTTCATGATTCCATGTATTTATACTGAATACGAGAAAAAAAGAAAGTAAGAAGAAAAAAAAACTACGCAATGTCATTCCCAAATATTGTAATATACTATTCTATGTACACAGTGCCATCTTTGGGGACCGTGGGGCCCGGGGCTAGAAGTTCTCCAGGGGACCTGCTTTTTTTCTCTTATAGTTAACAAGAAGATAAATTTACAGTTGGAATAGCTTTGTTTAGCTCACAAATTCTTGAAATAGTTCGAAAATTAAATTTTCGGTGAAAGAAAATTATTTTTTCCGCTCAATGCTTCCCCGTACCTAAAGACGGTACTGTATGTACATTTTCTATGTGTATAGGTATGGTATATTATATTATAATACATCAATTATTATACTGCATTAGATTGATTGTTAATTCCCCTCCCCCCTTTCGTCTCCTTCGTCCGATCCTATTCTTCATTTCTCTTTCTTTTCGGCGATATATAAACTTTGTGAAATTTCGAGAATGTTGAATCGGTTTAAATAAATAAACAAAAATATAAGTGAAAAAATTCGGTTTATAAATGAATAATTAATTGACCATGTTATCAGACATGTCTAAATATGTAAGAATATTAATTACTACGTAATATTTGCAATGATACCGGTCAATATAATTTCTTCGTCGATATATATAACGCGTGATATTCTTAATCACAGATTATTGCGAAGCTCAATAATGGTTCGTCATCGTATACGCAGTAAACGTCACCGGAGATAGTGGTGCTGATAATTCATGACAGAAAACTTCATATAATATCACGTACTACCGATAGGCACTCATTATTAATTATTACCAATATTATAGGTATTATACGAATAATCAATTGAATTGTGCTCGCTATACTACTGCAATGATAATGCAAGTGTTCAAATCGGAATAAACAGATTCGATTCAAAAATCTCTTTAAAATGGTAGTTGGAAAATGGTCCTCGAAAGGCATTTAAAATGGAAAATGCAAAAAGGCCATTTGCCATTTTGAACATCCATTCGAAATGGAATCATTGGGTGAAATGCTATTTTAAATCTCTCCAAAATGCACGTGAATGGAGGAATGGGCGGTAAAAACATCTTTCAAATGAAAAATCCAAAATGATTTTTAAAAAAGCATTTAAAGTGAGAATAGAAAGTGCTATATTTCATTTAAAATGGAACCATTTTAAATGTTATCCCGCCCTGTTCGTCAGCTACGTACATTATAGTTGTTATCGCCAAGATTGCAGCTCGGTCGAAGAAGCTCAGATTCATTAATTATATCAATATTAACGACCTTTCCGCGACCCGATCATAATAATTAGTAGCTACAACGACGGATAT
This sequence comes from Phymatocera aterrima, assembly GCA_963170745.1. NCBI lineage: Eukaryota > Metazoa > Arthropoda > Insecta > Hymenoptera > Tenthredinidae > Phymatocera > Phymatocera aterrima. The sequence continues at coordinate 16,974,075 of OY720663.1, read as the reverse complement.
AAGAATATATAGTGAAAAGAGACAGTCGGGGGAAAAAACATTAACAGATTTATCTCTTCCCTGGAGGAAGATGTGATTTGCACAATTATTCCAAACGTACTAAACAGATGTGAATTATTATTGAGAATTTATGTAAATATATCGACACAAATTATTGTTCATGGGATCGTCGAAATTTAATTTATTTAAAACTCGCGTTTCATCAAATTCCTGCTGGATTCAACTTCGATCTTGATTCCATAATAAATTCGTTTCTGAATACATGTAATAACGATCATATCATATTCATATTACATGCGTTTAAAACCAATTTTACGGTATATCATTGATTGATGTATTATTGTCGATACCTGATATTATTATCCCGCAAAGTGCGCCGATATTGCTCGATGAAATCCGCCGGCTGGAGGTCGACGCAACGGGGTGGCCAAAACTCTCGCTACTTCCCCGATTTGATCTACTTCGTTCAAACGAGACAATAATTGACCAACATTTTTATTTATAGTTTTGTCTCTTTTTCTATAATAATACTCACCCGAATTATGATCATTTACGACTCTAATCATGGGATAATAAATCGGTAGATCTCTGATTGCCGAAATTCTATCTACCACTTCTTCGGCTCCAGAAGAGTTCAGAGCCTCGCACTCGACCAAATGAAGTTGATTCGGTGCTTCGGTTATTAATTCACTAAATCGAGCCGCTACTTGACGCCACCTGATCAAATCCGCTGGCTGGAGAATTGATTGACTGCAGTATAGTAATTAATATCCTAGGAATGAATGACCGCACGTTTGATTTGGAAAAAATAAAAATAAAATTCAGAAAATTATCGTACGTGCAGTTTATGGTACTGTGAAAATCGTTGTTCAAGATGTTGTACTGCATATTTCAGAATGATCGTATGCAGCGAGTAAAAATTTTGACTTGAACAATAATTACAGTCAGAGTGAAAAAGACGGGCAGTAAAGCGACCGGAAGTGGAGATCCCTGTAATTCTGAGCATTCAGACGGCGGAGCAGCGAGTGTCAGATGTCTCAGCATTCCTAGTAGATCATTCAAAAGTTCTCCATGACGTCCGTTTACGTCCTGTCGAATTAATCCTAAAGCATCGCGAGCTACTATTCGAGGAGAAACTCCAGGATTGTCAGCTAGACATGTGAAATTAGGATAAAACAAATGTTTTTAACGATGATACATTATATAGGTATAAATGATATCATTACTATCTCTAATATGCATATTAGGCACCCATTACTTATTATGTATTCATATTTCCTCTTTTCGCGTGAGTTATAATTACGAAACATTATAATTCATTATCATGTGTAAGCATGGGAATAATATAATGATGCTACATTGCGTGTCGTAAGTCACGCAATGGTCAAATTTGTCATACTTTTATGAACTTAGAACATATATTTATATATATAACAAACAAATTTGAGGCAAAAATTTCTCATAGATTTCTTCGATTCAACTAATTTTGGATAATCAGTTACTTTCGTATAATATTTATGCACGTTCGAATGAATAATAATGCCGATAAGTTACCAAGTATCAATTGCTGCACGTGTTGAGGCATGACGGGTAGTTTCAAGCGGCTCAAAAATAATTGTAGGGCTGCTGCGCACTCGAGTGCAGCACCATCGATATTTTCCAGCTGTGGTTTTTCCCCTTTTGTTAAGGCCGATAAAATTTGATGGCGCAATTGCCGGCGACCAGATCTACGAAAGAGACCTTCTTCCCTGGCGTCTACATCGTTACACGAGGGAGAAAGATAGTACGATTATTATCACAAAAATCATTACCGACTAATTTCAATCTCGTATACATTTCACCATACACAGTTGCGGTATTATTATTTCATACAACTTTTCAGGAATGTACTAATAATTACGTTGTTTCAGGAAACTTATGCTCTCCTTCACTGCCCGCAAAGACTTTTTTGATATTATCTCATCCCCCGCGGCGTACCTGTGTTGAAATGGGACACGAAATATTTGAATGTAACTTCTCTTGTGATGCATTGTAACTTATTAGGACTTCTATAACGACGCGCGGCAGAAACTTCATCACAATGTACATATACCTATGCATATAGATATACATACATATATACATCTACGGTAATTTTTTTCCTGTATTCTCAACATCTGCATAATCTTATATTCAGCTATCACATTTCTAGACTTAACTATAGGTGCAAATATTCCACACACATTATAGATACATATATTTTTACTTCCGAGTAAAAATTACTAGTCTCACGTCACAGGTTATTTGTACATACATCCGACTGTAGATATTTACTAACTAAGTCTGCAGCTGAACATTATATAGGCATGTATGTACGTACATACATATTATATCGCATTGCAAACATTTTTACCACCTCTTTTGACTGCATACATACATTATACATTCATATATTCATATAATGTATGCGAATTAACTAGGATCTAATTAATTGTGAAACATTCACAGTTTTTTGTTTAAAGCTTGTGAAAATTTCGCTCCCACAAGTAATGAATCACGTCGTTGACATACGCAACACATCTTTGATTATTATTTTGCAGGAAAAATATGAAAACATAAATTTCGATTGCTGTATGCATAATTGGCCAATAGGTTTTGGTACGACGCATAACAATGCGATTTGAGGAATGTTATTACCTTTATATCATACTCCAACCGCCATACGCAGTGATATTATAATTACTCGTAATAAATCATGTTTACGTACAAACGAAAATAAAATAAAAGTTATGTTATACCAAAATAATAATTGTGATGAAACTGCACTCAGGAATTCGCGAGGCGTATGAAGTTATATAAAAGCTTGTAACGACCGGATTTCGATGGTCTAGTAAATGAAAATCCTGAAGCCATGCATCACTCAAATCTTAGAAAAGTTAAAAGCGTTTTTCTCTGCGTGGTTTGTTGGGCGGTCGTCTTGGAAGCGGCACCGCAATTTTATCCTGTGAGCATCGATCAGGATTGTGATGACTGTGGTCGTTGCTATCATTTGGAATTAAGTCCAGAGCCGGAAGAGATTCGAAGAATAATTCGTCAACCGCAACAATTTCACGGCTATAATAAAATCGGGGGACAACGACCTTGCGAATACGTTCCAATCGAGGATCAAAACGGAAATGAAGAATTCTACGAACCCATGGTTCATGAATTCCAATCTCGTCCTGCACGCAGCGGTGAAACATCAGCGCCAAATTATTTTCCTCGGGAATCAATCGATTGGAATTTCTATAGAGAGGTTCACGCCGATCCAAGAAAGATCCATGCAAAACCTCGTACTGTAGAAACGCCGATTATTCGAAGCCCCAAAAATTCTGATGTGCTCTACGTCGTTCGTCCCGCTGAATTCGTCGTAGAAAACAACGAGGACGATGATAACCGAGTTGATGAAGATGATTTTTATTTGTCGACAAAATCTGGACGTAAATCAAATCCCTTTCCAATTTCCATGATGAAACAAGAAATGTCTAGGATACATCCTGCGCGTTCTTTGACCGACGAGGAGCTCGGGAAAATCGTGAGGAAGGCTATAACAGCGGTGAAATACGGAGAAGAAGTAAATACTGAAAATCGACCGATTAGAAGATCCCAACAGTCTACGAAAAATACTTTCACAGACACCGATCTCGTGTACAAACCGCAGATCAGAAAGATTTTTCCAAATAATTTCAAAGCTCGTGCTCGTGGATGGAACCCTTTAACAAGGATCCACGACGTAGAAGATTATCCTTCGTCCGAAGACTTTTCGAACAGAAGAAGCTTGGACCTTGAGAGTCCAGAGGAGGCTTCAGCATTCGGTAGAGGGAACACACAGTTCATTGAAGTTGAGCATGATGTACCTGATGTATCTCTGGGCGATAGGAAACCGGAAGTATACCAATTAGTAGACGACATTGTGATGACCGATGAAGAAAGTGAAGAAAATGATAGCGAAGATGAGAGAATCGACGAGATCACCGAGGAGGATCTAGTTTTGACTGAAATCGTAGAAGATGATCAAACAGAGTTGAACGAGGAGACGAAAGCCGACAATGATCAGGATGGCGATGAAGACGTGATGGAAGTCAAAAGTGTAGATCTTGGTACTGAAGCTTCGTTTCTTACGACCGAGGATTATCGAATTGTTCTCGATGGTGGACAAAATTTAAACATTACTGACGAAGTTGACGAACGGCCACCAACTTCGACTGAAATTTCGTTAACGGATGAAGCGATTATGTCTTTGTCAACAACGCCGCAGGCAGAATAAGGCGAATAAAAAAGGAAATAGTTGGTAGAACTAGAAATGAATATTTGGCCAATTTATAGTAAGTATTATCGATTGTTCGAAACTCTGGAAATAGGATAATTTCATTTGTATATAATGCATGTAGCTGTAGGAATATATATTCTACTAAAAAGCATCGAGAAACTTGATGATAATAAAAATATTTTTACCGAATTTTAAGGTTCAATCTCACCAGATCGTGCAGTTGTGTATGATAGAAAAAGGAAAAAGCTATGTCTTTCAATATTTGAGATCGTAAAAAATGTAGGAATAGGGTGTAGATTAAGTATAGTAATTAAATTTTGTAGACGATGAATAATTCTCCGCTTATGTATTTTGAAGCAGTTTTAATATTATATTATACTGATTGAACAAAATATGTCTGTCAAGTAATCTAATTTGCACAATACCACATATGCAACGGCGAGGTATGAAAAATGTGGCTCGTCAGCAAGTGCCCGCGCTTCCACGCGTTCAAGAATCAAGAATGGCCAAGATTTCAAATCTTTGGTGACGTCACATCGTATTTTTCTATTGCAATCAAAACCGTAATGAAGATTGGTACAGGAGGATTAAAATATTGCGATCACTATATCACATGCATTTATAATTTTCTCTTTTCTTTGTAACAAAATAATTTTTTTTCTAAAATTTAAAAAGCTGCCAAATCTCCGAATCTATTTTTCACTTTTGATCGCCATGAGCGGCGTGTACCCGGAGAGTAATCCTTACACAAACAATGCAAATATTAGGAAACTAAAAGCAGAAATCATTTTCAAGAAGAATCTCTTTTTGATCGCGTCGCGTTACGAAACTATTTCGTCGTTTGTGTGTGACGAATTCAGCATACCTATATAAAACGTGATGTCTGGTGAAAATATGATTGATATATTAGTCAATCTGCACTACATGATCGATAAAATATATACTTGCTCAAGGAATTCCAAGCTCGTGAATATTACGAGTAAAGTTTCAACATTGCGAAAATTTACGTCTGCTGAAAATACTCGCATATATGTATGCGAACGCCTATATCGTATAGCGTTTTTGATTAGCGTCAGCAATCCACGCACCGGACACAATATATACCTACCCACCGGCGATATACATACCTAGAGTATGTAGCTAGGTAATATATAAACCTGATACAGAGTACGAAATAGTGACAGAGTTTCTTTAGCCGTTGCCGATCCCGGACTTCAGCAACGTATTTTTTTCATTCTTTCGAACACCATTTTTGATTTTGATATCGTAAAGTTAAAGAATCCAAAATCGATAAAGTCAACATGAAGTGGCGATCGTCATCAAGTTTCGCGTTTATTATTTTTCTGTGCGGGGTGTTCACCGTGGCGAATTCCTCACCCGCCGCAAAGAAAGAAGCTTTTGAACCCAAAAAAGAAAAACTAGATGAGAAGATCACACCATCGATATCCGAGGACCAGGTCGCCGATGAAGATGACGACGATTTACTCGCCAGGTCAAAGAAATCCTCTGTCGTAACAACTTTCTGCGTTAAGATAGAACCCGGGAATGATCAGCCCGCTGTCGTTGTGTGTCAACCGGAGAACGCCAATGGAATACCTGAACCGAGTCTACCGCAGCCGCCAGCACAGCAACCGGAGGGACCAAGTTATCAAACTCCTGAAATGGTGCCGGAATATACGCGAGGATTAGAGCCTCAACCGTCTCCTCCTTACGAGCCGTTGATATTCATTCCTCAACAGCCACAAATCCTTCAGCCGCAAATCCTCCAGCCACAAATTTACGCGCCCTATGTTCAACCGCCACAGATTCTGCAACCTTATCCTCAACCGCAGATTGTCTTGATCCGTGATCCGAACTGTCCTTCGAATCCGGCGAATACGCCAACGGCGTACGTAAGTCCATCATCGAAGAACCTTTATCCGCATAATTTATACTCCCAGCAACTTTTTGGAAAGTCATCTCAGGACGAAAGGGCGCCCGCGAATATCTGGCAAGGTGGATACGAGCCGGAAATGAAGGAGCTACGCTCGATTCCCGTTGGGTCTAATTTTGGTGGAATGTTCAGTAATCAAGGATACTCGAGCCTGTCAGATTTGATAAATTCAAAGCACGGTCAAGCCCAGCAAAATCCGTTGACAAATATTGTGACACCGGCACAGGGTCCGCGTGTGATAAATCGAATTCCAAATCTTCGTGATCAATATGACACATTTGCTATCCAGTGCAAACCATCTGTGGTACAGCTCCCGCAGGATGCATATGGTGCTGCTTCTTTGGCTTCGGTGAAATCTGATGACCAAGCAGCGTTTAATCCTGTCATGAAATCAATCGGAGCAACTGGATTTCCGGCATCGCAGTTCATGCAACAATATTCCAGCGGTCAAGGATCCCACGGAGGTTATACGGTAAGAGGAATTTGATTTTTTTGCTCGCAGAGTTCTTCATTCGTTCGTACATAGACTTGTGGATTTGTTGTATCGCTGTGTTTTGAACTGTTTTTCAATCCATTTCCGATGGTATTCCAGACCCACGGAGCCATGCATCATCAGAAAGAGTTATCAACGCACAACGGTCAACAATATCATACGAATGCGTATCCCCACAACAATCCGTACAGCCACACGCATTATAGAACGATGCCCGGATTCGGCGCGCAGGAACGAGCGGCTGGCGAGGGTCAAGCCGCGGTTAAAACTGGACAGGAAATGTTCACGCAGCAAGATCACGGGGCGCAGAACTCTTTCACGAAGAATATAGGAGGTCAACAATTTGGAGAACAGATCCAGTCCCATTCTCAACCAACCTTTAAGGCCCAAGGAGGTCATCAAGGCGTTCCTGGAGGAGACGGTAAAGCTCTGATCAACCAAGAACACCAGCAAAAAATTGGTTCTGGCGATAAGCTGATGGAAGGAAGCCAGAACTCTGAAAGTCGATTTTATCCAAATTCATTCGGCCAAGGGCAAAATAATTTTGCCAATGGAGCAGCCATCCAGACGTCAAACAGTAAGGATCAAGGATTACAGAAGCAACTGGAATTTTCCTCCCAGAACCAGCAGCAACAACAACAACAACAGCAAACTATTCCAAGCACCCCTCGCAACTCAGATACTGATGAAAGTCGCTCTCAACAAACCACCGGCAAGAATACATCATATAGCCAGATGTTGATGCAGCGTATGAAGTCTGCTGCAGCTCAAGGCAACATGGTTCACCCATTTATGACATTAGATGAAAAACAGACATATTCAAAAGCTTAGAGTGTCTCGTTGAATACGATTGTACGATTTATAGTTGGTCTCCTTTTCTTTTTGTACCTTTTATACTCGATCGTTGTGATTGAAGTGAATAAAAATGAAAAATTCATCATGTTTTCAGACAATGTAAAGATGGTAGAACTGTAATAATTATTGCATTAAGATATGATTTATATTTTCAAATATATATATATATATGTATTCACCTTTTTGAATTTTGTGCTCCCATCTCGTCACGCTTTTCCCAATCCAGTTCACAATTCTTATAATTAGTTTATCGCCGAAATATATTCAATTCCGAAATCGGGGCTAGATATCCTTCAATGTAAACGAACATTTTTCATTTTTCGAGCACAATTGTTCTCTTGGCATACAAAATTCCACGTTATTCGAATTTAATCTGGTTGGCTTACACGAATTTATTAGTTTATTACTGCAAGGTCAATTTCGATGTTTTGACATCGTGTTCAAGTGTTTCATACGTATTTATATATCGAAGCTCGAAATTCGATACGAAAATAAAAGAGATCATGATTATTATCGCAATTAACAGAAATGAACAATTTGAGGTGTTCAAATGTTGCGAGGATTTTGGAATATCTTTCCAAATTTTGTGTTTCTATCTGATCCCTTCACTAATTCCAGTAATATGATCCGCAATTATTCCTAATAGTTCATATCACTGTGATCAAACTTCCGATATCAAAGTTTCACCGTTTCAAACATTTTTATTCTTCTTCTATCAATGGTTAGAAAATTCTGTTAATCATGTACTCAAGGTGAAACAATCATCCGAACGGATTGTTATCTGCTTTCGTTCCAATTGCACTGTAGTGTATGATATAGAAATAGGTGATCGGACTGGCGTACTGAATTCCCAAAATACTGTCTGTTTATACGTAATTGACATGGTATTTACTCGACGTTTGAATTTCTCGGTACATACTATAAAATAGTAGTATTCCACGTCATCGCAGGACTTCGTGGTAACATGTGAGTACCCTAGCATTCTACAATACATTTCATCTGACCATTCTACGAATCTTCTTATACGAGCATATACATATAGGAGGAATAGTATATAGAAACTAGAAAATCTTGAAACAATTGACTGCGGTTTCGTTAAGCCTACGGCTTTCGAATGTGCGTCAGAGCTGCGTTACAAAGAAAATATGAAGAAGAACAAAGAACCGTCAGTCAATCTCATCCCGCGGCGTAGTTGATCCGCACTGATATAATACCGATAACTATACTTATAGGTATACACTATTCATAATACCGCAAAAAAATCATTCCCGTGTACTCGCGAGTATCCAAGCTGCTGCATTCACAATTTTTGTTATGATTTTTGGTATTGTTTCCAAATTTCGTATAAGTATTATTATAGATGCATACCATGATCGAAATTCTGGAGTGGAAAATACTGTAGAAATTAGTATACAAGCATCAAGCTTGCTGCGGTCGATTGTCAATATTGTCAATTCTTTTTTCCCTATAACACTTGAGCTTGACGTCTTATTATCTAGCATGAACTATAAACATCCTGTATTATTTTACAGGATAGTGAGGGACACGGAAGATGATATTCTGCGTCATTACTCTTCCGATATAAAAACGTATCCGCGAATTTAAGATTCAATCGCCACAAGAGCTCCGCGGAGTAATTATCGACTTCGACGCTAATCGTGTAATCAACAGCACATTGTTATTTGCTATACGTACAGTTATTCAGATTTTCGGAAAACTGCAGGCGACATGCGCTCTGTTCTAAGTTCGTTGTTTCTAATTGGGCTAATTTTCTCCGTGGGAAATTATCCTCGATCGATTTCCTGTGGACCGGTAGAATCAGCGCTCGATTTTCATGCCGGATCCTTCGAGAAGTATAGTAACAACGAGGGAAAGGACGCCGAATGGATAATTGACGGTAAAACACAAAGAATTTATTCACAGATATATTCAAACTATTCATATTGCCCGACATAGAGACGAGCTATAGTACTGTTTTCGGTTATTCGACTTGATTGCATGAAAAAAGTGATTAGAAACATTTCATGGACAATAAATTACGTTCATTCATTACAGAAGATATCGAGCGTCCCGCGGCTCTCGCGGTTCCCGAGGCTCTCCCTTTGAAATCTATACGGACGATGTTTCCGGTTAACTTTTTCTGGTTTTCTTGCGGATTCGGCCGCCGACGTGACGCCAACGGACGTTGTCGTACAGTAATTCCTTTATGAGAAGAAACGGGAAAGCTATGCCCCTTGTCCTTTTTCAATTTTCTCCATTTGACGTCTGCGCCACGCAATTTTTTGTTCACAAATTTGGGATGATTGTGAGTCTTAAGGAAAGGCCAGAAAAGAAAAATGAGAAAGAACAATGCAATTTGATTTTGTCCTCGTATGTATAAGAAATTTCCTATTATTTCGCGCCTCGTGTACTAGCGACGGATATTCGCTTATTTGGATATAGTAATCTCTATACTATCATTGTCCAATGTCCATCTATTACTTCGAAAAAGATATAAATTCAGTTCTACGTTCGACCGCGCACTAATGAACGGAGGAAAATACCAACGAATCCCAAGAAATATTCAAAAGTCTGTGTATGTGTGGTTCCCGAACTTCCATGCATGTATAATACATATGTGTATTGAAATATTATCCCAGGTATACTTCTCACCTGCGTATTCTATACCTGTCTACAAAAGGACAGGTAGAAATGTCAAAGTACGGAAAGAAAGGGCCAGTCAGGCAGCGATCCCTAACACTAAAACTATAGTAAATACAAATACAAATGTATAATTCGAACTGCGTATCAATTCTTTAGAATTTTACACTTCTAGAGCCGAAATGTACCGAAAATTTCGACTGCTATACAACTTCTGTCACCCGAAATTGATATTGTGGTTCAGTTATTTGTTAATATAATGTATAATACTAAGTATCAATAAATGTATGACATAAGTGTTTCAAAATGGAATTTGTGCCTCCCATTCATACTTTCCCTTCATCAAATTAACTAGTGATGAAAAATTACGCCTGGCGGTGAAATTTCATTGATTTAGATTCAAGAACGAAAGAGAAAAGAAGCGCAATGCATAGTAAAGAACATTTTTTGATCATGTATTTAAACACTTTAGAACCGTTCTTGAAAGTTTAGAGAACTGAAACGAAAATCTATGCGAGATATGAAGCCACGATGACGTGTACAAATTCTTAATATTTATTTATATACCATACGATGAACGCGTGAAACGAAAAAAACCAACAAAAAAAAAATACATGGTCTGGTTGAACACACGGTGCGTTGGATTATAAGTTGCCCAGTTTATTTTCCAATAGAGCTCGTGATTATTTGCTCGCATTATCGCTCCTCGTGCAAAGTGTAAGTGTGTTTATGTGAAGAAAGAAAAAAAATCTTGTCGAACAACCCGACGATTGGGAAATGGCTTTCGGAATAGAGAGCTGATAAATTGATCGATAGATTATAGATATTCCGCGTAAAGGTATGCGGCTTCAGTCACAATCAGTTCCATTTCAGAATCAAAACGAAACAATTCGGGGGCTTCAGAAATATTAGCAAAACGCCAAGAAAGCGGTATTGAGTATTATATCTACGTAAATTTTATTCTTCACTCGACGACTGTAGTGTTGAGAGTGAAACGGGGAGTACCTACACGCGTTACGTTCATGAGGTGAAACTTATATAAGGACAATTAAGGGGAATTTGGAGTCACCGCTGGCAATCTAACCTAGCTAACATGGGGAATATTTATTTTTCATCGAATCCGATGAATGTTATGAAAAAGTGAAATACTTGGCCACTTTCTGGCATCGTACTCAATGAATTCGCGAAGTTTCATAAAAATCGGTTGAGTCGTTTGCATAAATATATGATTCTCGTTTTCGAAACGGCTCCTGAACATTCAAGATAGCGAGTCCAGATTCCTCTGAAGCGTCGAGGAAAATTCGGTAAGGAGTATTCCGGTGTATATTTACGGCGGGTATTGTCATGGGTGGGCGTAGAGTCGACGGGGTCGAGCGGGGGGAAGATTATAACAACGCCATAGCTAACAGGGCGAGGGATCACAAGTCTTCGATCGTCGAGGTGAAGATGTCGTCAAACGATCGACAATCGTCGGCTAAGAACAAGTCGACAAGTGAAAATCGTATCACCGGTGGTGAAGGTCGGGAAAGGGACGCGAGATCTACTCCGACGATGTCGCAAGGACGAGAGGGAACTGGACCTACATCTACAACCGGAAATACGAACAACGAGGGACTTGAAAACACCGATAATGGCGGGGGCGCGGGCCACGGTGCAACAACAGATATACATCGGATCGAAGAAACCTCAAGTTCGAGCGCGGATGTTCCGAAAAGGAGATCAAAGAGATACATAATTCAAGCTCCGCTCCGAGCACCGGAATCTGGTGATTACAGGAGAGACGCAAACGGAAAATTACGCGTAGCTTTGTAAATCCGAAGTCGTGTTCGATGGTTGGGTGCAGCTTATGGCGTATAAAAAAATCACTTTGGCAGACTAGGAAGTATCTATGTACATATATAGTACACGACGGGTGGGTGGAAAGATATCGAGACGGCTGACACGAATAGTGATGTGTTTGTTTTAGGGATTGAAATATACAGTTTTTATTATACCTCTATATGCCGTGTTGAGTTGGCAAATAGATGACGAGTGACTCGCACATCTGTGGTACAACATACATAGGTATATGGTTATAAATTCTTGATTTGTGCGTGCGCGGTGATGTCGCAGAAAAAAGTGGACGGATTTTAGATTCTATTAATAGGAATTACAATTGCAATTGAATCAATATAAGTATGTATGTATGTGCCGCATAATCACAGCTAGCCGGAAAGTTATTGCGATCACAGGAACTCTCTGAAGCGAGTTCTGGGTAATCCGCCCCGCCACTTTACTCGCTTTGTTTATCTACTCAAGATAGCAGCGTGCATAGTACACACATCCCCAAATGTTTTTACCAACATTGATGATCATATAAGTAGAAGGCTACCTGGCTTGGATTGGACAGTCGAGGCTAAGCACTCGCATTGAAGCTCCGATATTCTAAAATACTCGATCTGGAACCTGTAACGTAACGTATTATAACACGGGAGAAGAAGAATTGGTAGATAACAAGAAGATGTCGTCGCAGGGAGTAGCCAACGGTGACAATCAAGGGAGTGAAAGTAATAATCCTAAAGAGGAACCTCAGTGCGAAGCAAGCTCGGAGGTCAAGAGCAGGAACAAAAGACACATAATCACAACTTTCGACAAACCATCACCGGCCAGTAAAGAACGAAGCGAAGGAATGAGAGCGGATGAAACAGGTCGACAAAGGGTCGTTTACAAGTGAATTACAGCCAAGCGGAGTGGGTTGGTGCAACCGTTGAGTGTAGAAGGGTATCTACACTCAACGGTGCAACTAGTTATCATCGGACCGAGTATGCGGGAATATGTGTGGCAAATTTTCAAGAATAATTTCATCCGCGGGACAAGCCATCTGCACCATCGAATTTTTACTCTGTTATTTATTTTCTCACATTTATCATGTATTCTGTATCCCAACAAGTGAGAGGCTGAGGAATAGTTCTGTTTTCAAAAACCAGATTACCCGTCGATTTGAAAGAGTAAAATACCCAAAAAGTGAAATTGAAAACAGTGAAGGCGGTTAATTCGATCAATCATTGGAGATATTTCATTTATGTTATCTCGGGGATAAGAGAACTGAGTTAGTCGGTTTAAATATGTTCCAATAAGATTATCGTGACTTTCTGGAGTTCGTCGTTTCAGAGAATTATATCTACCTACATATCCTTCACATCGTGCTGTTCTCTTGATTTTTAATTTTTGTCTTCTTGTTATCATTGATTAGATTATCGCTGAGCAGATTATAACTGCAGTTTTACGAGTTATCATTATTTATACCGTAATTTCGTTAAATTGATTAGTCTAATTATTGTACCTGTCATACCAACATTGTAATCCTCGTTATTAATCGTACGATTCCATCATCTGTAACTACCACTATTACTAATTGCGTATCACACCTGATTATTGTTATTACTGTTATTGTTATTAGCATATGATCATTTTTACATTGTATGTATATACATACATGCCTGTATAATTAGGTATAAAACATCCATGTGTTATATGATTTATGATGAATAAATCAAAAAATGAATCAATAAATGAAATCCCTATAATATTATATTATCTGACGATGAGTACTGACTCTATAACTAGAATTCTATGGGGCTAAAATTTGTTCGATGGAGAAAAATCTGTAATTTTTCCTTCCACTTGTTTTCGTCTCGCCATTCTTTGCCATAACGTTGTAGGCTTCACGCTTCTTGAATTCTTAATCAAATAAAGGGAAAAATTGAGAAAAAAACCTAAAAAATCCTGCTAATTTTATTTCAACGACTCACGCCCCCTCCGGTTTGAAATAGCACGATCATTTCAGCTATCTTTATATTTTATGGGAGAAAGAACAAAAATCCACGGCCATGCATTATAGGTATATAGGTCCTTTAGTTATGTGATTAAAAAATGAAAACGTTCACATTTCCATTAATTTCTACAGCGAAATTTTTGTTCACGTTTTGTTTGAATACGAAGCACCGGTATTCACAGGCTTTATGATTTTTAATTTTCCGGACTTTTTAACGTCTGCGAATCTCGTGTTACCCCATATAATATGTAATATCCAAATACAACAGATTTGTTTATCTTTGTAAAATATTCAAGTATGTATACACTGTAACTATCACTGTAACAAATTTCTATTGCGAACTTCGAAAAATGCATTGGAAGTTTTATTCATACACGGAATAGTGAATTCACTATGCATTCACTGTGAAATTAATTCACGAATACTATGAATTTACCATGAAATTTTCACGATAATTTCCCACAAAACTTTATGTTTATCCTAAATAAGTTCAGTAAAATTACAAAATCAATTATGAATTTCAGGAACATGCTTAGCAATTCACTTCGCTACGCCGCATCACTATTTTTGCAAGACTTTTGTATAGTATAAAAGTGTGTTGTAAATTCAAAATCATTTTCAACGGTGTACCCATGTACGAGCAGGTTGCCTGTTTGCCTTGACATAATCATTTATTTACCGAGTAACGGCCACATGTATACCATACCTGTACTAGGCGGACCTTGACACCCTCCTTCTTTGTATATTTTGGCAAAGAGAGCCATTTTTCATTTTTATTCTCAGGCTTAGGTTTCGGTAATATGCGTAATGGCGAATGGAAACAACAAATTCTGCAAGGAGAATGTTTACTACGCTGGAATTTCAAGGGATGTAAGCGTAATTTTATAACGCATTTGAGGGTATCGTATTATAGTAAATTCCAGTAGGTGTCTGGTGATCGAGCAACGCAGTTAATCTCTCCGGATACAAGACCGTTACGAGCATGAACGATTGTAGTATATTTACCCAGCGTTTGCGGCTTACATCATCGTGCCTTGGTTAAACAAACTGAACCACACGGAGAAAAAAAAAAAGAATCCCCTCCGGTAAGTTTGATCTTACCAGTTCCGCGAACTATCCATCGCGTAATTACCTCTTCGAGGACATTTCCTCCGACTCCATTTACTCCACCACTCTTTTTAGATTTTGTGTATAAAACGTGGAAGCGTTTTTACGATATCGCTAGTCTCGGTCTTGCCACGGCTATATACGGTCAATAAATAGAATCGAAGAGACAAGATATGATACACAGTGCAATGAATGCACCAAAGGTTCGATGGCTTTCACTTATCGTTGTGGTTCTACTCTTCGGCCTCAGCTTCGCGCAAGAAGAAGTAATAAGGGTGAACGAGGAAGCAGACGCTGATGCGGTTGCACCGAAGAACGAAGATGTTACTGCAGGGATTGAGGGAGAAGGAACGAATATGAAAACAGTGGCGCCTGCGAACAAATCAAAATTTTCATTCGGCCCAGTGTACATCATAAGCGCACCTCTCAAGGATTGTCCGAGCGGACAAAGAAGAGATATTGCCGGTGTTTGTAGAGAGCCTTTGTAAATTGATGGTGAGTTAGGACCTAATCCTATGGATATTGCACCCGTTCAAGTTGAATATACAAATACTCGAGAGTCGATAACGCAGTGATTGAAAATAGAAGGACATTGGTTCGGAAATTCAATTAGAAATACTGAATTCCACGAGTAGACAACATGTGTGGAATATACAATAATATGCCGTGATAATTATTCGCTTCCGGTTTGCTCAAGGGTTACCGTATTGTGAGCAATAATGTTGAAAGAAAAATAGAAATACTGTGATAGCGGAGAGCTTTAACGACGCGCATGATAGATATAGATATATAAAGATAATATAGTTTATAAAATAATAACAATTTTTTATTTCTCTTCCAGCTGTCATCGGCGCGAATAAAATAAGAAAGTCCAGATCAACGCTCGTACGGATGATTGATTTCCTTTCTGTCGCATATACATAAATACCGTGAATGTATACCATAGATGGATGTACTACTTATTTTATAAATCGAAATAAAACCATTTTTACGTAACAAATTGATCCCAGTATATTTCGTCAACCACTTGATACAACGAGAATAAAACGAGTGGGAGAACATAACTAATTCTGCGTAGGATGAATCAAGATTTATAACAATCAGATAGACATCGTATTGAGAATGAATATGCCCTATTCCGATCTCAAACACGGCCGACGATGATAAGACTGGTATAATATCAAGAGTTTGGAAATAATGTTAATACTTATAATGCGCGAATGTTTTGATATCTACATCCCGAGAGTGGTTACTCGTAGACTGAAAAGCTTGTAGTAGTTACATGCATACGTTAGTTGCGGCAATTATTATCGCAGGTTTGTTAAACATGAAAATCTTGTGGTGGAGCGGATTATTTATTTGTGTTTTTTCACCGCCGGAAACAAGTGCCAGAGTTAACAAATTGCGACTCGTGCAAGATATACTGAGTTATACAGGTTTCAATACGAACCTAAATATGATCTTTCGTCAAACAAAGGTGTGGTGTGTACGTTCTGAATGGAAAATCACACGGCCTAAAGATAAAGTAAAGACATTTCAATCACCGTTAGACCTGCCTTCCAAGTGAGCTGTAGAAAAATATGTGCGATCATTCGAGCTTTGAAAATCTGAAGGATGATGTGAAGTTAGTCTGAAATACATGGGATTTTGAATTGTATTTCGTTTTTTTCTTCTAACTGGTACTTCAGAAAGATGTATCCGTAGTTCACGAGAAATGCACATCGATACCGGAAATTTTCATATCAGATTCTCAATTTGTTGACATGCTGTTTCCGGTGTAGAACGTACACCAGATAGATAAGCAAATTCATATCAGTTCACAGGCTGAATTGAGAGGCAGCAGCTTTTCTAGGCGACAATGCGAGAAGACTTTTCACGTCGAAATCTTGGAGTTCATAGTAGCCAGTCGATTTCTGCCGGGGCGTTGAAAATGTTGCCGCGAAGTCCTTGTTGCTACGAGACAGAAGGAGAAAGAGAAGAAGACCGTAGCCGAGAACACGTGCCAAGATATCCTCCTATAAAAATGCCCAAGTGGGCTGAAACTTCGTATATACCATCACAAAATTTTGCACCCTCGTCACGACTGGAGTAGCAGCAAAATTACCGGTGCTATGCTCCGTGGCGTTACTCCTCATATGATTAATAAAGTTACAAAGGATTTGAAGAAAGCGCGTTTAGGATGTGCTAGAAACTATTTCCGCCCTTATTTCAAAAAGAGTCGCAATCTGGCCCATAAACTCTGAACTATTCTATATATTGCACAGTAAAAACTTATCATTCCGACGAAACTGATCACGTAGAGGTGCAAAAATGTAGAATTCTCAAAATCTCTAATTATCGAACGGGTTCGAAAAAACTGCTCTCTCCCTTTTTCCCACTCTGTATATTACGAGTTTATTACCTTTTGTTAATGATCATCGTTCGGGAATTAATTATACAAGCTCATTACAACGGACGCTTTGGCGAGCCACAAGATCCTTCGCTCGTGATAACACAAATACAAGCAAGCCTCAACTCCAGCTCAAGGCAACGAGCTGCTCACGTCTCTTCCCTTTTTTCAATGGAAAAGATATTTACGATTTCCGCAGTAGAAATAGAAAAGTCGAGGATTATTATAATTCTCTACAAATAAAGACTGTCAGACGTTGAAGCATCAAGATTCGTTGAAAAATTCAGAACCATGTTTCGTTTGCTTCTCATCCAAAGATACGCGTATGACGGTATACTTAGGACTTGATCACATCTAATTTTATCTATTCGTAATAAAATCTTCTGAAACGCGTACGTGATCACTATGTCGCAGTCGATGGTCCTTACGAGAAGAAACAAAAGAAAAACGAAATCAGGGGCTTCCCTCGTCTGTGTAAAAAACCGTTAGAAAGAATGTGATTCTTCATCATGATATAATCGAATCTATATACAAATATGGCATGTATGTACCATAATGTATAATAAAATTCTGCGGACGAGTGGCGATTCCGTAGATGAATTAGATTCTTTGCATTTTGAATCGTGGTTTTGTGACCGCAGACCGAACCGGAGACGAAGTATTCCCGTCTTATGAATAAAATGGAGCAGGGCTCAAGGAGTAAGTCATTAGCGAAGAGAACTTGACATCGTGAAGTCTATTGTAGCCAGAACGATAAAAAGTTTGAGTCTCGTGTCGGGATTATAGAAGAAGAAAAAAAAACAGACAAAAAGTACATTCTCGATTATGTTCGGGAAGAGAGAATCGGGATCGAGCATATTTGGAGTTTTCTGGCTCGTAATTCTCCTGGAATTATTGATATCTGGGGATCGTTTCGTCCTCGGAAGACATTTGTATCACCACTCGACTCAGAGACATCTTCAAGATTTGATTCCGAGTGATTTTGACCGGTTGGAAATGGAACTTATGGAATTGAACGATTTAGGGGAAGCCCGGGACTACAATCTCGAAGAGGTTGCAGAAGTTGACGTCCCTAATTCCAAGTTACCGGAGTTTCCTACGCTCGTGCTGCAGCCACAGCCTGAAGAATTTCTATTTCCCGAGGAGGTATTTTATGTCCAGAATACAGACGACGAGACGAATGATAAGTTGATAAATTTCGAGGGTATACCGGAGGTAATTGAAAATACATTGGACAGCGAAGAGACTGAAGATTTCACGATGGCCGCAGTGCCCGCGCCACCCGTAACCCCATTCTCCATTGATGGACGAAATATAATCACAGCACCTCTCAAAGATTGCAGAAAAGGTGAAAGAAGAGATAGCAAAGGAGAGTGCAGACTTGTGCTGGAATAGAGAAAAGTGAGAAATTTTTACATCGTAATGACGAGCAAAATCAAATTTATATAAGAATGTCAACCAAAAATTAATGATAATAAATGATTATTTTGTTTAAAAAATAAACTGTTGGTGTTGTGGTGTAAATATCTTCTTTTCTTTTCTTTTAAACTCCCATAGGTAGTCCTGCGCATATAATTTAATAGCCAGGTGGTTCATACATAGTGGGCCAAAGTGGAGAAAGGATCGATTTCTCCAAGATTTACAAATTCCGAAAAATTCCACTCATTGGGCCAATTTTGTGTAATGAAACTACTTCATAGCACATAATAAACTTAAGCAAAATCTATCCCGAATCAATTATCAAGTTATGTGTGGACGTTATTATTAGCTTCTAAAGTTCTGCGATACACCTGGGAATAAACTATATGCAGTTTAATTAAAGTAACTGCGAATACTATGTCCGATGGAGATACCTCTATTTCATACGCAAGGCGTATAGAATATCGTACGATATTCGAATTTAACGTACCGAAAACCAAGTCCAAAAGTAAAATGAAAATGGAACTATGAAAGATCAACAATTGGGTGCATTTTTTAAATACAGGCGATAAAATTGATCCGCATTCATCCTAATTGTAGCAATGAAGAGAGCAATTATGGACCATGATTCACGATGGTTCTATCGTCTACGGTAAAAATAACGCAAAAGTAGGATATGATTAATCAGGCTGAAGTTTACAACGCTATAAACGGAACAAAATGACGAAAAATAATATCAGCTAAAATTGAACTTTAATAAAAAAAATGAAACTTTTTCTGATCTCCGAAAACTTCGGCCAATATTATTTTACCTCATTTTGTTTCACGTTAACGTTATAAACTTCAGCCTCACTGCATTATAGTAAAATTAGTAGATTGTAGAATGCAGTGTGTATAGAATGTCATTCTCAACACATTGATGCAGCTATATACCGATATCTGCATAGAAGTTATAGGTATAATTGCATTCGTAAGATGAATGTCAGAGGATTACGTATACAGCTGCCGTAATACATACAGTAATCATTGTAGCGTACGCGCAGCATCGCGACCTTATTCAAACCATGCGAATATGCTGTACTATGTTTTTCAGTATGTACTCGTATATTACTATAATATATAATATACTACACGTACGTACAGTACAGTATCAAAATACAGTCTGCATGACCGGCTGACGAGAATCGAGGCGTCCTAAATTACGTGGGGATCAGGTATGTGCATGCTTAACAACGCTGACATTCATAGGGCTTCTGCAGTTCCTTTTTACCAAGTAAAACGAGTTTGTATTGCCTACAGTTCAGTTTACTGCAGGCAACCTGTCGCGACCACGGGACCACAAAGTGAATAGATACAATCCGTAATAAACAAAATGAAAGTAGATAATAGAATAGAATAAAATAAAATAAAATAGAATAGAATAGAATAGAATAGCGGGAAACATGAATATATGATCCATCCATAATGCGAACAATTATGATTCGCAAGTGAAAAAAATGTGTTATGAAAGGTATTATAACACAAGTATAAGAGAAGCAGAGATGACAATGAGATTAATAAATGTATATATATAATGAAAACGAAATATAAATAGCCATAGGAATAAGATAACGTGGTCCGGAGCCGCTATCTGACTCTTTATCGTACATATATTCAGTTTATCGTATTTATAATACGCGGTGCTACTGGTAGCCTGAAAAGCCGGTGTCATATCATATATTATATCATATCGTATCGTAATAATGTATTAATATATCCCCTCGATTCAACGAATTCACAAATCCATCGTTCATTCACGCGTCGTGCACATGAATAGCTTATAAACAAGAAAATCGAAACTACCGAATCAAAATTCAATCCTACAACAATGGCTGATCCGACTATACAGACGTTTTGTTGTCATCACAATAATAACACGGACATAGCAGTTGTGATAATGCAAGAATTTAATACCGACGCCTACAACACCGTTTGTATGCTTTCGTCAACTATGGGAATTCTCGGTGCAGTTTATCAGGTAAAATGAAACCGCTCCCACAAAAATACAAGAGTTCCAAAAATTACGTGTATTAATGTAACAAACATACCAAAAATCAGGTCCTGCCGCGACAAGAATCAAACTTTTCTCATCGGTGGCACACATTTTCAGCTGCTAGAGGACGAGAGATTATAGTTTGGCTGGCAGTTGCAGATCTCTTCGCATCTCTGGGTTCGTTTTTTAATTTCGATATACTAATACGAAGGAAAATGAACGAGAATTATCTCACTTCTTCAAATCATTTCCAGGTGTTTTCATAAGATCAGCATTATGGATGAATTTCAAATCCATAATGCCGACGGAAGACGATACTTCAAGCGTAGTGTTCTGCGCCATATCTTCGGTAAGACTAACAACTAGTCTTCTAAGGAAATAAGTAATGTTCTTATGACAGTAAACTGTGTTTTTTTTTTTTTTTTTTTTCTTTTTTTTGGTCAGTAAATTATTTGCACCTTCAAATTGAAGTTTGTGAAAATATGGAGAAAATAGTATGAAATTATTTGAAAAAAGGATACAGTTATATAATGTCGTAGTTTCTAGGCTTGGACACAGTATTTCTATATGGCAACCTGGATTTGGACACTGTGCTACGCCATAGATGTGAAATTATTGCTCAGCGGGCGGCCAGGTCATCCACATTATTACCACGCAGTTGCTTGGGTGTGTCCAGCGGTGTTAACGACGTTTGGTCTATCAATTCTTTACATTCCAGACGCAAAGTGAGTCCTGAAACCGAATAAAAGATTGAAAGGATGTAAATCAATTAATAATATTCTTCTCCTAATCGTTTAGCTGTCACAATTCATCTTCGTTATCGACCGCAGTGTTAAGAATACTGCCAAATTATTGCGCCACTTACATTCCTCTCGCCGTCATCATGATCACAAATCCCACGCTTTACATCGCCTCAACTCGTGATCTGACTACCGTAGTTTCTTGCAGTATGTCTCAGGTGACTGGTAGAGAAAGGAAACTGGTACAGACTGTGAGATTTAAATTTGCGCTGACTAATTTGGTGTATTATATTTGTTGGACACCAAATTTAATCAATGGTATTTTGCTGTGGACGCTTTGGTTCAAATTACCGATAAAGATGATCATTAGCCTGTGGTACTTAATGGTGAGTATAGTTCAGTCAAGAGATTATAAAGCATGTAGAGTCAACAGAAGTGATTAAAAGTTTTTGATAGATAATATTGGAATTATTGTTATTTTAAGGCGGTGGTGAATCCTCTTCAAGCATTTTTTAACGCTTTGGTTTATCAGAGATGGGGGAGGAGTGAGAAGTTCCGAACTTCTTGGTGGAGACAATTCTCAGAAAAAGAAACAACTCCTAGAGAAGTTAGCACACTTTTACCAGAGTCTACTCCGTTATTGAGTCACCGATTTACTCCACATACGAGTATAAACGGATCATCTTCTCTCTGATAATTTTGAGACTGTAATAATCGAATAGGTATCATCAATCTAATTTCAAATTCTCTCGCTTGTAGAATGAGAGAAAGAAAGGGAAAGAGTAAAAACTTCAGATATAGTATTTCCGGGTTTAAAAGTAAATAGGCAAGAAGCCTTGTATTTTGGGATCTGGATGAAAGTTAGCAATTATTTATTTTTTATCTTTAGACCCGGAATGCAAAATATTTGTTTTTCTATTTTCCAATTCAGTAAGATTAAACTCAGAGTGATTTCATTGGAATCACAGTTTTTCATATCGAGTATTTTCTTCTATAGCAAGTGAAATATGGTATAGAATTGAAATTAGATTAACTTTCTGCTAAATTATGAGATAATTCTATGTATCAATTAATAACAACTTTACATATCATCATATTATGGGGTTTTCAGATGAAAGAGTATGTAGTTTGTTTTAAGGTATAAGTTGAATATTTGTAATTCGTAATCTTTTTAGTATTTTTATTATTTTTTCTTCTTAGAACAGCACCGTATAAAAGAAATAGGTTTTTTTTAAAATATCAATACAGTATTATATAAAAATACGAGTTCCATAAATTCTCTTGCCTAGATATTGCCCTGTAATAAATATTATTGATTTAAAATCAACAATTTCCCCCATTGAGTTTAATTTCACGAATCAAAAACTGGGTTAAAACCCATCTCATAAAGATAACTTTACGATTTATTTAAAACTCTATTTCTGTGGGTTGAATTTCCATCGAACCGAACATCATTTAACTTTATATTAGTAATACGAATTTAATCTCTCCTTAAAAAGAGCCTCGAATGTACTTTTTTTTTTCTTCTCATCTATTCTTAGAGGGAGAGAAAAAATTTTCTACTCATGTATGTATCATATAGTTCGTATATTATAATCGGCACTGTTGCTTCATGTATAATTTACATCGCAGTGAATTTCAAGATGTGAATTTTCTTTGTCTTAAAGAAAACTTGTATTTCAATAGGTATAAACTCACAATTTCCCAAGGCAGCTAAAATTTAAAGCTTTAAGATATAAAATAGTAACATTGTAGGCGATATACACAGAGCAACAAACCGTGACAATATACCTACACATATAAAAATGTTCGTTATTTCCACATCTCGTAAATGTTTTACAAGTTATTCATTACAATTAATCTTATAAGACTATACTAATACAGTTTATTATAGTTATTACTATTAATATAATTAAACTTATATATATTTATATATTTTTGCTTTTTATAATTATTAATCTATTGTTAAAAGAACAACATATACATTATTATATTTACACTAAAAAATACCGTTTAGTTATTTAGTTTCTCTTTCAAACTACTTATCTTTTCAAACGCTATTAACAATCATTCAATCATTCCTTTTACAACAGTTTTGAAAAATATCATTGTGTATTATAGCATATTCCTCTCGGATACTAATCGTTTAATGCATATTCATTCTTTTACATATAAGCAATTCCGATGCTTCTATATTATTCTCAGATTTTATATAATTCAAAATTGTTTGGAATCATTTTTCCAGAACCGGAAATACATACAAATATACATATTCCATGGAATTATTAAATTTTTTTTGTATCCATCTATACAAAAAGTTTGCCATCAGAGAGCGTGAGGTAAAATGAAATTTGTTTTCTTTTTATTTTGTTCTACAAAAACTGTGAAAAGCTCAGAACACAAAATTGTGCATATATTACACATTTTCTGTTCTTATTTCCACGAGCATGGAAACTCTGGTTACAAACACATATAATAAACTGTGAGAAAGCTAAAATAACTCACATCAAGGTATAAACTTAAGAAATGATCAAAGAAATAGGGAACAAGAAAATAAAAAAGAATACTATTGAAACAAACAACATTCTATGATTAATTCTATCATTTGATTATGTAGTTAGTTACGCGAGAATGTTCTACTGGCCAAACAGTAGCATTGACGGATGAATTATGTAGTTACGCTAATATCTTCATAGGAAAATACTGGATAATAACTGAAATATGAATTTAAAACTCTATTATAGAATCATCAGAAGCCTTTGTCATGTTTGTTGGAACGAAAAATCTTGCGATTGATAAATAAATGACAAAGAACTTTAGTGGAAAACTCGAAGAATAATATCATGATCAATTTTAATTTAAAAGGAAAAAACATATTGTATCATATTTTATAACATTCTCAGAAGAAAAATTTGAATATTTTTTCTATGCTACAATAATAAAACGTATTCTCTCTAATATCGAACTTAATTAAATTATTTATAGTAGGTACTTAATCACAGTATAAATAAATAGAATACTAAAAAAATTGTGTAAAGATGGAGGGTAGAATAAAATGTATGAGTAAAGTATTCATAAGCGGGAAGCGTTTCTGGTTGATCATTGAATAATAACCTACATTGATAAAAATGTGTAAGCATCTATTATACTCAAATTGAAAGAAACAGGAAGGAAAGTTATAAAAAGAGAGCATTAGAGATTCGCATGAAATAAATAATCAAATGAATGGCAAATGCATAAATTATCAATACCGAATCAACAATTAAAATATAGATGGTGGAAGTTTTTTTGTAATATCACGCTAAAGTTTTTTCGCTTTCCTTATCATTTAAGAATTTTCGATCACGAATGAGTATTAGGAGCAATATTTATTATCCATTGCTTATTTTCGTTTCTTTAAACAAATGATTCTTTTTTTTTTTATTATTATCATCTGGTTAACTTGCTCTGACATTAGTTGGATCTTCATCAAATACATATGATTTATGAGATAGAATAATGATATAATGACGTTCTAGATCATTATGTGAACTAGAATATCAAATTGTACAAATCACATGCTGTATGTACTAATTATACGATTTACACGAAAAAATACTTGTTGCATTGTAAATTAGAAGTAACACCTTCAGTGCGCAATTGAGAAAGCCGTGTTTCAAACTTCTCATGGTCATAGAAGAGAGAGCGAGAGAGAGAGACGTTTTGAAGACAAAATGTTGAACGAATAGGAATGAAAATGAATAAGAAAATGGAATAAATATGGTGTTTAAATTTGTCATTGTTCTGACAGATAAAAGGAAAATGATTGCAATACCAATTGAACTCTGATTCTTTTTTCCTTTCCCTAAAGTTTAATACGACTATTCAAACCGATTTAATTATGATTCTCACGAGATTCGCTTTAAGGAGATAAAATACTAGAACTGAATGAACAGAACTGTATATAAAACTTGCCAAGGTGTTGAATTCCAACGACTTTTCCCAGTTACATAAACCAAATCCCTCCTCGCATCACGACGCAAGATGCGATTGCGAAACTCCCAGAGTCAAGCTTGTTATTTCTCGCACTATCATCTCAGCTATTTTCCAAGCCATTTCTTCTTTAGCCTAATGATGTATGGAATATTTAACAGGATTAATAGATTTACACAGCCAATTATCGACAATCTTTATCCACTCTATTTATTACCTTGTCGTTCTCCATGTTGACAAGTCTTTTCATTGCTCGGGATAATCGAGATTCTGCAAATTACAAATGGAATCTTTCTCATCACGAATCTTATAATAAATTTAGATCATAGCACCAGAAATACCCCTTCTTCCAAAAATATGACTAAATTGCCTAAAAATCGTTCGTAGCATGCTCACCATATTTTCGATGAGGATCTGGATCAATTTCTGTGACAAATCTTCCCATATCATTAACATATCCAACACTCAAACTATAAAAAGAAGGAAAATCAGTTAAAAAATCGGAATATGAATTGAATTCAACATTTCAACAAATGGTAATATAATTATCATGAAAAATGCTCACTTGTACTTTTGTCTTTTCCATAAAGAATCCGGATCGTAAAGTTGTCGAGTATCGATGCTCATACTTCTGTCGCTGTTCACTTTACCCTGGCGCCTACCATTCTCGTTGTTACTTGCTGATATAGTATTTTGCGTGCTGATGCTAGCTGTGCTTATTTCGCTGCTACAATCAGATCCTGTGAAGATTTGAATGAAATTAAAAACGAGTAAATATATACAGGTGTTTATTTTGTGGTTCGTGATTTATGAATTGCAAGAAATAATAAACTCACCTGTTCTTCTAAGTCGTGGATGTAACGACGGACATGGACTACTTTGAATAGTGCTAATTAACTCCGACAGATACTTATAATACAACTGCGAGGATAAGAAGGCAGCTAAATAATGCTGTAATAATATATTTTCGAGTTATATATATATTCGAAACTATCTTATTTTTAATCATATCTATGTAAATTTCACACCTTGTTCAGAAATCTATAGACGATTTCACAAGGTTTATCGAAACAGTCTGGTCGTGGTGCTTCTCCATCCTCTCGACAAATATTCTGCTCAACTTGAAATCGTATTTTGTCACTAAATCCAAGCGGCATTGTTGCCTGAAGACTAAAATACCTAACAAAAGAAGGTTGATGATATAATTTTATCCATATTTTTTATCTATTTAATGCTTGGAATATATGTCATAGAAGATTTTGAATTTGAATAGTCTATAAATCTGGTTAGTTTTGCTCTTTGTTTATGTTTAATCAAATGATAAAAATCTGTGAAATATCAAATAATCTATGATCAATAAGACAAATAATGGTGTGAAGAGCGAAACAAGCGCAAAATGTTCGTTGAGCCATTATTCGAGAAATATTTAAGTGCTGAATTCTGAATTCTGTGATTTAAATCAGATTTGACTATTCTTACTTGTCATAAAGTATTAGAGCATCGGTTTGAGCCTCCGTGGGGTTTGCGGAGTCTCCCATCCTGAGTAAATTCTGTTTATAATTAATGGCGGACATCCAAAAGTCAAGAAGTTCACGTTTTCCTTCAATTTCCATGAACTAAAAATAGTAATTACACTCTACATTCAATCTTGGAGTGGATCTATTGATCTCAGGATTAATATTCTCACTGATTATACCTCGATAAAGTGAAAAAACGCTGTTTCATTATGCAGAATATCCGCCAGCTGTACATTTCCGCTGGTAAGAACATCGATTTGATGTCTGCAGTGGAAATCACTTCTCAAAAATTCGTTGATATGCCTAGAAATGTGATAGATACAATAAAAATAATGAAATATTGATGAGAACTACGGGCTCAAATAATTCTTTCCAACTTACTCGTCTTCCAATACTCTGTACGTAATCTGCTGCACGTCGTGCAAACATTTCAACAATGGAGCAACGTCATGGCTGAGTAAAGCGGCTTCCATGCCTCTGAGATAATTGTCAGGAATTCTACCAGGCCCTAAAGCATCCTTGACGATATATCTTTTGTAAATTCTCAAGGCGTCTTGTTTCGTAGCATCGGCAGCATTGTTTTTGTTATAACTTTTGAATTGAATATTTGATTTTTCAGCTCTATTCACCATCTGACTAGTCTTTGGTGTATCATCATCACAATTTGATTTAGTGTCTTTATTATCTACAAGTTTCTCTTTATTATCTCGAGGATAGGCGCCTATGGCTGTGGATATGTTACACCTATAGTTATCATTACTATCCGCAGATTCTGGAGGTTTTTGAGATTCGCTAAGGTGGTCACCGCCCCCCTCATAGAACCTGTTGTTTATATCATTTTCATATATCTTTTCACTGGCACAGGAGCCATAGAGGCATTCTACTTCGAGCCAAAATTTAATCAATGCAACAGAACCGCGTGCTTCAAGAAATTGAAAAAAATAACCCAGCGCTCCTTTGTCGGATAAAATTTCTGGAAGCGTTTTTGATAGTTTAGATCTTATCGCTGTAACCTCAGTCTTATCGTGGTCCCCGCTACAAACTTCATCTTCCTCTTCCTCTTCCTCCTCAAGGCTGTACAATGAGCCTGGCTTTTCAGTGAATACATTTCCCAAAGACTTAACCAAGGCCTGTGAATTTGACGGAGAGTCCAAAGACGATCTGGGCTTTTCTCGATGCCCTGAAAACATATTTCATCTTTTTTTTTTCCTCACTCGGTAAAAATGGAATGTATTCGCGAAAAGAAAAGAACAGGTTAGAAAGGTTAACGAGAAAAATCGAGGTTAGGTCCCCTCCAGATTTATAATTATTTATAAATATATTCAGAGATTGATGAGAAACGGTAAGTGGGGCTGATATGAATTGTGAAAAATGAGATTAAAGGGTGTAAAATATTTACCAGATTTCTTAAAAAATTGTAGCATCGTTCATGTTCATAACAAACATCATAAATGACAGTTTCCTTCGTTCGACGTAAGTCGGAAGTCAGGCGTCGTGTATGTAGTACGTATTTATTTGAAGCAGCGAAAATACTACTGAACTATAAATGAATCTCAGGTGAATTAAATCGCTGATTAATAATCTTATGAATCAGTCGTTGTCGGGTGAATAATATTGCAATAAAGCACCGTAAATTGGTCGCTACGATTTTACTCGTAGGAAATACGTGGGCGGTCAAATACAGTTTTCTCAACTAAACAGTGAACTGTCACGAACGACGCGGCTCTGAGAGGGAATGGGGATATTGAAGATTACCGGGACTTTAGAACATCGCTTGAATTCACTCCAGTTGCGATTCTTCCCAAAACTGCGTAAAATGTCCTGTAAATTATGTTGCTTTTCGGAAATAAGGGCTACGATTTTACGGTGAGATAACAATAAATCGGTACATTTAATAAACGCATGATTTTCGTCGAGGAGATTCTCTAAACGATTATCTCCCAAAGAGCCTCTTTGTTATCTCCTCGATTTTTAGTCAAGTATAAAAAAGATGTCTTGGACTATTTTTACCATACGATCGTAGCCCTGTTTCACGCGGATCCTGATAGGTGGCGGAAAGATTAACGGAAGAATCTAAAACTACGGCATCACATATCTCCTTATCTCGTGAGCGAATAGCGATGCAGTTCGATGCATTTGAAAATATAAACATAACAAATGAATTATGATGATCTACAAGGTATTTCCTGATCACGAAGATTCGGATTATTGCCTATCAATAACTTCATCAGACCTGAATAAACAGATTGAATCCTTTTTCACTAGTAGATTATGGAGCTATAGGTATATACACGTATCTTATTGCTTCGGCTGGAGGCGCTATCGCCTCCACGATTTGAATTAGGTGCGCTTTATCGTACTTGCAAATTTTCTATACTACTATATGTTGATGTAGCATCAGCATGTAAACAAATTATTTCAACTATTACATCGTCGTATTAAAGATATGAAATTTTATAGGGAATTGAAATCTCCGTAAAAAAAAAATGTCTGTCGAACCAATTTGATATATCAATTCCTCTAACATCCGCACGTTCTTTATTGCTGTACTGTTTCAAGATTACATAAATATATGTTAAACAGTTTGATTTGTGGAATTGGCTCCTCGGAACATCTGTGTAGAAAACTAGATTCCCTATACAGAATTAGGTTCTCGAGATTTTTGAGGCTGTATTCTCAGTCAAGTTATCGTACGACACTAATTAAGTGTTGCTCATATACTACAGGGGTGGGGGTCGAAATTCTGAAAGACCAAAATGTGGCTGGGCCGGAATACCGAATTTCGGAGATACGAATTCTAGGGTAGCAAGGCTTCAATTTTTCACGTATTATAACTAGACTAAATGACTGTTCGGAAGGCTATACACCCGGATACGCTTTTATCCGAAATTGTATTTTCAGATAGCTTACATTCCTATCGAGCAAAGCGTATAGATTGACAAGATTTGGAAAATTCATATTTTCGAAATTGTAAATTCAGCGCGGCTCACGTTTCTATCACCCAATGAGCCGAAGAAAACAAGATTGAAAATAGTGGTCCAGAAACGGTAAAACTTCGACAAGCAAAATGTCGAAAGACCAGAATTCCGAAAGGCCAAAATTTCGACAATTTTTTTCTGATTTCTCCCGAGTTCTCGCTTTCTTGGCCCTTCTATTCCAATGGGTTTCGGAATTCTGACCTTTCGAGTTTTAGTCTTTTTTGATTCAATGAATTCAAATTCATTAACTTTCGTAAAAAGCATGATTCTGAAATGTGAACACGTGACTTTTCAAGCGTTGGATATTTTGACCAATCGGATATTCCACCGCTCGTATAGTCTTGCCTATTCTGAGGATTGATTTTCGGAACATATTCGGTTCAATGTTTTTGTGTTCGAGAATTTTCGTTTCTACTAGATAGCCTTTCGATATTATCGCCCTGCTACATTTTGCACTTTCGGTGATTTGACTTTCGGAATCTCTGCCAGTCTATTCTTTGGTCTTTCGGAATTTTTACCCCCACCATATTGTTTTCTTCGCCGATCAATTAAAAATATATACCTATCATGTATGTATATCAAAGCATTCGCAAAAAAAGGAAAGAAAAAAGAAAAACATAGCTTCGAAATCCAGTTATACCGGATTTCAAATTCACGGTTCACGATCGTACCTTCGCGTAAATAAGCGTACAGGAATTTAGGGAAATGAAATTTCTGGAATCATATTTTCCAAGAGTCTAAAAGGTTTTACGAAACAATAAATCAACATATGTGTGGAATTGAGGTAGTCAAACCCAAAAGTCAAACTCTGTCGAATCGAATATTCGGTCGCTCCTGGAAGTTTATAATTGTCATTGATCGTGAAGGAATTTATTACAAATAGATGATTGATACACGACGACCAAATGCAATGTATATACATACACAAGTGTGAACGAACCTCCGCCAAGAGAATCTTTCTTTTATTGTTAAACTTATCGTTCACCTCGACCTCGAGGATCCCGGTGATTCCATCTTCGATCCTCAGTAACCTGGGGCACTTGGGGGCCGTTGGCCTCTGAGCCGTTCGATCATTCGCGTAGGCATACATACATAGAATGATTCCACATAGGGAGGCGGCCGGGCCACTGCACTGCAGATCGTGGCAACACAAGAGTCGCGGAGATTCCTTATTGCTTTTTCAACGGGAGGAAGGAAGGGTACCGGTTTCTTGGTAGACACGAAGCAAGCCTCTTCCACAGTTATCGGTGCGTCTCATTTGGAGGCACCAGGTTTCTCACAATCCTCCGATTACTACAAACACCGGGTTCATAATTGTCGTTGTATTAGAACACTCGTAACAATCGACTTACAACTGCAGCTAGAAGCTATTCTAGGCGTTATAGACACATAATCGACAAAGATTTTCAATCTTCGCACACGATTATATATTTCCATAAATCGGTATCAATCATCACCATGAAGATCAGCACTCTGGTCGTCTTCATTTCATTCGTTGCAAACTGTTCCTTCGAGACTTCAGCAGCACCCGCTGCTACCTATGACCAACGACAAAACGGCCAACTCAATGTTGATATTGGGGTATCGAACCTTACGTTCGTGGGCATTCTGAATTCTGGTTTTGAAGAATATGGGGTAATTGAAATTCAAACTATCTGTGTGAACGTAACGAGTGTTTCTAACGGTTATTTTTCTCTTTTTTTCCTAATGGTTTTCTTCTCTCATGTGGATTTGAATGTGAAACTTTATTATCATGATGCGATGGTAAACGTTCGTTGAAATAATCCGCATTATCTGCGTATAAATTATAATCTCGTCCTTTTTTCCAGGACTATGATATATCGTACGAGTACACAGATTTTACCTTGAAACCACCAACACCTCGTCCTACGTCGCCTAAGCCTGTTGAAGCGGGTACATCATGGCCCACGGTTCCTCCAACATCGGCGGCATCGACGGTTGAGAGTATCGCAGAAGAGAATAACAACAGCAATAATGATAATAAGAATATAACTGCAGAGGTAGTTACCGTCGATTCGGATCATCCAGGATCTGAAGAATCGTCAGAACTGGCGAGTGCTAACGATAATGATTCAGAGCAGAAGACAGGCGGACTAATAACTGACTTCTTACAAGCGGCAGCTGAAGAGATACGATCAACGCCAGGGCCACCGGAAGATATTTTCTCGACTTTGCTTGGGTTCGCAGGAGGAGAGCTAAATGTGAAGACCGGATTGACAGCGGAGGATCCAGCGATCGAGAAAGACCCGATCGCCGATGCTCCTGCATTGGTAAAACCTGAGGAATCCTCACCAGAGGAAAGTTCACCGGTTGTAACAGCCGCCCCAGAAGATATCGAGGCTCCTAACGAGCAGACCGATCCTCCTCAACCGTCGAGAAAATGCAGTCCCGGTTATGCTAGAAACCAGAAAGGACAATGCAGACGTCTACATGGTCGGCGCAGAGTACCGGCGGCCCTGTTACCGTAACTATTAAATCAACATTCATAGCTTTAGTGTGGTAATTGTTGATTCTCCGAGGTTCAGTTTTATTCGAGGCATTCAGGAAAGCGCAGGTATTACGTGAGTAAAATTCGATCATTCTAGCATCACATATGAATGCTCACAGAGCAAGTTTTCAGCGATCTCTGCGAAGGTTTGTAAATTGAAATTCAGGTACCAATATTAATAATCAAAACCGTTGATGTCGCTGGTGATACCTATAGTTGATACTGCATAAAAATATCGAAGCTCGTTTCGATCATGAAATCCCGTACAGATATTTTCCGACTACCAACCACATCGGGTACATTCCGGTGGAGATAAAACTACGAATTATATCTAGACATTACCATATCATATAGCTGTATGTCGAGTCCGATGGAGAATACTAAGCAGTTTTATTACAGTTAGACCTATCGCTTATAGACGTTTATTCGCGAGGCGTATACCTATAACCGACTCCAGATTTTTAACGGAGTGGAGAGGAACGTAAAAAAAGGTGGTTCATAAATTACCTCCTCCGATATAATATGTCTATACTATAATGGGCGTCTCATTACCTATCCTAAAACTCATCGCGTGAATATAAATAACAAATCTTGAGTCGCCGTTGAGTCTGATATCATAAACCGGTAATTACAATCATAATTATTCTAATTGGTTTTTTCCTGTTTTTTTTTTTTTTTTTTATTTTAGATTTGGGTTCAGATTGACTCCAAGGATCCATCGGCACAGAGATCATCAATTGGAAAGTGTAGAGAATTGATCGATTATTCGATACATCGCAATTTATATGTTATATGATCCGATCTTATAACTTAGTATAGCTATTATATTGAATTATTTCTCTGTATACGTGTATATCTTTGGATATAGATATATAGATAGTTAGATATAATATTATTATATTTTGGATGCATGTGATACGTGACCTAGATTATATATCATTAATCAAATAATCAATTAATTCAACCGGTTTGTCTTCAAGTTGTTATATAAGATTGTATGTTAAACAATGTAGGTATATCCTCTACTGGGAGCTCAATTCAAATGTATGAAAGTGATCGTGATTCATGAAATATAATTCTGAAAATATATTAATCACCGTTATTATTGTTATCATTATCATTCAGCATCATTAGGCAATAAAACTTATAGCAATTATACTGCACACATCCGTGATACAGTGGGGGGAAATGGACTCCCCGACTAGAGAAATGATTCACTGATCTTTCACGATTCGGAAAAACGAGGAAACTCAGAAAACAGTGGAGCTGATAAAAGTGGGTACGAATATAATGAAAAAACGGACTAATTTTTCAAATTTACGAATTGTAAAGAATTTGGCATAATAATGATAATAATACGGAGCTTCTCTTAGCGTCAATGTTTTCACTCCGTTTTCTACAGACTTAAGTCATGCTTCGAAGGATGATTGAATTTTTGAAGAGAATTATTGCTGTGGCCTATTTAAAGTAATTGAAGCTTAATAATGTTGAAGATGCTCCAGTCCTCCAATTTCATTGATCTAGCAGCCGATTGATCAAGTATATAATTCATACATCAATCGATCAGTCACGTTGAAAAAAAGGCGTGAAAAGGAAGGAAACAAGACATAATATAGTGTATAGGACATCGCGACAGAAATAATACCACTTTGAACTTGACCTAAAAATAATATTTCTAGATTCTAAGCTCAAAGTAACACACACACACACACAATACATGAAATCATAGTTATAATTGTCATCTTTGGA
Organism: Phymatocera aterrima; assembly: GCA_963170745.1. Lineage (NCBI taxonomy): Eukaryota > Metazoa > Arthropoda > Insecta > Hymenoptera > Tenthredinidae > Phymatocera > Phymatocera aterrima. Next base: position 16,939,640 of record OY720663.1, on the reverse strand, counting down.
ACGACCATTTCAACTAGGCAGTTGTCGCGTACATACATACCTATATACTAGATAGTTTTTATCATTTACATGGGTTCAGTGCATATACAACACATACCCACGAATGTATATACATACATACGTATTTATGTACCCTCTCCACTTATTTTCTCGCGCTCGTCCTTCAGGTCAGCACCCCAGCGTTCCGTATAATATTTCTCGGATAAGTTTCCTTGACGATCTCCTCCGAAGTATACTCTCAGTCTTTGATCAGACTTCGCAGTGTTCGGCTGTGAGCACCGCGATAATATAAGTCAATTGAGTCAGCTACTCTGCAGGAATCCATTAGTAATACTGCCTTCGCATAAGTATCTCCGATCTGCGGAATCACAACGAGAGATTTGCAATTAGATAAAACAAGATGATTAGTTCAACCGCCATTGCCTGCACCGCGTTCGCGGTAATGAGCGTAATTTCATTTGGTCTTGCCCTACCGACGACCTACGATCAGCGTCAAGACGGTTCCCTTAACGTGGCAGCTGAATTGGAGAACATTATGGTCGTCGTAGCATTCCCTTCGCCGTCACGTTCGAAACCATATTTGGATAGCAATAGCGATCTCGCGAGTTATCTAACTTTGCTGAATGAACAAGGGGCCCATCCCAGTCATACGGAGTATGACGCTACTCCAAACCCAACAACAACTTATGACGCCTCTTCGAATGCACCGCAGAAAGTGGATCAATTGGCTGATGCAGACAAAGACGAGGACGATGACACCGCACTGATATCCGACCACGAGGAAAACAGTTCTAAAGAGGTGGTCAAACAACTGCCGAAGGACCCTTCGGCGAAGGTAGAGGCAGAGGAAGATCAAGCGACTGGTGAACGTACGAAGTCATCGAGGACTCTTTGGAGCCAGGTCGAAGACGTAGTTGATAATAGGGAGGGACCATCGTCTTTGAAAAAGGAATTTTCTTGGGGTCAGGATGCAGACGCGGTTCAAACTGCGGGGGAAACCGGTGAACAGAAACGATCTGATGACCATAACGAGGTTGGATTGATCTCGAGTCATCATTTGACTCTCTTAGGAAGCGCTATTGAGGATTGTGGACCTGATAGACTGAGGGATAGTTATGGAATCTGCCAACAACAACCCGCAGAATAATAATGGGATTTGCGATGAAAGTGGAGTAATGAGAGGCGGTAAATCGGTTTGTGATTGTTTCATATCATGTTATCGTGAGATTTTTGGTATTTTGGTATGCATTTATTGGTTTCACTGTTTTTTTACTGTTATCTTTTTCAGGAAAGACGAAGCCAAGAGAATCTGAGGAGCTGGTGACGAACGTACATACATACATACGAGCGTGCAGGATATACGATTAATTACGCATTTATATGTTATTTATAATTTCTGAAAAATATAAGTTGAATTGAAGTTCAGTTGAATAAGTTGAAGTACCCCCGTTTTGTTTTGTTTATTATTTCATTCAATCTGTCAATGGAATGAAATTTATGTCGTCAATCATCCGGATTATCACAATTAGTACAGATTTCATTAAACATTGGATGTTTGGCATATGATTTAACGGTTTTTCAAATCAGATGATTCATGAATAATAAAATACATATTCATATTCGGCTCCATCGATAAATTAATATTCATTGAGTTTTCAATTTACGCGAGTAGGTAGGTATGTTGTTAATAAATTCACAGGACTATGATGGTTCCGAATTTAAAATTCGCAGGAATGAATTGTACGTATACGTATATATACACAAAATTGACAATTGGTTCATCTCTTTTTTCCAATTATTAATACCATACGGATGATACAATCATCCGAATAATTGATCAATTGAATTATACCGGCTGGAAAAATCGGTTCAAATAATTGCAGCGTCCTGATGCAGACAGTTTCCGAGTGGAATCATGTATATGTATACAGGTATGTGAAAAAATTAAAAGTAGCTGTAAATGAGTCAACAGTTGAAATGTATTCGGCCTAGAGTTGTACAAGAAGTGACGTAATGAAAGGGAACAAAAATTGCTATAGCAATACAGAAGAACGGTGTATCTTCCTAGCATACAATTATACCTTCAGCAGAGTGTTCACCAGTAGCTCGATCATACACTATAATGTGACACGGAAGAAGTTTACTGGTACAGCAATGGCAACGGATATTTAAACAGTTAAATGCCTTGCAAGTAATTATAATGAGCATATAGGTATACAATTATACCTATATGAATATAAATCTGTATGTGAACTTGAATTAGAAGAACTGCGTTGCCTCAGAATTGCCTCACTATTATGAGAACGACGCTCCAGAATTACGTGGGGATTTGGAGGAAATCAGAAAAAAAGTTAAAGAGTCTGTAACATACATGATCGAGTTTCGCAGCTCTTTATCTATAGCTTCTTCATATCTATACCTGTACTCCTTAACAAAAATCTGTATCTATAACGAGCCATCGGACCCGTTATCTTGAATGTATACGGAAACCGTATCGTCAACGCGAATCACACATTTTCGCAACCGACTCGATCGATTTTGATAAAACTTTGAAAATTCATTGAGTACGATGGCAGAAAGTGGCTAAGTATTCCACTTTTTCGAAGCATTGATCGGATTCGATGAAAAATAAATATTCCCTATGTTAGGTAGGTTATCCAGTTGCCTCTTGAGTATAACGTTACAGAAGTAGGAAAAAAACGTGCTGTGGGGCGCAATATAACTATATGTTGTTCGAGGTAATATTACAGGTGAGAATTCCGAAGTAAAGAGTCAGGTATAAACATAGTGACTGTAAAAAGCAAAAAAGGGAAAAAATAAAAAAAAAAAAAAAAAAAAGAAAAAACGAAACGCCTGGCGTAAGGTCGGGGAAACGAACTCGAAGTGGGGCCACATCAGGACGTTGCCCTTGCGGAAATCGTTTCTTATCTACCGCTGCAGCATGAGCTTCGAGGTTGTCTATAATCTGTAGGTTGTATAATAGACCGAAGAATTAAGAACATTAATCTGACAAATGAAGCACGAAGTATTAATACCAACCAACGAGCGGGGGAGGGGGAGGGCTGTACATCAATAAATCTTTTTTGTTTTTCGTCATAATATCGTTTATAATTTTAGAAACCGTTATTCTCCTTGAAATCTCGTGCGAAATTATGCTAAACCGATTCATAAATATACCGAAAAACAATTTGTTTGTTTTTTCGTGTGGAAGGAGATTCTCCATGCATCAAAGTAATTTCAGTGCAAAATCTCTCGAGCGTAGCGATTTTTGTCCCGTAGATAAAGATCTAGATAAATGAACGTGGTATTATGTATACATACATAGCTAATACATGCGAAGATTGGTATATAAATTTACCGGTCGTTCGTATTTCACGGATACCTATACCTAAAGACGCGAATCTACACGTAAAGCGATCTGAAGTTCAGAGTCTCGATTCCCCGGTTCTTGAACTTATGCGGAGCTGGTTGATCCGCTCTCGTATAGTACGAGCGAAGTGGGGATCCTCCGCGGTGCAGCGCGGCAGTAGCATATGACCCTGAGGAGGATCGCAGTTTGAATCAAACAACGTCGATCCTTCGTCCGAGGAAGACGTGTATAGAAAAATAAAACCTATAATAGCAGAGAGTTTTGTACTACAGAGGATCTTCAGGAACCGACGATACATTCATTACCTGACTTCTTATTTATTCATTTATTCATTTAGAAAAATTATAAGAGAGAAATTGCGAAACGGAAGACTCCAATATGATAAACACGACTATATTCAAATCCGCATTTATCTTCCTGGTCTGTATATCGTCCGCGATGTCTAAGCCGGTAGAAATTGACGAAACAGATGTAATTCAGTCGTCAAAACCCTCGACGCAGTCGACGCCGGTGGCTTCCGGCGATCATTACGACCAGCGTCAGAACGGCACGAAAAATTTTCGCCTCCACATCGACGGCGTCGTCGTCGTCATCGCTCCGGCCCAGGCGCTTCTTCTAGCCGGAGAATTGGACCCTACATCTTTGATCGGCTTAGAAGGACTCCCCGATGGCTTCAAGTCAGGAAACGCGAAAAACGCCCAAAACCGGAACCCGTTAGATATCGAAGAGGGGGAGGAAAAACCGATTAGACAAAAATCGGCTCACAGGTTCGTCTCACTTGATTTTAAAGTTCATTATATAATTTTCATGCTCATCGTACGGTGAAAATATTCACGAAAATTGGAAAGAAATGGAAGTTGTCTCATCGTCGTTTTTGATATAGCTAATCGAACCCGACATTGCTGTAGAAACTAAATTTATTAAATGCTGAACTATTTTTTCCAGCCACGGTTTACACCTGAGCAATTTACTGGGACCGCTCCTCCGACATATATCACCCTGAGTCTGAGTATTCTCGAAGTATTAATTCCACGCAGAAACTCGATCAGCAGGATTTCACCTATTATACGATAAATAGTATACACAAAATATGAATAATAAAGATACATATGTATGTGTTCTCGAAAAAAAACGAATAAAAAATCATTTCTTTCAAATCGCATTTATATGTACCTATATTATAAAATAATTCAAATTAAGTTGTACTGATTCTGTATTCAATTTTGAACCTTCGGTGTTTTCCGATTTTTCCGCATTGCGGTTCTGCAGACTTTCGTTGAAATACCATTTCGAAAAATTGTCGGTGTTTGATGATAAAATGAGAAATTTTTACCGTGTGAAACTTTTGAAATTCGGAACTTCAATCCCTACTCAAATCATTATTAGCATACTTGTGTACGTATAGGTATATACCGACACGATAATATGATATTTTTCGTAATTCGGATAATATAAGTTCCGAAATCTGGTAAAAAATGGGCATTAATGAATAATAATAATAACGGCGATTGGGAGATTATCAAATCATAGTACAGTGGAAAATCCATCAGTCTGTTTCAAATCGAACTTAAAATCTCGCGATCTCGCAAAACATCTCGCAGTGTTGGTTTCTAAAGATCGCTCACTCAGACACAATACATTTTCCGTCTAATTCTGTGAGATTTTTGTGAAATCGTGAGATTTTGTGAAATTTTGAGTTCAATTTGGAACGGAGGTTCGATGGAACGCTATATAGGTTGATCATGAAGGATGTTATTGTTCGAGAAAATATACTTTAATATCTTAAATTATAATAGTCGACAAAAGTTGGGATCAAAGAATCGATATTAATACTGGAAATCGATTGACGAAGAGGGGAATACAGAACCAATAGATACAAATTTTTAACAAATGTTAATTCAATTTTTCTGTTTCGAATAATGTATTCATAGATTTAAATTTGAGAAGAAGAATAAAAACAAAAGATAGAAAATCATCGAATGGCAATTACTGGGACCAAGTAGAGTTAAAACTTTGTCTTTGTCCACTATATTTTCTTTTTCTTTATTGCCTTTCGTTGTGATCCATAAATTCGTTGGATTAAAAATGAAAATACAATACAATATGTATATACATGCTATACATACACATATTGTAATATAGGCATTTACGTAGGTATGTATTTGTAATAGGTACTTTTTTTATCAGTGGATAGTATGCCTATACTATACTATATCTATATTTATTTGGCATCACGTTATGATCTCGATCGGTCAGCTATGTATAAAACCGCTTATACCGCTATACTACGTAGGTATGTATCTGTACTACTGTACGCTATTGATTTTTCATATACTTCCTATTTATTCATATTTTATTCTTTTTCTCATTTCATTTCATCTCATCTCATTTCATTTCATTTCATTTATAGTTATAACTCGTTTCACTTTTATAATAATACAAATATATAATATATGCTATAGTATATTGTATGTATTACGTAATCAGTATTTATAGTAGGTATAGTATAGTACTTCGAATAATTTCCATTCCCAGGTATTACTGCACCTAATATACTACTATAATTACATATTAGTAGGTGTGTTGTTAATATTATAATAACATAATAGTATCATTTTCGACTACATATTATGTGGCTAGATAGGTATTATATTAAACCTTCGAATTCGGATTATTATCATTAATTTCACGTTTCCATTTTTGACTGGTTTTTATTTTCTCGTTTCTATCAGTCCAAAATTTATTTTGCTAGGCAGAATCATAAAAGGTATGTATCAGAATCATTTGTACATGAAACTGGTTTGAAAAAATTAATAGAGAAGATACAATGGGAAATTGAATGGAAAGAAAAACACAATAAACAAAAATAAAACTAACCACTAGACTCAATTTTACATATTTTAGTTAGATATATACTACATCCAAATTTATGGAAACGTTTACCAATTGTTATAGTGATATACCCATATTTGCGTGAAACAGTATATAGGTTGATATAGGCAATGTGATGAATAACTAATCTATTAGTCATGCAATAATCATTCGTAAGAAGCAGCAAACGGAAACAGTCTGGGAAATATATTTCGTTCTGTTTCCACTGGTAATAATGATAATTACTGTGGTATAAAACAAATCGATAAAAGGCTGAATTAAATATGTATATGCATGGTATACTAGAGTGTGTTATATATGTTATATGTATAGTGTATGTACAATATTTTGTGTGTATAATGTATATACATCGAGTCAATTTTTGGATACGAAGCAAAGTATCAAAATAATTACCTAGATTATTATCTATCTCGCTCATTGTCAGTTCCAACAAAACAAAACGTCGAATATTCAATTGAAAACAAATTGTCCTGAAAAAACTACAGAAGCACAAGAACAAAAGAAAACGGAGACAACTAAGGAATAGAGTAAGTACAATACCATTGTTTTCCATATTTACGCGAGAAACCGATAGCCCTCGTTCAAGAATCGAATGTATATACATATGTACAACATATCTAATTCAGTGGTCGTTGAAAAACCGATATACGTACTACATTCGAGTATTAGTGATCGACGTGGAATTACTAGATATCATATTATTTTATATTTAAAATTCTGTATGCTGAAGAGCTGTAGGTAATTAGTAATGTAATATTATTAATATACCCTGTCAAATTTTGTTCATACAAATAGAACGTGAAATAAAAAATGAATCAAATGAAATTAAAAAAACCCACCCCCCATTGATTCTACACCTGAAGTTCTATACCTATACAAGATAATCCGATGATAGACTAGAATAGAATAATCATTTATTATAAATCTCGTAGTATATGAATTTCAGAATTAGAAGGAAAAAAGAAATGAAAATCGAAACGTATTATTACAAGGTAAATTTTCATTTTTCTCTAATCAGACAGAAAAAGACAATAAAAAAAATAGAATAAAAAACGAATAATCGAACGATTTTACTAATAATTTTACTATTAAGGAAAATTGGCCTTCGAATCACAAGATCTTGCGATAATAATGTTTAATATAATTACAATAATTGCGATCAATTTCAATATTTCTTATTTAATTAGTTAGTTATTTGTAATAGTATAATATTGGAGGTAATTTATAGTATGTATTCATATTTACATGCATTGTCATTTGTGATTTTATAGTATATAATAATATAATATACGTAGTCTCACTAAATTATCCTCAAAATCTACTACAGTCTATAAAGCCTTAGGATTTTTTAAATCTGTACAAATAAACGAATACTCGGCACAGTATTCAAATTTAAATTCAATATACGCAGTCTAATATGTCGTTCGGAATCAGTTCCTTCTCATCCGTATTAATTAATCAATATACCTATTTTTTTAATTTTTCTTAATTTCATTTTACTTTACTTTATTTTATTATCATCCGCAATTAGATATCTAAATTTGATCATATAATAATACTAATAATAATTTTATCAATTTTTTAATCATCATTCAAATATGATTTAAATAAATTTTCTCATACCTTGTACCTTGCGACGGCTATCAAAACTCTTGTCGAGAATTCGCAACAACTAAATGCAACATTTTGTGGATATAAATGCGTAATCAATGCTCAAATCACAAGGCGACGTGCAACGTGCGATCCCAGGTTCATTTTCATTGCCGTTGTTGAGTCGTTTTCACAATCTGACTCTTCGTGGAATTTCGTTTCGCTATTACGGACCTAAAATAAAAAAGACGAAACAATGATGGTTAAAGATTAGATTAGAAATTGCAAAATAATCAGTGAGAAGCTTAAAAATATTTCAAATACCTGCGTAGTTATATTCTGACAATTCTCATTGGTAATAGTTCTATCCCCGCCGGATACATTAGCCAGTGAATTTTCAGATTCACGTAAATGTCTAGCCAGTTTTCGTACCTCTTCTAATTCCGCGAGACCAATTTCCAACTTACATTCCAACTCGGTTCTGAATAGAAACGTGTAAAAATATGAAACATGTTTCTGATAATGGAAAATTCAATTAATATCTATCTGGTGAATTTTGATTGATGATTACTTTTCGTTTCTCAATTCTTGTATGCAGGTATCATTATCCAGTTGTATAATTCTCAGGACTTTCAGAAGCTTTGTGACAAGATTATCGACGTCTATAACTTGATCGACTAGAGAAATTGCAGGACAATAATCAGTGAGTGCTGGATTTTCGGAGGTACCTGCCTCAGATTCGCTCAAAGATTCACATTCATCGTCTTCCTCGTCTTCTACCTGATTCCATAATAATAACAAAAATAATATTAGAACATTCAATTTCTAGTTTAGAGGCGGAGAGAAGCTAACAATTGAAACAAAAAATGGTAACAAAAGATTGTTAATTCTGTTCTTCTTTTCACCTTTCTACGATGTAAAATAGCCTGCGTAAGATTTGAGAGGCTTGTAGATTCATCGGTGAATCTATTCTGTCTGTTATTCTCCTCAGTTCCATTCTCTGCATTACCTAATGCTCTGCGTAGAGAGTCACTGCTGGATACCATATTGTGAGAATAAGTATCTGGCAAAGGCACATCTTCTAAAACGCTTTCCATCATTAGACAAGGTTCGGTTTCAAAATCTAACAAATCAGATGAAGAGTCGAGGCTCAAATCTGTAAGAGAAATTACGACGTTCTTCTCTATTAAATTCAATGATGCTTGATTTGATTGAATATTGAATTAAATACACAAAATATAGCTTTGGTATCTCAATCTTTCAATTCCCCAATAAGACTCTGGAAAAATCACCTTTGTGTAGTTTCAACGGTTCGATGTAGACAGGTTTTTTGTCCATAGGTTTTCCAACAAACGGATGTGTCGCGGCATTTCTTATGGCTCCGATAACTGCAGACACAAACGAGCCTCGCTTCGGACTCGGAGTAAATTCTTTAAGGCTTTGTCTAGAGCTAACAGGGCTTGATTCGACACTGCTATTACTGCGGCTGTATGCCTCGTTATGATATATTACATCCTGAAAGGAATACCATATTTTGTATAACGATGAGATACAGAGTTTGGGACGTGATATTGACACATAGAAATTGGTTTTACATCAAGAATGATAATTGTGCTTAATTCTTGTTGCAGTTATTTACCGTGAGTATTGAAATTAGAAGCACGTAAGAATTAACAAGATGGTTTTTATATTGTAGTGTCCGGTGGGTAGATCCGATTGGCGAATATAATTTATAATTAGCAGCAATTTATTTTAACGATATGCAAAAAGCCAAGCAGAAAGTTTTGAAAAAATTATTTGATTAAAGCATCTGCAGCATTTACGTGTTGTGTAAATAAATTACTCCGCAAATGCCCATATTGCATAAAATATTGTATCAGTGATAGGTTTAAAAGATACATATGTACATATAGCAGCAGTTACAATAATAATCGTTTGGGCTCTACAATAGAAAAAAAAGTGAAAAGAAGTAACTTTGCAACTTTCCTATGAGTCGTTTGAGGCTCTGTGTGTAGTGAGGTGTTGATTCATTGCAGAAAAAAAAAGAAAAATTGTTAATGCTAACGAGTGACGCACGTATTAGAAATATTTTATCTCCTTGCTCGTTGAATGGATATATTCTTTTGTAGAACTGCTTGCTAAACGATCATAGCATGCATATACATTTGTATAATTTTTTGTTATTTCATGATTTTGTTTAGTCAAAAATACGAAATCTACTTCTTACGTGATACAACTCACCTAATGGCAGACTTGGAACTCTCGAATGCGGTAAAAGGAGGAAATAACATTCTTGATATTAGATTCGAAATGCTACATTATTGTGATTTTTATTAATTGCTTCCGTGTGCAGAAAGAACTGTATAACTCAATCCATAGCCTAATAAGTTCAATTATTCTATCTAATAAACTCCTGCTTGGCTTTTCAACATACGAGAACCGGGTACTACAATCTCGATTGTGATGTGACGAATAAACATCACTGATTCTTTGTCGATGTTCAATATTGTCTTTGAAAAACAGTAATCTAGCGCTCAGAATTATCACCCAGCCTCTCAAGTTTGTTATTCAATATTCCAAAGGCAAAATAATACAATTGTAACAACACAAACTAACGACTTATTCTATTGTCTGACCATGTGCTAGTATTTTCGTCTACATGAAAACACATCAGGTTTCATTTTTCTATCTGTTTAATTGTTTTACGGAGTTCACGTTGCTCATTTTATTTACATTATAAAGATTTCAAGATGACTGCATCCTGAATTAAAGAAAAAACGATTTGAAGTTATTATAATACTATCCTAATCTATTAACTTTTATTAACGACTACCTCAAGATCCTTCTCCGAAATATTGTAAGAAGTTACAAGCTGATCGACTAGACCTTCCAATCTCGTTCCTAAACCAGACAAAGCAACGGCTGCTCCGGATACTGCAGCACCTTGAGTTAACAGTAGATCTCTGCTTCGTCTCTCAACGGCATTCAATTTCAGGTTCATGGATAGATTTTCTTGCCTGTTAAAGAATAATTATCAACAACTGATGTTACAGCTTCAAGAATGAAGTTATCTGTTATCAGAATAAGGAACAATACTGCTAATAAAAATAATAAGAACAGCTGACTTATTAATAAAATCAATGAATGATGATTTGGGTACCTTCGTTGTTCGCTGATGCGCACCAAGTGTTTACACTCTTCAATTTGCCTTCCTAGCTCAGATTTACTTTGCTTCACCAGTTCGTCCTTCCTTTTCATCTGATTTGAAATAAAATAATGAAACAATTAGGATAAAAGAGCAATGAAAGTTGGCTATGAGTACTAAGAAAGAAGTACAAGTTACCTCTGCCTCTGCTTCTTTAAGAGCTTCCGCCAGGGAAGCTTTTTCTTCTTGAAGGAAATCCTGCATCTCCATGGACTCTGCTTCAAGCTCCTGCTGTTGTTGGAGCAAAGTTTTTTGCGCCGCGATACTCTTCTCTAGATCCTGAAAGCAACGGATAATATAAATAGAATGAATTAAGACTAGAGAGGATGAAATAAAAGAAACAAGAGATGAGATTTCTTCAAAATCTACTGACCCTATTTAACATGCGACAAAGCGATTGCAGATCCTCGATCTCGATCTGTTGATTAGCAACGACCTGTCCGGATGATTGTATATGGGATTCTAGTTCCAGGAAACTGTCGCCTTCTTCAACAAGATCCACAATACTCAATATGATTACAAAAAACGCAAAGATCTAAGAAATCTGCACAATAATTCATCCTGGAATAAAATTGTGCATAAAAATATGAAATTCCTGTTACCTGCATGCTCCGATTGAGGTGTGCCTAGCATAGCCAAAACTCGTTGAGCATTTCTGTCCAGTTCTTCTCTAGCAAATGCATGATCAGCTTTTTCCTCCTCCAAAACACGGCGTGCTTCGGCGAGCTCATACTTGAGTTTATCATTTTCTGATTTGAATGTGGCAGCCTCATTGGAAATGCGTTTGACCTCGGCTTGGAGTAATTGAATATCTTCCCAACAGCCCTCAGTCTGTGAAGTACCATCCAGTCTATCGACGCCCGTAGGGTCTGGCATCGCAGTGACAACTCCGGCAAAAACTTTTTCCATATCAGGTCCGGTGAGACCAGTTTGAACTCCGATCTCATGATAAATCCGCGTTTTCTCAACAGTTTTATTCTTTGGATAAGGTGGCAGGCTTTTATAGGGCGTCATATCCCTCGAAGGAACTAATTTCTTACTATTTATTCTACTCAGACTAGCGTCTCGGCTTCCTGATCGACTCCTAGCAATCTTATCATTAGACGATTTAGGAACTGTAAATTTGCTTCTATTCCTTCTCGGTAAAGTTGCGTAAGCATCCACCGCCTTACCGTCTACACTACCAGTAATCTTCTCCTTCCGAGTACTCTTTCCTTCTGTACAGCTGGCATAATTTCCTCTTGGAGTGCTGAGGAGCTTCCTTGGTTCTTCTGAAGGAGTAGAACCGGGTGTTCGGCCCCTAGTGCTCGATGCACCCCTTGATCTAGTGCTGCTGATGCCTCGGCCTCTCTGCGCCAGATCCTTATTAATCTCTGTAGTCAAAGCAGACGGTAAAGAGTCAGGAATTGGCCTCGTTCGAGTTCTCAAAGTCCCAGGAACAGTTCCAGGTCTAGGCGTGGCGGCTGTGCGACTACTAGCACTGCTGTTATTAGTAGGAGTAGCATCTCTACATGGGGTTTCTCTCAGAGAAGACGGTTTCGACTCCCTGGATCTTCCCCTGTCTCTTGAGCCCGGTTGTAACTTGGATGGAAGTGTTCTTGGGGTGGTGATTCTAGTCTTAGACCTAGGAGTGGCACAAAGTGTACTGCTGGATGTAACAGGCTTAGCACGTGACGGTTTCTGGGGCTCGGATGTGGTCAGTTTTTTTTTATTGGCGTTGGAAGCTATCACAGTTCGTTTGTTGTTGGTTCTAGTTCCTCGGGCTGATATGCTCCCGGCAATTGATGAGCTCTCGCTTCCTCCTTCGCTGGTTCCTTCTCCAGCATTAGTTCTCAAATCATCAGGAAGTGTTGTGCAAGGATCCTCATAAACAGAGCAACAACTGACGAGACTAGAATCACACGAAGCTTCATCCAGACCTCCGCAGCTACTAGCATAATCGACGCTATTCCTGCTTCGAACTCTGGGCAATTCCGTGGCGCAACCTTCGACTCCACTGTCACTACCGTCTTTTGAGTCTTTACTTTCTCCCGAGAATTCTTTTCCCTCTGTTTGAGAGTCTACAGTCTGTTGCGGGGACTGGCTATCTTTAATTTCTGATTCCGGAACTACGTGAATAACTGTGATGTTGCAATCACTATTCATTGTTCCATCAGGGTCCTCCTCTTCAACCGAAGACTTTTGGTCCGTTGGTGACGCAAGCTCTTCCGGTACCCCAGAATCTTGCCTTGCAACATTTTGTGGAAATGACGCAACCAGAGTGTCGCATTCGTTCAACAATTCCATTTCTAATTGATCGCAAATTTTTCAAGTAGAACGCCACAGTTGATTGAGGATCGTTTACGCAATTTTCGCCTTTCTGCTGTGAGCACAAAAATTCAAGGACAATGTGAATTTATTTGTTTATGCAAATGTAGCTGATCTTCAATTGGTAATATTATTTAAAATGTCAAAGTGTACGATGTATCTGAAATCTTGTTCGATTTCCTGAGAAAAGCTGCACTTCTCCATAAGTTTCTGCATCTAATACCTATAGCCATGATGAAATATGACTAGTTACTCAATGCCGCTAGAGCACCTTAGGTGATGGGAATGAAAACTTGCGAATCATGTTATTCACACGCGGGATATAGTTGAGGGGCCAATTACGCCACATCATTACAGCTTCGATGTGTGGCATTGAACGTGAATACATGTTTACGAAAGCGTGTGCCGAGAGCTCGGGACTTCCCACACGCAGACACACGGTCACTAAATACTACCGCACAACGAACGATCGCTGATGCGATAAGAGCTTGGCGATTTATGCCGTCACACTGCCGCAAGATCATTGTCGTAGGCGGTATAGTTGCGGTGAGAAGAGAAGGAAAAAGAAATGAAAAATGTAAAAAAAGTCCCTGCGAATACGCATTTACTACGTATATATACATACACACATGCAAACAATCTACGACTCGTTACCCCGCGATGAATGTTAATTTGTGAACAATCTAATCAATTAGGAGTTATTCCCTCCGAGTATAATCAATGTCCGAAGTGTTTGGGAAGGGGGGAAAAAAAAGAGAAAAGGTGATGATATGAAAAACGGAATGGCGCAGATGTATCATGCGATAAAAGGCAGACATTCGGCGGTTGTCGCACGTAGAGAAACTCGCTAATCTATATGTTTCTACTACGCGGTCGTAATACCACCGACCACCACCACCACTAGCTCATATATCTATACTGGAAAAGTAACTTTCAGCAAACTACAAAAAGCCGAGGGGGGAATTACCGGCCTCGTTTTCTGTTGGTGTGATTGAAAGACCGCGTCTCCTGACCTCCGCTAATCGGCCTTCTCCTTCCACGCTAATATATAGCCAACACAACGTGGACATTCAGCGTTCTTTATATACCGAGCATCGGAGCCTCACGCGTCGCGCGTAGGCACTTTCATAAAAATAATAAATCATCGACCCCCCCGCGTGTTCGTATTTCCGGTTTATATTGTAGTTCAATGCAGTGGAAGCAAAAAACAAAAATAAACGGAATTCTCTACTCACGTCAAGTGTAGAGGGACTCGCTCGATTGTCGTTTCAAAAATTAACCAAAAGTGACGAAAATCTACAAAATGAAATCTTCGACGACGATAAAGAGCAACGTGAAACAACTGAAAGGTGATGGACTAAGAGTAACCATGGATTTGAATGATTTGAACTTAAAAGTATCGGGCGACGGTTGTAGAGTAACAGTGGCAAGAAATTGTGGAAGCATTCGTGTTATCGGTGACGGTTGTTCGTTAAAAGTGAATTGCAACGATGGTGATATCGAGTACAAAGGAGACGGCGGTAGTATATATCTTGGCGGAGGATCGAGGACTGAATCAGTAAGCTACGTAGGAGACGGTGGTAGGATAAGCGTGAAAAGTGATGAATTGAGCGAGGGAAATATTAATGCAAAGGTGAAAAAAAGTGGGAAGAAAAAGAACCGCGACAACAGCAAGGACAATGTCAAACCGTGTAGCCACAGCGTTTCGGATTCAGAATTAGAAGTCAAAATGGACAATGCGTTGAATGAAATTAAAGAAGCTAGCCAAAAGGAGGGAGTTGATAAATCAACGTCGAAAGAATCAAGAAATAAAGAGAGGAATTTACGGCGGAGTAAAACCATCGTAGTTACAGAAATCTCCACCATTGGACGAACACCGGTTCATATTAATAATAACCTAATTCAAAATTTGTTCCGAAGTCCGGCTTTGGTTGTTAGAAATTTTAATAAATCTTCAGGTCCTGAATCATTTTGACGAAGAAATTGTACCCCATATCCCAATATACATGTAGAGACGCTGATATTTCAGCTGAAAATGTATTCAAATAGAACAATAATTTTCCAAGCCGCATTGCTGCCGTAGGAATGAATAAATTATTGTGGGACAAAAATCGAGGACACGCTAACAACTGCGGTGACAGTAAAAGAGAATTTTTCAAGCGGATTAGAATATTACAAAGAAATTGAATCCAGTGAGAGCTCGGTTTGTTTTTTCTTGTGGCATCGTAGCTACACCTCGGGGAAGAACTATACCAACTCGATCGTCGTTGATGATTCAATAGAACGCTTGAAGTAGAAAAACACTCATCGTCCCAAATAAGCGTACCCACGTATACCTACTATACATAGTGAAGCAAAAAAAATCCCCTCACGCAATATATTTTCGGGCAATATGTCATCCGGAAATATTTTATCCTTTAGACTCTGCCTCTCATTCTTTTTCTGAATATTATACGAATCAACGAGTTCAATTATATCAATATTTTCCATATGAGATGATGAAATTTCTTCGAGGACCAAACAACAAAGTTGACTACTGAGTTCGATTGTTCCTTTGAACCGTATATCAGGTATAATGAGAGCTAAATTTTGACAAAAACTTATCGTTCTCCCGACCCTGAAACGTGTTATTGACAATTTGAATAATTGTATACGACATAATGACGTAAATGAACGATAGGAGCTGAGAACGTAGATTGTAATATACGTTGGTTATAAACGAGAGACGATTATATATCGTCTCGCTTCTTTTGCTTTAGCTTTCAATCCAATTTTTGGCTCCAAAGTAATATTTTTAATGTCTGTTATAGTCCTTCGGTCACAAAAAAGAAAAAACAAAGAAACAATAATTTATTAAATAATTTAAGTAGGTACGTTTGCTATTTATTTGAAAAATGTGAAGAGTATGTACGTATGTATGTGTACACAGACCGTATAGTTTATAAGATGATTAAAACCACAAACGAACAGTATTACAAAGAGCACGAGAATAAAAGTTTAAATATGCGACTAAATATTCCCGCGTGTGTTTATTCGCCTAATTATTATTATTCCCCTACTATCCTACATCATTTGATATGCACTCGTTTCTAATACCAGCACGAGTTTCGACGGAAAGAAAGGATTACACTGCCCACTGCTCCCAGCAGCTGCCGGCGATCGTATAGCTCTGGTGGAGAACGTAGAAATGAAAAACAATCAGAGGAAAGAAAATAGTTGATTGAAATAACAGCTGCGTTATAAGATCGAGCTGTATTATAAGCCACAGGCTCTTTATGGAGGATTTTCTCTAATTTATACCACGGGTTCATCGGGATCATCGAATTCTCATGGAGAGTTCAGTTCTCCAGCGAAGTAAGTATAGGTACTTCTTTTAACCAACAATTATCGAACCTCGTCTCGAACTGCACGAAACGCGAAAACGAAAAGTAGATTGTATGTTACCTAAATTCCCGAACGACTATTTTCTTCATTTCTAAATCAAAGAACACATTATTCAATCACCTGAACGTCCGACCGGTGTCATCAGGTGATGTGGAATGTGGAAAAGATGCAGAAAAATACATACAGAATATTTAGGAAAGATTTTATAGGACACAGCACTTGTGTTTGTGTGATTAATATTAACTTTATTTTTACTATTATACCGCTTGCATTGGATACAGTAAGTATAGCTGAGTGGTATGTAAACTTGGAAAAGTAACTGTAATTTCAATTATTACCAGCGTGTCAAGCAATAAAATTAGAATGCATATACCTACATGACATACGTACGGGGAGGAAGGACTTTCGTATGTTTAGTAATTTAGCGATTTTAATTTTTGTCGGCGGGTATACGACCTTCGCAGGTCTACCTTTACGTCATTGTTCGTCACGTGCATCTTTCAATACGAAAAATTGCTGAATATACACGTAGAGGTCACGTTAAAAATCTGTATTCGGTGATATGATGTATAGGCACTCGGTATTACAAAGCTGGAGTTTATAACGTTAACGCAACAAAATGACGAAAAATAATATCGGCCAAAATTTTTCGACGAAAAAGAGCGATCTTTATTCTTTGCGCGATTCAGGGAGTCCCTGGGAGCTTCTACAGCAAAAGCATATATAAAATGGAGATTTTTCTTAACCGAAAAATTTCAGCCGTAATTATTCTCCGGCATTTTGTATCGTTCACGTTGTAAACTCCAGCCTCATCGCTAATTTGCCTCGAGCGATTCAACCGAACAAAAAGATCTAATAAAAGGAAGAAGGCCACAAGGATCGGGATTCAAAACTATTATGAGACGTGACTGGACGTAATATGCTTACATAACGAAAATACAATGAACAACTGCTCTCTTGCTCACGTATTCTAGTTGAACTTACATTACGAGATTGATTCTGGAACTGTATACCGTCAAATATAACATGCATCTTTATATGACGTACTAACGTATCGTTGATTCATGCTCTGACTATACGTACGAAATCAAGATGAATACAAGTCATCTGCGATAAATTGTCCGCGAAATTGTACCTACGACATAATTTATATAAAATACAACAAAATTATGTAACAAGAAATAAAAGAATGATTGCATGTTCATTTCGTCGGGTGTGTGTACGGTGGGCATTCAGTATGTGATCACAAGTTCCATCCGAAAGAATTAAATAAAAGTTTCCGGTTATAGCTATGGAAAGATTAGGGTCAATCATCGAGTCTTCTCGTTTTTTATTCCTCATCTACCACATTTTTGACTGCTTATTTGAAGGCCTGAGCATATTTTCTATTTCATATAAGTATAGATATGGAGGCAAACAAAAAAATGAAAAAAAAAAAACCAACAGCGCGCAGCGCTGCTATAAAAATTCTACGCGATACGCCGGTGTATAATTTACTCCAAAAAAAGTTGTTTTTTTCTCTCTTTTCTTTTTGCTCCACGGAATACAAGATGTCGAGGATCTCTACGGATGCGCCGTGCAAGTTTCACAGCTGGTCTGCAGCGGCAGCAGAGAACGGATTAAGTTATTTTCAGAACTGGAACGACGAGTGGAAGTAGCTTCAAATTGGGACAAATTGGACAATTTTTTTTTACATATCTGTATCTATACCTACACTATAACTATATTCAGGGTGCATGGAAAAAATGCGACGTATAGGTACAGTGGAATAATATATCTGCGAATTTGTTTTGGATTACCTATAATGCAAATGCAGACCCTGATCTGGGATTTGAACAAATCAATTCTTGCCAATATAAAGAACGATAATGTACGCAAGTCTGTGTACTTGTATGTACATACATACGTCTATATTTGATTCTATATAGGTATAATATTCGCGTTGGCGATTCGCCCGTGGTCGTCGAGAGAAAGTAACGAAATTGATCCTTGATTTCACGGGGATTATGTAACCATGCAATGAACACGAAACCGCCACCACATATTGTACCTACCTATATGGATATATATATGAATAACTACTCAGGTAGGTATAATGTTCTCACATATCATTACGCGAGCGTATGGTAGATCCATAGATATCGGGCGATAATTGCACACTCACACAACGTACGTTCTATATCTCCTTATCTTATCTACGTATGGAGGTACTTATATCATGGGAATCCCGATTCGACAAAGAAAAAAATGTATAGCATGTTGAGTCGAACAAATAAAAATGACAAAGAAGAAGAAACGATGAGAGAAAATATGATGTGTACCACCTACGATACAGAACAGAAAATTTCGCGAAAGGAACGCTCCCTCGCGTGGGTTCGCATCAGATGGATGTGAAGCGAATATAATGATATTAACGTAAGGTTTTGTGCTATAAATATACGAACGATGCAAGCCCGAGCAGCAAACACGAACACTCAACGTTGGTGGTAGGAACTACAGGGACCAACCTGCACCCCCCGTTATACTCTGACCCGGGTTGGTTGGCATGGCATGAGAGACATTCTGTCGAGGGCATTTACCGACCAAAAATGCAATCCTGCGGTAGGCCAAGTATAGGTATACAGTATGTATATACATATACTACCAACTTCGTTTCTACATATATGGCGTATTATAAACTTTAGGTGGGCACCACGTTATACGTTATACGGACATATTGTATATTATTGTATATGAGCTATAAGAAAGGGGCTTTTAGCTTTCAGCTTTAGACTGCAGCTAGAGTTTTTATCTAATCGTAGAGAGATAATTATGAAAAATCCTGCGTCTGTCTATCGCTCCTACTTCTTCACGTCATGCAGGGCATGATGGACACGGAATAACACGATTTATGGTAACGATATAGTGAGTATGATGATAAGGATGAAGATATTTCTCTTCGATATTGAATGAAAAACTAGTGATCGCGCAATTTCATTATCATTTACATCACATGTTTCTTCGTTGTAGGGGGGTGGATTAATCGTGACATTAGCCATAAGGAAGAATTGTGTCTGATTCCGCCTTATCGTATAGCATGTCTCTAATATGCAGTCTTCTCTGCAGCGCGGAGACAAAACGGATGTTATAACTTAACCTTATGATTATGATTATGATTATTATGATTAGGATTGATGAAGATGAAAAATGAAACAAGGCAAAAGGACGGATGAGGAGAAGACACGTGGTATAAGCGACAGAATAAAAGGATGAAAGTGCATCTTGGACCCCGGCTTCTCGCGTGATCAACGGTGTAAACAGCTTCTCGCTTCATTCCTGACAATATTATTATTATTATTATTATTATTATTATTATCATACTGTACAGAAGACAGCATTACTCCTTATTACAATAAGCTAAGCCCTTCAGATTTTTACCGTTATCAAATATCTATGCACGGTTATGATTGCAGCAGGTATGTATGCATGCATGCATGTATACTTATAGGTATGCACTATCTATCGCTCATACTTCACATGCAGGTTCGATACATCTACGTGCGGAGAATTGTCAATTGATAATCTTCGTAGATTGTAGATTCTGATGTATTAAATATAGCACATGCGGATAAGTCGTATATTCATATACAAATGATTCCTACACAGCTGTGATAAAATACACTGCATCAACGATCGTTATTGTAAAGTATGTATGTATATGTACCACATACATATTTTGTTATCGCTTAGACCGGAAGTCGAATAAAGTTGGTAGCCGCGCGCGTTTCCGCTTAAACGTTTACAACTATAAAGCAGAGTCAAGTGAAGTAAAGTTAGTTCCAGAAACGCGCGATGTTTGTTTACACGGTCGAAAATTAACCACGAAAAGGAACTCAACGACCGCAGCACATGGCCCATCCTCCTCCTCAATTGACCATTTTGGGTCTATTAATATGATTAATTAACCGGTCGGTTTTGAAAAGATAGCATAAGTCTAACTATAATCTACTCTGCACATGATTAATCGTTCGTCTTTCTCCTTCTCGTATGTCGAGGGCAACAAATGTGAGACTTTTTTTCCTTCCATTTCTTCATCATTTTTTGTCCTTTCCGGAGCTCTCGTGAGTCAGAATTATAATTAGAGTTAGAATTGATAATCACTAGAAGCAATGTTCACGGTCAGTATTCGCCACAACCAAAACGAACTGGAGGGACAATAGAAATATGAATAAACACGTCGAAAGTGTGCGTGTACGCTAGTATGAACTATGAGGATCGCGGTGGGATTGATTCTCTACAGTAAATGCACCGCGGTAGAATCCATCAAATATACCCATCTATGTAGATAACCAAATTGCAAGATCGTATAAGCGTATAGTCACAGGATCAGCGAATGAAATTGACTTCATCTAGTGAAAGGGGACCGGCTATTGGATATCAAGCTATAGTTGAGATTGCAAAATCTTTTACCAAATTGATGTATATACGTAATCTTTTCAGTTGTAATCTATGCAGATCCTTATCGAAAACGAGTGACGATAAGAAGATACATCGGCAAGTTTTATCCATGAGGTGTATATGCATTGAAATCGGGAAGTATTGAAATGAAACGAATTCGAATCCACCATTTTATATATGTATATATAATATCCTGTTCTGTACTACTGAATCATAAAGATTTGCTATCGATCGAGAGGGGTTGAAGAGAACAAACAAACCACCTATACATGCATGTGTACCCTACACACATATACTATATACGGGACATCTATCTATGCTACATAATATGTGATAACCACGGTGATTTTAGTATCGACCAAACTAAGCAACTGAAATTATTTACGTTTCGTACATCTTTGCTAATTTTTGGCTATCTACGTTGCAGTAACTAGTCTATAATTCTTCATTCCAATATTCGATGCCTCCGTTTCCAGTATTCCATTAATCACTTGGCTATCGGTTTTTTATTTATTCATTTCTACTGTTTTTTCGATAGCAATGATACAGGTAGAATTCCATGGAGACACCGTGCCGCGGAGATTGTAAAAAAACAAATGAAATGATATTGAAAAGAATGAATCTTGATAAACAATTCAATGAATAGAATGATTATTATTCTTTTGGTTCGTGCACCAGTCCTGCGAATCGTTATAAGATTCTTTTAACAGCAATGGTATACATTATACATGTAGTGGGTACGAATCGATTGGGTAGGCATTGTTGTTTATTACCTTATCATGTCAAACTGTGTATAGATCGCCAGGATACGTGTAGAAAATACAGTCCTTATTCGTAATTTTCTTATTTACCCATTTCTTACGATGATGAACGTTTTATAAGACGTACACAACACAATCGGCACAAATATACTATACAATACACAACGAACTACTTAGAGGTGAATGATGCTTGCGCTCCTGCTCCTAACTCCTTTGAGAAACATGAATTCGCGCACACCGCATCGAACGAGACCCAAATGACGCCTAGACTCCAGCCAGCGACGTCTATTGGGCAAAATGTGTGTCATGGCTGCCCAGTGACCGGCTGCTTTTCTGCCGATGTTTAATATAATTCAGCTCGAGTTTTTATAATTGAAATTCACGGCGTTCGAGAACTCTAGGAGGAATCTGTTAGCACGAAATTATGCACGAAGAGAGAACGTCTCAAAATTTTCACGATTTAGCAAGAGATTATTCATAGCTTTTCTCTACGATAAGATTGCATAATTGACGAATTTCAAATAAACAAAAGATGTCTCGACGTTTATTCGACCCGTAGAATGAGTCACGTGAACCTTTCTTTAGTTTTAAATTCAATTGTTATTACTGCTAGACGCCAGATACCGATTCGTGCCTTTTATTCTTTCAGATTTAGAATTGGCTATAAATGAAGGTCGATGAAGAATAATAAAGAGATAATTGAAACAGTGGATAGCAAAATAAACAATTTTTTGTATTATTTAAAATCTTTCATAGCCGGTGTTACAGTCATTAGAGCTTCTTCCATCTCTTTCTTTTCCTTGTCATTTCTCAGGCTGGACCACATCTTTTCCAATTCCTTCCGCTGGTACTTCTGGAAGATATATACACAGAAATATTTGTAAAAAAAATCTAAAGATTCAAATTGAAAAATAAACGATGCTTACTTGAATAAACTGGAAACAATGTTTCATTGTAGCCCCGACGTAAATAATTTTCATAGATGCAATTCGACCCCCAATTTCGGTAACGGCTGGGACAGAATTTAGGATAAATTTATGCGGCCCGTGCCGGACTTTAATCAACGCAATCCTCGTACGGATGTTGAAATATTTGGCTGATAAAAAAACGTAGTAAAAAATTAGTAGGATTTCTCACTAAGCTAATCCTCGAGCTTGTTATTTGTGATATTCGCTGTTACCATTAAAGCCTGCTTTTATGGCAGCGATTCCAAAATCCCCAAACATAACCTCGACTTTTTGTTGTATCGCATGATGCAAAGCGGTGGCTTTCAGCGATAAGGGTTTGTCAGATTTATCGGCGGGGTTTATTTGCACTGTCACATATCTGAAAATGCGAGAATGATGAATATTAACTGAAAGAAAATGATTTTTACGCGCAAACTATTCTGACGATTACGAATAATAACAATCATCTTTCTTGTTCTCTTCCATTTTAGAGCATCTCTGTGAATTAATTTTCATACATTTATTAAATTTTTAACCAGAGAATCTGTTAGTTATTTCAATTTTTTGTATTTAATTTTTTTAATAGGTATTGTGTTATTGTAGTGCAAACTATCAAACAATAAAATTCGATTTCTACCTGTTTTTAAACCTAACCATATTTATAGGTTAGAAGAAAACTATCCACGACTGTACTGTCTTTGGTAACTATTTCTCACAATGTGAATTATAAAATCAATAGATTATCGATGTTATTCACAGCTGAATGAAACACGAAAATGCACACGCCGCCTTTGACAGTGCTCTTTCACCTCGTGGTTTGACCATTTAACGTATTTGTTTACATTCATGAGGTTATGTTGTGTCACATGTCACATGAGATTGAGGTTAGGATAGGTTAGAATACGTTAAGTTCGGCCAGGTTAGGTTAGGGTAACAGCTTGCTGGTGCCACCGGGTCAGGTTTTTTTTTAAAATAAATTAGGTCAAATGGCATTCACAATATTGGTATGTAATAACATAAATAACAATAATAATTTCTCCATTTACCACAAATATGATAAACATGCAAATATAGTAGGCATGTGAATTTTATCTCGAAAATTAAAGATAATTTTGTGTGTATTTCTGTTTGCAAATCAATCCGTAGACTTGTATCGAATATTCTTTTTATACTATTTCTGTATTCTTCTTTTTATCGTACAGATGAATAACTGTATTCCTTACACACATCTTATCTCGTGCGCAATATAATCCTGACACGAATTCATGATGAAAAGTACTATATTATATGACTTCATAAATCATCAATCATCAAAGCTCACCCTTACACAATGATAGTGATAAATGATTCTTATCATCTATCATAACAGGCTTAGAGCAGCGTTATAATGCTTTCAAAAACATCTTTCAAGTCTTAGTTGTGGTTAGCGAGCTTCACGTTATAATATAATTGACAATAATATGTTTGATTAGAAGACTTGGGCAGGAAATATTGTCTGCCTATTCATTTAATAGGTATGTATATACATGTATTTCTCAATTAAATTTTTCCATTCAGCATAAATCGTCAAAGCTTTTCGATGGATTTGGACTACTTTGTCGGGGTAGACGTCGGCACAGGCAGCGCCCGAGCAGCGGTTATATCTTCAGAAGGCAAAGTTATCAGTCTATCTTCTTCTGCTATCAAAACTTTCAACCCAAAACTAAATTTCTACGAACAATCTTCAGATGAGATTTGGTCCGCAGTATCAAAAGTTGTTAAGGTACTTTGTAACAATGGAGATTTACTCGAGAAAAAATCGATTGATCTTAGAACATCACTTTCAGAAACTTTGAAGGAACTGTATTAGATAAGTTATAATCTATTTCCATGAAATGGTAGGAAAAAATGGTGGAATTTTTAAATCAGTTGAGATTTTCAGACTGTGATCAAAGATGTACCTAAAGAAAAAATCAGAGGCATCGGGTTTGATGCTACGTGTTCATTAGTTGCCCTCGATGAAGGAGGAGAACCTGTGACAGTGAGTCCAACAGGTAAAAACGATTGATTATTCTTGTAGAATATATAAAATCTTGTAATAATTCATTATGATAATGTTATCATGCTGAAAAAAAGGTAAAAACCTAATCATTCAAATAGTAACGGACGAACGAAAATAAATTAGATTAAATTTTCACAGTGACGTCGATTTTTTACTTGGATCAAAAACACATTACAATTATTTTGTACACATTACAATGATTTTCTATCCAGGTCATGATGAGAATAATGTTATACTTTGGATGGACCATAGAGCCGAGGAAGAAGCTAATTTTATAAACACTATAAAGCATGAGATGCTGCGATACGTGGGCGGGAAGATCTCTCTTGAAATGGAAACACCCAAAATGCTTTGGATGAAAAAGAATCTACCTAATTCTTGGTCTAGAGCTAAATACCTTTTTGATTTACCGGATTTCTTGACCTGGAAAGCTACTGGATCGCAATCTAGGTATACTTATCATATTGAACGAAACACAACAGCAAAAAAAAATAAAATTTAATCCACAATCGTTTATAATTGGAGTTTCTCCATCTGTTATTACCCTCAACTTCTTCTCCTCGCAGATCTTTGTGCTCCCTAGTATGCAAATGGAATTACGAAGCAGGACCTGAAGGAAAAAATAGTTGGAATTCCGAGTTTTTCAATAAAATTGGACTTTCTGATTTGAGTGAAAACAACTGGGGCAAGATTGGTAAGTCTTTGGATTCCATTATTCAGGTCCATTGCTTTTGCTTCCGCACGTATAATCTTCTGTAACAATTCAGGAAGCCGAGTACAAGCTCCCGGAAATCCTGTGGGATCAGGATTATCTGCAAAAGCCGCTTCCGAATTAGGACTCCGTCTAGGGACTCCGGTTGGCACTTCAATTATTGATGCTCACGCAGGAGGTCTTGGGATGATCGGATGCAACGCTCCTGGTGTATCGGACAATTTTTTCACTAGATTAGGTGTGTAGTTATATGATTTTAGTTTTTAGTTTAATTATACAGAGTATGTCAATGCCATTTCGAATTTTACAGGCCTAATCTGCGGCACATCAACCTGCCACATGGCAGTTAACGAGAAAGAAATGATTGTCGAAGGAGTTTGGGGTCCATACTATAGCGCAATGGTTCCGGATCTCTGGCTAAGCGAAGGAGGTCAAAGTGCAACTGGAAAATTATTGGATCATATCATTGATTCTCATCCGGTAACAGCATCAATCGTCAAGAACCTAAGTGAAGGAGTGTAAGAGGAGGCTTTGAGTACTTTGATATGAATTAAAACAAAAAATATATTTATGTTTCTAAAATCATTCTATTACGATAATCTATTATTTTCCATGAAGGCACATTCAGAAATACCTATCACAGCTCCTGGAGTCCATGATGAAAAAGAATTCTCTACCTAACGTGGCGTTTTTAACTAACAATATTCACGTTTGGCCCGATTTTCATGGGAATCGTTCGCCCCTGGCGGATGCCAGGCTCCGTGGAATGGGGAGTTGATTACAACTTTTTTTCAGTTTTCTCCCATCGATGAGGAAGTATCTTTTTCCTCTAATTCGAAATGTCTTTATTTACAGGTCTCGGGATTATCTTTGTCATCCTCTGAAGAAGATCTTGCCATTCTTTATCTAGCAGCTGTACAAGCATTAGCGGTATGAACAAAAATACTGTATTTTGAAACGACGGAAATTCTTCAGGAACTACAAATGGCAATTAATTAATGATAATATCTGTTGATTATTTCTTCATAGTATGGAACAAAGCATATAATAGAAGCGCTAACATCCTCTGGGCATAAAATAGAGACAATTTTAATCTGTGGAGGCCTTAGTCAGAATCCCCTATTTGTTCATACACAAGCCGATGTCGTGGGACTTCCAGTTTTAGTTCCGCATGAGAGAGAATCGGTCTTGGTCGGAGCTGCTATACTGGGATCTTGCGCAGCGGGATTTTTTCCATCTCTGCAAGACGCAATTCGAGCTATGGGAGGCTCTGCTAATCTCACATCGCCTAACGGCTTAACTAATCGGTAAGATAATTAATAAAAATTCTCAAGTAAAATGTTTCATTTCCATACTCCATTGCAGATATCATGATCAAAAGTACAAAGTATTCAAAAAAATGGTTGAAGATCAAAAAAGCTATGCAAATATGATGAAAGAAGTCAATTGAAGCTGCGCCTTGTAAAAGAAGGTCAAAAACTGTTGTGTATTCCAAGCCTAATGTTTTGAATAGCCAAGTTATTTTTCATTTCTTTTACGAGGTTTATACTAAATAATTTGTAAAATTAAGGGAAAATGGTTTAGAATATAGGAATATAGATACAAGAGGATAATATTTGTATATTGTAAATATTTATAACTTTTCTTTTCGTTTTTTTTTTTTATTTGAATAAAGATGTATGATTATAAAATGTGTTGAACCTACTTCGTGACCATTAAATACAAATTAATATACCTTCATCAACAGAGACAACTGGCCATAATAAAATATTTTTCAAAGGAATCTCGAATGGAAGATGAATATAGTATAGTAGAACATCGTAGAACAAAATAAATGATATACTATAGTATTATTAGATATACAAAAACATTAATAGGATATAATCATAATATGTAATTAGTATACGCAATAATAATGATAAAATAATGAGATATTTTTCGCTGATCGGCGTTTTATGATATTGCTACATCATTGTGTATAATCGATTTTCGCATCTAACTACCTACATAATATAACAATAAGGATGATAATCGCTTTTTATCGTTGATAGTAAGCTGGTTTTTCAATATTTTATGCAATATAATCTCAACGCCTCAAATTTTCCTGGTCAATAAGTAAATAAATTCGAACCAATTAGAGGCATATCAAGCTCTCATCGTTTTTCTATTTTTTCTACATAAATGAAATTTCATAGAGTCAGAAGACCGTTCGCTTCTGATGTATTCTTCAACTTTTGAATCTAAAACAAAGTCTTGATAAAAATAACAAATGCTTTTCTCTTAAATGTATTGCTAAAGTGCAGCATACAGTTGATCACAAACTATGCACAAATGGATATCAATAATTTGAAATACCTAGTCAACGTTGTAAAATTAATATGCATATTAATTATTCATAATATTATAAATCTTATAGTAATATAAAACAAAAATAATAATAATAATAATAATATCAATATGTGAAATATGAATAAAACATTCTCCCTCTACACATGATTTTTATCTTAGCATAATCTGGAAAGTGATGAAAATTTGTTCCGAAACAGCTTAATAAAATAATCAATAATATCTCCACTGCAAGAAAACTAAATCTATTAGCTTTTGTTGAGTAATTTGAATAAAAACAATTATTGTACATAATGAAGTTAGCACTCGAACTTTTGATATTGAGGGAAAGGGCCCAATCAATCAAGTCGAGTCAGTTAACTGTTAGACTAACTGACTCGACTTGATTGATTGGGCCCTTTCCCTCAATAAAAACAATTATTAACGTTACATCAATAGACATTTGATAAAATATTATTGCTCTAGTGATATCCACGCGAATTTATGCGAAATTGAATATTAATTAGGTGCTATTTATTTCCAAGTTAATTGAGCAGACCCAAATATTGCTTAAAATAGTCTGAGATATTAAGGTATAAACTTTGTACAGACCTGCTTGCAGTATTGTGCAATAAAATCATCCAATCGATTTGATTAGCGTTCAAAATAACAAATATATATTTACAGGCAAGAATACCGGATATTTCATCAATATTCTTCATTCTACCGCATATTTTAATACGATAATTAACGATACACATTTTTCCATAATTGTTAATTGATTGTCGACACGATTGTGATTACTCTTTCATCATCCAGTTTCCATCATCATCGTAGTCACAAAAGGCACTTTACATTAAAGTCTTGAATTGTGCGAATGGATAATATAGATCATGTAGAAAGATATCAGGAAGACTTCCATTGCTTAACATATATTTCGTAAAAAGTTTAAAGACAACGTTGAATATTTAAAAAATATTCCATAAAAATCTCTCTTTTATAAAATATATAATTTTTTAAACTAGTAGTAAATCCACTCATGTTGGAAGAGTTCTTTGTTTTTTACACCACAAAAATTGACCACCCTTGAACAGTAATTGAAAAATTGATTATTGCGGTAGGCGTCGTATCATAGTCAGTGTATCATTTTCTCTGCCTCTTTCTCTAAGGCTAAATTTTAATTAAAAAATATGCCGAACACACCTAATACTGTTCAGCAATAATCAATAAGTCTTTTTAACATTAGCAAAGGCACATTCAGCATCTTTGAATCCTAATGAATTCGCCTTACTTAAGGTTTTCCATTGTAAAAATTCTCTCAAATCGATAATAATGAACTAGATGAAACGATAACATTCGGCAATGTGATGTAACATATACTGGAAAGCAGTAGACGAAGTTGTGCCAAATCTTTGGCGCCACAAATGTGTGGATAGAATATGTTGACCCATTGATTGTGTTGCTTCCTGAACATCTTCACAAACTTCAACGCCAGTCTGCCATATAGTTTCTGAAAAAAAGGGAAGTGAATTACTTGGATTATTAGTTAATTCTTTGGACTTGCTGTTAGGATATAGTTTAGATGTGACGTATGAATATAATACTGTAAATGTACATGAAATAAAGTTGTAATGATAAAAATGTAACGTGAGAATTTCCGTGAGGAAATAGGAAGTGATCGATTTCAAGCAGAGAACTTGGGATATATAAATTGCCAAAATTGACTAAATTCGTACCGAGGTTGTTCAAAATATTGTTTGTACCGGGAGGATCAAACTTCTGAAGATTTTCTACGCTTATAACTTTGTACTGTTTGAGTTCCTGCAATGATTCATAACTGCAGCATCTGGCTCTGCTATTAGCTACAATAAAACTTCCTGGCACAGCGTGCTGAACAATTTCTTTTAGGGCTTCTTCTACCATCCCAAATTTTCCGACACTCGGATTATGAGGCTAAGAAAAAAATTGCTGAATAAAATATGGATATAACAAATAAATACTGAAAGTGATAAACAACAATGCGAAATTAAGTCAGAAATCTCAAATTATTCTTTCTCAATGGACAAAGAAGAGTATACTATCATTATCACAAACAGAGAAACTTCAGATCTAATATTATTCTCCTAATTCTCACCTCTGGAACAGCTTTTATCATATGAAGCCACATTCTCGGAGGGATAGCGCTGGCTTCAGCGATGCAAAGTATAGTCTGCGAATTATTATTACGTTTTTTGTGAATCGTGGTATCGATCTGACTCTCAGAGCCCATATATCCACCAGGAAACTCGTCAACGACTAGGACGCGGTCTTGACCACCCAAATTCCACTCTTCTGGGTGTCTATCGACATAGGCGCTTGCTACTTTCGCGCATCTCTCGTAAACGCGTTTCACAACATGTACTTTAAGATCTGAACACCGAAAGGAACAGAATTAAATTAATTAATTGAATAAATTAGTAAAGAATTCGATCAACATTAATTCAAGAATAAAACCGACTGAGACAAGTTGCGGCAACCCCGTCAGGTATCACTTGGCACCATCCGAGTATAGTCTGAAGGCATAATTTGAGATCACATTTTATTGCCAGGAAAAAGGATCCGTCTCTGATAGAAAGTTTTCGTGTGCATTCAGGACAGCTCCAATTATATTTGTCTATAATTCTCGCTGGGTTCCATATCATTATACGACTTTTACAGTTCGGCTCAGGGCAATTTGAGACAGTTCTCATTAAGCTCATTTCTTTCAACCAACTGCAGAGCTCTCCTTCATGTCCTTGCTGCAACATTGGCCTCACCACCAAATCAAAGTATCCACCGTGATCACCGAACCTTTCCACTTTGTCCACGTCGGAACTGAAGTTAAGAATGGAGTGAGGCTGAAGTTATAACATTGAATGAACAAAATCGTGAACAATAATATCGGCTGAGAGTTTCCAATAAAGATCTTGATTTTGAAAAAAATCTTGATCGAATAATTTCAGCCGATATTATTCTCCCCGATGTTGTGCCGTTAACGTTACAAACTTCGGCCTCATTCAATTTTACGATAGCTTTATTAGATAATTACCCGCTAACGGAGGTATTTATTGATTTTTTGGACAGGAAATAGCAATCAGTATAATTACCTATGTACTACATACATACAATAGGTAAATGGGAGAGAGGAGCGTAATATAGGGGTGAATAATAATATCTGGTTTTTAATGACATGCGGGTTTTGAGTGTTTCGGAATGATATTCACGAGCGCAGAGATTGTTAAATTGTTAGCAGAAGGAATGAACCATATAACCTCAAAATGAATTTGAGTTCATTCATTTGAATTATCAAAGTACGATTGACTACATAAACAAGGTACTTACTTTCTGCATTTCAGCTTAATATCCGACATTTTTGTGATTTTTGACGCTCAATTCATTGAATGCGTAGCATTTGAAATTCTTTCATGGCTGTTTAGAGGAAAAAATATATTACAAAAATGATAAATAACAAACTAAAAAATACTATCGATGGTTGAGAACATAATAAAGAGAAAGAAAACAACGTACGTTTACGAACATCGAACGAAAAATAAACGAACACAACACAACACAACAAACAAAAGCAGACTGAAAATGAAACTTGACGTGCACTGTGCACCGTACGTCATAAAATTTTATTTATATTTTCACGCACGTAGCGATATCTGGGTGAGATACGGTGAACTATTTTCACGTTTGTTTGGACGATACCGGTGAGTGTAGAACCCTTCTACACTCAACGACGATACGTTGCCCCTAGTTCCACCCACGGCCACTTTCTTCAACGCCATCGATATCCATCACGATTGCACGTGTAGTTTTTTCCAGTTTTTAGGTTAAGTTCAGTGAAATTTGTGAAATATTAATGAACCTTAAATCAACAACGAAATGGGTATTGATAAACAGGATCGGCACCGATCTGGTGCTTTTAAACAATCTAATAAACTTCACAAAACTGGGAGACATCGTAGCAAAGGAAGTATAGAAAATGAGGTTAAAGGTACGCATTATCTTGCAGCTCACAATGCAACTGCATGTAAACATAACATCGGATATTATTGACAGTTCTTGCCCGAATTCATATTATCAATACGTATTATCATTCATTTATTTATTTTTCACTCAGGTAAAGTCGCAGCGAAAACTCTATCCAAACGAGTTCGTAGAGAATTGAGAAAAGAAGATCGAAGGAATCAGGCGCAACAGATCCGTCAGAAAAAACGTGACGAGGCTTTGGCGAAAAAACGTAGCCTCGGAGGATCATTACCTCCTCCTTTACTCGTTGTTGCTATTCCTTTGAACAGTGATTTCGACACAAATTCTACTCTCTCTTTAATTGCTACCTCAGATCAGGATGCAGTCGTTTCTAAAAGTCAGTCAGGCGTCACGCATATTAAGTATGTCTAGCAAATATCAATCCTATATATTAAAAATGGAAAGCCAAATTGAAAAATGAAAGTTGTTGCCTAATATTTCTGGTTCGAGTCCATAAAAAATTGTTTGGAACAAAAACTGATTCTTAATTTTCATTTCTCATAGCATTCCGAGGTTCAAGCAAAGATTTTCCTTCGTTATTCCGCCAGCAGGAAATACTATGGCAACTTTAGACGCAGCCAAAGTAGCAGATGCAATTTTATTCCTCGTTTCGGCAACAGGAAATTCTGAAAATGAATCTTTGAGTAAAGGAATAGATAATTGGGGCGAAGATATACTCATGGCATCCATTGCGCAAGGTCTACCTACCAGTATAGCCGTTATAACAGATCTTGAAAGTATTCCTCTGAAGGTAAGGGCCATATTTTTACCTTGGCAAAGGGGAAGAAGAAAAAATACTCGTATACACATATTTAAATCTTTTTTTATAACAGAAGCGACAAGAAGGTAAACAACAGATCCAGAAAGTGATTTCCAAGTGGCTTCCAGAGGAAAAAATCGTGCCGCTAGACAAAACCGCCGATGCTTTAAACATTCTGAGACGCATTGGAACTCAAAAACAAAGAATTGTAACTTATAGGGATAAACGACCTCATCTTCTTGCAGAGCATGTTGCTTTCAGAGCTGAGAGTGACAACGGGAACGGAGTATGTAATACATATTGTCAATTGAGAAACAGAGGCGAAATCCTCCAAATTATAATTCTATTTTTTCTAACTATGGGCTTTGCCCCTCCGTGCCTCGTGCCGTTGTGGTTTTGAATACATGAATATGCTGTGTGTATAGCTGCGGTTGGTATTGTGGTCATGATCCAAAGCCGAGCATCAGTTAGTCTGCATTTATTGGTAACTGATAACCGGTAATCACATTGGTCTATACTACAGGGATTCTTATTCAAAATACAAAATTAAAAACAACCAAATAAATAGCAGATCGTATTTTCAAATCTTGTCATATTATTTTCATTGATCAGTATTTTCATTTCTCTTCAAAGTATTCAAGAACTTTCTCCTATCATGTATATGCTGCTGTTAAAAGATATATTTCTACTGGCCAATGAGCTGTATGCTCTAATATTTCTAGCTGTTGAGTATATCTGGACATTCTGTGAGTAGTGGTAATTTTATCTTTTCTCCGTGACAACAATTGTTCGTTACCCTTCCCAGTTCATTTTTGAATGAAAGTCTATTGAATCACCATTTTCAAACACCTTTTTTTTTCATACATCAGTTATGCATCTTTTCCGTGGTTTCCCTGGCTCTACGTTGGTTGGCTTGTTTGATTCCATTGTAGTTTCGTAAATCACTGCTCTTTTGTGATCTTTATCCATACTCTCACTAACTCTGTTTCCCTGTTTTTCTGCGCAAAAACCAACTCGTCTATGCGTAAAGGGCTGCACGTACTATAACTAACCGCGGCAGAGAGCGCATGATTCTTTTACATCAATTGTAGGCACTCCTGAAAAACATAAGAATTCAAATTCTGGTCGATACTTCAAATCTGATCATCAACGTGATAATAAGAAATTCAGTATCCAGTGGATATGTACAAAAACTACTGATTTTCTCTCGCTGCAGCGAGGTTCGGTGTGGGGGTATAGTGTGCACACTCCCATAAGATATCATGCAAAGTGAAAATTGCAGTGAGGTTCGGTGCAGCATAGTGCGTCTGGGCCTTAACGTTTCAACAAACTTCTCGTGAACCTAGTACGAAAACTCATTTAGCTTCGATTTTTCTAAGAGGATAACGGCAGTTCCGTCATTTGTTCTTCGAGCCATAAATGTCAATTTTCGGCATAACGTCAAATATAGTACTACTTTCGAAGTATCCCAAGTTCATCTCCAGAACTATCAGGAATATTTATATGCGAAGCATTGAACATTAAGGTGCGTAGCGCCAAGTGCCCAGCTGTGGATATACCTCACAAATTCTATAGATAACTGAAAGAGCATATGAGAATTATAATGAATTACAGCGTCTCAGTTTTAATAATGACAGTCCCGTCGTCAACTAGACTTTGTGTCATAATTGCAAACTTCTCGCGTCACCCAGACATCAACTTCTCACCTAATATATCACGTTAGCTAACTTTCATTCGATTTTGGAATTGTGTCGATCGTGCATGTGCTCAGATTCTCTATTGTTTAGCCAGAGGCAAAGATTTTTTCATGTATATAGAGAGATTTGATCGTGGTCACCATTATTATTATTAGCAATTTGACATTGAACTTGAATTTTGTTAATGTTTGACAGGGATCTAATAATTATGGGACCCTAGAAGTCACAGGCTACTTGCGCGGTGTACCATTATCTGTAAATGGCTTGTTACACGTTCCTGGATTCGGAGAATTCCAAATGTCGCAGATCGATGCGCCAGAAGATCCTTATCCACTCGAAAAAGGCAGGCCAAAAGCTTTGGTAAATGATGTGGATATGGAGGGAGGATCGGTCAGAAGAATTTTAGAACGTCCAGACCCAAACAAACAGGTCTCATAAATACTAATTTATGTATTACTGATACAAATGTAGATATTTCATTCTCTTTTGTGAATTTTCTGCTCGTCCTCTAGGTTTGTTTGTTATCAATGTTCGCAGGAGTCTTTGCAAAGTGAAAATACACCAGACCCAATGGATGCAGAGCAGACATGGCCTACCATAGAAGAATTGGCAGAAGCAGAAGCCGAACAGAAGAGGAAGCAGATTGTGAAGCGAGTTCCAAAAGGAACTTCTGTTTATCAAGCTGCTTGGATACCTGATATAGACGGTGGTGCGTTGATATCCATCTAGAGACTCTTTTCTGTTAAAATTTTGCGGTGCAATTTTCATTTTACAAAACTAGATACTAATGATTGACAATTTTATCCATTAGAGGAATTGGATGACGAATCAGGCTCCGATTCTGAAGAAGATGAAAAAATGGGTGTAGATATGGATGAAGCAGACTTAATGTCTGAAGAAAACGATGAGTACGAAACAATCACAGTTTCCGAAGCTGCACCTGACGAACATCGATACGATCAGCAAATGGATATGCAAGAAGAGCGGCAGGCTATTGAAAAGATTAAAGGTGATGGATCACGAATTGAATGTTCATCATTATTATGTAGAAGAAGGCCTACTGATCAATAATTTAAGATGTTTCTATCCCCAGACGCGAAATTGGATGCTCAATTCCCCGATGAAAGGGATACGCCGCAGGACATACCTGCCAAAGAATATTTCCAGAAGTATCGAGGCCTCGAATCATTTAGAACAAGCCTTTGGGATCCCAAGGAAAATCTACCAGCTGATTACGCCAGAATATTTCAATTCAAAAATTTTGATCGTACTCGTAAACGCATAGTTAAACAAACTGGGCATAGGGAAGGAGCGATGGTGAGACTTAAATATTTTCTTGTACCTAATTCTCGCTCACAAATATTCCTAGATCATACAATTGATTATTTCTATAACTCTTTGCATTGTCAACATTGAAAAATTTTTAATTTCCTATTTTTAAAGCCGGGATGGTACATAACAATTCACATAGCTGGTGTCAGCACAGATCTTTACAAGGCGTACATTACCACTGAAGAACAACCGTTAATAGTTTTTGGTTTATTACCGCATGAGAACAAGATGTCGGTATTGAACGTCGTTCTGAAACGTACAACAAATAATACAGAGGCGATTAAATCGAAGGAGAAATTAATCTTCCAATGTGGATTTAGAAGATTCACTGCATCTCCAATTTTCAGTCAGCATACCAATGGGAATAAACATAAGGTGAGTGTTATATAAAGGATAAATCTTAATGTTAATTCCTGTTTAATGAATATCTTGAGTTAATTGAAAGTTTTGCGGTTTTTTCCCCAGTATCAAAGATACTTCCAGCCCGATGGAACGGTGGTAGCCAGTATGTTTGCGCCGATTACATTTTCTCCGTGTCCTGTTTTGTGCTACATTGAGAAACGAGATGGCAGCTTGGTAATGAGCTTTAAGAATTTAACTATTCATCAACATTGTCAGAATTTGAATAAGAAATATTGTTTTGACGAAGCAATTAAATGTTTTTACAGGAGTTAATAGCGACGGGGAATGTACTTTCAGCAAATCCGGATAGAATAGTAATAAAAAGAGTTGTTCTTAGCGGATATCCATTCAAAGTACACAAACGATCTGCTGTTGTACGTTTTATGTTTTTCAATCGAGATGATGTCAATTGGTTTAAGCCCGTCAGGCTACACACTAAACACGGCCGTCGAGGTCACATTAAGGAGCCTCTAGGTAATTCGTCAGCTTTTTCTCTGTTATAAATCTAGATTTCTTTTCTTTCTCCGGAGATATTTTCACGACTGTTTCTATCAATTTTCAGGAACTCACGGACATATGAAATGTGTTTTTGATGGACAGCTAAAATCGCAGGATACTATTTTGATGAATCTTTATAAAAGGGTGTTTCCCAAATGGAATTACGATCCATGCTTCATCACAGCAATCCCTAAAGTTGTCAACGACGCTGAGATGGAATAATACTAACTAGTTTGAAGTATGCATATGCATACATATTATGTAACAATTTCATTGAATACGAACAGAATAGAATTTTCTTTGCGAATTGCAACTCCCTTGCCATTTATTTATTTATTTTCTTTGTATTATTATTACGCCTCATAGAAAAACAACAAACAAAATGTGCTTGATACAATTTCAGTACAAAATACATACATAAAAATAATTCTAATCGTAAATAGAAATCGCATGTAGTACGTACAATATGGAATTAATATTATTCTTTCATTATTTATTGTTGTTCTATTTTATTCATTAATGGAAATAAAATATCTGGTAGTTTGAGATGTTCACAGTTTGCAATTGGTATAGTATAGTATATAAAAAAAATCAAATTCTTTTCATTATACTCACACTAACATTCACTCAATCGTAATAATTAATAAATATCTGTACAAAATGCTTTCACTTCTGACATTCTGAGACATCAAAAATAGTGAAAAATTACTTGTAGGTAGTAGGTTACCCGTGTTTTTTCAATGAGGAATCTGAATTATTGAGACGCTTATCCGTAATGGTTAAAAAAAAATAGACAAGCAAAAGAATCAAATAAGAATACAAATTGGATATACATATACTGTGTGCAGTATCTAAAAAGTCTAAATACTGCAAATATTTCCTATCTTCTCTTTTCTTTTTATCAACGCTACTATGAGTTTTAATCACCATTTTTGTACTTGTAATATGACATCGGTCCCCGTAATATTCAGTTAACTATTCATCTCACTTATTGTATTGATTATCATGGATAAAATATACAATTGTTTAAACATTCAGACTCACCTGTCAGACAATAAATCTCTCATAATTTTTCAGATCATGTTTTCGTAGTTCTAAAGTATTATTAGACACATTTCTCAGGAATTAGAAAATATGTTTAGAAAGTTGAGTTTAATATCAGAGTTATCAATTGGAATGAGGAGAGGATCTGAACAATCATGAACAATTTATGCTAAGTCAAACGCAAGTATAGAAATATCCTTACAATAAAGAAAAGAAAACAACATTCCTTCAACTGTTATCATTTTTATTTGAGCCCAGCGAGTTCTAAAAACGCTTATTTCGGTCAAATTAATCTGTTAAACAGTTGGAAAATGTTTTTATCCTTGCGAGGAAACATTAATCCCGCCGAATTCAACTCTGCCTTCAGTGCATGAAGAGTGAATTCGCTTTCGAAGAAACTATGCGAAATTATGAGTAACTTTGTCGATAGAAACTCATAATTTCGTATAAATATTGTTTAATCGAGGGAATGCGAGGAACTTCCGATAGATTTCATCAGAGTTCGCATGAATTTGAATTCTGAGAAATTATGAGGAATATTTTTCCTCCAGGGATAACGAGTAGAATTCCTATTCAATTAAGTTGAATTTGGTGAAACGAAAGACAAGTCACAAATGCACTAGATTCTCGCTGATATAATTATTAAAAGATCACTGTCGTTCATCTCTTATGCCCGGTTTCACAAACGTGGGGTAACCCAACCCCTATATAACCTCGTGGAAAACAATGAAAACAATTGATAGTTTGATTGTTTTCGTGAGGTAACCTATTGGTTACAGTTACCCCACGTTTGTGCAACGCATTAGTCTTTTTCGTACGTATGTTACATATGATTTAAAACTAAAAAAAATATATATTCCTAACTATTTTAACTCTGTAATGATATTGAAACTTTTCATTTTCATGTTGTAATGTGACAATACATTGCAATATTTTTTTTATACCGGTTCGTTGAAATAAATAAGATTATGAATTAGGTACGTTATTCAATGTAACTTTGAAAGAATCAACAGGAAACAAATGCATTAATTATCTCTCAGTTAAAAATGCCGTTTAGAATGTTTGTAAACATTTTTTCCTTTCAATGACATTTTCTAATTCTTCACGTCGAAAGATATAATCGGTGATAATCATTCGCACCGAATGCACAATTACACTTCGGACATTTACGTTGACGAGTTTCATAACGAGTACGTAAACAATCCCAACAAAATACGTGAAAACACTTCGTGAGAACTGCGTCTTTGCGTTTTACTTTACAGGAAGGACAAGTCAGAGTCTCTTTATATTCTCTTAATTCTTCGGCCATCACTTCGTCCAGCGTTTCGGCCAATTCTATCTTCTTCATACGCTCCACTTTCCTTCGCAGCTGCGCTATTTCCTCCTGGAAAACACAATCATCAACAAATTCAATTTTATTTTATCAGAGAAACGAACTTGAAAAGAGTTTTTCATCTTGCGAAATAAAAAATTACCTGTAGTCTCTTAGTTTTATAAGCCTCCGCCTCTAACGAGCTCGTTTTTTCAGCCACAACTTGCTGCGCCTCCTTCATTTGTGAATGATATTTCTCTGCAACATGATCATAATGAATAACTGGTAGAAACTTTAGATTGCAAAGAAAGATAAGGTTAAAAATTACCAAGATGCAGTTTGAGGTCCGCCGCAGACTGAGCGCTCTCTATAGCTTTTCGTTTATGCATTTCCATTGCTTGTTGTCTAAGAGCTAATTCCTTCTCAACCGTCGCAAGAGAATTTTGTAGGAGTCGTTCCTTTTCCTCTAATTTCCTAACAACAACATTAGCAGCTTCGACTTGAGTGGTCAAAGTGATGACCTGTTCCTTGAGAACGTCTTTTTCTTCCCTAGCAAGCTTGTGGAGCTGATTACTTTTTATCCTCTCTGTCATGAGTTTAAAATTCGCATCATCCTTCTCTCGCAATTGCTGGATAAGCCTCGAATTCTGTTCTTGCATATCCTCAAACGCTTGTCCTGTTACCTCCATCTCGTTCAGAAGGGCCTCCTCCTCCTGCAGCCAGACGCAATTCTGTTCAGCGTTACACCTCCGTCCCAGCGCATACCAGACACCAAAGATATAACTACTTAACATGCATAGCCATTATCTGCGTTACAATGATGAAGACCTAATCTTAGATAGAAATTATGAATTCACGTCGACGACTGCTGAGATATTTAAATCATCGCTAAAATCAATCGAGGCAGCTAAGTGGAAGGTTTAAATTATTAATTTTACTGCTTTTTAATAAGTGAATAACATTTTCTGTGCACTTCAATGTTTTTTTACTGCGATTTGTTAAATTATAATGTGTAGTTAGCTTGTGACGCTTCTTTACTAAATTTTAGTATTTTTGATGACAGACAAAACAGATGCAGATTAGTGGCAATGCATGCAAGAGAAACGAAACGCTAGTAATAGATGTGTGAAAAATGATCTACCTGTTTCTGCGAAGCTACCTGTCTTTGCAAAGTATAAGTCTGTTCTTCTAACTTTTTTATTTTTATTTGCGCATCTTCATCCGCAAGCTTTTTACGCTCTTCTCGTTTGCTTTCCTGCCAATTATTCAACTGATATTAAAAACGCTGTATAAAATTATAAGATAAAATAATATTCATATATAATTAGAGGAATATTGAACCCAATGATGATACCTGAATCTTCTTTATTTGTTGACGTAATTCTTCAACTTCGGCTCGGGTTTTACGCTCGGCAGCCATGAGCTGCACTTTGTCACGTTGTTCCTTACCTACACCTTTATACATGTCTAGCAATAGCTTCATCTCTTTCATTTCG
Organism: Phymatocera aterrima; assembly: GCA_963170745.1. NCBI lineage: Eukaryota > Metazoa > Arthropoda > Insecta > Hymenoptera > Tenthredinidae > Phymatocera > Phymatocera aterrima. The sequence goes on along the minus strand of OY720663.1, from coordinate 16,899,075 downwards.
TTCACAGCTTTCCTGTGGATTCAGAATAAATAAAAATGTTAAAAAATACCGAAATGTGGAAGTGGATGTTCAACGATCATCAGATGAAAATTTCTCTATGAAAACTTACTTCAGCTGAGCTTTCAGATCTCTGACCAATTCCGACTCTGCAATTTTTGTCTCTTTTGTCCTATGCGCAGGATCTCGATGCTCCGTTTTTACTGCCTCTTTCTTTATATCCTTTTCCCTTTTAATATCCTTCTCTTTCTTAAGGGTGGGTGACGCCAAAGTTAAAGAATCCGGTGTCCCTTTGCTACCATCTCCTTCTCCGACCTCGACAGTTTCAATATCTTCTTCACCTCCGGTTTCTCTCTTAATTGCCACTCCACTTTCTTCTTTAATCTACGCAGTATGTAAATAAAGCAAGAAAATGTCCACACAGTATAAAATTGTCCAATAAAAAATAATTCAACGGCTTTGCACACCTGTGTGGATCCTGGTAAGGAGCTGGAAGTATCTTCTTCTTTCCCACTGCAGTCTGAACTGCTACCTTCTTTATTTTCCATTGCAGTTTGTTGCCCCAATCTGTTTGTGAGCTCCTCAACTTCTTTCTTTAGCTGTGTAAATCATTAATCGATAATAAATGATTATCTCACAAATTTTCCGATATATTTGGATCTATCAGATTTTCGCAATAATTCTATTATATTGAAAGTGATTTTTAGTACATAATGGATCTGAGTAATCTTTACCCTTGGTATTTCTGCAGAAGCTTCTTTATACTTCCGCTTATATCTGTGTACTTCTCCTTTCAATTGCTGATTATGATTTTGTAAAGAAGTGATCAAGTGTCTCATCTCTCTGTTTATCGGTCCAGTCTGTTCATTGGCAGCTAAATTTTGTTCAAATTCAATACGAAGCATTTCATACTCTTTTCGGAGCTGTGCAAGTACGTCTTCGAGCTGAATGCATTCCCCTCGTAGTTTTTTCTGAGCCATTAATTCCTCGCTCTAATTTAGCCAGAAAAGTTCATCGATTCAATTGAAGAACAAGTTTAGTATGTAATTCTGTATAAAAATAAACGGAAAAGAAGTCTTTCTCACCTCCATCATTTCGATGTGACGAAGATGAGCATTTTTACTCGACTGTAGCTGTTGTCTAGCATCATCCAGCTGAGTTTTTAACTGCATAGATTCATTGTATAAAACGGAGAACTGAGATTGCAAACACTTGTATTCAGTCGTTTCAACTATTACAGATTCTGGAAGTTGCCGAATCTGTGAAAGCAAAAAGGATAATAAATTATTGTACATTATGGTTTGCCGAAATAGAGAAGAAACGAAATTCCTAATGTCGAATTCGACTTGCTGTTTGAGCGTGGGCTGAGTGCGTATTTTTTGTACTCCAACCAATGGGAGGACAGGAAAACTATGGAAACCGTATTCAGTGCACAGTTTTGCTGCAAGACGAATTTGCTATGAGACCTCGATTTGGCGTTTTGAACGACTCACATCCATTTTCAGTCTTTCGACTTCTTTAAGCGCATCTCTATGCTGTTGATGAAGCTTGTCTAATTCTTGGAGCCTGTTGTTCGCAAGTTCTCGAGTCTCTTCAAGTTCTCTTTGCAAATCTTCAACCTGAATTCCGAAAAACTGTGTTAGTTGAACATATTGAGAAAAACAGTGTAATTTGGAGCAATTACAAAGAAAGCCAAACGACAATAAATAAAGGAAAAGTTACGACAGATGATTGAAATAATTGCTAAAATAAGTAATTTCGAGATTACCTTAGTCTGAGAAACGCTAGAAGCAACCAGAGTACTTGGTTTGTTAGATCCCTTCTCATCAGAGCCATGAATTTGCTGAAAAGCTTTCAACTTCTCAATGGCTTCCCCCAGATGATGTTCAAGCTTGTCGTTTCGGGAGCGTACTTTATTTAATTCGTACTGGAGATCGTCAACTTGATTACGTAGCTCTGCAGCCAATGTATCTTTTCCAGTTATGGTATCTTGTAGCTCGGACATCTGTGAAAATAAATGATTTTCAGAATTAGAGGTAATTATTTTAGAATCATTTCTCAGGGAATGAAAGTCGTCTTTAATCGAAGATAAAGACAGATTATGTGGACAATATACCTTAAGTGAAATAGTATGATATTTTTCGTGAAGTTGTATATTAATAGCTTGCAAATTTCTATTTTCGGCTTGAATTTCTGCATTTGCTTTTTTCACAACATCATCGATGTTCGGCGCTTCCTCTGTGAATTGAAAAAACACAGTTCAGTATGCAAATGAGTGCAAATGGAAGAGGAACAAATCAAGAGAGCTGGTTTATTGGTAGATTTCATGAAGATTTTACCTCCATCAAACTCCCCTTTCAAAGCTAATGTAATTTTCTCATTTCTTTGAGAGAGACGATCAAAAGCTTGAACTACTTTTGAAACGGCTCGCTTAGAGACTTGCACGCGATTTGCTAATTTGTCATCCAATTCTTCCTTGTCCCATGAAGAAAGCTGCATCAGGAAAGAAGTCGTCGCCTCGCTCTCATCTGTCAACACAAAATAAAGTTTGCTCTCTCGATTTTAGGTAGACTTGATTGGTGTTCTGGTTGTAGTTGATAAAAAATTCATCATAATCCATAGAAATTATGAGAAATGTTTCCTTCAAGGTTAAATTCGCCTCAAATTGTTAAAATAAAATTTATAACTAAATTAACAAATCCAAAGTTTATACTTTTATTTTCAGACTCATCCGCAGTTTCAGCATCAAATCTTTGAAGTAAAACTCTGATATCTTCATTGAGTTGATTCCAATATCTATTAACAACATTTAGAACAGCGTCATCCTGAGTCTGTCTTTTTTCTAGCTGTTCAATTCTCTGGCGCAGCTCTGCTTCCATTCTGTGCCGTTGTTCGAGCCTCTAAAATGAGTTGGTAAATGAAAATGTTGAATTAAAATTTTGGAAAAATTAATAATCGTCGCTGCAAATAAAGAAGTGACATTTTTTCTATTTTAAATGTTCAGAATTCTAACTAGATCCGAGCCCTAAGTTCCCGCATGATAAATACTTTGGACTTGTGATACCGCAGATTGATAACAGATACTCATTCCGTAAAAAAAATTATTAACGTAGACGAGGTATACCTGAGCCAGTTTTTTATTCTGAAATTGTAGAACCTTCATGTCCATTTCTTCAAGGGTGGAGATGGGTCCGATTAAAATGGGTTCGAATTGAACTTTTTTAATTGGAGGTTGAGAGCCGGAGTCTCCGCTCTCTGCTGGCCGCTTAGACATGTTTGCTGATGTTTTTCTCTGTAAATTGTAATTAAGATGTTTGATTAAAAGATGATGTCGAAATTTAGTGACGTTGTTTCGAGTGAGTTTTATTATTGATTGGAGAAGCCCAGGAGCCTTTGGATTTACCTTGTGAACTTCAGGGGGGAATATTTATGGTTTTTTGAGTTACCAGCTCAATTATACAATCTTCCCCCGTATTAGATATTCGTCATTATTATTATACCCTCCTATATCTTGATACGGATACGCGGTTACGTTGAACCTGGGTTAACCTCATTAAACGTAAAAATGTTGGGAAGAAATAGTTTTCATTTCACATCTTTTGATTTTATCATTTTTACGGCACGGAATGTACAGCCGTACAGAGAAAAACTGTAATACCAAAGTTACCAAAGCCCACAAAGCCCCGAGGTGGACATAGAATATTCCAATTCCATGTAGAAAGGAAACTAATTGGTTCAATTTTCACACCGCTAGGTCGCAGCAGCTGCCAGAAATGCCGCGTCTATTTGGACAAAAACAAATTACTTGAATATTCGAATGGCTATGATCAGCCGGACTATTTGAGTTTTGAATTTCCCCAATTATCAAAGTAATTCAAATATTTCAAATCCCGAATTATACGAATGATCGGAATATTCAAATTCCTAGATTATTCTGATAAAGCGAAATTCCGAAATAGAACTGGAAAATTTCGATTGAATTTTTCATTCGCACACTCCTAATAGTTTCCTTGGCGACGGGACGTCGATTGAAAAATATAGATCAAACGAAATTAAAGTAAAGTTTTTCATTCATGACGAATCAGTTTTCTTCCTGAGGTTTTGAGAGCGGCATTCAATAAAATGGCCATAACAACGAAATTAAGAATGGGAATAGATCAGGCGATGACTATGGCTCCTCCGCCGCCCCAGCGTTTCACCCTGGACGAATGGCATCTGAATAATCGATACAGATATCGATGCTCCGAGGCGCAGCAGCAGCTTGCTGATCGACTCCTTGCAGAATCAGATCGCATCCGTGAACTTACTGCTGAACATGCTAAAGCAAATAAAGAGGAGGTAGATCATCGTCTAGAAGAAAAACTTAAAGACATTGGATTCAGAAAGGAGGAACTCTTACGCATCAGGAAAGAAGTTCTTCTAGAATCAGATGCGCTTGTTGTTTACAAAGAACGTTTAATGGATGCTCTTTCTTCAGTCAGAAGAAGCGCTTTAGTTATTTGTCAAAAATGCCTGATAGCTCGGTTTGTAAAGTCCAAAAATAATTTAAAAAGATCAATTCGTATACACCTAAATTCTAATCAATAATATTCTCATTTTTTTTCCTTCCTTAGGGAACATCGTCTGGGAATTGATTTAGTTCACGACGATGTTGAACGTGAATTGCGCAAAGAGTGTGAGGTGATTAAAGGTGCCGAAAATCTGTTAGTCCGAACACTTGAACAAGCGCATGAACAAATTCGTAGACTTAAAGCAACCATGTATTACATGGATCACGATCTTGAGGATAAAGAGAATAATCTTCGCATCGATCGCCATAATCTTACGCTCAAAGAAACAAGCTTGAATTTGAGTCTCTATCATGGAAACACAAGATTGGATCCTTCGTACGTATCACAAATTATAGAAAACGTTTAATTTTTGTTGTATGCGCATATGTGAGAAAATATCCTTGAAGCATTCACATATTTCAGGAGCATTACACTCAGCGAATGGGAAATGCAGACTCAAAACAACATCATAGCTGCATCGAAAGAGATAAATAGCGCCAGGCCTCTGCGCTCTTACATTGATACTATTCTTAAACAGATTATAGACGATCTCAAAGCACAAAAAGAGGCGACTGATGAAGCGTTTCGAAAGCGCATTGAAGAGACTAAAGAAGCTAAGATGAAATTGGAATTACAACATTCTGAGGTTCAGAAATTTTCAAAAATCTCGGAGTGATTCTTTTCCAAAAATTTGAAGACAGTTCACATATTATAGTTTTGTCCCCTTCATTTCGCTGTATTTGCATCATATAGTAAGGTATGTAATCATATAATTCTGTCATCTTTTCAGATAATGCGCCAAGCTAATGAAATGACACGTAATTTAACTCGGTTGGAAAAAAGTATTGCGGAAAAAGAAGGGTACATGGCTTTGGCTCATACAAGACTTGGAAATCGTTGCCAACGGCCTGGTTTAGAATTAAATCGTGACATGGTGGAGACTTGCCTTGTTCAAGAGGTTTATGATCTGCGAGGAAATCTATCGACGTTACAACAAATGTTTAACGAGGTAAATATTATTATATTCTATAATTTCCTGCAGTTTTCTTAATGCACGTTTCAATCTAATTAAATTTATTAATTTTACAGGCTCAAGCTTCACTTCGGTATTTACTAAAAACGCAAATCCAGCTGGAGGAGGATATTAATATAAAAACTAATACATTGAAAATTGACGAAGTAGAGTGCATGACTTTGCGCCAAAGCATGGATTATCATGCTTACTGAAAATCGATATAATATCCAACTATCATTCCCAGATTTAGATTGAATTCATAATCGGACCTTGGATACACGTTCGCATGAAACGTTGAATCGAAGCAGTCTTTTTTACATCAAATTATAGATCATTGTTCTTTGTTGTCCAATATTATTCTTATAAACCATGTGGTATTGCACAGCTTATTACGCTACACAAAAGCTAGATATTCAAATAGCGTAAGTCTACACGATACAATAAAAATTATACAATTTTACGCATGGTTTTAACAATTATTTTCATTTCTGTATTCATATATGCTACAGTACGAAAATTCTTTCCTATTTTACTCAAATCCATTCGACCATATCGTAGTTGGAATCTTGAAGTTGGATTTGCCTAACTTCAAACGTCAATCCAAGAGTATTTATTGGTATCAAAATTTAGTGCCATCAATTGTTTTAACAAATTGTTGGTCAATCATAATCACATGACTGTTTTGATACTTTGAGCTAGCATCAAGCGTCAGTATGAAAAGGTAATACAATACATTTAGTTAATTTAAATCTTCTAAGAGTTCGCGGGCTTTACAAAGATAGACATAAAACCACCAAAAACAAGGTTAATAAAATTGGACAAATGCCCAATTCAGAACTACCGACGAACGACGCATCTGTATATTGTGTTAATTTCATGGTGTCAATACATAATCCAAAATCTCGCCTACGGAGCTGTTGTCGCGTAGTAGCCAGAAATAAAAAAATATTTTTACAAGCTTCTGACCGCTATTAATCATCACCGATGCATGCAATCATGTGTTCGTATATGTAAACCAGTAGGACAGCGAAGATTCATAAAATAACAGTAAACATCTAATGACAGTGATAAAAATTACGGATCGTCACCATTAACCCAAATCTTTAACTTTATCACCGCATAAATAATCGATTTAAGATTGTTTGATTTCCACTGGTTTTTTCACTACTAATTCTTTAAATAATTGATAATGGTTTCCGAAACGTTAATAACTCTTTTACCCGATGAGGTAATCGAGTATATACTAGAAGATGAACATGTCAAAATGACGGACGTCCTAAATCTAGCCTTAACCTGCAGACGCTTGTACGTTATTATCACAGGTAGCAATAAACTGTGGAGAGAAAAATTCTTCCAAAGGTAATTCAGCAATATGCGCGCTTACGTCAAACTCGCAGTAATCTTCTGTCTCCTGAGCTGAGATGAACATAATACATGTTCCGATATTCTATACGTCTTGTTTTTGCTCTGATTCATCTGACCTGTCTATTTAGGCTAGATTAGAATTAATAATTAAATAATTTTTCTCAATTCCCGTATACCAATTGCGTTTTATCAGGTGGCCAGATCTAAAAAAAATTTACGAAATTAATGAAAGAGCAAAAATAAGAGTATTAAACTGGTTGGACGAGGTGAAGAAATCTCTAACATGTAGAAAAAGGTTGCGACATCAATTGTCGCTGATGTCTGCCAAGTATTACAAGAAACAGGAACTTTCCAATTCGGATTTAACAGAATTTGATCTGCCAACTAGCCCCAAGGACGGCGGTCATCCCCCTGCTTGCCATTTTCAAATTGATGAACTTATAACTTTGATCAATTGTCCGGCAAAGTAAGTTAAGCAGTTTTGAACTTTAGTTATTACTTTTTTTGTTCTCGAGTTGTCTCAATTTTTATCAATTCTCATCCCCTTTGTCTATTCTTATATTTTCTATTGCAGAAGGAGTAACTTAACGCATAAATACTATGCCTACAAAGTCATAAGATACCTGCGACAAAATAGTTTGAAAGAAGAATGGCAAACATATGTCAATCTGCCAGAAAAAGATCAGATTTTAGAAAGAGGAGCTGTTTTAGTAGCGCAGTGGAGTCAGCCTGAATTGAGAATCCCCAATTCATATGTAGCTTCAAAGCTGGATGAAATCGCTGAACAAGTCAAAGAATATTTGAGAGAACAGAACCCATTGCATCCTATATTTTCAACATCACAAAGAGAATTTGAGTGCTGGAAATACGCTAATATCGACGATAATCAATGGAATAGTTCAGACACAAGACAAGTTATCACCGCACTTTGTCAAGTCATGTTCAAACAACTTTGTTTTCATGGAAATAGCGAGATGTACTATTCTTCAGAAAATTCTTTCATTAATCGGGTGAGAGGCGATTCATTTTTCCATGAATATTTGCTTCATTTTATAAAAATTGAAAAATAGAATATTGAAGTTCCAAATTTCAGGTCCTCGAAAGAAAATATGGTATTCCCATTACGTTGGCCATAGTCTTTGAGAGCGTCGCTCGAAGGCTCGGAGTTCGCTGTGAACCAGTCAGCTTTCCTGCCCATTTTCTTTTACGCTGGAAAGAAAAATAGTGAGATAGCTCCAATCTGAATTTTTATTAAAGGTTTCTACTAGTGAAAGTAATCCTGGAAGTATACAAAGTCTTTAAAGTATCCTGGAATTTTTTATAAAATTATCCAGGAATGTATTATTTCTCACATTTCTACTACATCACAATGGTAGAGAAGTTACAATTTATTGGGTTTTTCAATTATATTTGTCAAACCTTCGTTGTTTCCTCATCATTTGTGTATAAATTAAGTAACATGATTGAAAAGAGAATGGGGACTATCATGTATGAGTTTCTCTAGATAATCTGTTTATCGTTACGTTATGATATCATGATAGTCTGATCTTATTCCTCTCATAGTAATCATCCAGAATCTGAAGATGGAGAAAGCTTTTACATAGACGTTTTCAATGGAGGTAGACTTTTGACGAAAAGTAGCTGTCCAAGAGTAGGCGGTGTTTCAAAATGTCCGATCGAAAGATATAACGTTCACAATGCAGCAACGGCTATAGAGGTGAGAGAAGATATAAAAAGAAGCCAGTTTCAAACTCTATAAAAAAAAGAATTGAAAATCGGTAACATAGATTCTGTATATTCCTGCGTTTCTTATGTTCTCAGGTAATTGGACGAATGGCAAATAATTTGGAAGTTGCTGGACGACAAAGAACTCAGTTAAATAACAGAGCAGCACGTCTCCGTTCGGCTTTAGAATTGCTGCATTTAGTACAGCCGTATGACACAAGTACAATATTACATCTTGCTCGTTTTTATATGCTCCATCAAATGGATCTGGCTGGTTTAGTCGTCACTCTTACGGCGATACAAAAAGTAATTATAAATCACTTTCTCCGCAATGTTAGTACCAGCGATTTTTAATCCAATTTTAAATTCAATCAAAATGTTACAACTTACAGGACCTAGAGATAGGGTCAAGAGGACAAGCAAATCATATTCTACACATGCTTCAAGACTATGAACGGCACATGAAGGATGTTTCCGAGGTAAGGGATAACCAATTCTCTATATTCCTTATCAGTATTTGAAATACAATCATTAATTTATGCATTATTGGTTGGTAATCCTTGAGAAATTTTTCCACAGGAGGATACAGAGCCCAAAAAAAGAAGACCCGAAGTAAAATACGCTGTGGGGTTGATAATGAAACATCGAAGCTACGATTACTTATGCGTAATAACTGGCTGGGATCCTCATTGCGCGGCGTCTACCGAATGGATGGCTGAAATGGGTGTTGAGGAGCTTTCTGGTGGAGCAAATCAACCTTTTTATAATGTCTTTGCAGAGGACGGCTCTTCTCGTTATGCGGCGCAAGGTAATTACATGCATTTCATAAATGAACCTCATATTTGAGGATTTTTCTCATTATCTGTTCAATTATTTGTCCTAGATGAATGATAGCAAAGTTGTTTTTGAATTCAGATTTTTTCATATTACATATCCTCTTTCGTGGTTCATCCGTAACCAAGATCATTTGCTACTCATCCAACAATGCAGGTGTGTTAATAGTATGACACTTGGTTTTTAATTTAGAAAATTTAATGCTCGCGAATCCTCCGCAATGGGTAAATCATTATGAGATTGGGAGATACTTCTGTAAATTTAATGGTACGCATTACATACCAAATGAAGAAAAATCTCGAGAATATCCGGATGATGGGGAAGTGCGTGATAGTATACTGGCAACGAATTACCTCTAATGAGTAAGTACTGTTGGCTTATTTTGAATTTTAATTTTAAAAATGAAGAACGAATGCTACAATTTACATTATTACTCAATACATTCGTAGGGCAGTCGGGCATGACCATCATCCAGTGATAAATATATGTGTATAATACTTTGTGCCAATTTCTTTTATTTGGCGGCTAGCTTAGTTAATAATAAATTAATTAAAATATACGAACAATTATTAGACTGTATGGTTCGTTCTTGCCCATTGAGTATTACAGGGTGATGTAATAATGGAATGGAATGTAATTGAATTTAAAATAATAGTTACAAAACTAAATGGTAAGAACATTTTCAATACAGTAATAGATAATAATGAAAATTGAATTAAATTCTAAATACCGAATTGTATTATTGAAGTAAAATAGACGTGAATTGTAGCTATTTCCTAGACTTATAGCAAAATTTTCAATCAACTCATCAGCATATTTACGAATTTGAATAAATTTATTTTTCTCCATGAAAAACTAAAAATTAACGTCAAAAATAGGTAATCTCACAATATTATTCATAGTATACACATTCCTCAAGTATTAAATGATAGGTATATGTAAATAAAATACAAATGCTAATATGTATCAACGAAGTTTTATTTCATTTAATTGGTAATTATTCGTTTATTTTAGTAACATAGTTAACACAACGTATTACTATATTTTATTTTTATTTTATTGTTTCAATCATCAGAGGCGCAGCGCAGCATAGTCACAAAACTACATCATAAGAGATTTGCTATTACTCAATTATTATTTGAGAATTCACATTTAATTCACATTGTTTAGGTACTACGATGCATCACAGTCAAAAATTACACGAAGAGATATAAAATAAAAAAGAGGAGAAAAACCGTTGAGTAATCATTAAAAACGAATAAACACATCAAAATGATACTCCCAATTCTATGAAATCATGCTAGTACGTTGGTTGTTGAGAAATAGTATATTTCGATACAAGAGGCCAAACAGGCGGTTTGCACGCTGAAAGTGTGTGAAGGCGCACACGAACCAGAGGCAAGTCAGAGACCAGCCAGAGGACAAGTGATGTGCCTTCACACACGAGTAGCGTGCATTCCACCGTTTTCACGTCGTGTATCAAGCACTATTTTTTGTTACACCTCATGCAAAGCCCCATGAAACCTTAAAATTGGACAAGATGTCAACGCAAAACGCTAATTTGGATACGTGTAACTGGTATACAAACGAAAGCTTTGCATGCAGGTGTAACAAACAAAAAATTGTGTATCATATTTTACATATTTATCGTACAAGATTCCCGTCCAGTAATGACAAATACTTGGCTATAAATAAATTATGAATTTTACAACCAATTAGAATTATTATTAAATTATGCAACGCCACAGGCATGCGATAAAAATTTGAAAAAAATAAATAAGCAAATAAATAATACATACGTTGCAAATTGTACTGAACCGATACGTACACCGCAAATTTATATAGTATATGAAGTTTTGGGGCTCTGGACTTTATTTTGGATAATAGATTTTTCTATAGTTAACATTATGTGATACATCCATTGAGCAAAAATATATTATAATTACTATTAATATTAAATGACATTCATAATTTTCCTTTTGATTTAATAATATTACTGCAAAGATGCTTTATTCTAACACTCTTTCGTCGCTATTCCATACTTGACCCAGATACGCATCTGATAAATAATTGGGACTTTGCACGTTTTTTTTTTATCTCATATCCTGATAGGTTACGAAAAAACAATTAGGGCATATCTTCCCGTTTTTCAATTGAAGCAAAATTGAAGGCAATATAACAGATTGAAAATTAGTACATTGTGACGTCACCCAAGCTAAAGTATATCTATATATAGCAAAAACGCCGGAATTCAATCGCCTCTAACTTTTGTAATCATGATTTTTGACCAAAAAACAGAAAAAAAACAAAAAAAAAAAACGCACGACCTAATTATTTCGAGTTATTCTACATTATACCCACATGAAAATTGAAAAAAATTCAACACAAAATCCCAATTATAAAGTAGTTGACAGTCTAGGTGCTTTTTAAATTAGTAACTTCTATTCTAGAGCTTAAGAATTTGCACGATAAGTTAATAGTACATAAATAAGAGTAAAAAAACGTTTTCTAGACTCTTCTTACCTCATTTCTAAATATTCATTCCTATAATTTACGTGTACTTGTCTTTGATCTTAAAACAGATCAGATAAGAATAGGAATAGAAATTGAAATAGAAATAGAAATAGACATTACGCATGGTATCCAGAATGTATATACATTCAAATAACAAAATGTCGCAGATATTATTGCCATTCAACCACATAGTAAATGATTTCTTCTCGTTGAATGAATTTTATGATGTGAATTGACAAAATTCCTGCCTAACGTAGTAGATAAATACTAAAGTTCTCATTGAAAAACGTTTTTTTAGTTGCTCGTGGAAGTTTTGTTCGATAAATTATGTTGACTCTGGCCCGACAATGCTTCTGCATTCTTCTTCTGACCTAAAACGAAGTTGCCAATGAAGAAATATTTCCCTCGTGATCACAATTACATAATTACTGGGCACCTATTTCGATCTGTATACTATAGATAAGCTCACCGTGTTTATGTTGATACAAAGGCGGAACCCAGCTGTAATTATTGCAGTTTGAAATAGAATCCGATAGTACATTATTGCTTGACGAAGACGTCGATGGCCCTTCATATCCCAACGGCAGCGTTGGTGGTACAGAATTGTTAGTACAATTGGAGTTTTTACATTCGCCGGCTAAATTTTTTCTACAAATTACAGAAAAAAAAAATAAAAAGCCTGATTTACGATCGGAAGAAGATAATTGCTTCTAATTGAATGAGAGACGTAAAAAATTGTAAATAATGTGATGAAATTATAAATTTGTCCAAAAATATAGTTTAGAAAATTGATACCTTAGTTTAGCAAGACAGACGGCAGTATCTTTCTGTGAGAGTGGAGACAGCTGAATTGTTTCTAATAGTTTTTCAAACTCTGATAATTTTGCCTTGTCTTGATCAATAGCACTCGCACTGGCTGATTGTAAAGGCGACGATTGTCGCCTCGACGAAACGTTTCTGGATAGAATTTTATTGCTACCAAGTGCCACTGTTGAAAATAAAGAAACTAGGATTATTACAGAAGATTTTGTTCATATTATGATAAATTGAAGCGCACAAAAAAAACGGGCTTGGACCCAAATTGATTTACAATTTGGGATGGTGAGGTCTGAAGGTCTGGAAGCCTCGGAGTCAACGCTTCTACTACCCAAGAAATTAGCTGCCACATCTTTTTCGCAATCTACAGAGTTTGAGCGCGTTGTTGGTTCAGATCTTGTTGTTTGGCTTCCAGAAGCAATGGCCCTGTTAATGTCTTGGTGGCAGGGATTATCCGCTTGAGTTAATTCAACTCTTCGAGTACAGGTTGGTTGAGACTGGCATAAATGAGATATGGAAGAAGAAGCAGATTGTTGTCGGTCTGGGAAATCTTGACTATTACACAAAACGTCTAAATCCGAATGCTTGTGTTTATGATTGACTGTGCTTGTCTGTGGCATAGTTATCGTTCCACGATGCATTGCGGCTGATCTAAAGGAATTCTCCTCTGGGCGTTGCTTCAGCACTAAAGACGAAGACCATAGCGTTGGATCACTCCAGGCAGAATTTCTGTCTTGCATTTCAAATAAGTGAAGAAGCATTATTTCATCTTCGAGACCGTCACTTCTTCGTAATCTTTGGAAAAAGCAGGATTTAATTGGTTGGGTACTGATTTTGAATAATTTACAACGATCTAAAAATATTCCAAGGAATGAAAAGACTCGCATACCTGCAAGCTTCACCAGAATTTTCACCCGCCCCTTGTGGATTGATTCTTTGTTTTCTCGGCAGCCACGCAACCAAAGACTCAGCAGCTTCGATGTCATTCTCCCCTGAAAATCCAAAAATAATGAGCTTGTTCAGTTACTTGAATTTAAAACTAAAAATCCATAATTTTGGGTAGACAAAGCGCCGGATTAATACAAAGAAAGGAAATTTTTATTCATTTTAAATTTACTGTAAAGTTAAAATTCGGATAACTAACTTGTGAAGACTGCAAATTTGTAAAATAATCTCTTTTGTTCTGTGCCTATTTCAAGCTCAGCATTTTTTTTCTAAATACTGGAATCAATTTTCTTAGAATGCAAAAGAATAAGCTGTTTCTCTCAACGCTACTACATATTTTTTATTCTCAAATCCGAAAAGAGTAAATATAATAAAAAAAATGTTATTTTTTGGATCGATGATCGATGCTGAATACAATCGATTTGCGCATTTTGTATGAGATCTTCAATACCAAACACACAGTGAAAGGATTCAATCCACGAAAAATGGGACTCCTAAAGGTTTTTAGTAAAAAGTGTAGGATTGTTGAAAGTTAGATCTTCCTTGACGCACTCTCCTTCCTGTTTTTCATTAGTAGGCTTTTCATTTTCATCATGTTTATCTAATTCATTATCGCGTTCATGCCATCGTTGGAGCTCCCTATCCTCGAGAGATGACCCTCTGTTCCAACTACCACCTAAGCCGTAATCAAAATATTTTACAGTGAAACCATAAACGAGAAGCAGCACGCAAAATCATTTCTTCTTTTCCATTCCGCTTGGATTGTGAACAAAAACTCTACAGAATAAATTTGGTAAAAAGAAATTTGAAAAAATTTGAATTTTCATACCAGACATAGTTTCGTCGTCAACGTCATTTTCGTCATTCGAATTATCATCCAAGATTCCCAGATTAGTATCATTATGATCACAGTCATCCAAGTAGATATCATGCTCGCTGATATCCTGGAAAGAGTAATACTATTCTAGAATAAACTGGGGTAAACAAAGATCTAAATTATACACAAAATCATGGGACGGAAGATGAAAGAGTTAGTTGATTAGGAAAACTTTGGTATTAGATGAGTAAAATGAAGACGAACAATCAAAAACTAGTGAAAAGCCATGGATAATGAATTATTCCATTCGTAGTTGAACCAAATTATGGCTCAATTGATTCGACCGATATTCATAATCTCTGATAAAAACATTTTGAGTTATTCTTACGCCGCTGTCACTGCTGCTGCTGCTGGATGATAATGCAGAAGGCTGCTGATTGATCATGGTAGGAGAGGAGTGGGACGGGGCTGGTGAATGGCTCACCAGGGCCTGACAATCTCCGGCCGATCCATCGCTCCTGCAATGTCCTCCGTTGGTTGGAGTTCCAGCCGTTGCATTCAAGCTGCTTGGTCTCTGCTGCTTGATACTCGTCTTGGAAGGAATCGAAGACAACGTAGAAACGGAACCAAGAGGACGGATGCTCGTCAGATCTCCCAGTTCACAGAGCGGTAATGAATGTGCTGTATTGCTTCCCACTGTTCCAGCACTAGGCACAGTCCCCCCTGGTATTAAATTGTGTATCGACCTGATAGAAAATTGTATTTAAATATGTATTTGTGTTGACATGGATATTTTAAACAATTTATTGATATCGAAATAACAATTGCTGAGTAATTGTGCTTCAAAGAAATTAAGTCGGGGATAAGAATTCTTTTTTGGTTTCTATTTGTGATACGGAATTACTTACAAGCTATTCTAAGCTTTGGTAATGAGAAATAATCAAACACCTTGTAGGAGTGATGTTCACCGGTGGATACGGATCCAACATACGTAATTGTACGCAGTTTGGGCTGAGTAATGGATCCCCAGCACCTGAAGATTGAGTTTGCTGTGCAGAAAGACCGCAAACTGCCCCACTGCCTACCCTTGTAGCTGCTACTGCGTTTCTTGATATTTCTATAGCTAGTCGCTGAAAATGTTCGAAAGTTGAAATGAAAACTAGCCTCAGATCAATTAGAAAGAAGTATTAGAATTTATATTCTGTTTGTTCAGGACTGTATAAGTGACATACCTCCTTCAGCTCGTTTATTTGCGTTGCATACTGATTTTGGACTGTAACTAATTGACTGATGTACCATTGCTGATCTCTACAGCGTTGGAAAAATGTTGGAGGTCTAACTTGGAATCTGAATTTCAAGAATAATTAGACGAGAAGAATGAAAAGTAGAAGTTATCAATTTAAAATCAGTTTCTAATCAAAATAACAATGATCATCATTTGAAAATTTCGATTTTTCTCCATCGCTGAACATAATTAATTCAAAAATGGTTTTACTTGATAGAAAACTAATTTACCTCAATATCAGAGTATCTAGTTCTGTGTTTAAGTATCCTTCGGTAGCGAGTAGGTCGAGTCTGAAAAATCTGTTGTATCCCCAGCATTCACCAATTTCAAAATCAGAGGCAAATTCTCGTACAATATTTTTGCTCGTGTCCCTGGATCCCTGGTGGATCATTTCAACTCTGTATTCATACCTGAAAATGATGAAAAAAAATGACTTAGGACTAATTCTCATTACCTGTAACTTAGACTTTTCAAATTTTTAACAACTTACTTTGACGTTTCTGGTAATCCTGCGCTCAGCTCTAAAAATACGGAAAGATAGTTCCCTCGCACGACTCCATTTCCATCTGGATAAACTTTCAGTCTCCAGCACAATCCATTGACATGCAAAGGTGCAGAGTATACTGGATCTGCTTTGAGTTGCAATTGAGTAAATTGCTGCATTGCAAAAGTAGCACTGTCGTATCCTGGGACTATTTCACTGAAATAAGAGAGGAAGAAAAGGCAAGTCGAGATCAGAATATGGTTTCAAGTGTGATAAAATTGACTTAAAAATAAGTAGAAGACAGAGAACATGCTGCTAACATTATTCATACCTATGAAAATCGGCAGGAACTGGAGCAGTGACGAAGCTAGCCATCGGTTTTTTTCTAACTTGATGTATCATGCGTGAAAGTTCAGCGCTCTTAACTATTAATTCAGATCTTGTACAAGAGTGAAGCTGGTGTTCGACTTCCTGCAAAAGTGCTTCAAGCTGTTCGGTTTCCTGAGTTAAAGAATTTTTCTGACCCATTAAAGTCAGGAGTTTTGCTTTCAGCTGAGAATCTAAACGAGCGATCATCAATTCTACTGCATTTCTTATTTCTCTCACTCTTTCATCTTTTGCTGCTCTGACAGATTCGACGTTTCTTTCCTGTGTGGCAATATAAAGTTTGTTGGAAAATTTAATGATCTATGATCTACAGTATGTGGATTATAGGGAATCTGTTAATTACAGAAAACAGGTTACTCACCACTTCTTGGACAAGACTAACAAGCTCCATTAGCCGTCGTTTCAACTGCCCGACTTCATCTTTGATCTGAGTAACATGCTGCTCGTAAACTTCCTCCAATGGCTTGAATGTGTGTCCGGAATGAGTTCCGCCCCATAAAGCGCATTGATGGCATATACAGCGCCGGCAAGTCCAACAATAAACTGATAATTTTTCATGATGAGTAGTGCACCTTGGAAGATATAAGAATTGTCATGATAGATGTGGATTAGCAATAACGTTGGATTTCTATGATACTTGTGACTGAAAATCCGCTAAAGATTCAAAATATCAAACTACCCTGAGACCAAGTATACCTGATCTTAGAAAGACGCCGAAGAAAGGACCAATGCACAGGCCTCCCCTCGTCAATCAAATTTCCATACTTATAAAAACTATGATTATACATGTGTCAAAAACCGATAATAACGAATAACTAAAAAAAATGTAAACAGAAATCTGAAATTGATGTCATAAAGAAACAAATAAAACTAACCACCTTCATTGCCTGCTCTTTAGATGCTTTAGATTTTCTTTAAAAATCACAAATTACATGAAAA
This sequence comes from Phymatocera aterrima, assembly GCA_963170745.1. Taxonomy (NCBI): domain Eukaryota; kingdom Metazoa; phylum Arthropoda; class Insecta; order Hymenoptera; family Tenthredinidae; genus Phymatocera; species Phymatocera aterrima. The sequence continues at coordinate 16,881,402 of OY720663.1, read as the reverse complement.
TTGTATACACTGAGAAAATGGATCAGTTTATGAATGAAAATAATAATAATTTGATTACCTATCCCTCGAGGAGTCATCATGTCTCGAATTAGATACGCCAACAGCTTGTAGTGTGTCGAGTTGCTGGGTGACTTCTTCGACCCAACGGCAATTGACGAGTTCATGAAGATGCAAAGATGCTCGACAATGGGGACACTGTGAACGCTGTTCCGTCAACCAGCGTCGAATGCAAACGTAACAACAAAGTTTGCTACAATGTGGACATAGGTGAGCGTCCCTAAGTTTTTCCATGCAAATGAAGCATCTGAAGACTTCTGCGAGCGTCTGAAAACAGAGAACAAACTAATGTTCATGTTTGTTTTTGCAGCAGAAATGATTTCAAGTTATATTTATGGCAATTTTACTGTGACTGTTTGGAGAAAGCAACGTTTTCACATAAATCAATGTGTGAAACTTTAAATTAATTTCTTGATTAAATTTGATTTCTTGATAAATGTTACCGGCTTACAGAACCCGGCAGCTGCGAACAAGGTTGTGCCATTTTTATTATTATCCTATGATTTGGTCGGAATTGAGCGGAAAAACATCTAAAGGTGATTTTAAGTGATAATTTAATGTCAAAATTTAAATTGAAAAAACTTTTCAACTTCTGTCAATCATTTATGGAGATGTTGTTTTATCAGATTATTATTATTATTATTGTTGTATTATTAAACAATCGAGAAATAAGAAATAACAACGAATTTATACTTTTGAAAATGAAAACGCGTGTGTACTAACCTCGACGCTGTGATCATCAGAGTTTTTAACCGCAGAAGAAGAGTCTCTGCTTGCCATTTCTTTTAATTCTTTGTGAAAATATATTCAGCTACAGTTTCAGGAATTTGATGGCCATTTCAACGAAATCTAATAATTAATACCTATGATCGTGTGATAAAAAATTCTGACGTTTAATTAAATTGACACCATCTTCCGGAGAATATCATTCATTACGATCATGCTATCCGATTAATCTTTTATATTGTATTAGAAATATTTCTTGATGATGGTACGCCGGAATGAAATGATATTATTATTGGCATTTCTACTTTTCAAAGTTATCTATAGTTCTATTGAAAAGGAAGAATGGGAAAATAGCGTTTTGTAAAAATCTGACGTGTGATGTAGCTGATCCACATGAACCATAGAATATGACGAAGTCTACACTGTAAAAAAATGAAACCACGCAATACATAACCTGTAAAAGAGGAAATATTAAAAAAAAAGAACATCAACCGTTGAATACATGTAGAAGGGAAACTGCCGTCAATAAATGAGGACTAACTATTCTGCGACTCCCACAAAATCCTGTTTCATGATCCCTCGTGCAGTTTTATGTTTGCTTTCCTATCAGGAATTCACAGAAAACATCGATTTGCGAGACCATAACCTAAAAATCCCGTTGAAAAATCTCAAAAACACCGAGAAAGAAACGAATAAAATATGGTCATATTTTCTTTATTATAATTGCAGTAGCTTAAATCACCAAAAATAAATACAGCCCGACTTTTCAGTGTATGTTGTAAAGGATCAACTAAAAAAAACCCAGCGTAGCATAATATGATGCTGTATAATAAAAAAAACCAAGGAAGAAAACACCCTTGCATCGCACTAAAAAGCGTCCTTATATCCCGTATACTTCTTCCTCTCCTTCCGTGAATGGTTATACCCCCCAATATACCTCTATAGAGTGAAATATGCATACTAATGCATCATAGAGATCACGTAGTTGTTACCCACATACATATTATACGGCATACGAATAAATTTGTATACATGTGATGCATATAATGAACAAATATTCTTCGTCATCGTGTACGAATTTCATTATAGCCTGCAAACCTAAAGAGTTGAAAAAGAAGACCGATTTCGTGAAATCTGGATAGTACCTAACGCCCAAGCGATGGTTAAATCAGGCAGGTGTACGTGTACGTTGTCTCAGGATGGCGCAGGCTGTATTCAAGAATAGAGGTGGGGGGAAAGCAAGGTTCTTGGCACTTGGATCTTTACGTAGTATTTGGTTAGGTAGCGAGTAACGTTTGAAAAGGCTGAAGGTTCGAACCCACTATCCGAGCTACCCCACACATTTACAAGCTTGCATTTCACGAAATTCGGATGCACATTCTCGCCTGTTATAAGTAGTAATCCAACAAAATATTATGGGACAAACGTCTCTCCTATCCCGCAGATCACATCTTTCTCTCTATATCTCTCTCTCTTTCTTTATTATGCTGCCTGGTGGCTTGGCTAAAAAATTTTGAATTTGTGATACTACGGCGATTGGTAAATTTGTTCGTTGTTAAAATAAATCGCGACCCAGAGAACCCCGAGTGTCGAGTAACGAGTTCCCGCGGTCCATACTGCATACAACAATCGTCAGTCAGTCAAGTATCGTCGGTTGTACGAGGCGCATTGGTGTCGTGATCAAGGAAAAGAAATAAATAGAAATAAGAAGAAGAAGAAGCTGAAGACCGGAGACGAAGAAACAAGCATGAGTAAATTAGTGAAATTGACATAATTATAGTGGCTTGAATATATTGGGCTTCGGCATTTTCTCCGTCTATGCTTTTATTCCCTTTGTCGGGTAGCTGTTTGCCGTGGAGAATCGGGTGCCCGAAAGTAACATGCAGACAAAAGGTGGCATCACTGGATACGTGTTGGAACCGCGGACGGGGCCGCATTCATTGATATTGACGCCATTTTACTAACCTTTTTTCAACGCGGGTTGAGTGTAATACATATTATTCAAGTGCTCAAGACTCGACGATTTCGATAAATATCGCGTGTGACCGAGGATTCATCGGTTCCTCATCATATCTTAATACTTATTTAAAGAGCCAGGATCTTTCCTATATCGGATTACGAAAATCTCTACGAGAATCATCGCCAGCAAGGTAAACCTCTTCCTATGCTTTTTCTTAGCGGTTTTTCACGTTTTATGCCTATTACTTATTCGTTTTAGGCCACATCAAAAGTTACCCTCATTTCCTCGTTCATCGCAGTGTTTTTCTTCCCGTGATAATATTATTGGATCTCAAAGATATCACTCGATATTTACTCTCCTGAGAAAATTGCTTAGATGTAAAAGTCCGTTTGGATCATGACTGAGCATCAACTTCGCTGTGGATATTATTAACCACCTTTAAGTTCATCGGACATTCATACTGGAAATCATAATTTTTAAATATAAAATTTCAATTTTTGTGTGTGTGTCGAGTAAGCGAAGAGTTGGGCATTACTTGTTGTTCACTTATTATTTATTTCAACTCTTGGCAAAAAGTTGGCGCCCATATTTTGGAGTAGCGGTTATGACCTTCGTAATGTTGACAGGCGCCTAGAAATCCTTGGAAATATGCTGAGTTTGCGAAGATCAATTGCAAAAGACACTGAATCTTCATGATTTTTAACATACTACACATTTCTTTAGTTTTCCTTTCGATTACGTACAATTTTAGCGCCAGAATACACATAAAATACTAGCAAATTTTGTATTAAAAAATTCGTGTGAAACCTCGTTGTCATTCTTGAACTTATGTAGCATTAATTCATAAAGGCATTCATCTTCGTTGACGTAGATGAATATCAGCGTTCCATCGTTCCAGAGTCGATCAACTAAATCTGGTCTAATCTGTTGGTATAAAGTTCAATTAAAATAAATGATATATGTTTCCAATTTTCTCACAGTTAGATATGTGAATTTATTTTGTGTGCAAAGCTGTGATCATCTTTTTCAAGAGCATTCGTTGTACGATAAATGTTCATATTTCCAAAGTACTATTTCATTTGGCTCATTCTTCATTTTCTCCCAATTGTTGGAATTCAGAGCAATGAGTTATATGTAATTTGACGATCTTCTACAAGATTTTTTGCAGACATTTATATGAAATTGATTTATCATTTTACAGCCTACGTATGTTAGGACAAATCGATTACGGGATTATTTAGTTGATCGGCTGGTGGAATGGAGGCTGGACTCATCTGCCAGAAATCAAGCTAATGTGATTATCGGATGAGGTGTACCGAGACTATGATCATCATGATTCATTATCTTAGCTACATTGACTTTTGGTATTCTAATTGGGTTTTTTTTCTAACTCAAGCGTAATTTCTAAGCAAGATAGTTTCCAAGGCGAGATTACTTGCACGATGAAATTATATCTGTATATTTTTAGACAGAATCGACAACGCAGTCGATCGATGTATTTTTATCTTGTTTGTGAAATAAAGTTTTCAAATAAATTAAATTAATTCACAAATATTAAATATAGCATCGTTGTTGTTTTAATTAAAGATACTGATTTTAATTGTTAATTACAGGTGACGCTGCGATAGCGAGTGAGATTATTATGGAAGATGGAGACGGGGAGGGTGAAGTTATGGATACGACGTCTACCAGTGCTGACGAACAATGTAAAGAACCTGACTACGAGGAATCGAACAGCAAAGTATTAAACTCAAATTCGTGTGCAGAACAGAACGACGAATGTAGATTAGAGAATTGTAGTTTGTCCAAAGTAGAGGAGACTGGAAGCGAAACCCTGAGTCCAGGTTCAAAAATAAACTATAAAGGTTTTAAAAAGCGAATTCTTGCTCAGGCGCAGGAGAGCCAACCGATTATATCGAGAAATGAAACCCAAGAAAAACAATTGCAAACAAAAAATTTCAATCTGAGAAGTGGAAAGGACAAAAAGTCTGATACTAAAAGAGGAAAAATAACCGAGTACGCTCAATATTTAGGACTCCAACCTGCAGCTAAATATAAGTGTTTGAAGTGCCACTCCGGAGCCACTTTCTGCACCATGTCAATGCTGAAACAGCACCAGAAGACCTGTACAACATCGTCGATGACTCCTATGCAAGGAGTTCTGGGAAGCCCCGAGTCTTCCTCCATGCCAATTTCACCAAACTTCAGGATAACACGTAAAGTTTATCTGTGCTCAGCGTGTGGAACGTACTTCGAAAATTGGAATCTTTTTTTACATATGAGGGAAGTCCATAAGCGTCACATATGTCTTTTTTGTCTCGGGATGTTCGGTCAAGCTGAGAGATTATCCTACCATTTGTCGAGTAAGCACAGCGTCCCAGAAACCGAGTTTCAATCAGTCGAAGACTTTTATAATTCATTTAAGGGCTCGTGCTATTTGATATGCTGCAATTGTGAGAAGGTTTTTTCTGAAACAGATGATTTTTATAATCACTTTTGTTCTATGCCACAAAAACAATCCACTTCTAGCGTCTGCTCTGTATGTAGACAAACCGATTCTCACGCTTCCTCTTGCACTTTGGCTGTAGAAAACAGACTAGGTACTGATAACACAACTCCTCAATCCTCAAATAGCAATACATCTATCAGAGCTCATGCTCTTCCGAATGTTGGCAGTGGGAAAGGAACTTCTAAAAGAATAATACGAAATAATAGGCTGAAGATGACCGATTCTTTGAAAACGACAGGTTCTTCACAGCAAAAATCAATCAAGGCTCAAAAAATAGAAGAAAGAATTCAACCCGATGAAGAAAAAAACCAAGATATTATAGAGACTAATCAACGGATAAGTGAAAGCTCTGATACAGAATTAAAAATTGATACTTCCATAGATACAGTGGCTGAAACTATTATGGAAGTTTCAAGATATGTTGAAGGTGATATGAATGCTATCGCAGGTGTCAGTGATACCCACAAGAAAGAAACGCTGGGCAGTGAATTGCGCCGAGATGCTGTCAAACAGAATTATGATAGCGTTACAGAAACTATCATGGAAGTATCACGATTTCACGAAGATTCTTTGCAAGCTTTAGGAGATGATTGCTGGCAGGAAATTAAGGGTGTTAATAGAATGAGGGAATCGCAAGAAATAATGGATATAGTTGACAGAAGGGACTCTGGATCATTAAGCGTTAATGTTGAGCTGGATGATCGATTGAATGTTGCAAGTCTTCCTGAGGACGATTCAGACCACGAAAAAAAGAGAAAAGGTGAAACGCCGCCTCCTCAAGATTCTGGGACCTTACATAGACTCCAAACGCTCGGTAGTTCCGTTATGAGTTCGACAGCTCCTTCATTATTCAGCCCTCAACATGAAGTACAAACTTTAGATGTGAATTTAAAAGAAAATCAGCCTGAAGAATTCTCAGAGAAAGTAGAATGTGAAGAACCGGTCGAAGAGGAAGCAGAAGAAGAAGAGGAAGAGGAAGAAGACGAAGAGGAAGACGAGTTCGAGGAGTCAACAGAAAAAGAAGAACTCGGTGAGCCTAGCGAATCTCAAACTTCTGTGTCATTCAACGCGGTTGCTGCTACAGACAGAAGTCTGGTAATTAAAATCTGCACAAAAAGAGTTTCTAAGATTTCTGTTGCGACTACAAACACGACTATTGATAACGATGAAAATAATCATAATACTAGCAGAGAATCCGAGGAAAATAATAACGGCGAGGGTCCTACCTCGGAAGAAAAAACCTCAAACTTATCTGAAAGAGAGAGAGAAGGTCTTAACGATTATCAGGTGAATCCCGAAGAAAGTGATAGCGATAGTGATAAACTTGCTGTTGTTGTCGGAGCGGCAGAAGAATCTGAAGAACAAGCAGAAGAAGTTGGCAAAGAGGGCAATACCGGGAACGATAAATTCGGAGATGGGAAACAGGAGCAGCCTGACGTTGGAACAGATGGGATTATATTAGTCGGTGAAGAAGCACCAAGTATAGATCTCAACGTTGAAGGGACGATGGAAAGCCTTGAAATCGAGACTCTTTTAAGATACTGTATAGCCGCGGCAAGCCCAACTTGTGTCTATTGTAATCACGCTCGACAAATAGCAGTTAATGGGAAGCAGCTGGGTCTTCACATGCTCGCCGAGCACAGGTTCATTCCTCAACATCCAGCAATAATAATACACAGAGAGCAGTTTATATCAAGAATAAAAAAAGCCTTGCCTGAAGTTGAGACTTATTTCTTTAATTCCGACAGCTATAATACTACAGAAGGAACTTATAACGTACCTAAAAGTAGAATCTACGAATGTTTTCATTGTCGTTTCCATTCTGCAGTACACAAAGAACTTTATCTACATAATAGAAAAATGCACCAAAAGACTATATTAATATGCATTATGTGTAAATCCACGTTCTATAGCTACAGCGAATTGCTTTGCCATTTATGTCCTGGTGTTTATTCTCCAAATATAAATGTAAAATATCGCTGTTGCTTATGTCCGTCTAATAATCTACCCTCAGCGTTCAGGCTGATGGTTCATCTTAGGAAACGGCATCATGCTTGTGACGTTTGTTTAGAAGCCACCGGAAATCAGCAAAGACTTTCTAATCACGTGTGGAAACATAAACTTCACCATTTGTGCTACAGATGTGGGATCGCTTACAGGAACAAACCGGATATTACGAAGCATCTGTTTTGGAAACATGGGACTGAAAGTGTTTTGTGTAAAAAATGCTTACAGAAAAAGTGGCCACATGTTTATCACTTTTGCATACCTCCAACAGCTTTTGTCTGCGAGGAATGCGGCTCAAGTTTCTCTCGCGCTGTTGCATTAAAAGTACACAAGCGGCTTCATTCCGGGGATAAACCTTACAGTTGTGAAACTTGCTCTACGCAGTTCATATCCAAAAAATTGATGCTGAGGCATCATGACATTCACAAAGAACAAATCGAAGTCCATGTAGATGTTGAGGACAAGGATAATCACCAAGCGGTTAACGATGAGGAAGGCTGTGGAAAAGATAGTGTAACAATTAATGAAGATATCACACATTCTTCAGATGGGGCTAAAGATGGAAAAGAAAGCGTTAAGAAAGTAGTCGATGTTTATGATTTGCCACCATTGAATTTATCTTCTGACAGTGACTCGGAAAGTGACACTGAAAAGGTTGGACCTTCTAAAGAAACGAATAAGGCAACTTCTGAAGATAAAATTGAAGAGAGACATGAATCCGAAGATGGGAAATTCGTGGAATCTCATTACCTATCATCTAGTGAGCCTAATGGAACTCCAATTGAAATAGACCCAAGCGAAGATGAGAAAAAGGAAGTAGTTCAAATAATTGATGGGATTTGGGATAATTTTAAATCATACACAGCTAGTCTTGAGATGAAAGAGTCTTCAAATAAGACTTCAAAAGATGGTGCGACAGATATCGAAATTTTAAGAAGTATTATACTGGCGGATCACGATTACTGCGTAGTTTACTCCGAAAAGGTTGAAACGGATTCTCCAGGAGGTAACGAGGGGATGACAAAAGCAGAGGATAGTGGTAGAGTTGGGGGTGAAGATGACTACACAAGTAAAGCCTTAAAAAGTCCAGAAGGACAAGCAGGAGACGTAAAAGGTAAAGGGTGTGAAAATGAGAGTGGTAAGAAAAAGCCTAAAACACCACGAAAAAAGAAGCAGAGCGGGAGCACGTCGTCGAGTGATTCATCAAGCGATAGCGATTCCAGCAATTGTTCTTGTGGAACTAATTGTAGCTGCAGCAGTTCCTCATCTGGGAGCTCATCAAGTTCTTCGAGTAGCTCAGATTCGGACAGTTCCGCATCCGAGGGATCACCTCGTAAACAAACAAACCGAAAAGATCGAAAGAAGGTCAAGGATTTAACAAAGAAAAGCAAATCTAGTTCTGTTGAAACTGAAGCCAAAGCAGCCGAAGTGGCAACGGCAGCAGCAGCAGCAGCATCTCCTGTGCAAACTGAAAATGGCATGAGTCTGGTGGAAATTTGTAGCCCACCAGATCCTCCACCTGAAGCTTTACTCAGAGAATCGGATTTAGATACAGACGAGACTGAAACGGACGAAGATTTTTACGACGAACATCCTCAGCAGCTTGCTAATAAACTACTAGCAGAAAAACGTAATCAACTTATGCTCCTTGCTGCGGTTGCGCCTGCTTCCACAGATACACCAGCAGCAGCGCCTCTTAACAATGGAGCAATTGAGGCTGAAGAACGTGTCAAGAATCACGTACCAATACCTGTACTAGTTACTGCTCCTCCTGTTAACACTCCGCAGCCAAAGAAAAAGGTGAAGGCAAAAAAACGTAAAAAAAATGAGAAAGCAAAACAGCCGCAGCAGCAGCAGCAGCGGACAAGTACTCCCACCGTTGAATCTATAAAATTAAACATTCCGAAATCGTTTTATCAAACGAAACCGGGATTTGCGTCGTCGTCGCCGGCTTTCATAACGGTAATACCGAGCAGATCTTCAACTCCAAATCTCTCAACTCCAGCGGTGGAAGTATCTTCTGGAAAGGAATCTCAGATAGGAAATTCCAGTACACTTCATGCAGTAGGTAGTGGGTCGGAAACTGATAATAAACGATCGTCGAAGCGAAAACGAGTACCTAAACGTTTTTACGGTGATTCTAGCGGCGAGGAAAACGAAAAACAACCAGTATTAAAATGGAGAAAAGTCGAACGTCCTTCTTTCGTTACGACTCCAGTCACAAATCCACGTCCACCTGCACAAACTACATTCACTAGCAATTCAGTCATAGAACCCGATGAAGCTCCTCTAGTACCTCAAGTTTCCGAAAGCGAATCTGAAGCCCATGTTGACAGTAGTAGTGATTCAAGCGAATCTGACACAGAATCGCAACACCAACAACAACAGCAGCAACAGCAGCTACAACAACAACTGCAATCACAGGAGCCGCAGCAGCATTATCATTACCAGCTGCAGCAGCAGCAACCCCAACCCCAACCCCAACCGCCATCAGCACCACCTCATCATCCACCGCAACAGCACACCTTCGGTACTGAAAATAACACGCCAGTTTTAGAACGGTCGGATAATTTGTACTGTTATTGTCAGTGTCCTTACGACGAGGTATCAGAAATGATAGCTTGCGACGGAGATGACTGTCGCATTGAATGGTTTCATTTTGAATGTGTAGGAATAATGGTTCCACCAAAGGGAAAGTGGTATTGTCCTGATTGTCGAAAGAAGCATGGTATTTTGAACATTAACGAAGATTATTTTGACTGATTATAGCAATCAATTGATTCGAAGAATATTTTTTATTGAATCAAAATTGAATGATGGCCCCAAGAAAGCGGTAAAAAGTTGGTAGCTTTATTGTTCAATAATTACCGAGTCAACTTTATGATATGCTTTTTAGCTATATCTAGTATTTCTATTTTTCTTTTTCTTCTTTTGTCTTGATAAAAAGTAATAATACAATGGTTCCATGTTAATATTTTTCTTAAACCAGTAATTGTTTGTATATAATTGTAAATACGCCCTACAGTTTATAATAATGAAATAAGGTTTTCGTGTAAATTTCTTTGTACTTCTTTTAATGACATCAGTGTAAATTACTTTAGTTAGGTCATAGAATTATAGATATTAACTTGCACTTATTATACTATACCAAGGTCTGATACAGAGGGGATATGCAAATTAAATGCCGGAAGAATTTTCATTTAGGACCGTTAACTATCAAAATTATTAACACTGATGTGGCTGCTGACACTGCTGGCAGTGTCTTGGCCTCTATTCGTATTATTATATCTATTTTGGTTTATCCGATAATTTTCAATCAGTGTTATTTTCTGAGATACTTCTATTGGTTCAAGCGACGCAAGTTCAAAAAATGATAATCATCTATGTCTGGAAAACTAGACGATTGAAAATGATCTATTTTACTTAAAATTTTTCATGTTGTCGCGATTACCTAGCCCAATGTTATTTATTTTATATATAATTTCCCAATTAATGAATTATTCGACCTATGGCCGATGGGATTGAGTTAATTTCCCCAAAATATTATTATTAATTACAAATCATAGTCAATGATGCTATAATTCTTGATGGGTATGCAAGTGAATGATGCGGGAAAACAGCAAAGACAGCGCCAAAAGAACAGAATTCATGATGGCATTAAATTGTGTGTAGTCTATTGATAGAAGATAAAACCATATTTTCCAATCATCATGACTATTTTGGACCGAGACCACACGGAGCAGTGTGAAAATGTTTGTTAACAGAACAAAATTTTATATTTCAAAGTTCATATATTCATTACATCCTTAATTTTATCGTTATTAGTTACGGTATGTTGTTAGATGGCCTTTTAACGCTTATTTATCATACCGATGATTATCATTCAGGAATATTATGTTGCACTTCGTTTATTGTTACATTATTATTATATATTATTCATGCCGGCTACCTAAATTTCCTGGTATGTAATAACATGTATTTCATTGAATTCATGAACCGTTCATTTGTCCCAAGTGAATACATTCATGAGCACATTGTAAAATTGGAAAATTAGTCTTTGGTAAACAAATTTTGCTTTGCTCTACTTAACAAATTATGTTAGCCCCAAGTTCATTATCTGTGGAGAGCTCCTGAGTATTTTTCATTATTTTAAACTACAGCTCAGTGTGAGAGTGGAAGGTGGATTGTTGGATATCGTTCTTGACTCAAATCTCATGCAACATTCAATTTTTCAATATAGTTTGAATTCTTCTGACCAATTACCCGAAGTGTAATTGAAGATTGTCCCAACAGTCTACCTGTGCTCAGGCTTTATTTGCGATATTGTTAGAAGCTGCATCCTTGTATTCAGTATGCAGTTAACTTAAATCAGGATAAGACAAGCGCAAGAATTTTCATTCTGTAGCGCAAGAACTGACGTAGTAAATATTAGTACAATCTTAAAAAAGGGAAGGATGCATTGGAAGCAAAGATCAGTGGTGAGGTGTTTTTTTTTTCTGTCGTTAAATGATAAGTAACATTGATGATTTGAAATTGAACCCAACTAACAATAGACTTAGGTGAAAAGATAGAAAAATTTTAAAGTTCAACAAACCAAATATATATCTGACCAATGATAATTAGATCGGTCGATTAATTTTAATACATGAACTTGTTTTTCAACATTCCGAAAAAAAGTGTTTTTTTTTTCTTCATTGTACAATTATCAATAATAGAATACCGAAAACTGTGTACGAATGAAAACGGTATATTTAATAAACGTATAATTAGCTACAACAGTTGTACAGCGGTCCTATATTAGTAGCTAGTAGACGATCTCGTATTATGAAAATAGGGAAATGCATATTATTAAACGCAAGTTTAATCAAACGATCTCAGGCTCTTAAGATCGTGGAATAACAAACGCTGTGCCAATACAGTGGATAAATAAATTCTGGCACAATTATTTCAATCGTTATACCTATTACACTTATAGTCAACTCTTTCTCTCCGCAAATTGTATCATTCTGCTCTTTGTGGAGTATCCTTGTTTGGCAACTGGGCCTTCGTATTATCATCCACAGACTCGATACCCAAAATGCTAATGGCAAAATCTTTGTAAGATATATCCTGTACCATAAAACAATATATACTATTATAAGCAATTCAAATTCGTCTTGATTTTTCACCATCTCTCGACTACGTTCAATTCTATGAGTAGAATGGAATACAATTTCAGCTGTTTAGTAATTCAAATTTGTAACAAATTACCGCTGGTAAAAAGGAGAAGTTCCTATCCCCAGAATTGTTCTCTTGTTCTTCCTTTGCTGGAATTAGTAGACTTAAAGCCTCATGCGCTTGTTTGACGCTCATGCGATCACCTAAGTTATTTCCACATATCAAATTACTGTAATTTTACTTGAATTATCAATTATGTTCATGATTCAGAGTACCCCACTCACCCTGATTGATTAGTATTTTTAAAAACTTCTCTCGATCTATCACTGGATCATTCACCATCTCTGGTTCACTAAACGCGGCAAATGCATTCTTCACCTCCTGCATAGTCACTCCGAACACTGGCCGATGGTTCACATATAATTTTACAAATTCTTCAAAGGTAATTTCTTCAACCAGTTGTCCAGTCTTCGCATAGTTTTTAGAAACCACTTCGGTCATAAGCTCTTCTAGCTTTTATACATGGTCCGAAAGTGATAACAAAAGTTTATGAAATACGATTAAAACTCTTAAATTCTGAAACAGTGCCATTTAACGGCTGTTGAAAAATTCACTCACATCGTTGGTACTAGGATAATATCCGACAGCACGCATCAGGTTTGGCAGCTGTGAAGTGGACACTTTATTAGACACATGGCGAGTAGCTGTTGTGTTCTCTCCCTGATGTAAAATTTGAGCGTAATAAAACAGATCCTGCATTTCGTTTAAAAGCCATCCATGCTGACCGCCTTCAATCAGACAGTAAAAGGGGGAGAGACTAGTACCACCGAGTTTAGCCATGACATCGACTGCCCTAAAGCATCATGCAGGTAATTTATGCTCACACGTTCATTATTGCTCCATCTTTGTTTTGTTATAAAGTTCTGATTACCGTGGATTGATCTTCCACATTAAAACACAGGGATCGTTGTAGCCAAGAGTAAAGAGATATCCTCCGCAACTGCTTATGCTCATTCGAGTTATCTGAACAAAATGATTTCTCTTTGAGGGGTAGAAAAATGACCTACTATAAGGATTATCAATTCATAAAGTTCACCATTTGTGGATGACCAATAATTCCCACAATTGTGTAAGGATTGCCATCGAAAGGAAGGAGCTGCAGACCAATTTGAGTGTCTGTAGAGAACACCATGTAGGCTTGATTGTGCATGTTTCTCATCGGTAGAAACTGGATTCGTTAGTGTAAAAAATTGAGAATGCTCGATATACATTTGTACCATTTTCGTAAGGATTTCAATGAAAGTAATTACCGTTATCCTGTTTACTGGAGCCCCAAAAGTTGGACCAAGATATGTTCCTTGAATCAGCTTAGTGCAGTCGTTCAATAGTTTGAATTTATACTAAAACCAAAAAAATTGGTGGATATAGGAATTCAATTGAAGCGGTTCTGCGGGAATAAATCCGAGATCCACAAACCTCTGTGTTTGAAATCACAAAGAACCTCTCCATTTCAAACTTCGGGTACCAAGCCATGCAGAGTGGAACTGCTGAACGTTCGATACGAACTATCTTCAAGATCTTCAAACCTGGATCTGGAAATGGCCCACTGTGGTGCAATAACGAGAACTGAGTCTTTGATAGTTAGTGCTCAAGAGGAAACATTGAGAATAACAATAAAAACTGCAAATTACCTATTTTCCAGGTCATATTCGATGAAGTTGCAGTCCTCAGAGAGTGAAAACAAACGCGGTGCTGATCCACTGCTAGATGGAGGTCCAAAAAGAATTTCTCTGACCGCTAAAGAGTGCACATGATATTTTCCCACGAAGTGCCAAGCGGCACAAGTACCATTAGTTGTGTTTGGTTCTATATAGCGATAAGCCCCAGTCGCCATGCCATCATCCTGGGATGAAATCCATAGTGCATGATCGAGAATTACCATTCTCATGAATGTAAAAGATGGGATTGCATACTCTGTACGCCATGTAATCTGATTTTTCTGAGAACACGATGTCAAGAATTGAGCTTGATGAGTGTTTGAATGGAATCTCATCCTCAGGATCCAAGGTATCAGGGTGTAGGATCCACAGAGCACCGCTTTGCATTCCACAAGCCAATTCCCGCCCTAACAGTAGTTGAAAAAAATCACTCTTTTTCGCCAAGGAGATCTGTAGAGCTTCTAGTGCACCGAATTTCAACGGAGAGTACAATTTTCTCACCATTCGGTGAAAACTTCAAACTCGTGACTCCGACCAAGTTTTTGTGACTTTGTGGGCACGTGACATAGTTAGTTATTGTACCGCTGATATCATTTGCAATTAACTCTTCAAAGCAAGGTAATATCGGGGCTTGCTTTGACACTAGAAGATGGTGATTATTATACTCGTAGAGACAAATGTGACCTGACATATTTCCAGTGACTAGAAGATCCCTATAAATGGTACCACGAATGTTGAATTGACCTAATCGATACCTAAATTATTAAGATAGCAGGGAAACTAAACCTGTCTGGATGTGTATCGAGATCTGTAACTGCTGCCTCCGATTGATGCAGGATATAATGGCATTTTAGACATGAAATTTCGATTCTAGCTACTCTAGAGGTGCTTGTAACTGCAAAAGAAATTAAGTCTTTTTTTCAGGGGCGACAGATTTGGAATACATAAGCATATGATATGAGTGGAAGCGTTTCTTCGTACAAACAATGAAGTCATCTATAATAAATGGAGCCCTCTGCAGTGTATAGTCTGAGGGTACTCCATCAGAAGTCTTGCGTATCTTGCTTTCATCAATCACAACTTGATCCTGCTCTGATTCAAGCTGAGGCGCTAATTCCAGTGATATTGTAACATTTGAATCGAGATTTGCGAACTTTTCTTGTCTCTCTATCAAGTATTTTGCTGTTCCAGGACCTGCCAATACCACAGGCTCTTCATTTCGATTATTCGAACCATCGATACGTGGTTCTTCATCTTTACTGTCACCTTCTGAACTTTCAAAACTCTCCAGGATGCTGATCGAGGAAGCGGCTAAAGTGAAGTAATTCTTAAGTTGCTAATAAGACTAATTTGAGCAAGAAATTTCAGAGAATAATTGCAAATTTGTAAAATGGTCTTAATTTCACCAAACAGATCACTGAATGCTTGAACGCTTGGTGCTTTTCGATGAGACTCAAGATGGAAAGAAATGGAAGTAATTCTTTCGAGACCAAATTTCTCGCACCAAAACATCAGCTTCAATTGATTATCGTAGAATTTGATCTGTCCCAGGACATTGCCAATGACGATTATACTGAACAGGTAATGGATCGGTTTATTTGTTGGTATCCTAGATTAACAATAAAGGTAACAAGGAAAGTAACTCGTAACTACTTTTCATTTTTAGAGGCAATTGCTGTAACTCCATATGACTGAAGATGCAAAGATTTCACATGTTTCTTAACATTGCTCACACTCTGTTTAATAGAAAAACATTCTCTGTAGGGAATATCACTCCAGATCATCAAATACCCTGTAAAACGTTGCTGCTTTATACTACAAGAAAAGAATCTTTCAATCGCACTATAGACCAGTTGTATTTTATAAGGGGAAATAGTATTGTAAATGAATAAATCCATAATTGTGTTTGCTTAAGAGAAAGATTCTTCATGTTTTCGTTCAATTTCAAACCATTGCTAGTTCCAGTCAAGGCTTGATGAGTTTTGGTAATGTAGGAAGAAACATTTAGGATTCCAAAGCGCTCAATGTTACCATTAATTATTGCATTTTTCCAGCTTAAATGCCCATCTTCCTGTAGAAGGAATTATAAATCTTACTTTAATACTAATATAATTATTCAAGTTGATTATTAACATGCCTGAGAGTGAATAAATCAGTAATCAAGTATGTGATTGCAATTTGTACTGACCCATGTGACAAAAACAACATTATTCTCCAAGCCGAGCAGAAACTGATTTGGAAAATCTGGATTAAATACAATTTCCTTTACTCTGTCGTTGCCCAATCCAGTTAGAACTGTAGTTGCTGTAAAACAATTATTCTTTCATTACAAAAACCAATTGCTATGGACAAATGGAGGCGCAGAAATTATTGTGAGCAATGGAATCTTCTGACTTACTTCAGAAATGAGACAATTCCGTACTTGATTCTCGAGACTTTAGTTAAATATATTTTGTGATGCATTAGAATCTCACCATCAGGTTCATCGCGTCCATAAGACCACAACCATAAGTTAACAGTACTCTCAACCTCGTTACTAACGGTCGCAATGTATTTAGCATTTGGGCTTAGTTTCGCGGCCAATAATTCTTGCGTGCCATGAGGATTGAACAGCGTACGTATTGGCATTCTGTGAATAGAGGAATTGATCTTGAAATTGAATTCCTATCTTTTCATCCATCATCATTCATTATGTACAGCTGTTTGCCTTAATAAACAGCAAACCTTGTCTCCGTATCCCAAATAATAACAACGCCATCCTTTCCAGCATCAGAAGTTAGTAACCATTTACCTTCTATATCGGTGGATATATTTGATACATAATTTTTCTGAAAGCATCATACATATTCTAAGTAATTGACAAAATCATTTCAAAAACTATGCCTACTGATAAGTGTCTGGTTATATTTGTTTTATCGTTAGACTTCACATGTGGGTCCTAATTGGTACATTTCATTTTCATGGTGAGAAATTGTGAATCGTGGCGACGATTTTGTATGCGTAGAGCTACAATGTATTGAACATTTTGTGCCAGAATAAATTTTTATTTTGTATTGAAATCCAAACTTGGAGTAAAGCGAATTGGTTGAATCAATTTTTTGAAACTTTTGGATTGAATCGAATCAAAAGAGATACAATTTCGCGCACGAAAATATAATTCTCTTGAAATCGTATTTTATTTTCACATCTATTATCATTGGATGGCCGAATTGATTTCATTTTACTGCTATCTTTGGAATTATGACCCAAAATGATCTAACATGCCCCTGCAGGAGATGCATATCCCTCGACGAATAATCGTACAAAGCGGTGGCATGAGAACAGGCATAAGCGATCAGAGTTCGATTCTGGGTAGTTAAATTTACAACAGGAACTCTAGGATTGATGCCATAGGACCGTTTCAGTTTCTGTGAATGAAAATAATGAAGATATAAATATTCTGCTAATCACCTAAATTCTGGCAGCTTACAAACGGTGTGAGTTTTGGATTCTCAAAGCTGGAGCTGTCCCGAGAAAGGTCACCAGCTCCAAATCCATCTTTATCTCCTATGGAGCTTCCGGATGAAATCCGTGATTTTGAAGAAATCGAAGATGAATCCTCGCTCTCATTCATCTTTGTATGACTCAATATACCTACTAAACCGCAATATAAACAAATACTCTGATTATGAAGAAGGATTATTAATCATCATAGATGACCACAAGAAATGAATTCGAAGAAAAATTCAATTAGTCCCGCTAATTAAATTTTATTTGTATACGATATTTATTTGTCTGAATTGTGCCACAGCTTTCGATTTTTACTTTGTGATCAATTGTTTGTCATTCATTGACGATTCAACGATATAGAACACGAAGTGAACGGTAATCCCTTCCTTATCGATGATAAATATTCATAACTGCTCATCAGGAAACCCTGTTTTTCTTCTAAAAAATTACCAAAAACGCAAATGGATTATGTTCTTCGATATCAAAAGATACATAGTTTTTGGAAAAAATTCGTTCGCCACCACTTTATTTCTCAGAAGCTGATATTATCATCTAATAATTATTGCATACGGGAATGTGTATACATTTCATAGAATAAGAGATAGTAGTTTATCAATGATAGGTCAGAGGCCTTTGAGTAGTGACTTGTAAGCATGGTAAATTGAGAGGAAGGGTACAGAGTCATACGCATTTCATTATTCGTTCCGTTTACTGATTGTGATTGTTATTGTGGTTTGAAAAATCCAATCCATTGGATTGTTGGAATTCTTCTAGTTACTTGGTTTTATTTGTAAAAACTGTCATAGAATGTAAATTACATTTCCGGCTAATATAAATGTATGAATGTCCTGTAATTCAATTTTGTATACAATAAATATATCATGCACACCACAATCCCACGGAGAGAAATATAATGTATAATATGTTTATATGCTTCCACTTATCCCCCGATTGTACCCACTATTTATATCGCCGGTGTAACTCTCATCACACTTAGTCGTCTTTATCAAGCAGGGGAGAGTCGTTGATCATAAAAAACAGGAAAGTGTTTAAAAAGCGGATTATAACTCACGTTTGAAATCTCAATTGAGAAAATTTGAATCGATTTTCTTCTGATTATATTTGAGAGAAGTTATTTTTATTCATATAATGATAAAAGATAAAATTTAATTATTCATCTAATCACTAAAAACCAAACGTTGCTCGTACATAATAGCCAAAATTATGTTTAGCGCTGATGAATCTTTCACAAAAACCATCTTCGTTGGAAGAATCGCGTTTCTAAGTTTCGTCAATGTCTTCATGCTCTTTTTTTCAATCATTACTATTCGTGCGGCGCCAATTACCATCCATAAATCTTCAGTCACAGTTCCTCCAGCGTATGCGGTATGTCCAAAATGTTTCGACGATTTCAGTTCTTATTTATCTAGCTGATCTTCATGATCAATCAATATCTCCATTCAGTTCTATTTCAATTCATCAATGAAACGTTCTATTATTATTTCTTTTTTATTGAGAAACCAACTGATGCCTTAACGTTTCCAGTCAAGCACATATTCCAAATATAACTGAATATTTATGAATTCTGTGGAACAGTTAACATTCATGAAGAACTTTGGCTACTTGGACCCAGGAGTACCTGGCGTCGAGGCCCAATATAGCCAGGAGTCTATGTCAGAGGCGATAAAGACTGTTCAACAGTTTGGAGATATACCGCAGACGGGAGTCTTCGATAACGTGACTCTTCAGGTAATTTGATACAAATGTACTTATAGTCTTCTGCAATTCATCTACATATTTATCGCCTGTACCACTAATCGCATAATTGTCTTAAAAGTTGATGCAATCACCACGATGCGGTATTCGTGATGTCATCAAAAATCACAACACCAGAAGGAAGCGCTATATTATTGGTGCTAGAGGATGGAACAAGCGCAATATCACTTATTAGTAAGATATCATCCATTCTGCCTGTCAAGTACATGATCATAAATAGTTTCCAACGAACTAATATGAGCCAATTGACAATTACCTGATTTGCTGAAACATCATAAAGATTATTGAAGGAAAGGTCTCAAACAATCGGAACTGACTCGACTCGATTGATTGAGACCTTTCCTTCAATATCCGGAGTTCGAGTGTTAACTTCATTGTGTACAATCATAAAGATTAAATGAAAGGCAGATTTTGATTCACAGCATAGCTAACTGGAGCCCAAAATTAGGCGAGGAAGCAGTCGTCGATGAGATAGGAAGAAGTTTCGGGGCATGGAGCGGATATTCACGTTTAAATTTCAAGCAAATTAACGACCCCAGTGCAGATATAATTGTAGCATTTGGAAGAGGTGAACATGGGGACGGGTAAGTCAATCTCCAAATTCCGATAAGTTATGCAATGCTATTAAATATTTGATCCCTTGTTTTTCCTACCTTGAGATAAATATCTAGATCAGATTTCACCTTCTGTTTTTAAGATACGCTTTTGATGGGCCAGGAAATGTCCTAGCGCACGCCTTTTTTCCCTATGAGCTAGAAGCCTACGGCGGTGATCTTCACTTTGATGATGACGAGCCGTGGATAACAAGACCCGATGATTCTCAGGATGGAACGGACTTCTATAGTGTCGCTGTTCATGAAATTGGCCACAGTTTAGGTCTTGCTCATTCGCCAATACCCTCCTCTGTTATGTTCCCTTACTACAAAGGCGCAAATCCGGATATTCAACTTGATTATGATGATATTCTGGGGCTGTACCAGCTATACAGTAAGGAAGCTTAATTACTCATACTGCAATGAGGAATATATTCGAGTCAACACAAGCAGGTGTCTTGACTTTGTGAAATACCTGGGAAGAATATATTTGAATCTAAAGTTCACTTTCAAAATTCGTTGTTCAGTTTCCCGGCATTTGGAGGGTGATACTATACCGCCTCAAGAACCAAGTATTTCCAGTACTGAAAGTGCTACGACGTTGGGGGAAAATGAGATCCCAGATGCGGCAGAAGAAGCCACGACGTTTGAAACAGCGGCAGAAATTACGACGCCTCGAACGACTGAATCATATACCACGACACTCCAAACCACAGTAGAAATTGCGCCGGTTCAAACTACGACAGAAACTACAACACGAAAAGTATACGGAATAACTTACGAAGGTGATTGGGTGACAGTTGATGATCATCGACGGCATCGAACCAAAGGTTTTGGGGATGTACTAACGTCCACAGCCTCAACGATCCCTGATATTTGCGATGGTAATTACGATGCCATGTCAGTCTTTAGGACAGAACTTTTCGTCTTTAAAGGAGAGGTGAGCTTCTAGAAACTCTGAAACTATTGAACATAATTTTAATAAATTAACGTGATCCTCAATCTTTTCAGTATGTTTGGCGCCTGAGTAAAAGAGGCAAAATCCAAACTGGTTATCCAGTTAAATTACGTCAGCTTTTCTGGCAGCTGCCAGAAAGTGTGAGAAAAATCGACGCTGCTTACCAGAGGGACGCTGATGCTAGCATCGTCCTTTTTAACGGCGAGTTATCAATTCATGTAGATCCTTTCTAGATATATAGATTCATTCTTTTTTTCAAATGTTTTGTAAGCGAAACAATAATTTTATTCCACAGGCAAGAACTATTGGGTATACAATGGATACTCTCTCATTGATGGGAGTCCCCGACCTTTAACAGATTATGGAATTGATGCAGCAGTAGATAAGCTAGACGCTGCACAAGTTTGGGGGAAAAACAAGAAACTCTATCTCTACAGGTGAGTAGAAAGAAAGAACGTGGCGTTCAATCTTATAGAATAGTAATTACCTTTTCGAATATTCATGAATATTTCTCAGAGGGGAAAAGTTTTGGAGATTTAATGAGACCTCGCACACATTGGATGCCGGATATCCTCAAAATATGAGAAGGTGGCGAGGGGTACCATCGCACATAGACACAGCTATGACATGGATTGATGGTAAGAATAAATTGATGCAAAGATTACTTGAAAATTCAGATCAGTTAGTTCTCTAGCACCTCAAAAATCTCTCTCTCTTTTTTGTAGGGAAAACTTACTTCTTCAAGGACACATTGTTCTGGAAGTTTGATAATTTTCTTGTAAAAACAGACGATCGTTATCCTCTCCCAGCTGCGCAATACTGGCTGGGCTGTCCTGAACGGCTTGACACAGTTTGGTGGTAAATAAAAAAACATTGAAGTTGAGTGCTTTGAGAATGAAGAGTCGATTATATCGATTGCTCAAGCCTCGAGGATAATTGCAATAAATTAATAAATCAGATGGTAGTGTGATACTACTGATAGAGGAAGAAAAGACTGAGAAGAAGTGCTCTTAATGAACTGGGGGCTTGTAGTTTGAGACTAAAATAAGCATACATATGTAAAGAATATAAAGTATAATATTGTTTATTCAACGTGCCACATTGGAGTTTATAAAAAGTGTTTCCTTTTTATTCTTCAAATGCCTAGATCCAAGATTATGGTGTATATAAAAAAAAGATACAAGATATAAATAATAGGCAATGATTAATTTGAATTTTCGATTACAGAGAAGAATTATATCCGCCTAATGTTATGGGCGGATATCATTCATAGTATACGCTGATTGTATACTATTATAGAAACCCAATTTAAGAATTATGAAAGTGCATTGGAAAAAATTTCGCCGATAATATTGGGTCAGCGACATACAGAGTATAATTTGATACCTAAATTTTTGTGTGTAGAGAAGGACGTTGTCTCCTTGCCGTCGTTATTATAACTCGATGAAAAAAGGCCTAATTATTACAATCACTGTGTTATAACTTTTTACAAAAGCACTGCACTCTGAGTATGCGTTGAAGTATTCTCACCGCTTGATTAATACCATTTATGAACGTATGTAGTAGGTATAATGTCTAAAGGATTTGAGTTACGTAATTAAAGTATAAGTATGAATGGAATAGGTATAAGAATATCCATACAATCCAATAACCGGATTCTCGTTCCTCATCATCGCAGCTGGTGTCAATAAATAAATTGTAAATATCAAGTGATACTGAGTCCACGACAGGCATATAATAATTCAACAATAGGAATTATCTTAACGAGCATTCATGTCTGATTTTAATCTAACTGCAGCAGCTTTGTGGTGTTGGGTCCAATCCTGATCGCTTTGTAATACTTATTCTGGTGAATTCTTCAGCAGTAGTTGGATGAATTCCAACAGTAGATTTCAATATCCGGAAAGTCAAGTTGCTCCTTTTGAAAATAAATTGAAATTAAATGGGATTAGAAATGAATTAATAAATCGTAAATTTGGAAGATTTTCTTCCGAATAATGCAATAAAACAATAATGCTATGGAACTATAACTGATACTTACTTAACAGCTGCAGCGAACCCCTGAATAACTTCGCCAGCGTTAGGGCCGACAAAGTGCATTCCAATAACTGGCTGATCGCCTTTTCTGAGGGTGACGACTTTCACATAGCAATGAGTAACATTTTTCTGTGGTACAAAGAACTCCGTTGGTTTATAATAGGCATGGTAAATCTCAATATTATCTTCTCCATGACTGGCGATGGCTTGCTCTTCGCTGAGACCAACGCAGCCATATTCTAGAGGGCTGAAAACGGTCGTCGCCACATTCGTGTAGTCCATTTTTTCGGTAGCACCACTAAATAATCTTCTAGCCAGCAGTCTTCCCGCATGAATTGCGACTGGAGTGAGTTCCGGTTTTTTCTGTTATTAAAATCAAAGAAAATTCACAATGTTATGTTGAAATTTTTTTCAGGGAATTGAACAAATGTTAAAAAACGTAAACAGACGCATAATAAAAGTTCAAGCAATGAAAATCTTCTTACTAGACGCTAGGTGTCGATACTTACGTGGAGAACATCGCCAACGGCGTAAATATTGGGAATATTAGTTTGCTCGTTATTAGCATCAATTTTTCTAGATTCTGGGACAAGCTTGAGGCCAACATTCTCAGGTTTCAATTCCTGCGTCAGTGCTTGTCGTCCAATAGCAAAAAGTACAGTATCATAGGCATCTTGGTGAAGAGCGCCATCCTAAAATGTTGTGAGGACTTCATTTTTAACAATTCGTAAACGAGTTCAATTCATTAGGTATAAAATAATCTGATCCCGAATTGGAATCGTTGAAAAAAAAACAATTAATCCTTCAACAAAACTTACACGGTCGACCCAGTGAACAAGCAAACGTCCGTCATCCTGTTTCTCAATAGCCTTTGGCTTAGCTTGATGAATGAAATGGACACCGCGATGTTCCATTTCTTCAGCAATAATATTCGCCATCTGTTGATCGAAACCTCTCAGTATAACTGAACGCACCATAATTGTAGCGTCATAACCAAGTCCGTTCAAAAATCCTGCGCATTCTAGACCAATATCTGTAATTCTGGGGCTAAGGAATAACATTGCAGTATAACTTTTGCCATATAAAGGATGAGCAATCTCCTTTGAAACATTTCTTATTTCTATACAACTAGTTGCATACTCATCGCATTTCAAATAATAAAGATTTGAATAAAAAATGTGTATTTCTCCTGATTAAGTTCAAAATTTGATGTGTCATTTACTTATTTATCTCGATAAGTGGAAAATATGAGAAAATCTACGTAGATGGCTACATGTGAATAGTATTTTTGGTTCGTATTTGAAGGATACATCCAGCACCGACGACTAAAGTTTTGCCAGGTGCGCGACTTAGACTGAAAATATCATCGCTGGTAATTCCGTATTCTAAAGCACCAGGAATATCTGGGTATCTAGGTCTGCCGCCAACAGCGATCAAGATATTCTTTGTGCTGAGAGGTTTCTCTTCGCCATTCTTACTGATTCCAATAACCGTGTTAGCGTCTTTGATATAACCGAGGGCATTCAGATACTCGACTTTCCTTGGAGACAAAAAAATGGAGAAGACAATAATTAGCATTGCGTTTCGGATTTTTTTTCACAGGGAATAAAAAAAAATTAAGCTTGAGGGGTCGGCGTTAAAAATTTATTAGCCAATCATAAATTTTCTATTTCCATTAATTGTTCAACGATCTCAATTATACTAACTTGTTGCGTAGCTCAACGCGCGTAACCCAATTCACAGATTTCACATGATTTTGAACAGCAGTTGTTAAACGTTCCCAGTCATTCTGGATGCCTTTTGGGTCTGGTATTTGCCATCCGTAGGCAACAGCTTCCTGAAAATGTAGGAGGATGTGTAGAAGATAAATAATTGTAAACTTTCCACGAGATTTAAGGAATTGATTTCTCTTTTGTATTTAAATCGAAAGATATTTAATTAAAACGAATACAACTCACATGGATGGCTTCGCCGAGTAGAGCTGCCTGGTGCATCAATTTCTTTGGAATACAACCAACATTGACGCAAGTACCACCTAAACCCCATTTTGTACCCTGAGGCGAAGGAGTAACGAAATCAAGTACAGCGACTTTGGCTCCGAGTTCAACGGCCTCTTTGGCAGCCGCCAAACCACCAGAACCGCCACCGATTACGACTAGATCGTATGTCGAGGATTGATCGGCTGAAGGAGAGAAAGAAAAGATAGAAAAATGGGAGGAGAACAAGAAATAATAATAATATCAGATTGCGAGTAAAGTAAAATAAAAAAAATGATAGAAAAATATACAAATTATTAAATAACGAAGAAGAGAAAAGGAGAGAAAATAAGACTCACAGCAAAAACAAGCTGTGGATTTTTTATCAATGATAAAATAATTCATTCGTGATTTGGTGAAACTAGTAAATGATTTTAACCGTGCGCCACGAAGTGAGAGTAATCTGAATGAAAAATTGAACGTTGCCATGATCACGGCGATAACCGCAAACAGCAACGCGAGGAAAAAAGTTTACGCGATCTAATGAGCGATGACCACCGGCGGAAAGTTTATGATAAATTGTAGTTAAGTTAAAACATTGAAAGATTGGTTAAGTCAAGTTGCAAGTCAAAAGCTGATGACGTCACGTACGTATCGATAAAAACGCTGAAGCAGATCTCGACCGCGGAATATGTATTGTGTGTATTTTGTTGGCCGTTTCAAGAGTTTCAAGCTCGCCCCACTTTCCGAGTTCTGACTTTCGAGTGGCCCTGACTATTGGAAACACCGAAGTCTTAACGACCGGTCACCGTCTGCCGCAAAACAAAAAGTGCTCGGTGCTGTCTTCCTCCCCTCTCTTAAGTTTCAACTCTCGTTGTCAATTGGTCTTGGAGAGTGAAAAAAGGCGAGAAAAAAAAAGAAGAGAAAGACACGAGTCTGATAATCACGCCTTGACGATTAACTGGAGTTTAATACCGCATGAAGCCCGCGTAAAGTCTAAAACCACGTTATGAAATCAATATTGATCACAGGATGCAATCGGGGACTTGGTTTCGGACTGGTGAAAAATTTGGTAAAGTTATCACCGCCGCCAGAGAATATATTCGCGACTTGTAGGGCGGTTGACAAAGCTGGGGTAAATCGATTTCATTTCAATATTTATCGCTTATACCATACAACTATTATTTTACGTAATCATTCATGGAAGTGTGCAAACTACACGCACGCCATGTACTTAGGTGACGTTTAGGGAAAATGCTGTCAGACTTACCAATCGGAGGCATTTTCAAAGTTATTTCTTTCAAATTTAATTTGTATTTATTCGATTCAAAAATACGCCGATAGTTGAGGTTTAATACTGACGCGTTTATTCGATTTTGATTCTGAATAATAAAGTTTTAAAGAACACCGTGAATTCACGCAACTCGTACTGTCAGAGATACTCTGGTACTGTATGCTAGAAGCTAGCTCAAGCGACGGGCACGACTAACGTTTTTGTAACACTGAGGGCTAGAATATCGCCATCTATTGTTATACGCCGACAACTACATCTTTTCCCCCCACTCCTTACCCTTCGAAGCTACAATTACAATGCGATTATCATTATTATTATTCCTTCGTGACGAGCTCTACGAATATTCGAAGTCGTCACGTGGTTATGACGAAATCAGATCGCAACAATCTGATGGAATAAAAACTGCTTATTCATAGTCAATAATTCGCTCATTCGAATAGTCTAGAGTTTTAACTCGTCGCGACGATCGGTAGGATTGTTGCATCAGTTGTTCGAGTCTGATGAATTAATAATTATGAGCTACAGTAACAGGTTTCAGCATCGCTATATAATTTATTCACGGATTTAGAAATTGTTAAAAGTATGAACATTTAGCTCCTCGAAATTGGTTAACTGATATGATTTCTCTCGTGGTTTCAATTTCCATCATGAGAAAACAGAGTTATGAAATCTTCCTTGTTCAATGTATTCTACTTGATTCATATACTCAATTCGAGCGTTCTTCGACGAGAAAAATCATTCATATCTATATAACCCAACCAGAACCCAACATTGCTCTGACTATAATACAGCCGTTATAATTGATACGGTTACAGCCCATTCTTACATAATATTCTACTCGATAGAATGATGACAACTTTATTCCCTCCGTATTTTACAAGAAATTGGGTATATTTATATCGATGATGAAAGCGGTAGTTACATTATATCCGTATTCGTATACATATACGATACATGGTATAATACTACAATATTATGACCATCGCTATTATTCTTATTATTGTTCACTTTACACGCCCAATTTGTGAGTACTACAATCATATAATTATCTCTCATTATCCCTCTACTCATCTCCACAAGGAAATGCAATTCACCTATAACGTACGACAGTTCCTATTTCTGCATGTTTGGAGGATAAATAATGAACATACTTCAATTAAAACAGTTGAAGCGCGATATATGTTCACCGCAATTCAATTCGACGAAGAAGTTCTTTTTTTTTGTTCTTTTCTGTTCTACAGACAACTTATCAAACATACATATGACTTACTATTTTTTTATTATTATCCGACCAATGATAACAGCTGTAACGGGCGACATCTTCACCCCCGGATATCTGGTGGATGAATTACTCATTCGCCAGATAACTGGGAGTAACACACAATCAGCGGTCAGGATTAGGAACTTATCCGGAGGTTAAAATTCAACCAGAAGTGAAGAAATCGGACATTATATAGTTAAAGATTTCCGCATTTGCTTAGCCTTAAGTCTTAGTCTTGGCACATGATCATCGCCATAATATACCGCGGTATTTTTCAATCACGTATAAATCGGCCTGTGACTTTAAAGATTTTCCCTATATTTTTACAGGAACTACGTACACTGGCAGAAAAATTTAGCAATATCCATATCCTGCAACTCGGTAAGTTAACCACACCGGAGCAGATATATGTCACAAATATTACGATTATGGCGGAAGAATTGAGTTTGAACGTGTACCAGAGAATACTGTATAGATATTCCATCCATTTGAATAAATATCGGTAAAATAATATCTCGAATTTCTGAAAGAAAAAATCTATGCCCCTACTAGGTGAGCACGCGGAGATACACGCGGACACTTGAATCTCTGGATGCCGATCTCTGGCCGATTGATCATGCGGACCGTAATACCGATTTGTCAATTCTGTCTGGCGTTTAGCCTCGGTGAATCTGTGCGAATAATCTCATCACGCACACGCTGTTAAAGCGAATGTAAAAGAGAAAAGAAACACACGAATATGTTACGTTCATTTTTTATACGTACACGTATAATTATCCCTGTACACGAAGAACAATGTGAAAACTGATAAAATAATTGAGAGGAATATTCCGCCTCGGTTTATACCATTCATCGCTACTGTATAACTATTATTTACAGGGATAGCGAGATATGAATATGGCAGCGATCGTTCGGTCCAGCGGTTTGGAAAAAAAACTTGTTCAATGGTTATAACCAATTGTTTGTCCTGGCATCGACATAGCATACGAGAAGTTGAAAGAATGAGAATAATCGCGAGATACATCTCTGACGTATTTTAAAGTCTACGAATTATAATATGATCGACTAGTGCGATTCCTTACTTTCCTACCTTCTTCATTAACCGATGCTAATTTTTTCTTCGACGATTCATTATTGCCATTATCAATCGCTGCCGGGACTTGAATCACTTCGGCCGGCTCCGGAAGTCCCGCCGATCGTGCTTTCAACTTTTCGGCGGGTTTCTCACGATCCCCTCTGCCGTTGCGAGACTCGATTTCATCCTCACCAGAATCGTCGTCTAGAGTGTCAGGTTTTTTCGTGCAAAATCCCCATGATTTTTTCTTGCCGCGGTCACTCATATTCCTGCTCAGGCCTCAACAATTCTCGTCTTGTATGCACTATGTTAGCTAGCTTGTATGCACTATGTTAGCTAGCTTGTATACGATCGCTCGCGGCGACTGTCACTCTCGACAGATTACGGAACGAAAAATGGCCTTTTGGCAATAATTACCTCATGAGCTGATATAAAAAACTGACGAGATTATAAAGCTTATCACTGTGTGTGGTCTACCGCCACGATTTATTGATACGTGCACGGACATATGTCTATGTCTATAATATTCGAGAAAGTGGATTCAAATCTACAGTTTCTTTGACTGGGACCCTAGGTACTCGTATAGTATCAAAGTTGCATGCCTTATGCATCCAATGTGTATTTGCAATTTTTTGTTGTCTAGCTTTTCGTCTGAATTATTCAATTGCCGCATAGATAGCGGGTGCTTGCATAGAGTAGGTGAATAATCGATATTTTGTGCTCTACATAGCGAATGACCATGACCGAGTTTTCAGCAAAACGACCGCGAATGATTTCAAGGAGAAGTACGTAAACACTTGTCCGAAAGTCAAGGAAATTACTTTCACAGAAGAAATATAGCTTCGTATTGTAGCTTTAAACGAACGTTGAGCCAGAGGAATTCGACGTTCTACAATTTTAGTTCGATATCACTAATTTATTATCAATTACGCTTGATAAGCGTCAGTGGAAGCACCAGATCTCACACGAAATCACATTCCACGTTGTTATTCGAAGATTTTTCTCCAGATTTAGTAATTTATCAGTATTGAAAATCCAGATGAATGATCTGCAGTCGTGCTGCTATTAAGTTTCCTGGACTATGAAGGGAGAATTTGTACTCGAACTAGAAATTTTGAATTTTTCTTCTCGAATTCAACTTTGAGTCCTGGTTTATGTGATAGTCAAGTTCAAAACTAACAGAATGCCACCAATAGATCATGCCGGAGTTATACGCTATGAACTGGTGAAATACAGAGAATTAAGAGGTGACCCTTATGCGTCACCGTCATACCTGCAGAGTAGTGGAGTTTTAGGATAGCATTCGGAACACTGGGTTGAAAATATCCAAATTTCGAGTTCTTAAGTACGATCGAGTCCTTTATTTTGTAGAAAACAATTAAAAATTGGCTTTCAGATAAATTTGTTTAACCTTAGTTGATAAAAAAAATCGATTTTCAATCGTCGTTAAGGAACAGGGAATTTAATCTCGGACGCGATCCTTGAATATCTTCTCAATTTTAGTTTGCTGAACAGTATCCTGAATATTTTGAGTGAAGAATCACGTTTGATAATGATAATGAAAAAAACAATTATTCAGGAATTCGGAAAAGACTGATTCTTTTTATTTCTTCTAATTTACCACAGACGTCAAAGACACGAAAAGTTATCAAAACGTAGTGGGTGCTGTCGCAAAAAAAGTTGGAGATAATGGGTTAAACGTTGTAATAAACAATGCTGGAATTGGCGGTAGATTTACCCGTCTCGGTCTGGTGAAAGAAGAACAGCTAACAGAATCCTTCCTCGTCAACACAGTGGCTCCAATTTTATTAGCAAAGGTATGATATTGTGGTTTGGGTGACATCGGAAGTTAGAAATCTGAAAAATTCTGTACATGCTTCATGTTCTGTGCACTTCAAGTTCTAATTTGTTGTGTTGTATACTTATAAATGAATCCTTTTCCATTATGTTTCATTGTTATTACAGAGATAAATGGCTCCAATCGCTTTACTTGTACTCATAATACATAGTTGTACTTATCTCTTTATCTCCAGACAAAATAACTCTAGAAACTTCTTCAACTCGGTCATTAAATCTATCATCAATCAATAATTTCAGACCTAATCATTTAATTGCAAACTTACGTCCTTTAAGTGAAAACAGAGAGAGAGAAATAGATAGATAGATTCGACTTGCCTATGAGAGGATCACAATAGTGATCTACATGCACACAAAAAAAATAGAGAGTGATAGAGAGAGAGACTAAAGTTTACGGCAGTTTTATTCACATTCATGCGGTAACTCGTTCTCAATCTGTTTATTTTTCGTGATTCTAAACTCAAAGAGCGCCTTAAAAGGTTCCTGTGCTCGCTTCACATAAGATTCTACATGAAAAATCATTTGTTTCTAAATTCTAGGCATTCTTACCGCTCCTGAAGCAAGCAGCTTCAAATAATTGTGACAAAGGAATGAGCATAGAACGCGCGGCGGTCATAAATATGACCTCAATCCTCAGTAGCATCAGCGACAACACCCAGGGTGGATATTATCCCTATCGATGTAGCAAGGTAGCCGATCATTCACATTTTTCATTGAAAAATGTAAGGAAGATAGATAAAACCCGTTTGTTCAGTCTTAAAATAAAAGGTTTTGACTTTTTTCAGTCCGCATTGAATGCAGCAACTAAATCAATGAGCATTGATCTTCAAGCTGATGGAATTTTGGTCGCATGTCTTCATCCAGGTTGGGTAAAAACTGATATGGGAGGTAAAACCGCACCTATGGAGGTTGACGCAAGCATAGAAGCAATTTTATCGACTTTGCAAAAGCTCAATGAGACCCACAATGGTTCTTTCTTACAATATGATGGCACAACTCTGCCGTGGTAGTCAATGAAAAAATTTCACCTCAGCCTTGGATAAGATTGAAGTGTAATTACCACAATGCGATCTATTTTGTACTATTTTGTATATTGGAAACGTGGGAATAAGAGTACATGAATTAATATGGAAAAAGATGAACAGTAAAATTTCACATCAATTTCGAAGTTTTATGGTGGAATGACGGATGAACGAACAAGGCAGCTGTAATATCGATTGTGAATTAAACTGTCAAAGATAATTGAACCTGTATCACCAGCATCTTGATTTTTCTGTTTTTTTTTTTTTTTTATCCAGAGAGAATGTGCAAAGGCTGAATTATTTTATGTTTCTTAAATTGAAAAACAATAATCCTTCTAATTCCTCTCGATGTGAAGAGGGCCACGTAAATCAGTATTTCTTTAAAACTTTTTTCATTTTGTAAAGCACAATGTGTTCTTAGAATGGTCTATTGACAAATGCTGTACAACTGTAATAGATACAAAAGCATACCGGAGATCTTTTTCCCTCTCGTTTACTTAATTATGTATATTTTATGTAATCCTTGATTAATAATATTATCCCAGTCCAAAGTTCGCGTGTGCGATTGTAAAATGGACAAAAACTCATTTGGCATTCGGAGAATGTTCGTAACATGTCAATTTGATGGAAAATTAATAATAATAATAATAATAATAATAATAATATAGTATATCATTCAACTAATTCCATAATTATATCGTTATAAATAAACCTTAATCAGTCTTCAGCCTCTTGGGCGTCGGTTCACTATTCTGTGAATTCGAATCTTCCGAGAAACCAAGATGTGCAGAAAAATCCGTTAGCCCTTGCGAATCACTGACGGTTGAAAAACCTACCTTGTCAAAAATGAATGATTTTTAATACAACACATCAACATCTTTTCATTTTTCATTTAATCTCAAGACTTAAAGCGCTCTAGACACTCAATTGAAAAGAAGCAAAAATTGAACAAATCTATCTCACTTATGGAAGACAATATAACAACAGACCAAGAGAACAATCGTCGGTCCTCCTAATCCCAAATAAAGTTAATTTCGAAAAAATACTCACAAGTATTCGAGTCTTCAGCAAGGCCAAAATTTGAATTTGATGAATCCATGCCACCCTTTCTGGCCAAACTATTCTCTTTGTCGCCGACAACTTTTCCTTTCTTTTTCTATAAAAAAATGGAGAAATGCTTATTGATGGCGAATCTCTGAAGTGAGACGATGTCAAGACATAGAAAAAATTCAAATTAATGAATAGGAAGTTGACATAAAAATAGCAGTACCTGTTCAAGAGTAGATATGGGTACCCATTTATAGATTTTCATTGTAGTTTCGCCTATGGTGACCCATTTTTTTTCCCTGAAAAGTAAGAATATTGTTTTGAATTAAAATCCCACGGGAGAATTACAAAACCTGGCTATAGTTTTATTTGTCATTAAAAATCGGGGATGGTTTGTTTACCAGTGTCGAACTTTATCAACGACTTGCATAACCCGTTTAATATCATCTTTCGCACGACTTCGTGTCTCTGCTCTCACGGATCGTGACATCATTATATTTTGTCTAGACCCGATTAGAAAAAGTTCTTGTTCATGTATCAGGGTTTGTTTACGTATTCACTCCATCGTGTTCGCACGGATTACACAGAGTTAAAAAAGATTTAAAAAAAATGACAAATGTCGCGCGTCGTCTATCATTCGGAACGTTCAATACTTCGGCAATGTTATGGAGAATACATTAGATTCGGTATGTAAAATAAGTTAAAATTGATAGCCCGACTGGATCAACACACTCCCGATTTATAATTTAAAAAGTTCCGCGACAGGCTCGACATCTAATTTCGTGATAAACAAGAGCGAAATTCAACGTACTTTTAGGTTACGTCGTTACACGGCCGCGGACGCCATTGCGATCAACAATGGTTTGGAATCCGTTTGTCTGCCATCTTGAACCGCGATTATTCTATGGCTGAAAAGATTTCATAATCATAACCTGAATCTAGATTTCGAACAAAATATTTTCTCGTATCTCATTGCATTTAAAATAATTAATAATGACGACTGAATCGCCGAAAAGTGAAGTGGAAAGACGAGAAGATGAATGGATGGTATGAAATATAACGCTTCAATTAACTTCCGTAACATCGATTCATTAATTGCTAAGGAATTCCTTCTCTCTGCCGTAGTTCATTTGTTTCGAACTTACGTTGTGATTTCCACCAATGAAGATGGCCTTTTGTGTTACACAGAAGCATACTCGATTGAATTGCATAGTTTGAAATACTAATCATTATTTTAGATCAGATCGTGTAATATTTACAAAGAAGAACACACTGAGTGTACAAGCATAAAAGGTAGATTCCATCAGTACTTTATCCACGGAAAAAACACTGATTGTACAGCATGGAAAACGGACTACAATAACTGCAAATTGTGGCGAGATACGGGAGACGAAACCGCATATGTAATTATATCATGACAATCGAGCCGTTTATAAATCACAAGCAATAATGCTTTTATTGAATTCAGTTATCATTGAGGCTTGTAATTTTTCGACGGAATGTTCTTAGCCGCAGAAATGGGAGAGTTGGAGAATAATACGATTGATTGCTTTCCTTAGAACGAACTTATAGCTAGTGAAGAAAATCGTAGGAAGGAAAGATTAAGGCCGCATTATGCCAATACTGTATGGAAGAAAAGACAATCACCACCTGAAGATTGGAATAAGCCGTTACCTGAATGGATGGCAGAGGAACATGCCTCATCATTTCTCGGTATAAAAGCAAATGAGGTGCACGGGGGAGCTGAACCCGGCATCACTAGACAATTATGCACGATATTGTAGCATTGGATGTGAAAATAACTGCTGTGAATAAATTTAGTCCTATATATACTTGGCCCGTTCTAGATTATTCGTTGAAATGATTTATTATGGAGAAAAATGTGGTTTCGAGTCGACTAGTGGGAACTTTTGTTTTTCAATTCTATTCTTATGATATTCTGAATTCAAAGATCCCGCCATGCGATGAGTCTAGTTCAAGGAATAGCCACCAGAAAGATAGCGGCGCAAGTCAGCCCTGCGCACTGAAGTAAGTAGAGATTGAACACGTTCTATGGATCGTAGCGTGCTTCATTCAGTTGGATGTATAAATCGGCTAGGAGGCGAGCTTTGCAAAAAGAAAGACAAGTGAACGACGCGTGACGAGAAGAGTGTTGTTTTGAATTTTTCATCCTCCCTTAAATAGTTTGACGATAATCAAAATTGTGTATTTGGATTGAGTTTACCAACGAATTTAAATAGAGTGTTTAATAAGTGACGTAATCAAAGTACAAATTCCGCATATCAACGAATATTTTGTATTATAATCAAATAAAATAATAGCTCGAGAGAAAGAGGAAGAGAGGAAGACAACGAATAGTAAAACTTGGAACGTAAACTTAAAGTAGTAACTAAGTAACTACTACGATAGTACAAACAATCGCGTGGCGTGGAGGGGAAGGAACAAAAAAACGATTCATTCACTTGTCCGCGTAATTTAAACAGTGATTTGGAGTTCTTTAATCCAGCATAAGATTAATATCCCTTTGTTTTAATCTGACAAAATCAAACAATAATACAGAATTAAATAAAACTAAATCTTTCCAAGACAGAAGAAATGGCTACAGATTGTGGAGACGGTGATTATCTCGGTGCATATCGCCGGTTTTTCGAAGATTTTGTCGCCCAAGTTGATCCCGATGATCAACTACCAGTCAAAGTTAGCACATATGATCTCACCGAGGCTGAGATCAGCGGGGAAATAATTGACTGGACTCTACAATACCTTAATCAAAAGTAAGTGCATCTATTTGGCTCGACGATGCAGCTTTTATTTCTTTAAATTCTTGTCAAAAAATAAACAATAATAGAACCGAACCACTCCCCGCTGCAAAGCCCCAACGCTCAAATGAGGAGCGATTTTTTTCGACACGAATATCTATATCTATATAATACTCTGAAAGAGATAATGATGTTTACAAACGCCGTACCAATTGTTTTGACAACTGTAGAACGCGTCGTCGGTATGCATTCAAGTCTTCCCCGCTACAATTTTTACGATCATTTATCTATCGCTACACGGTGAGAGTGGGTGCGGCTCATGTTCATTTGATGTTCACCGCATTGGCGGTGCTCTACGTGTGTCGTTTGACATAAATATTAAATTCTCTTTTGTTAGATCGCGTCTTCGACCGCGCCCCATATCGTATTTTATCTTTCCCGTATAGATCAGCTGGAGCTAGGACGACGGTAACGATGCATTTCATTCCGGTCGTAATTCAATCAGAATGGATACAGAAGTGTAGAGACTCCCCTATTCACAATATAATCAATGCTCATTCAAACAATTTTCACTAAATGAGAATGCGAGGTAGTACTAGGTCTTGACGTTGCACGCGGTACGCATCAAACGATCGTATCCGCTCGTAATGTAACAACGTTACCATAGCAACGCACAACCATCGTCATAATCATAAAGTCGCACTGTACACGCGTATTACGTGTTTCATACTCACGTATGTATTTACTCACGTAGGTAAAAACGTTGGACTCTTTTTTTTCCATCATTATCGTGAATGGTGGTAAAAAGCAAGTAACGCGATACCAACATCTGTTATCTTCACAAATTACCGATCATCGTAGGCAATTTTGTCTCTTCTTGCGTACTACATACGATGTCAGGAAACCTTCCATTCTCACACTATTGCGGTAAAGCGCTAATTGAAACAAACATCATAATGCGCAGCATAATCTTATAATCTTTATGCGTTTTACTCGCGGTTACACAATATGTACCTACTCGGGTAGTAGAAAGGCAGAGACAAGGCGCATAGCAAGCGCCGTGTATTCCGTTTTACTTCACCTGCTTAGTACGATGCAAGTGCCATATGCACGCAGCATAGCTGACCGACAAGTGGTGCCTATAACTCTATACTGGCACAGGTGTTTCCCAGTGAATCATTCTTTCTAGCATAAGGTTTCGTCAATACTTGACTCTCTGCTTTTCAAATATAGAAATGATTCAAAACTCATGATATTTATACAGCTATTTTCACTAACTTTACTCCTTGCCTAGTAATGCATAGCAACACCTTTCATTTATTTCCCATTTCTTTCAACAAATTTTTTTTGTTATTCGGAGAATACAAAAACATATTATAGCATGTAACATGTTGTATTATAAAAATGTGAATATTTTTCCGTTGAGTATGTATGTACGATGTACGTGCAACGCAGAAAAAATGTTATTCGCATGGACAGCAACGGCAGCAGCTGCCTCGTCATCACAGTCGTTTACATCGCGACCATACGCTTAAAGAACCTCTTAGCTACTTTGCCACTTCCCTCGTGTGTCATCGTCTGAAATAATTGATGTATTATTAAGTATATCACGTGAACGGCGTCACGGGGTACCTATGGCTATACATACGAACACTCGTTTCCTCAACGATTAGTCTATATTTAAAAAATGTTCATTTGCTTAACGCATCGGCGCTGTGATGCATTTGCAGAGAACTGCAGAATCGTTATTTCAGAGAAGAACTGTACCCAGATGTAGTTTCATCCATGTAGTATACTTCGTACGTTATTCTATTATGATGAGTATAATAAAAATTACAATTATGAACAACACAAGATTGTATAATCTAGATCGGAAATTGCGTATATACGATGATTCATCGCGTTGTCAACCTCCTTTCTAGATTCTCTGTAGTCTGTAGTTCTTTGAATAACTGCGTAAGAATAATTCAATTTTCAATGTCGTTGATTTTTGTATTTTGTCCTCTCTTTCGACCTATTTTTGTGTTTTCTAATCCAAGTATGCGACTGTAAAAGAGCGAAAAGAATTTCTTTCACGCTTTCAAGTATAATGCAAGTAAGTCAAGAATCCGCTGTCCCCTCAGCTGCTATTGATCCGAGACTTTATACCTCCAGATTCTAGATGTATGTACATACATACATAGTATGATACTACATACATAATACCTGAAGCCAGGAAAGGATATCTCGAAGTTGCCAGAAGCGGCGTCTAATTGTCAACTTGCCGTCATTCTATATATCGCGTATTCGATATTCTTTCCCATACATACCTCCCTAAAATACTCGCGTATACAAATTCGAGCTCTGTGATATGATTGCACAGCTCTTTTTCTTTCTGAATTTTGTCCTTCGTAGCATGAAGCGCAAAGACGAGTAAATTCTTGATAGAGAAATCTGATCATTAATTTATGCTTCTCACCAGAGTAGCGCCTTCCTGAGTAAAATCATATCTTCGGGTTATTTTCGTACCGCTTGGAGCAGTCGAATTTGTGACTAGACTATCTCCCTCCAAATTTGTCACGTTCTGAAATGGTAAATACGAAGAAAATCAATATTAATTACGATAACGAATTGGAAAGGAATAAGAAAATGAAATTTAGCAATAAGGGCGAGGTTCGTTTTCCTTTTTTACTTTCATCGCGCGAGAAAACGAATCTAGGAATTTTTTGGGGTAAAATTTTTATCGGAGAAGGTGAAACCCTCATCAGAGCTGGGGGTGAAGAAAGTTGTACGACCTTGAGCCGGTCGCCGGATGGCATCGATTCTTCGTAATCCACACCGAGGACAAATGTCAACTCGGTTGTGCGCATCATGGTAGAATTTCGGATCGTCCATTTTTCTTCATTTTTCTCAATCTCTAGACGCGGGTTGCTCATGGCCATCATTCTTCTACCTATGTATGGAACCCCTGCGAAGCATTTCAATCGTATACCTAATATTCATTGAATATCATCATCACGTATTTTATTCAAAAAGAGGGAAAATTCAAGATTGAAATATATATATATAACAATGTGGAAGATATCAGAGAAATCCTATGATCTCCCACACAAATTATAGATACTATAATAACACTTCGGAATCTAAGGATTAGAAAAAGAATACTTTGGAATTATAGGATATTTGTAAAATCGAAGATAGTAATCTGCATATTATGTTTTGTAATAACGTTTCGGAAAATTATAGTATCTATACGTGACAGCTGAAACCGCAAAAAACGAGAATGTGCTTATCGAGCACGTCTCTAACGAGATAAGATATCGCCGAGAAATCAAAGAACGTCTACTACTGCACATCAAGGCGTGGATTCGAAATAATCATTCGAAACGCGGGCTGTAGAAAATAATATCAGCTGTTTCACCGCCTAAACGATTTCGTGAAAAATGCAATTTTGGCTAATAAAAACAAATTCCCATTTTTATCGAAAAATGTTAAATTAGCCAAAACTGCATTTTCCACGAAATAGGTTCAGCTGGTAAAGTAGCTGATATTATTTTCTCGTGATATTGTTCCCTCAACTTTATAAGCTTCAGCGCCGTCTTCAATCACATCTGATTAACGTGAACAAAAAAATAAATGGGATCAAAACCAGGTGAAATTGCACAGCATAAAATATGCCACCCTCGGCATTCATAGTCATCGATTTTATGGCGTTGCGGGTCGCAAGGAGCAACAGTCGAAAATTCTTCAACAAATTAATGAGTAGTAATAACTTGACTTTTCGAGATAATTGATAGCGCGAAGCGTGTCATTACGAGACGAATTTCACAAACGTTGCGGTTTTATTATCTGGCGTGTATATCCTGCGAGCGTTCTATTTTTACATGAAACATTATATTAGAAAAGGGGGGGCCTGTTCTCCGCTTTACAACGCGTTCGATAATATAGGTATACATATATACTACGATACTGCATCATAATATACAATTGAAAATATGATTCATAATTATTATTGAGTAGAATTCTCTCGGGAACGCCGCGGGGAAGCAAGTTTGAGATAATAAATCAGCTCGGAAAGTCATTTGGTATGATTCTTCGTGGTAATCTATTCTCCATTTTCGCTAGGAAGTGAACTGGGAGATGAAACCCTGTTTTCGAAACAATGATAACAATTTGAAACATGATTCTCAACGAGAGAGAGAGAGAGAGAAAAACAAAAAAACTTACCAATAGCCTTAAAGTATTCGTCAAGATTTTCGCTACGTTCGTGAGCATAAATTCCTACGATTTCTGCCATCGAAAAATATGCTGCTGTACTCAAAATAGTCGAAAAAATGTATCCACTGATTTCGGATTTTGAAATTATCGTATCCTGTCACGAATTTTTTCTGTGATCGGGAAAGTTATTTTTTTCCTGCACACCGGGACACTAGAGATACAATGCCCGCCCGGCAATCTCTGTGTCCAGTACTGCAGGTATAATGACGTAGAAAATTTTGACGAATGATTTCGTAGCGTTTGAGTTCTCCCTCCGCTTCTAGTTCTCCTACTTACATTCATATCTATTGACGAAGATATGTATTATGCCTAATTCTGCAGATTGTCACGAAACTTATGATTCATCACTTGCGTAATTGTTAGTCTTAACGATTATTGGGATTATCTTTTACTTAGAGCTCAGCAGCTCTTTTCTTCTTGTCTTGTCTTAGTCTCCTAATATATGCAGCCACGAAAATATATGGATAATTTAAATGTTATGTTATCTAATGATTGATCGCAGAGACGAGATTCTCTAACACTTTAGTATTATCGAATTAATCGTAGGTATAGTTTCAAGTAGCAAAACTGAAAATTATCAAACCAGACTGATGAATGATGACATAAGAACTTGGGTGAAATTTCACGACCTCCATGTCGTCAATAATTGGAGCATAAATTATACTTATATCAGTAGTAATCAGGTTTCTATAGACTTCCGAAATTCCTGTCCATTCTATATGTATTACATTTGAATTTCGGATTTCGATATGACAACCCACCGCAGCATCACACTCGAAGTCGCTACCTCTTCTTCATCTTTTTCCGAAGAGTCAATCAATCCTGAAACCCGGCGAAATTATCTGAAATCCTTTGAGATCTTTGAAATCATATGAAATCACTAGAAATCTTTCGAAATCTTGAAAGCTGGTGTACACCGAAATTTATGAGTAGATCATCTGTCGTCTTTTTCAGAAGCTTCCAAAAGCCTTCAAATTATTTCCATATTCTTCCAGATAAGAAATTTCTTCAGCTTTTAATTGTTGTTTCTTTGAATTATTTCTAGGTACTGCCCGCCGAGCTTACAATCGTACCTGGTCCGTCTAGTAGTGGAAGAAGTTAAGCTGCTGTGCAGTAAACAGCCTGAAGCCTGCGGCTGTAGATTTCAGGAAAATTGTAATTATTCAAAATCATACTAAACATTAAGAAATGCGCATGAAATAATGTAATGTTCAACGTCCAGTTTGTTGGAATACTTGGCATCATAATGTTATAGCTATGGCGCATTCTGGTCCTGTGTTAATTACCTTCACATTACTTATCGACTATTTTACTGCATTTCAGCATTTGCCCCACTCAAATTGATGCACACGGTGACGAGGAAAGTAAACGAAATCTGTTTACGGTATTTGGACAATAGTAGGCTAGCCCTACTGCCGCCACCTCCTTCGACTCCAATTCCACTCGTTTCAAGATGTGCGATAAAAAATAGCCGGCGGAAAATGGAGGATCGATATGTCGTCATACACGACTTGCACACAATATTCAGTATTCAGGTATCAAACAAAATTTGTATAACTGTGAGAATGAGCTTTATTTATACAAGTAAGTTTCTAAATATCAGAAACAGAAACAGTGAAAGAAAGATATGATAAAAACAGTATCAGAAACGAAGTAAAGTTGTACAATTGTTCGAGAAATGTTTGAACGTTGATAATTTCACTAAATATTGTATAT
The DNA here is from genome assembly GCA_963170745.1 of Phymatocera aterrima. Lineage (NCBI taxonomy): Eukaryota > Metazoa > Arthropoda > Insecta > Hymenoptera > Tenthredinidae > Phymatocera > Phymatocera aterrima. The sequence goes on along the minus strand of OY720663.1, from coordinate 16,840,151 downwards.
ATTTTCAGGATGATTCCGTGGGACACTACTACGCAGTCTTTGACGGACACGCCGGACTAGAGGCAGCAGTCTATTGCGCGGCTCATCTTCATCAGTATTTAGCAGAAAGTATTCATTATCCTACAGATCCGGAACGTGCCTTAAGGGACGCTTTCCTAACGACTGACGCACATTTTATTGAAAAATCGAACAAACAGGTGCGGCTTCTACGATACAAATAGGGAATCAAATTATTATTCAGATTATTTAACTCTGCGCCCTTCCAGGGGAATACTAAACCACTCTTTCAATTACACATTTAGGCTTCTTGCCGCTTTAATTGTTCAGTATAGTAAAATTTCTCGGACAGAGAGAGAGAAATAGAGAAAAAAAAGAGAGATGGATCTCTTTTTCATCATATGATAATTTAGTTGTACAGAATATTTAGGAATCAAGTGAGCAATAAAGTAACTAAAATACAACGATTATCATTCTCTTTACAGAATCTCAACAGTGGTACAACAGCAGTATGCGCTTTATTGTTAAATAAAAAACTCTACATTGCCTGGGTCGGAGATTCGCAAGCTGTGCTTGCTAAGCGAGGTCAAATCACGCAACTTGTAAATCCGCACAAACCAGACAGAGACGTGAGTTTATTAGCGTCCAATGAAACAAATCTACACAAGAATAATTAGAAATGAAAAGGAATCCGACGTCTTTCATCCACCGATTACCAAAATCGATATTGCGATACTCGGCTTGCGCCACCGCAAGCATTCCGCTTTAGAGTTTCCGCCTTACAATATGATCATAGAAAACAATTTGCTCGTAATTATCGCATCTAATATTAACCCGCGTCGTACTAATACCAGGAGAAGATTGAGCAGGATTGATAAACACGATACTCCTATCGTGTAAATTCTTGAATACAAGTCCTTGCTCCGGGTCTATAAATGGCTGAAAATTTACTGTTTCGTTACAAACGGTTTTTCCTATTCTCCAATGGTAAAATGCGAGGTCTGAAGGAAGTGCGCGGAGCTTTTTCTTCCCTTGAAAAAACGGGGTCCAGTCTTCCTCGTTTAATCTGTTTCTATAATCGATGTAGCCCGATACCTCAAACCCAAATTTTGTTAGATGACGTAGAAAAAGTATCGTCATTAAAGTTCCGAGCTTATTAGCTCGCTCACGAAGCGCTAATTCTTGCTGGAGACGAGTACTTGTCGTTATTAATTCCGAATAGAGATTGCGAGAAACTCGAATGGGATGTAACAAAATTTGTACAGCTTTAGAACGCCTATAAAATTCTTTCTTGGTTAAAGTTTCTCCTATTCGTCTGTAGCCTAGCTCCGCTATGGATCGAGCTACCGTCGTACTTTGTAGGTAGCATAAATCGACCGTTGTTACTAAGGAGTCTAAATATTCTTCGTAAGTGTGAAACTTGAGTAGCCTGCGATCTCCGTCAATTTTTGTTCCTCTTTGAGTCATTTTACATAATGTTTCGAAAATGAAGCGAAAATTTTATACACTGCATGTTTTCTTTTTGTGAAATTTGATTCGATTATTTTATCCCGTTGCGGGAGGTATGCTTGCGGATCTTTTATAACATCTCAAAAACGATGTGATTACATTTTTTGAGGTAACAACTGTCACTCAGAATCAATAGGGAAGGGAAACTAGACTGTTTCGTGTTGGAAAGTAACAGTCGAGGATCGTCAAAATGATTTTCTGTGTTTTTCTTATCTAAAAGTAATTTTCTTTGAAAAATGTAAGGTGACTAGTACAATGGCTGTAGAATAAGCCTAAGAAGTGTCAAAATGGTCAAATAATACTTCCCAGAAACTCAAAGACCATGAATTTCGAGGTCTTTCCATAATTTATATTTGATTCAAACTCCTTCAGCCTACTTTATTGTACTTTACTGTGCAGATGAACCATTTTGAGGCTCAAATTTCTCGATCGTTGCAAAAATTAAGCGCGCTGCTGAACCGATTCATCAATAAAATCAATCAATTCAACGGAGCGCCAAATTCTTACAACAATTCACTGACTTCACTGAAAAAATTGTCCAAGCTGTTCGTCTCCGAACTGAGATAACGTTTGGAGAAATTTTTGCTACTGAATACAATAAATTTGGTTCAAGGAATTGACGTCAATCGTTAATTTCACAGAACTCTTAAAATTCAAGATACTGTTTCAGAGAAAGAACCAATAAATTTGACCGACATATTACGTCTTTCGCTCATTCCGGACCCTATTTCAAAAGTACAGTAGGCATGGATAGAATTTGAGAAATCCAGATTGAAAACGCGGATAGAAGTGGATGTCGAATTTGTATTCTTTATTTGAATCTACAAGCTTCTATCTATGTAATGTTCGAATCTTCAATGGCAGAGGTAGCCGTAATTGATCTCGATGCGACAAGTTCTTAGTATCGCGACTAGAAGTCAATTTTTGAACAATATAGTACACATTTTTATGCAACATACGGAACGCTTGTTTTAGTTCATAATTATATCGCTAAGTAATTTCATTGAAATTCGAACAATACTCTGTATTATTGTTTGAGGCAGGTTTTCTATTGCTTGCCAGATGCTAGGGCGCTATATTCTATTGGATTTTCAGGACGAAAGAGAACGTGTTTATGACATGGGAGGAACAGTGATGCATTGGGGAATTTGGCGAGTTAATGGACAGCTTGCAGTTTCCAGAGCTATAGGTTTGTATTGTTTATTGTTACGTAATCTATCATTTTTAGTATTCTTTGCATGTTATCTCATCGATTGATAACCTTTTACCATAAATGAACCACGAAAAAGCTACATATCGAATTTGACAAATTTTTGAAATTCAACGCAGGTAATTGCGAGAAACGAATTTTTAATGAGCGAGTGAAATACATAAAAATTTCAAACGTAGGTACTCTTTGAGAATATGATGCAGCCTGCGATGTAAATGATTTGATGAAAAACCGAGTGTTCAAAACTTTGTCAGTAGATTGAGATAAAAAAAAGAAAAAAACGTTTCAACCAGTTTTTTTCTTCTGGAAAGAGAATGGAATAAACCACAAAAATGATCCAATCGTCTAATATCAATGAAAATTGAACGCTATGAGACAGAAAGAGGTGGGATGATTACGGAACGTGTTAAAAAGGTGCCGGAAATGGAATAGAGTTTCGTGACCGGAACCGATTGCGAGAGACGTAAAACGTTCCGCGAGTTCGTTCTTTCTGTATCTATTATATGCAGCGATCCACCAAATTCATGATTCGTCGCTATTATAGTATTCGATCCGGTACAGGTCTATAATTTTAGCCGCGGATTAACGTGATATTATCCTAATCCGGGATGAGAACGGATAGGAAAAGAGAGAAACGAGAAATAAAATGAAGAGCAGCGAGATCCCCAAAAGACTAGATCTATTCATTTCTATACATATACAATACCTAGATACATATATAGGACGTATGTACAATTTATTTTTGTAATGTTTATGCTTCATGCTCACTATAGCAGTGTTGAATGTAAAAGACGAATCTGCTTCGCTAAATTCACGAATTCTGATGTCAGTGAACTCCTGGATTTTACATTCTAGAGTCTAGAGTTTTACCAGCCAAAATTACGTTCAACTGAAATTTACATTAATACAACCGAAATTTGAAGACTGCGATTGTAATCATAAATTCATGAGCCGGGTGCCAGAGATTTCCGAAATGGCGGAAACAAAAAATGGAGATTTTTCTTCGTCGGACAACTCCACCCGATATTATTTTTCGTGATACTCTTCCGTTCGCGGTTCAAACTTCAGCCAAATGATAGTTGGACGGAGTAGGTAATTTTTTATATTCTTTCGAGTTTTATCCAGATAGATACCAAGACGCGAAGATCTAATCTCGATCACCCGCCGCCGCTGCTTTTTCATCCGGATTTCATTCATCTCCATCTTTCTTCTGTTCTATTCTATTCTTTTGTTGTTTCCATTCTTTTACCCACGAGTTCGCTTCTCCGCATTCATGTACACTATACTCGCATCCGTGTAATCTAACTTCGTATGGGTATATAGGTAACTCATGTCCCTGCACGATGTCATGCAGTACGTATGTAGTACATTCATGTACAAATCCATGGCGTTGTGTGTACATACGTACGTACGTACCTATTTCGGTGAGAAAGTTATCCACGCGCTTATTCTCACACGTTTTATCTATTATACTCGTACTTTTGAACTCCGCGACTTGGTGTCTTGGTGCCTTGAGCAAACCCACAATAACAATCGTGGACATTCATATACCTGTCTCTGAATTTGGTCGACGCAGAAGCTCGAACATCATATAGTGATACGACGCTAATTTGTTAATCTGGGTACTTCTGTCTTGCGATATAACTTGAGCCTTGAGAAATTGCCTCATATCCATTCAGAATCAGGTAAACTAACTAAGTCGCCACGCCGCGAAATGCAAATGCTCAGGGATTTTTAACAGGAGAATGGTATAAAAGTTTATACAACGAAACGCCGTTTATACTTCTGCTGCACCTGTACGGTTTCCCGTTTATACCATACGTTCAATTTTCTTCGTCCCGGCGGTCTCTGCCCACGTATTTGGGTATCTCGCTTACAGTTTAACGTCATTCTCGTTCATGCGTAATTATTGCCATACCCCGCGAAAAGCGTATACCTATAAACGAGGCTTCACTGCGTGTGTACATATGTACATACAACCGCCCCGCAGTGAAAATTTCATCCTTCCCCATGCTCGCGACGAGAATGAAATTTGAATAAGAAACGAGAAATTCAAAGCGTATTTCTCAATTCGTCCTGGATCTGATCCTGTCGATCAGAAAGTAGTTGAGCGGGTATACCTCTACCTCTAATTCCATTTAAGGTATCTTCGGGTCATTCGACGCCATTTATGGGTTCGTGAAAATTCTGTACGCGTGTATACCATTACATACAGAATACATACACGTACATGAAGTGTGTATCCGCTACTTGAACCGACGCGGAATTAAATAGCGTCCTCCTCCGCGGTGGTTGACACAATCGTACGTGCAGCTACTTCGCTTTGCCATACGTATTTTTCTCATGCTGCTATTATTTCTTCTCTCTCTCTCTCTCTCTCTCTCTCTCTCTCTCTTTTCTTCCATATTTATTTCTCTCCAATGATTGTGTCGATCGTGTGGTGGCTGCAGGTAGGAGCTAGCTACTCAGGATATGATTCAATAATATGATACCTTTATGTTCGACCTGTACAGGTAGGTAGGTGCTATGTGAGCGCGAGTTTACACGTACCGAATAATTAACCGTCTATTAAACCGTCCGAAACACAACACCGCATTGTGTCGGAGCTTCGGCACTTTTATAAATAATTCAGGCTGCGGAGGACACTCGCCTGCAGAAATATCTCATACGAAATCAAGGATCTTCGGGGAATTGTAGGAGTAGAAGCAAAATTGACTCCTCGCGTTTCTTTGTTCTCCTCTCTGTCTCTCGCTTTCCATTTTCTGTCTCGATCCTACAGTCGTGATAATTAGTGCATCAGTGCAGCACCCGATCCCCTGTCATATTCGAGCCATTTCATGGTTTCGCGGCATGACGCGAGAAGGAGAAAGAGGTGGTTGGACTCCAGACACTCCTTGTAATAATAATAATTCTTCCGTACATACATTGTGTACATGGTAGCTTTTAATTCGTGCGCTGGCTGCTTTGTACATACTTTGCAGTTATAGCCATAGTTATACTCATGTAATAAAATATAAGCCTCGTTCGCTATACTTGAATCGTTATAAGTCGACTCGGACGTACTCTCCCGTTCGCTGACACTGTAACGGCTCAGCGACCAAAAGTCATTTCCTGTCGTCACTCAACCCGCTTGCAGTACCTGTATACCTATAATAGCTTTATCTACCTGGTGATCTTGAAAAAGTTCGGAAATCTTTCCAATCATTAGAACCGCAATAGGCGCTATACAAGTCAAATTAACTGAGGTTTGCTATCGTCACGTCGAGTTAGAGGCTCATCAATCACTGATCCTTTACTTATGCTTTTGCGTCGCGTTTGCGGGACTTTGTAGCTTCTAGATTCTATTTTTTGTTCTCTCTCTCTCTCTCTCTCTCTCTTCCTTTTTCACGAATTGTAAATTTCATTCAGTATCTTTACAATCTAGCTTATGCATGATTCTCATTCCGATTAACTACTCATTTGTGAAATTCTTATTTCGCTAATTCTTGAGACTTCGATCTCATTGTCAGCATCTTCGCTCCTTGGATGTCAAAGCATGTATGTAGATACATACTACATACTACGTACCTACACCGCTGACCATCGAGGATAAAAAAAGAATAGATGGAAGAAAAAAGGACGTATATAGTAAGGGACGGAAATGCGGAAGTTATCGGGCTGCACCTTACACCTGTAGGCTCTCGTCATTATTTAAATGAGTTCATACGCGTTCATTAATTAGATAATTAAATTTAATTGTAACTAATTGTAAGTGGAATACTGATGCGATATCGCGTGATCATTTCTTACGCCATGAACGAACGAACGAACGAACGAAAGATCTATCTATCTATCTATCTGCCACGTGTTGTGCCTGCTCTCGCAGCCACGCCATGCCACGCCACGCCACGCCACGCCAAATCCTAGTTATAAAAGTCACTAAACTTTTATTCTTTAACCTTGAACTAACGCAGTCATGCCTATTTACGATTCGCCATAGATAAAATAAATTCAAAGCGTACCGAGAGAAAGAAGAATTGATAGAAAGACGAGAAGAAAAAGGATGGACAATAATTATCTAGGCGAAACCAACTTTGGAACGATAGAAAAGGGGCGGAGGACCTCTAAGTCCGTACCGTACCCCTCGCCACGTTGCGCATGCATGCATGTTGGCGGATAATAAACCGTGGATTCTCCGAGGTCATCGGAAGGTCATCGCGAATTAGAAGACTCGTTTAATTACTTGATTAATTAAACAATAAATTTATCACAGATTTAAACCGTACATACATGCATATGTAAATAGATATGTAATTATAGTCGCTATCACTACTCTATTTTTTACGGCAATTTACATCGTCAGCTGTGAATACATCCTCTCCCTTTCTTGTTCTTGTCATTTTTTTCCAGGCGATGTTCAGTATAAACCATACGTTACGGGAGATCCGGATATAAGATGCATTCCCCTGGACGGGATGGAAGACTTTTTAATCATCGCCTGCGACGGCCTCTGGGATTACGTTAGCGAGGCTATGGCTACGACACTCGTTTATCAACAACTTCGAGAAGATCCTTGTGAGTATTTTTTCGTTTATTCAAATTTTATCCCCTGTTCTTCAGTCTCTGGATGATCATATATTGTGAAATGTGACTTGTATGTGCATACACTCTGTCCTCGGTTCTCTTTCACTCCATTTCTTCTACAATCCATTCCTCGTCGGTAGTTTCTTTCTTCCTGCTCAATTTCTTTCACTGTGAGGAGCAAATTCCTCGGGATATAACGGGCGCGCGCGCGCTCAACACCGACAAATCGTACACGGATACCTTACTCATTGCAGTATAAACTACTTTGCCAGTGGGAAAACGATGGGGGCATAAACGCAGCCATCGTTTCAAACATCTGCTACGCATGAATGTATGTATATACATACATTGTTTTTGCCCCCATTACAATTTATCGGTAATGTTGGTATTTTTCGAACCGCAAATCAGCGTTTGATTTCTTATTTTCTATTTTCCGTTCTATATTCTCCTCATTGGACGCCGGCGGACATCGGGTCAGATTATGTATGCACTAGATATGTAGAGATCGGTTGTTAATAATAGAATGCAGCCACGGCTTTGATGTTCGTACTGTAGTTGCAGTCGGTATGAAATTCAGCTCTTCCATGTCTCAAATTTTTTTTATTGTACTCGTATGTATGTATGTATATACATGACTCGTTTTTCAAAATCAGCATACAGGAGTTCATTCATATACCCGTCGTAACTCTCCGTCATTATGGATTTGTATAAGTATATGGAATACCGCGTGATTTGGTTCGCGATGGTGTGGCCGCGGCGGGTTCGTATTGTTTTACACTTTTAAACTTCTCACGTTCTTCACACCGCGGCGCGATATTTCCAAGCCGTCAACGAGAACCAGAGCATGACTTTATACTCTGGTATGTATATACCTACATACATACATTGTAGGATATTATAAACTATACAGCCGAGGTGGTGTTAGGTATTGGTTGGTTATACGTGCAGGTCCGGCCCGTCTCTCGTTCTGCTTGGAGATGAGTTAAAATTTGCTACTGTTCTATACTTATGCGGATTAAGTATTCACATAGTAGGTGTACGTTCTCACATCTCTCTGGCCTTTCAATAGTACATTTTATCCACGGTGATTCTTCCGCTGTATATGCATATGGGGTATTTCACGTGAACCGGGCCAGATTTTGGCCGGGGGTCACCGAATTCGACGCCATTGCAGATCTAGGTTCTTTATCGTCATATGAAATACGTCTAACAGTGGTAAGTCTCTCAAGGAATTGGTATCGGAAATATCGCTTCCCAAATTAAAATGAAAAATCAATTTTTCACATTTTCAATTCCACATAACTCACAATCAGTTACGCATGAATCGAATGACAATTTCGAATAGTGCATTTTGCGCGGAAAAGGGAGCTCTTTCTGAATATGTGATACGCGAATCATTTTCGAAATTATAAAGTATGAAAAACGAAGGAAATGTGTGATTTTAATTTCTATCGGACCTCATGGGTCTACTCGATTCGTCTGAAAATTTTACCGAACATAGTTCGCGATATCAGTAGACTATGGTAAAATTTTCTCTGTAGTTTTAAATGCTACGTATAATATACTCTGATTTCGGAAACCATATAGCATGAGCGTGTTTTACAGGATCCGGTCGATCCCCGATCGCGTATGATGTAGAAATAAGAGAGAAAATAATGTCAAGTATGCCTAGGTACCTTATTACATCACATTTGACTCACTCGGGTTCTACTCTATCTGAATTATTCATAATGTATAGTTCAAGCTCCCATTGAGGAGTCGCCGCGATTCAGTATCTACTATATAAGTGAACGATTTCGTGCCAATGAATCACATTACTCCCCGAACATGCCATATTGTGCCGGCCCATCATATTTCACAACGAATATCATAGATCGTTGGACGACACGCGAGGAGGGCCTGTACTCGTGCGATCCATTCATTGCCAGAGAATAAATCGTGGGGATACTTACTCGGGAAGTGACATGTATGTTTGTCCAGGAAGTCCTTGCAAGTTTCTGAAAATTTTTCCTAGTCTTCGAAAGTCATCTTAAAAATCTCTGGAAGTCAGTTGGAAGTCGAAGAATGCTACATGAAAGTTTATGAAATTCTCTAGAATTTTTGCGGAGGTCTCCAGAATTATCTGGGAATCTTTGGAATTCTCTGAAAGTCTCAAAAGCATTGAAAGGCTTGAAAGTTACTAAAAATCTCCGGAAGTCAATTGGAAGTCTATGAAATTATCTAGAATTTCTCGGAAGTCTCAAAAATTCTCTGGGACTTCTTTGGAAGTTTTTAGAATTCTCCAAAATTCTTTAAAAGTTTGTCGGAGTCTCTGGAAATCTGGACGTCTTAGGAAGTTGGAATCACTTGTATGTACACCTGAAATTGCATTGAATAGCCCCTCGGAAATAATTGCTCTGAAGATATTGGATCAGGATAATTCATAGAGACAGTCACGTGAAGTTCTCACAATTAGTGCTCCTTCTGAATCCTCTTTCATCGCGATGTGGCCACCGTGATGAAATCTCATCTGGTGCAAATTACTGCCAATTCTGCATTCGCATGGAATTACACAGTTTCACATTTTTCTTGTTCCCAATTTCTGCAACAGTGCAATGCATTCCATTCACTAATGCGCCAAGTGTTCCGCAGTGGGTGCGCTCTATGATTTACTATACTATATACACTATACGTGTCAATTAAGCAATTCCCTCCATGACCCTACCTTATCCCCTATACGCATACGAGAAATGTGTCTTGAACTGAATAGCACGCGACTGCCTAACCGGAGTAACTGCAGCCTCGGGGGCTTCCACAGTCGTTCCACTGCTGCAGCAGTCATCGCCAAGGGTAAATTTGGGACGCGCCGCACGCACCGTGACAAAACGCGTCGCACAATGAGCTCACCGACGTGTGAACACGAGCACGTTCTCTCTCAGCCCTACCACACTCAGCACTCTCCTGCAGCTTTTGCTGCTTCTCCTCCTCTCCCTCCTCCTCCTCCTCTCGCTGCTACTACAGTATCATTGCCGATCGGTTTGCTAGGTCTCGATTCTCGAGTATTGTCGGGGTACCAGTGCTGCAGTTTAGAACACGTTTCGAGAGATTCATCGGGTAGGAAATGACACCGCACGGATATAATTGGAGACGATTTTCTCTCTTCGTTTACAGGCGAATACAATTTTCCGCCGTTGCTTTTCTCCCAATAATAATGGGGATGCCTCTTCGGCTGATGCTTTCGACAATTATCTTCGAATCAATCATTCGGTATATCAGCGCCCGCGAAATCGCTCTCATAATACGGCCCTGGCGGTGGCCGGTATACTTGAACGATTCGGTTGAATTACAATAGTAATTACCGTTATAATAATACACGCTTCCTTATCCTAGCCTAGATGTTTAGTCTAGATTAATTATTTCTGTAAATTACCAGTCTTGTATTATATGTGTGCTATGCGTAAGCATGATATTCTGCGTAACACTATATCGGGTTACACTGTACGTATGATCTAGAATCTCGTGTATCAAAAATCATCATCGGGGTATGAATATTCCTCAAATTTCACTGAACTCGAAGATTCCACCTGCATTTCTCATTTTGCTATCTATATGTATAACCCAAGTTGCTATTCAGTTCTGGTTTTATTGTGAGTGACCTTGCGATTCGCGATTGCCAATTATCTCTAACGATTTCAAAATTTTCGTAGACACCATACATACAAATTTTCCAACGATTTTCGTACAGATTGACCGGAATTCGCTTCATTCTTGGCGATTTCATTGATTTCAAATTGAATTCAAAATTCGAAGGAATTGCCACAGCGATTTCGCAGTCATTTTTCACAAAGTGGTTCGCGGTTTCAGCAGAGAATATAGCCATTCAAATGGCTTGAAATGGCTTCCGCAGTGTACTAGAAGCTAGCCATAACAATAATAACGTCTAGATACGAAAACAAACTGAAAAGCAAGGGAACTTTTACCCGAAAGAAAAAGCAAAGCAAAGCGAAGCAAAGCTATTGTGCTCCCCGAACGTAACGTCCGGCTCTCTCGTTCATCGCCAGAGAATATCCCTCGGAACTACAGACACAACGAACTCTGTATGTACCGCCTACCGGGTCGGCTGCATTCACTTGGCATCTCTTGGCCGAGCCGGAGCCATCCGAAATTATCCCTCTGTCGTCAACCACTCTATCGTTGTATATATATTCGTTGGATTTACGTTCCCGTCATCATCGTCATCGTCAGCCAGATAAACAGGCGAATAATATCGTGTTCAGTATAGGTATACCTCCCCGCCTGTGTAATTCGTACATGAATATCTACGCGAATTAGTAATAATACGTATACATCCGTCACATAGTCTTCTATCCGCGGCTAACAGTACAAATCGTGATATACTTCAGTGTCTCTCTTATTCGACGAATACGGTGCATCGTTCTTTGTCCGATAAAACTGCCTGCCAAAAAACTCTTTGTATCGTACTTTTCGGTGCTAGAAGTGAAGTGATTTATCAAAAGTAGTATAATCTACTCCCAAGCATTGGTAATTTGTTTGTGAAATCGCGATACGGATCCGTCCATCTCTACTCCGTCACTTGCATTCCCCTTGCATCTACATCTGCTGCTACTACTACTGCTGCTGCTGCTGCTCCGCTGCTGCGTGTGGTTCGGTCACGTAGATTTTTGGTAAGTCATGAAATTAGAAGAAGTAGAGTAGACTATGTTCATCGACGACAGATCATGCCCGTTTGTTCGGATTCGATGTTTGACAATTTGGGCAGAAGTCTATACTGCGAGTGAACGCAACTTCATGATCTTATTATTATACATGCATGTATTCATTCGTATTGAATCGTCATCGGTGAAGCATACGTGCGTGTGCATGTGACCTATGTATTATTATGAAGTTACATTTAGGCAGCTGAAGGTCGGGAAGTTATTCGCTTTGACGATCGCTGAGTAAATAGTTTGATTACAAATCCGAGGCGAAGATGAAGGCGAATTTCGTCGGCTCTCGAAAGTTCGCGCCTTTTATTGTTTTCACTCGATCAAAGAGAGGGAGCGCAGGGATATATAGGAATTGGGTGAATTAAATCAGCAATTTGAATGTCTGGTAATTTTTGGCGGAGAGTTATATACAGGTATGGATCGCGTGGAGTTTGGGAATAAATCGGCGGAATTCTCCCGCGTATGTTATATTATAGCTACGATGGGTTGTAGGGATTATATTAGCCGCGGATCGCGGATAGGATATACAGATTATAAATTGGCGAGATTTGTTCAACGTCAATTAAGGGAATATTATCGCCGTACGCGAAGCGTTACTCGGAACGATACTCGGGAGTTTTTCAAACGTGGCAAAGTAGAGACGAGGTTTTGCTTCAGTGACCACGTCTTATGCTTCGGTTCCGCGAAATCCTTTGTTTAATGCTCTCCGCGGGTATTGAGATATTTCCTTCTGCGATGAGGTGTACTGCTCTCGGTATATTCTGCTCCGGTGCTGTTGCCAAGGGTATACAATACTCTACCTATGTACTCGTATGTACCAGCTACTTATACGAATGCGTATGCATATACACCTTTTCATCGATCCTTCTTTTCCCTCTTCTCTATTTTGTTCCATTATCATTTTTATTCCCCCTCCCCTCCATTCCCCGTTCCATCCCGCGGCCCGATTTTCTCCTCCGTCGCATCTTTCACGTCGCGAAAAATGGCGACCCGCGGTCAAGCGGAAATCTTCGTCTCTTCAATTTTACAGCTATACTGTACCCGCCCGCACATCTATGCACAGGTTGATAGGTATGCATTTTCGACGCACCAGACCACATCAGGGACTTCTATGATATCCAGGCACCGTTTTCCTTTCCTCCGTCGTGAATCACGAGTCCGCGCCGGTCGTCGGAGAGATACACCTATATACTTACACCGATATTAATTTGAGAACCACTGCTGCAGTTTTCGCGATTGTCTGTTCGCCCGAGCCTTCGGGCTTCGCGTCGCGAACCCCCGAGGCCCGCGCGATTCGCGAATCGTGATTCATCGAGGCAACGTTACACAGTCGCGTTTCATAAATTTATACCTATCGGATGTATCCGCGTATCTCTGTGTGTTTCGCGCCGTCGCTAAGGCCAATTTATTACAGTATATAGGTAGGTATATACGGCGAAAAGCACGTGTAATTACGGTCTACTTCAGCGGCCGGCGCGGCGATGTGGCGCGAGCGCCTGGGGAGGGGAGCGGGCTAAAATAATAAAAATTACGTAAACTTAGATGTTTGTGAATCATCTAATTCGCCGCTTCCGAGTCGATTTGTTATATGTTTTTGATGTATGTAGTATCTTGGTATGCGTGTATGTACCTAGCAGCGTATATAATACGTTTACAAAATCTAGTGCTCCAGAGCTCTCTCTCGTTATACACAGCAAGAGCATATAGGCATGGTATATAATGTGGATATAGGTAATTTCAGATTCATACACGCGATGAATTATGTGCACAGTCTATAGACTACCTGCAACGTCTCGTTAGCTCAATAATTAATGGGTGTGTGTATATACATAGGTGCGTAGTACATGCATGTATGTATGTTTAGTGTTTGCGCCGCTTAAATAAACCGCCGCGAGTCCGCACAGGTATATAGTATATGTATGTAGTACGTAGATAGGTACGCAGATATAATAGCACAGGTGTATGTAACATGAGAGGAAATATTCTCGTTTTGTTGCTTTTCAAAAGCTCCGGAATTTCGAATCCCCGCGACGCGACGGTGCCTATACCTACTTACACACGTGTAGGATCTGCGCGAAAATAATTGGAACGAGAATTGCCGTTCAACAAAACGAACGGTAACGGTCGTATAAGTTACGGAATCTTGAGTCTATCTCGGATGCGGGATTCTGTATCTTTGGGTATCAACAAGTGGTTGTAATTAACACAATAATGCAGCTTCGAAATCACCGAATTTCAAAGGGAGTAAAATTGCAAGAAGAACGAAAGACCGGCGAATGGAACTACGAGTGAAAAATTGCGGTGAGAGCGCGGAGATTGTGTAATAGGATGTAATGTACAGATCGTTTCATGTATTCACGCATGCAGGTATTATGTATGCATGTGTAGATACATGTAACATATACCTATCACACGATCTGGCGAACGCGCTTCTTCGACTGACGGTGTTATACGTACTTATACATATATCTAGTGTTTTGCGCTATTTAAAAACTCTTTTTTATAATATCTACACTCTTTGAGCGTAGGTATATACATAGCTATACCACGGGGCTCTAATTATAGCCCCCTCAAGCTACAGGATCATAGCACATGAGTCATAGACTTTCGTACACACCGCATTCCTCGTGCCATTTATCCAACAAATTGCAAATTTTTTCTACTCGTTTTATTCCACACAACACGAGGCACAGAGATGAGAAAATTGTCGAATATATTTGAAGCTTCAGATTAAGACCTACGTACACCGCGAGAATCGCGTACAGAGCTATAATTTGAACCGAGGCATGGGAAGGATTCCTGAATTGGACCGAAAAAAGTCCATGAAGAGAGATAAAAGAACAATTTTATAACTCGACTGCGGACGTATAAGCGTTACGCTTATCTATCTTACGTATGTAGTACATACAACACGTACAGGTAGGTATACGTATTATCTACCTGCATAGAAGTTTGCTAATTCATTTCTCCCCGCGCGTAATTCAACAACAACGGTACATACGTGATTATGTATACATAATTGTCATGTAGCTATGATATACAAATCGAATAGCTTATACACGCGACCGTAACTCCACCTCCTCGCTATATACACAGGTGTGTGTATACATGCATGCATGTCGGAGCACCTATGTATCCCCACTATCCTCGAACGTTCATCTGACAACTATTTTCATTATCATGTACTAGCATATACGCGTATTGCTTGCATTACATTATGATCGTTCCATATACCTATAATAGGTGCAGGAATCAGTTTCTCAAATTTTCGTATCTATAGCACTCATGTGAAATAAAACTATATACCGATAGCACCTACAGTGGTGAACTCACAATTATTCAGCCTCATTCAACTGCTGTGATATTATTGTGAATTTCGAATCATTTCCCACACTGACTTGCCGGATAAAAAAAAGAAAGAGAGAAAAGACGAGACAAGAAAACGTAGATTCTGAAGGTGATTTGAGCACGGGGAGATTAATGAATTGATTGATTGATCGATTGATTGATTGATTAATTAATTAATTTATTGAGAATAAGAACTCCTGCAAGTGCAGAAGGAATTAGAGGCGTCATACGCGATGATACGCGATGACGTGATCGCCGGATTTCTTTTTTTGCTCGGTACCTAAAACACACGACGTTTATAATAACGGTGACCGGGGAAAAGAAACGTTCAATCTCGTCTTCAAAGTTTACATTTTTCTCTCGTTCCGTAACGTCATCGTCGTAATCATCATCATCATCCTTATCCTCATCCTCCTTCTCCTCCTCCTCCTCCTCCTCCTCCTCCTCCTCCTCCTCCTCCTCCTCCTCCTCCTCCTCCTCCTCCTCCTCCTCCTCCTCCTCCTCCTCCGAGCCTCCCCATCTGGTTCGCTTCCTTCTACGTTTATATGCGTTGCTATGCGCGGATAACGCCCGGGCCTTTCTGTTGAGCCAGACCTCGTCAGTTCACCATACCTATATACCTATATATATACATGTTTCGTACAATTATTCCAGCACTTCGTGCCGCGGATTAATTAAACATGTATTTCAAATTAAAGTTAAAACGAAACAAAACAAAAAAAAACAAAAAACAAGTGTCTGGCACCTTTTTCTAATCTCTTACAACAAATTTTGGTAATTTTTATCTTCCATGTATATAGGTTTGTTCCTACTACTATTATCCTATTATTAAATACACCTAGAAATAATAATTATATCTTTTTTTTTTCTATCTTGAAATATCTTCGTATAGATTGTATAAGTTTCGAACTAGTAGTTCTTACAATCGCTATACACGTTTCGAAATTAGCTGGCAGCACAGTCAGCAGTCTTGTGTCTTTCTCGCTCTATCTGGTTTTTAATGAGCTCTGTCTCTCTCCCGCGAAAATTTCAGCGCTGACAGCTAATTTCGGAACGCAGCCAATATATCATATTGCTATCGATGAAAGAAGAAAACAAAAACAAAAAAAAAGAACAAACAAAAAAATAGTCGGAAGACATGTTTTTATAACCTGATGTGTTTCGCGAAACGCACGCACTTAATCTTCATTCATAGCATCCTCGTATAAAATGAGCGGTATTATATAGGTGTTCCATATTGCTCCACTTTCTAGACAATTTTCATATTGGCTATGTATGTACGCACATGTATATACATACACTCCTGTTCATCAATGGTTGTGCTCCGAAGTTAGCTACGCTTGTGGCAAGCCGCTCCGAGGAGGGTAAGGCAGAGACCAATCAGCGCGTTGTATTTTTTGATTCCTTCGAATCCGTCACGCTGATTGGTCTCTGCCTTACCCTTGGAGCAGCTTACCACAACCGTAGCTAACTTCAGAGCGAAGCCATTAATGAACAGGAGTGTATAGGTATATCCATACTATGTTATACGTGCAGCTTGCAGCGGGCGATCAAAACGTTCACCGTGGTCGTATAGATCGACATCTTTCGGTGTACTGTGAATTATACTATTAAATCACGACCATGTAAATGGAAATGACGATGAGCTGCATAAAGCTATCAAAACGAAGAAATCGAGAGTACTTAATCAAAGTGTAAAGTCATTACAGCTGTAGTATGCGATCGCCGCGAGAGAGAAAATGAAGGCACAATTGTGTTTGGCAAAATTGTTTCGCTGGAAATGATGAAGAGAAGCACAAAAACGGAATGACAAATATCAACTTTGATATAATAGTATAAGCATAGGTAGGTATACATGATTCAGATGAAACGATTGCGTGTCAAGATACGAGAATCTGATTTCAAGATCCGATTTAATGACAATCGCAGTGAGCGTGATGTCACCCGCGTACAGTACGAAGGAGGAAGCGTTCTTTTTATTTCAAACTCTTCGAGCGCCTTTCTTGGAGTGAATTATAGTTTAATGTGTTTGTTGTAGGTAGTACGATGCTACGTACTGCCGATAGAACGGTCGTTTCAACCGATTACCGGCTATACGTGAATATACATACTATAGACGTATAAGATCGGTATCTTATCACATGATCATGATTCACGAATCAAACGTGTAACTGAACGAAGCTCAGATCATGAATAACAATAAAGAGTTATAAACATCGAAGAATGGTAATAGTCCCAGCCAAATTGACTCGCAGTTCACGCTTCATTATCGTTGTTCTATAACTCGAGGTTTCTCGGTATATGACGACTCTGCAGGGTACATACACATGTAGGTACCTATTGTATTCAAATTATGGACTATAATTTCCTTCGAAATTCACTGTAACAGGTTCTTTTTTATTAACCTGTTGATAATCATTCGATGCGATAGAGTTAGGATGAACAGATTTCCTAAATTCATTGGTTCTTTGCCATGCATATATGTATAGGTATATATGTATGGTGTACATACATACATACCGCTCATTTCTCATACTAAATCCGATAATAATTCTTATGCTCTACTTCACGATCGGCGACTGGAAGGAAACAAACAATTATAATAATCGTAATCATAATAATGATGACAATTTACCGCGCAGTGGTGCTTAGTCGAGCCGTGTTGAGATCGCCTCCAGCTCTGGAAATGCAGGAGGTTGAATAAAAAACGTCCAAAAGACAATTGAAATCCTTGATTAACCAATGAAGCGTGCAATAATTACGCGGATATTAATTAGGTATATCCTCGTTAAGATATGGGGGATTGGCTTCGGCTAATGAGCTTGTTATACAAACCTACGCCTATATTGGCTTTAGCTTAAGGTTTACTCTCCGTGTGTACCTACCTATCGATATAAGACTACGTCCGCGGGTTATGAGTCGAAATTAATTGTTGACAACAAATTAGGTTCGGAAATTTCTCGTTCCACAAATTCCACCGCAGAGAAAAGAGGAAAACGAGAAAATCATCGAAATATACTGTGTATATTACTAGGATAGAAGCGAAGAACTATATGTGAACATTTTCTGCCCATCGAAAAAATGACTCCGGTATCGACCGATAGCTGGTTCCTTTTTCTTCGATTTATCAAGAAATTTTAAGATTCGTGACTGTTTTTTTTTTTTGCTCTCCTTGTCATGAAATTGCAAATTGTGGCAAAATTTTTAATCCTACATTCGTTTTTTTTTGGAACGGCAAAGTGATCCTTGAAAAAAGACTCTCTCGATAATGAAAAACGAAGAAAGAAAAAGAATATTGTACGTATTGAAGTTGACGAAGTCGTTGAAGCTGAAAGAAATAAAATACCAAATAAGAAGTACGAGGAGAGACAGGTAATCGAAGTCGATGCTGCGATCGAACCTCTGCTGCACGCTCTGCCGGCCATAGAATAGCCGCTGGAAAGAAGCGTCTTGAAGTATTTATTTTCATTTTCTCCTAGGTATCTTCTACACCGGGAACTCGTGTCTGTAACATTCAAGTATCTGTACAAGCTATTGCAGTTTCGTTGAGTGTATGCCTCCTCGTTACTGCTCTCGCTGCATTTTGTGCTGGCTCCGCGTCTTCTGTTCCGCAAGATGTTACGTCACGTTCAGTTCCACTCCCCCACTTTGCCCCATTAGTCTTCTCATCGCCAATCGCCAATCGCCTCACGTGCATATTGTTTTTGCGGTATCTATGTATGTAACGTATGTATGTATATACATACGTACTACATTCCGATAGATCTGTTACATAGCGTATGTTGCGTTCACGGTAAATTAAGAAAAACTCTTTACCGCCGTGTGATTGGTAAAAACGGAATATAGAGTCTGTCTAGACGTATTTTTAACTCGTCTTGGATGTTTGCATACGTCGTTCGATCCCTGTTATACATATTATGTATACTGCGACCTCCGAATTTACAAGAGTTTTACACACGATGATAGTCGTATAACAATTACAATATGTATACATACCATGATGCTTTGATTATTGAATAACTATGCGAAACGGTGATGAATTTTGTCAAATTATCAGTATCGTTTCGTTATCATTGATTGGTCATGTAATTTATATGTCAGTATATCGGATGACCTATAAAAGTTAATAACCTATTATTTTGCTCAACGATGTTTATGACGATAATTGAGTAAACATTCCTTGCTTGATCTAGAACTGCAGCATTATAGTATCGTTACAATTTTTCAAAGATAACGATTACAGTATGAATTTATCACGCTATTGTTCATTACGAGCATACTCACCACCATAACATAATATCCGTTTCGTAATTTGAGATGATAAATTTGATCTACTCATTTATTGCATAGGTACAGTTATACTGCACGTACATTAGGCACTGCTTCTATATACATACCTACATATGCTAGAATTGAACTGAATCGCGAATTTGAAAATCCTTCACATGACTACTCGTCGCAGATGATCTTTCTTTTACTCCAAAGGAATGAATATAGCTACATACGGAATAGGTGTACTCAGATCCCACGCGATCCTGACCTATCCTGAATTCCAGTTTCCAAACTAGGTAGACGATACTAATAGTAGAGTAGATAAATTTATTCCACGTGTGGGCTAATGCGCTTCTCCGAGTTAAGAATCATTGCATGCGATTTAATGTATACCTCATACATTTGCCGAAATGAGCTTCCGAGCTTCTATCTCGTGAATCGATCGCAGCTCGATGATCGATTGTTGCATCAGCGAATTTTCATGAGGCGAAAGTTTCTGTAACGTTGACGCAACCGGATGGACGAGAAATGCAATTTCCGGCGATTACCGAAGTGGCGAAAATATAATATGACTTTTGTTCTACGGCGCAAAAATTTCAGCCGTAAATCAATCCCCTCGGAATTCATGCATTTCAATTTCGTCATTTTCTCACGTTGCCGACGTCGGAAGCTTGGGACCCTGCGCGAATTCGTTCGTCATATATTTTGCGATTCAAGCTTTTAAAGTTTCTCACAACTGCAGCTCTTCTGCGCTTGCTCGGTTCATGGCATAATTAACTAACTGTATAGCCAACCTATCCTCCGCATTACTTTAATTAGCGGCTTAAACATCGTGAATTTTCAACAATTAGGTAGGGCGGGGCTCCCGGGGCTCCCGTAGCTATAACACACCCTCAACTTTATTCTGAAAACCCTTTGAGTCTGCCTGCTGCAGACATGCCGTGCCACCGGAACTTTTTGACCTCGTATGTACGTATGTTGTACTCACCCACACGACCTATGCCTTCCTCTGCGCAGGTCACGCGTAGGCGGTAGATTCATATACCTACCTATATTGTGATTATACATACTATACGTTACTCAGATGAAACAGTTTTCAGAAATGTTCGATTTTTTCTTTTCTATCTCAATGATTTCCATCAATCAATCGATCAATCGATCAATCGATCAATCAATCAATCAATCAATCAATCAATCAATCAATCAATCGTCCACGTTCTATTTTTGTCTTCTTCCAAATTCAAGGGTTTCCATTGAAACTCTCGTACGATAAGAAAGTACGATACAATAGTCTGTATTATTCCTGTATGCAAATCTACCCACCCGTTTGATCAGATCCAAGATTATATTATTCATGCTCGTTTCATTTCCTTGCAGAGATTTATGTAAGATACAATCTCAGCGTTCTCCAATTGGCAATTATATCCGCAAGCTCTCCTCCCCCTTTCGGCCTACGGCGTTCGATTGTCCGTAGAATACCGGAAGGAAGTGTATATGAGTAGGTACAGGCGAAGAGGTACCGCGTGGATAACTGCAATATCGATAAGAGAGGCTGGAGAGCATCCCACGTATTGGATGCAGCGATCCATCTCTCACGTATATTTCATCGGTTGAATACAATTCGATCGTTCTTTCAATAACTTTCGTTACAAAACATCCCATTATCTCTAGGTATCTCGCGAGATCGTTTGACGCGAGCTACACCGAAATTCAAAATCACATAATTCCTTCTCGAATCTATAACGAACAACCGGCTCACAGATTCTAATCCGACACCACTGTAGTCCATATCTTTTTCTGAAACGACTCCGAAGCCCCAATATCTACGTTTAGCAAGACACGTCTCAATTCAATGGGGCGGGGGAATCCCCGCGTTTGTGGTCTAGGTCAGGGTGCGTCACTGCCATCTTATAAAATCCAAAATTAACTCATACGACTCATGCCGCATGCTGCACGGAAATGACAACTGTCGATTTCAACTATGCATACTACAGTATTGACCCAAAAAATATCCTGTACGCGTATTCGTATGGATAAGTTATACACACGTACAGTACAGTATAAATCGTCGAATCCAGTCGATGGGATGCATCGATGCAAATCGTATATGTATTTATCCACAATACATACACACATACATACATATATACGCATGTATGTACATATATGGTATACCTTACGTGGTATACAGTATAATACGACTGGGGCGGCGAGGATGGCAGAGGGGAAACCCAGACGGGGTTGGGTAGTGAGTCACGTAGTGGTCCGACTAGTGGGGTGAGGGGGCGGGGGCGGGGAGGGGGGGGGGGGCAAGACTACATAGCCGGTTGAACCTTAGCCAGTTCGTCGCGAAACGCCACGCCCGTTGCACACGTTGTACCCCTGTAGGCTTTTTACTCCGTCAGATAAAAGACGAAAAATAGAAAATAGAAACGAAAAAAAAAAACACGCACAAACCTAAAGTACGTATATATATAATATATATACACATATATACATATATATATATACACACCTATAGTAGTACATATATATAGAAGTACGGTTGGTACGCATCCGTCATTATAGATCTACTATATATACCTCTATATACTCATGTCAGTTCTTTAAATAAAGTCGAGCCTGCAGCACTTGCACATAAGTATAGCTATATACGAGTATATATATAAATCGTGGAAGATCTAACGGGGATACTTGTTGGATATTATGTATATATACTACTTTTATCTAGGGATACGTCGTGATCCCCCCGCGTGTATATGAAAAGATAGATATTACAACGTTTCGAAAGATCGTCTTTTGTGCGTTACGTGCGATTTTCTATCATACGATCTTTCTGTATTCTATAGGGATATAAAGAAATTTAGAAGTATATTACTCATTGAGATATACCTACGTAAGTACGTAGTACATGATACGCAGATTCTTGTTTACTTGGATTATACTCGCATCCGATATACCGCGTGACGAAAGTGTGATCGACTTTTTAAGCTTTTAGCTAAATAGTTTTTGTCTTCTTCTTCTTCTTCTTTTTCTATCAGTTTTAGACTTTCAGTCTGATCAGACTGCTGTGCGATTTGTGTATCGTAGTCGAATTTGGAATTTGTGCGATCGAAGTTGAAGACGGGAGCTAAAATATTGTGTGACACGTGCAGAATACGGATGAAAATTTGTACGGATAATTCACAAGTGGCATTGCATTAGTGGGTATCGTAGAATAAACTTTTATCAAGGTAAACGTCGATTCTCATTGAATATGCTAATTGAATATTGGAGAAGTTGATGAAGAAAGAAGGAAGGAAGGAAGGGAGAGGGACCAATTCATCTTCGTGGTTGAAAGTTGATCCTGCAGTGGTATACGTATTAATTAACAATCATTTCAACTAACGATCTACCGCTACGAGGATCACCTGTATGATAGTATCTAATACTGTGCGGTAAAGCTACCTGTGAAATAATAATAGAATCATAAACTCAACGTCGGATTGATATTGTGACTTCGCATGTTAGGATGATCTCAAATTTCGTATAGTACCTTTGGATATTCATATTATAAGAAGTAGAAGAGAGAAGAGAAGAAATTAGGAATTGACGTGTCTGAATGATAGAATCGACCACCTATATAAATCGAGACCGCAGTGTCTGATATTTAACACTTATGTTACGATATTAATAATACACGGTGTGTAGGTACAGTTGAATAAACTCGTCCGTAGATAAAGTGGAAAAAGATATGGAGGAAGAAGAAGAGGAGGATTGAGAGGGAAGAGGAAAGAGGAGGAGAAAACAAATGAATAAATATAGAAGTGGGAATACTCTTTAGCTTATAATAGCCTTTATTGATCTGGTCCTCCAGTATGTCGTCTACCGGTTGATTTTTAACAGACCACTTGTTTATACTCAACGCCAACTTGTCTTCCGTTCTGTAGTACGTAAGAGATGGACTGCATACATACATACCCATGATTGTGAACCGTCGAGCCTCTCTACCGATCGATGAAACGAACGAACGAACGAACGAACGAACTGAAACTCCGCGCTGCGTGTCTGACACGAATTTTCGGAATTTGAAAATTGATCAAAATTGCGTTTTTCCTGTCATCTTCGGAGTCTCAGCTAGTCGATCTTCCGTCGCTTTTATTGAATAAGTGAATTGTAGGAAATCTGGCAAAATGACAGACGATATCTAATTCATTCTACGTGATACAATATATATATGTATATACTTAGGTATACCTATGCATAATATGTGTGTGTGCATAACACTGCTGCTGGATAGTTAAAAATACTTTCAATACTTGTATCGTCAATCACGAGGGTTCTCTTTGTCGTAATTATAATCGAGACTGGACGATGGTTATTTTTTTCTTTCTCTTTTCTCAATTATTCATGTTTAATCAGCTTACGAGGCTGCTCTGCCCAAGTATAGGTATAATTTAACTCGTGAAACGGCTCGGCAGGACTTTGTAGACGCTTCTGTAACACGATATTTCCTCGTAATTCAACGCTCCTTCTTCTCGCCTATACACTGTTTTACACCGCCGTCGTTATTAATTACAGCTCGTCGTCATCCGTACATCCACAGTCCGCAGGAAACTCCGTTATGGGTTCCTACAGGTGATACTAAAAGTCGATTCATCTCTCTTTTTCTCCGCAAGGCGCGATACTCTTGAGTGAATCGATTTCTTCTCAAGGATTTATAAATTGCAACTGCGGGAAGAACGCAAAAAATGTGAAAGGACAAAATCGTTACTATTATCGAAACTTTTGCCAATGAAATCGAATCACATTTGAATGTGAACCAGGCACAGTTGAAGAGTGTATAATTGCGGCTCATTCCAGCATAAATTCATCTATTCCGGAAGTCAGGAAGATCGAGCGGGGGCAATTTCGTAAATGACAAGAAATTGAACGATCAAAAATATCGTTTCGCCATACAAAACCGTTGCATATATATCGTATAGAACACCAATGATCGAATTTTCTCCTTTCCTTTAACCACGTGATGCGCCATGGGTTACGGATATTATGCCCAGTCGTTAGTGGATGCATAGCCATACGTACTGCATCGATTCATTGTCTGCGACGTGGAGGGATTCCATGCGTTTTGTTGTCTTATATTTTGCAGTAATACAGATTCTCGATTAACTTATCATGCCACAGATATCCACCGTGACGTGTAATACGAACATACGCGCATCCCTCCCTATGTAATAAAGATTGTCGTGTTCACCCCTGGGCTGTCAAAACGACATTAGTTGACGATGAAAAGAGAGAGACAGAAAGTTGTAGCGACTGAGATAGTGGGGGAAGGGTGCGTCATCGGGCGATAGATTTGCCAGTTGGTGTAGGCGTGGTTCTTCCAACGACCGACAGTCGGCACGTGTCTCCGTCTATCTTTCTCTGTCTCTCTCTCTCTCTCTCTGTGCCTCCTTTTCATACCCCTGCATGCAGGGGCAGGCCATTAATGTTCAGGGTGATTCATCTTGTTGTTACCTATACCTTACTATATAGGCATAGTGTGTCTACATAGTATGTATAGTGCCCACTATATCACGGAACCCCATACATTTTAATCGGCTGTATGATGATTATTATTATTATTATATCAAACCGTGCCTGTAGTCGGTCGGCACGATTATTTCACCATAACAAATATACCCGCAGTTATGGCTGTAAGACACTCGTGTTACAGGTATATTGCGAGTGCCGCACAAACGGTTGGTCATACATATTTCTAAATCGCCTGAAAATCCCCGGTTTCTCAGGGCAATGTTTGCCGATTTTGCCTCCGTAGGAAAAAGCCCGATATCACAGGTGCCGGTCAAGAAACGATATAATTCGTATTTTTTCACCGTTAGATATAGGTGTCTCGCTCGATTGCGTGGTCACGCCCGTGCCATTTTCGTCGCCCGATATTACAGCTGAATTTTTTATAGATCGAATTGCCACCGGAATAGTACTTTTGGTACCTAGGACGTAAAATCTTACGGCCGAGGTGCGAACAACGTTTTTCGATCGTGTCCGTAAAGTCGTGCTTTACGCCCGCTAAACACGAGCGAAAAGCCGTACTTTACGGACACTCGATATCGAAAAAAATAATGTTTACGTTCGTTAAAAAAAAATTTATCCATCTTCGACTTTTCAACTTGGGTGAAAAAATTTGGCAATTTTGTAAAATTCACCGAAAATTTCCCTGCAGAACAATCAATATTCCCTGAGAATCCTACGTTTTCTCTGTTGTCCCGGACACCCCGTCAGTACATACAAATGTATATATCCATCCGTGCGCCGCGCTGCAGAGAATCGAAAAACGAAAAAAAAAGAATATCCATCTTTTAACCGGAAATCAAAATTTTCGAGTATACATTATGTATACCTAATACAGTTTTATAGGTACCTACATAATATACGTATAGCTAATATTCGCGGGAATATTATTTGTGCCTCGACGGTGTAGTGTATCATACATACATACATACATACATGCACACATACTACACGCGTATATTTATGTACTATTTAAATATTACACGTGCATACGTCATCGAATGTCCCCTCTATATAGGTATAACTTAAGGGACATGTACGGGACGCGCGACAAAGATACCTACATAAATCGTAGAGTGAATAAGTATGAAGCTTTCTTTGTTTTTTTTTTCCAATTATTTTTTAACACCGCGCGACATATCCGAGTACGATTTATACGAATATAAATAATTTTTCACGTACCTATAGAGATATGCTTCGTATCATACTGTGTACTTCGTAAATATACATGATGTACCTGTACAGTACATATTCTATACACCGATGGCGGAGGATATTTTTTTTTTTTGTTTTTTTTTCTTTCTTTCGTTTTGCGAACGTGCAAATCCCGACGACTTCCGGCGCCTTCGTATCGGAATTGTCTTATTATCATTTTTGTTGTTGTTGGTATTATTATTATTATCGAAACGACGTCGACAAGTTGGGATTATTTTCAGTTATAGCGAGAGAGAGAGGGAGAGAGAGAAGGAGAGAGACATGCAAAACTCGACCTTCTAGGGGACAACGGCTGCACTTGGAGCGTCGTGACTATCGACGCGAGCTTTCCTCCTCACGGTCTCTCTCATTCTACTTTTGCCTGGGCGCATGCCAAGACGTTGAGAATACTGCACCTCAAGCTATATTCATTCCTTCTCGTTCTCGCGATCCTTGAAAGTTTATTCTTCTTTTCCCTCATTATTCTTCTTCTTCTTCTTCTTTTTTTTTTTTTTTTTTTTATTTTTTTGTTCTCTCCTCGTCATCTCTCCAATCGCCACGGTCTTCGCATATTCCGTTCTCCGTTTATTCCCAAATAGTATAATTATACTATATACCGATATATTACCGAAAATGGGTGAAAACATTTGCTCCGCTGATCCCTATCGACCGCTGTATCGTGGACAACTATGGGGATCGAACGACTGCTATTACGTTTAAATGTAGTGCGTGCAGGATCGGCCCCCCCCCCCCCCCCCCCCCCCCGACGCTGTGTACTCTGCTAGCACATCTATCTATATTCTATGGTATAGGCATAGGCAACACCAGTCGGGTGTCGAGAGATCGAGGTCGTTGCTCCGTCGTCTGCTCACAGTGCTCAACTCAATCCTCACCACTCCTACTCTTCGATTCTCACTATACGACTCCTCTGACGTCCTCTTCCTATCTCCCCACCTACCTATCTATCTATTTCTTCGGCTTCGGCGCTATGCTTCACCTAGCTAGCTAGCGGCTAGCTTTTCCGATTACGCGTCTCGAAGCACCGCGCCGCTATATGGGGACGTGCGATACATACATACGCTGGCATTCATATACGTACATACATGCATACGCGCTAGCGTAAGCTAAAGTATACGAAAGTCTTCTCTCTGACTCTGGGCGGGTGGCAGACTACGCGTACGACGGTATCAAAATATCCACGACCTCCCCAACATCTCCCGTAGGCTGTAGGCTGGCAGGGCCCTTCTCTTGCATACAGATTACATTATGGTCTAGACATATATCTCACTATCTCTACCTTACTAACGAACCACCTACGTATGTACATACATACATATGTAGTGTATGCAAATAAATATGCGGTATGAATATCCATATGCGCAGGACACAGGTATATAACGTCTGCATACATTCATATCCACATACCTACCTACCTACCTATGTATATACCTACATATGTATATGCGTGAGCTGATCTTTTTGTCATCGTGTTTATTTCTGGCCGCGATCTATTTTTATACCGCATACTACAGGCTAATGCTTTCTGCCCGTTTCCTTTTTTATCTTCTCATTTTTCTCCGTATATGAGAGTCCAGACTGCGATCGGGTGGTTCGAATTCCATCTTTTTGGGGGGGGGGGGGGGGGGGGGGTTCCTTTCATGGATCTCTATACCTTCGGTTGACGGTATTACCGTATTGAACGAGATATGAATAGAAAAATATTCTTGAAAGAGGAATGCGAGATAGAAAAGAGACGCTTTTACCATTCAGTGCAGTGAGGATGTCTAGTCGTCGTCCTCCCTCCCTCCGTCGTCCGACCGTCGCTGCCACATATAGAAATTACAAAAATCTATACCTACACGGAAATAACGGGAGGCGCGGGTGCGTTTTCAGAAGAATTTCTCATTTCCTGGTTCGTCTGAGGGGGAAAAAATGCAATTGTCATCAGAAACGACACTGTATAGTTCTCCGCGCTAATTAGGAACGCCTTTTTACCCGTCTCCTGTCTCGCCGTCGCGTCTCTAGGGCTCGAGGTGTTTTATACTTTCCCTGGTGGAAAAGAAAATAAAGAAACATAGGCCCAATGATGTTTGAGCTCCTTTTGGCGGAGTATGAGCACAATTTGTTGCTGTTTTTTTTCCACTGTCTCAAAATCTGCAGATTGCAGTTATGCAACATATCAATGAGATTCTTCTTTCTCTTTGGCTTCTACATCCCTCCTGGAGACAAAGAAAAATATCAAACTTTTGGATCTGTGAAAAACCAGCGATTCTAGTTTCCGTTGTGATCGGTATTTAAATATAAAGAAAATACAACGGAGCATATTAGTTATAGGCAAATATTATACCTGTTTTGAGAAAATAGAAGATATTTTGAATATTTGTTCTGCAGTGATTATTGCGATACAGCGTAAATATCATAATAACCATAATAATCGAATAGATAAAGTCAATATCAGATACAGAAGGAAATCTCCAATACAACGATCCCGATCCTCCACCCCTCAATCTTCCGATGAGTCAATGCGCGGATTATTATAATTGTTCGTAACTCTATACAATAACTATACTTATGCGTATGTATATACAGCGTGTACTCAAGTGCTTTATCGTATCAGACAGCTGTTATAATATTATGTTTAGAGTGTAGATAATATAATACACGCGACGGCCTATAGACTATTGTTGATCATGTTATATTGTCAATGATAGTAATTGCCGATCAAATTATCTCCGCGTTTGTCACCTACGATATTGCAAGAACGATGCATTTGTTTGTTTCTGTCATGCAAGTTACATACAACTTATATCCAGTATTGATATTCCCGTTTTGTATTGTATTGTTCAAGGTGACCTAGAAGCGGTAAGTCAGCGTTTGGTGTTTTTCGCGAGGAGCCAGGGTTCGGCTGACAACATATCTGCGATTGTAGTGTTCCTAACGAACCCTCGCCAGATCGCGACTCGTCATCCCTCATCCCATCCGCTGCTCGCGGATGTTCAACTGAACAATATGGAGTCGACGAATCCGTTTCTGAGCAACGCCAACGGCCTTCAACAATTCGACGCTAATCCGTTCGGCAAACAGCAACCGACGAATGGAACATCCCCCGATAATGATGAAAAACCCCATTATCGCGATGATTTCGAACATCCGACCAATGGGAAACACTCGAACGGCTCCGGGTTCGATAACAACGGGGATAATGGTCATGGACACAATAACGATGACGACGATGACGATGACGAAGACGACGATCTTGGACCTGAGACAGACGTCGATGCCGTCGACGAAGGCATCGGTGAATCTGTAGCTGCGAAATCTCAAGCCAATGAAAATCTCTCGCGTGAACTTTTCCCCGAAAAGATCCACGACGAGCAAGAGATTTTTGAAACACGAGAAGACACCGCTATTTCCAAAGATCAAATCGCCGCTTCCCAACCTCCTCCAGGTCAGTACATTATACTGCTTTACACGTATGAAACATGTGAAAGGTGATTTTGCACGTCTGCTTAACACATAAGTCGCACTGGTATGTAGCAACGGAGAGTAGAGAGAAAAAACGGCTCTCTGAAGTCATCGTACTCATATATACCATTAGCAGCAGCAGAGCTCTCCCACGCCGATCGCGTGGCGTTAGATATACATATATACATATATACATATATATAGGCCCTAATTGCTCCAATTCTATAAACGCTTTCGGTCGGGGTTTCTCCTAGCGAAATTCCGTTTGTTACTGCGCGAATTAAATACGGCTTGGGGAAAAATGCGGCGTGGGTCGTCCACCACGAGGGGACGTCCGCTTTCTACCGGCGGTTCCTCCTTCTTTCTCCATTGCTTCTTTATGAGGAAGCTGATGCGGGGTGATAGTATTTCAGATTTCATTCGTTCTTCCGTTTTATTTTTGCCTCAAATGTCTCGGTTTACCTAAAAAAAGAAAACGTTTTATCTCGAAATACGAACCCCGCGTAGGTATGATGTACGTATAGCGAGATCGTATAATTGGAATTGGCTATTCACGCGGGAAGTCTTATGTACGCCGGTCTCGCAAGTCATTGGAATCCTCTGAAATTCTTTGGAAATCTTTGGTAGTCTTGGAAGTCGCCAGAAATCTCTGGAAGTCAGTCGGAAGTCAAAGAATGCCTCATGAAAGTCTGTGGAATTCTCTGGAATTCTTCGGAAGTCTTTGAAGAATTCTTTGGGAGTCTTGGAAGCCACCAGAAATCTCTGGAAGTCAGTCGGAAGTCAAAGAATGCCTCATGGAAGTCTGTGGGATTCTCTGGAATTCTTCGGAATCTTCTGAAATTCTTTGGAAGTTTGCGCAAGTTTTTGCGAGTATTCGGACTTCTTCAAAGATCCTTGGAAGCCTTTGGAAGTCGGAAGTCACTTGTGTACCTAAAATTGAAGTGAATAGCCCCCGCGGCAGGGTGTGCATCACGCTATAAAATGATGTGAAGAGTGCGCAGGAAAAAGCTCCGGCGAAAAAACCCTGCACCCGCCTATATCTATGGTTATATATATACCTACTTAAATTTAAGCCCATACGCACGGATGGACTTCTTGTTCTCATTCTCGTCTCGTCTAGTCTCCCCATCCGCCATATTGGATCTCGTGGCACTTGACTTATTCCAATTTTGACATTCTTTCGCCCCACACAGCGCGCACCGGAATAACTTGATCTCCTACGTTTACGCGGCGGCCTCGGTACACCGACCTCGGATTCGTCGCCAGGGGACTAAACTATAAACTACTATTTCACACTCGCTTGTGTTAGCTCCTACAATTCTCTTTACCGAAGACAAGGAAAACCAAATTAAGGAAACAAAAACAAGAACAAAAAACCAGATGCGACAAAAAAAAATCACAAGAACCAGAAGATCGGAATAAAAACTACAATACAAAGTCCGAATGTCGAACCCGGTTGAGCTTTTCAATTTTTTTTTTCTTTCTCTTTTCTTTTTAATGACGGCAAAAAGGGAAATGGAAAATTCTTCGCTTTTCTGTAGATACATTCTTTCTACAGGTTTTTCTTTTTCTTTCTCACACGAACTTTCCTTCTTCGTCCTGATGATTTTCAAATACATAACTCCACGAGGCTGAAGTTTATGACGTTAAGGCAAAAAAATTTGTACTGAAAATGAATATCTGGTGAAATTGTTCGACGAAGAAAAATCTTCACATAGTTTTTTTTTTTTTTTATATTGAGTGATTCCGTTGCCTCAACGTTATAAACTCCAGCCTCGCATTAATAATTACGTTTCGATTCTGGAAGCATACTCGAACCTACATAAGTGGTGAAACGTTAGAAAATTAGTAGGCAACCGGTCACCTGATGCGACGACTTGGATATATGTATATCTACTATAATTGGCAAATAAACAATCAGGATGTTCGATCACGTGGCTTGTCGCTTGACAGTTGCTTTTAGATCCTCTAGACTCTCGTAGCGAAACGGATTAATAATTTCAAAAAAAAGTTAGTTCAACGACCTCGATCTCGCGTCGACAAATTTCAAACTCTCGGTTATTATTTCTCGAAGATCTGATATTCGGAAATGACGAATTACTTGTTACATACCTATTTATGTATATTTATTATGCAAATTCTATATATTTATATACCGAGCATGATCGACGAATGAATATATTTTCATATAACTTGGGTCCTGCAGTAGATCAATTATTCTTCTTATTATTTTATCATAAATATACTTGCGGAGGTCCAATCGGTGAAATCAATACTTTTATAATAAATGTTGTTAAGCAATAATCGCACATCGAATGTTGAAAACAATCATTCACCCGTCAACTACGAGAACTGGCCTTGAAAGTCCTGAGAAGAAGAAATTGCAAATTATAAAGAAATGCTCGGATATCAATGTTTCGTTAGAAAGTGCAGCTTCAAAAATATCGGAAAATTGATTGAAATCGGCCGATTTCATTTCAAATTGGCTCTCTTCGTTGAGAAAAGTGTTCCCCGCAATTTCACTGTGGCATAATTTCATCATAATGTTTTTTTGATTGGATATTTAATTTGATAAGATTTCATTGGTATCGATTTTGGGGAACAAATAGGTATATTAAACCACTAAGTAAGAAAATCAAAATTATGCCACAATGACATTGCAGGGAATAGTTTCCTGCAATGAAATCGACCGATTCTAATAGATTCTCAATATTTTCACAGCGCTTCGTAATGACACATTCGTATCTGGGCATTTGTTTTATTCTCTATTCAAGGATTTCTAGGTCAGTTCTTATCTAGTTGGCGGGTGAATGATTGCTAAAATATTCAATGTGCGATTATCGCTCGATAACATGAATTACAAAAGCAGTGATTTTAGTGACTTAGTGAACCTCCTTAACTCGAAACTCTTATAATCTGAAATGAGCTGCAACATTGCAGTCGTTATCGTTGGTTAGTCAAACGTTTAACACGAAATGCTATGTGGGGATGGCTCGTGGCTTGTCCATGCTCTGTGGGTTCTGGTTTGCAAAGAAGTTGGCCGACTTTCTGCCGGTTTAGCTTTCACCATCAAGCTCGAGTCTCTTGGGTACTGCAGGTGGTACGCGGTGCCGGTCCCTGCACTTCCCGCACTGATTATCGTCTCTTAGTCGTGAATCAGACTATATATATCATTTTTTTTCTACATTATTTACTTTTTCTATTTCCATATATACCCGCGCACAGTGTCTGTGTGTTAGTTAATACATCCGCCGGTAATGGCGAACAGACGCATAGTTCGTTTTTTTTTCTCCTACTTCTTCTTCTGTCTTTTTCATTCTTCGTTTTTTATCATTATAGAAGACCATTAATTACTCTATTAAATCGTATACTCGGAGTGCTGTTTCCCTTGCTATAGTATATCCAAGTTTTGTAGTCAATTTCAGAAAACTCCAATGTGTTTCGATATAATACATTGTACCTAATCCGTTCGTTGAACTGCACAAGATCGAAGTATATACTATGAACGAAATTCAATTTACTTTTCATAGCGTGAGCGACTTTCAAAAATCATTGAAAACCTCGGGGGAGGTTTTTTGTTTTTATATTATTTTCATACTGCATGAAAAAACCGTCGAAAATGATGATAATAATAGCTCAAAGGGGGATTGAATTTACATCTTTGCATGTGTTTTCAAAGGCCCAAATAGGTGTCGAAGTTTTGGTCCGAAACCGCGCACAGTGTTGATTTAAATACGATAAAACCGTTTTTTATTTGACGACATCGTCGGAGTATTTCATACATGAGAAAAGTGTGGATATTAAAACGAAATTTCGAAACGAGCTAGTTTTAGTATCTTATTTATCCTCATCCATGTGAAGTTAACACTCGATCTTATAAATTTTTGAGGAAAGGTCTTAATTAATCCAGTCGAGTCAATGGTACGTCAGGCGAACGTTATCTACCATTGACTCGACTGGATTGATTACGACCTTTCCTCAGAAATGTAATTGATCTTATTTTTTTATTTTCTCGATCGATCTTGTTCCAGTATCCGGAAAAAATTGTGTACTTGTATATAATGAGTATAATATGAGCGATAAGATAACAGAGAGCTGCACAGCAATTGTTACTACATTATTGTAAATTTTTTGACTGAAAAGGCAATTAAGTTGCTATGAAAAACGGATGAAATCCGCATTGTTACACATGGCTGAATGCATTGTTACTTATTCTAGCATGCCGAGAGTCTTTATTGGCACCTTAAGGGGAATTTGTACTCGCTATCTGAAATATACAGAAACAGTTTCGGAAAGGAGAACCGTGAATTTTTGCAAATGACTCGATCGATTTTGATGAAACTTCGAGACATCGCTCAGATTTGATGAACAATAAATATTTCCGATGTTAGTTAGGTTGGATTGCCAGCGGTGACTCGGAATGGCCCTTAAATAGGGAACTCTGAAACGAAATATAATTTCCTTATAACGAGAACAGGACAGGGCAGTACACACATGCCTTTTAATTGGGCAATTTCATCTGTTAAACGGGTTTGCAATTCAGTAGCTCTGTCGTTACATCTGCCAAGAAGAGAGAGAGAGAGAGTGAGATTGAGAGCAGAGAGAGAACGATAAAACGAAAAAAACTCGTCATTGCCGCAGCTCCTTCTTTGTTTTATGAATCTCCTCTCTGCACATTGTACCATTTACGTTTCTACGTTTCGCTTTTTGAATTTCTACGAAAAAGCAATAATTTTGATCGGACCGTTCAAATGCAGTTCAAATCTCCCGCCAGGCGGCTTGGCAGGACCGGTTGGCGCACCTCGCATTCTGATTCGTCGAGATGCTCGACCGTCGAACGACTAACGACGGCAAGGCAGGGCGCGGTGGGTTCGGCGCGACGCGGCGAAAGGGGAATCTCTGGCTGGCAGTTGGATGCTCGCTCAAGGCTCCCGTAGCTGCGCGGAGTGCGTCTTTCTTTTCTCCATACATACCTACCCACCTACCCACTCTCTCTCCTAACATTTTTTCCGATATATCTAAATAGTCACGCCGTTCGTTTCGGTAATTCGTTTATGTTACACGTATTTGAAGATTGTTTTAATTATCATTTTTGAGCTTTATTTATTCAATTTGACTGGTGCGTTCCTCGAAAGTGTGTCACGTGCTACGATCCTATTGTAACCAAATTATACATACATCAGTTGGTACAACATAGCAGCGGCTTGATTATTATAAAAACAAAAATAAGGTTGGTAAATGTATCATTATTTAGCATTATACCTGTCAGCAGCGTGTACAAAAATGACTGCATTATACATCGATCTGTATAATTCTGATACGTATGGATATGTATAACGTATACGTACGAAATTTTGTCTCCTAGAATATTCACCGTCTCAACTTTATACATGATTTCATTTTAAAACGCGTTTCCCCGTATAGTATATACATTATTACTGCTAACCGGCTGCCGGCCGGCCGGCTGGCTGCCTGCCTGAAGTTGGCTAATGGCTCAACGCGTTCGCTTGAATTTCAGACACCCGGTTTCATACAGGTATTTTATTTCTTTATCTTGTTTTGCTTTTCTTTTCTTCTGAAGCCTAGGTACACCAATTTAATATACTAATCCGCATAATGTATACGCTGTCGTTCCGATTCACGGATTTTGTAACGTGAAATAATGTTCTCAATCAAATTTTCTCGTCGTTCTTTCATTTAACGACGTTTTATTCTAAGGTAAACATTGCCTATAGTTGCAATGCGCGTGTGGTGCGAGGTTAGCTCGTTTGCGAAGCCCCTTACGGTTCGGGGATCACGTTGTGTGTGTTACTCTTGTTATACCTACATACTTCTGGGTTGTACTTTGTTATGATGCACCTTTTACGTCATCGCGACGACGACGTAACTTATTTTCATCCGTGGTTTAGCAGTAAAAGTAAAAATTTCCAATTTTTTTTTTATATTTATAGACAACGAATGAATACGGAGATCGTTACTGGTTTCCTCCTTTTTCCCTCTTTCTGTTCCCTCGCATGCAAGTTTGTGGTATATCAGTCAGTGCCTCACATCCTGACCAAAATCTGTTTCGAAGAATAGTACGAAAAACACACACGCCTACTACTATGTTGCGAGCTGAATTAACCGTTCAGCGCATACATTTCGATACACCTCTATCATGCTTTATTCTCGCGGCTGAAAGGAAGTACTACATGCATACACGTATTATGATAATAATGTGAAGTCTTATATGGCTCAGAACCCGGTATATATACATATAAGTGTGCAATACAAGTTTTCACATTGCATTCAGAAGATCATCATTCGATTGAATATAAAATATCAAAGAAAATACCGTTGTTTATCGTAGCTGAACATACATAGAAACTTCAGTTCTTATACTTTTTTTTTTTTTTTTTTGTTAGCTTGTCGTCAATTATAATTATTATTGTCAACAAAAGCGGCGACGCCGCTGTTGTTCCAGCGGTTTGTCAACTCGAATACGGTCTATAATTTTAGCTCACTTTCATGAATATTTTTTTTTTTTCGATTGTTTTTTTTCACATCTTCATTGTATTGTCAGGTGTAGATGATCTGCAAGTAGAATAATATAATTACGTGCCTGAGTAGGTATGTAGCTAGACATTCATATGTATATACATACATGAACGGCTCGAACTTTCGCGAAAATTAATAATAATAATGACAATAATAAATTATACACTATCTATACCTATATTATACGTTAGAAACCTTGATCATAACTTGTCACATGCGTTATCTTTAAATACATACATAATCTCAATATATACATGTACCTAATTGTAAACACAAGTATATCAGTACATGACGTAGTAGTATGCATATGTATAATGTCTTATAATTTTACGTGCGACAATATCTCGACTCTCCTGCTTTCTCTCTCTCTCTCTCTCTCTCTCTCACGTTTCTATGTATGCCTGGTATAATATGATCTATCTCCGTCTACTTAAGATACTTAATTAATTCTGCTAACCACAGACAGACGACGCATTGAGCAGGCGCTAGTGGACGAAGATTTGAAAAAGAATTTCGATGGGTTTTTTTTCTTTATCTTTGTGGTTAAATAATCTCGAATTGAACACAATCAACAGAAGTAATGTTATACGGTCTATGAATGATGTGTTATTCATGCTCTGACTTATTAATGGTGCACATTCACATTCTGTATTGTTATTATCATTTATTATTGTTGTCATCGTTATTTAATAACAGAGTTTTTAAATATTCAAGCGTAACTATCGGCGTAACTGCGGGGAATTATAGATTAGGAATAATTAATTAGAAGAGCGATGGAAAGAAAACTCAAACAGGAGAAAAAGGATATTCGTCGGGATGAATTCCTTAAGAATCAAATCAGAAGCGGTGGGAATTGATGCAGTTCTCTATTCATAGACATTGCTTTTCTTATATTTTTCGTAAATTTGTGGTACACAGAATGTGGGAATTTTTGATAAAATATTAAAAGCTATATATGTATATCTATAGTTGAGAGGAAATAAGCTGACAATGGGATAAGATTTTCATTTTGTTTTCTGTGTAAATATAAAATGCAACGGCCCCACACACGGAATAAACCATGCAACTGAAAAGCCGTCAGAGTTTAGGCTAAGCTGCTGCTTCTTCTTCTTCTTCGGGCCTTGAATAGTGGGAGCCCAAGTGAGAACTGTGTGTAAAATTAGCTCCTTCAGGCTCCTTGGTATGTCGTATGCGTGACAAGAAGGCTCTTCTTCTTCTTCTTCTCTCTGTGTTACATTAAAAGAAATGAAAAAAGAAAAAAAAAAAGAACAAAACTGTCGCGTATAGGCATATGTATTATTATACGTATCTATACAAGTCCCCGTCCTCTCAGTTTGCTGCTTATACAGTTTTAAATCTTATACTTAGCGGTGCGCGAAATCCTAATTTTGAAAAAACCCATGAATCGGTAATACAGAGAGAAAAGGCTCGTAGATATTATCATATTCCCATTTTCGAATTTGTATGTTGTTTTTCTTCACGGCCTTTCACTATCTTCATTACTCTGCTATGCTTCGATGGTTTATGTTTCATCCTTTTATTTCCGTTCTTCATCTGATCCGGGAGTCAGGAGATTTCGGATTTTTTTTTTGTTTCTTTCCTGTACTTTTTATCACGTTCTCAAATACCGGAAAGCTGCGGTTGATTTAGAATTCCATTTTCGAAGAAAATTCAGGAGATTCACTAAATTCGACCGCTATTTACTACAATTGTCTACAATGTAACGATTTCTGGCAACCATGTTTCTCGGAAAATGCAGCAGAGCATGCTAAATTTAAGAGATGACTCTTGAAATATACATACCTATATTCGAATCGTATATCTTCTGCCATGAAGTCAATATTATGTACAAATTTCGTACGAGACTTGAGTCGTTCATAACGTCAAGGTAACAAAATCATGAGAGACGATATCGGCTGAAATTTCTCAGTGAAGAAGAATCTCCGTGTTA
The DNA here is from genome assembly GCA_963170745.1 of Phymatocera aterrima. Classification (NCBI taxonomy): domain Eukaryota; kingdom Metazoa; phylum Arthropoda; class Insecta; order Hymenoptera; family Tenthredinidae; genus Phymatocera; species Phymatocera aterrima. Next base: position 16,801,849 of record OY720663.1, on the reverse strand, counting down.
TTTTACTTATTTTTTAGTTTTTTTTGCCATTTTTATATTTCTTGTGATTTTGTTGCCTTAAAGTTATAAACTGTTGCGTGGTATGTAATTCTACGTTTTTATTTCATTCATTTCTTCTGTTTGGTGTTCATTCTGTTTGGTGTTTGACGGAATAAGAAAATGTAACAAAAAAATTAAATAATACATTTCACTGTAATCTCACATACGTAATAATGTGAATCATAGACTATCACACGATGAACATTCATAAATATAGAATATGACACGGCTCGTCACAAGTCTCGACTGACTGCAATGTCTGCGATATAACAAGATATAACATGTTTATGCATACCTTTTACGTATTGTAACATCAGTCGTTAAAATTGGACACGAATGAAAATGTAAATAAAAAAATCAATCGTCTGAGTGAATATATTTAGCAACGAATTATTCCTCGAAATATAAGTATCACAATCACGTATGCAGTAAGACCGCGAGTCAACCGTAATTATTTCTTTTTTTCATGAAATATAGAGAAAAATAGAAAGATCCTCATCGTCAAATCTCGGAATCTCGCATGACCTGGACAACATTATATACTATGATAATAAATCATGTGGGCTAGTTATCTCACGAAAGAGAAATTGCTCTACTTGATATATAATAATTTGTCAAATCACGCAGCTAGCTAGCTACGAGACAAACGACCCGTCTAATTAGCGCAATCTCCTCCGACCTAAGCACTTGTCGTTAAGTTTACGTGAATAATTCCTCCTCAGAGGAATCAAATCAGGCGACAATTTTTTGGGGGCATAAATGACCGGGATTTGTGAAAGTTATTTTCGGGCAGGTGCAGGGCGGGGCTACAGACTAGATCGATAATGCATCTCTTGACGGGAATGTTCGTTGTTGCGTTTCTCTCGTTGAATGGTCGTTAATCTTGCAAGTAGACATATGACGATACATCTTGATCCCCCTTCTCCTTCAACTAAATTGTCGTATTTAACTAGTTTTCTCTAAATATTTTTCATATTCATACGTTCTCGATTTTCGACGAAACGACGACAAATTCCATTTTTGAAGGTATAAAATTTCTTTCATTCTATCATTACAGAAACTGCAGATCAGCATGCACTGATTCCTGAAGCAGATAATGTAGCGGATAGCGAGGATTCCGAGGACGAGTGGAATTATTATCCTATTAGGGATAAGGAGCGGACTGAACAATCCGGCGAGGCGGCGGGCGAACGTAAAGAAAACAACGAAAAGGTCATCTCTAGGAGTACCAAGTGTGAAAACGAAGAAATTTACGATCTAATCGAAAATAATCAACTAACGGAAGCTGCCGTTGACACGGGCGCGGGCACGGGCGACTCTAATATTGATCAAAAAGTAGAACAGCCTGAGCTAATTGACGCTGAAGTACGTATAATCGGATTTCGTATACATCGATTTCGTAATTTCCGCAACTAACGTAGATAATTTGTTAGTTTCAATCATTACGTTATAAAATCACACATGTTCATTCTCCTACACGAATATTTTTACTAGGTATGGATAGTTATTCGTTATTTTATCCACAGATTTGTGCCAAACAAAAATTACCTGCGAAGGAGCTCAGCGCGGCTGAATTAGAAGAAATGGATTTCCAGCTCAATCCAAATGCGGCAGAATTCGTGCCAGTTTCACCGCCAAAAATTTTATCAACCAGAGCAAATTTGAACGACGATTTCCTCCTTTCTGGATCACCACAAAAGCAGACTCCTGAAATGGACGATATTCAGATACCTAGTCAGGGCGAGTTCCAGGTTGAAGTATCGCTGCGTCCTCACGAAACTGAGAATTCGAACGGTAAAGCGACTGAGGAATTACCTCAGACCGAATTCACAGACTATTTAATGGATCGGCAAAAAAGTGACAATGGGATCGCTGCTCCTGGCTTAGACGAGTCTGAGATATCCTCAACCAAGGCTGAATTCGGCGATGAATCGACTACAAGCTTCATGACGGTTACAGAATTCCAGAGAACAGGAATATCTGTTGCCGATGATTCATTCACTGACTCTGATCACGTAGGTTATGACATTACCAAAGATCCAATGGCCATGTCTTTTACTCCAGGAGATTTCCAAGCAGCTTTCGAAAAGGAGGTAGACGATCTGAATGTTATTCATCAATTAAACGATTCGGATTTAATCGGTGATGAAGATACCTCGTTAGCAAACGACGAACCTTTCACTGCACTATCTCCAGATCTTCATCCAGAGGCAACGACCCTTGTTACACCAGATACTGACCATCTGCCCCCCACAACCGCTTTTCCTGATACCAGAGGCGAATTTGGTAATGAATTTATTGAAAATTCTGAAGGACAGTCAAACCCAACTTCACCCGAACCTTTGATTGAGAATGAAACCAGTCTGATGTCTGGAATGGTGGAATTGATACCCTCTAGCTGTCTTCTTAGCTCTCATGCTACAGGAATTGACTGTACAACCAATGACGAAGAAGCTAAAGAGACAATATATCGAGCTTTAGATACTTCTTCGCCGCTGGTTGGCGGTGCTACACCAGATAAAGCATATGCGTTGTCTCCTGAACCTGTGCTGAATACTTTTTGTGGTGTTTCGGACAAAGCTGATATTCAGAGTAATATTTCTCCGGTTCCTTCTGTTGCCCTAGAAACTGAAACATCAGCTTCACCTGCTTCAACGGCTGAAAATGTCGCTTTAGAGGTAGCTTCGCTATTGGCAGAAGAACTTTCACCTTTGCCGCAAAATCCTTCACCTTTGCCAGGTGCTGAAATTGTTGAACCTGGAAAAATATCTGTAGAAAAGGCTACAGCTGGCCCTGATCTTTTCTCATTTGAAAATTCGGTACCTCAGGAATCTACTTTGTTAACGAAAGTTACAATCGAAGGCCAATCGCTCGATCAAAATGGATTCGAATCGCACAAAGAAGTTTATTCTCCGATACTTGATGCCGAATTAAATGTTTCACAAGCAATGATTGACAGTGTTCTTGATACTCCACCTGTTTCACATAATCAAACCAGTTTCAAAGAAGAAGTTAACACTTCGCCAGATGAACAGTTCAAACTTGTTTTAGATCAAACAGAAATCAATGACTCAGCGGCAGGAATAGAGACAGAAAAAGTGAATATTCTCGATGAATCTAAGTCTCAGGAGTCCGACAAAGCCCTCGTAACACTTCATCAGGATAAACCGTCTGAGAAATTACCACTGAGTAAAAATGTCTTTGATATGGCATGCCCTCCATTCAGCACTGAGAATTTTTCAAGAAAAGATTTACGGGCTGAAGAAATTTCACCGTTATCTTCACAGCTGACCAGCCAAGTGTCTATGGTACCGGAAAGTAAAGAAAATCTTGTAGAGACGCAGATCGACTCTCAAGTATTGACGGAACCCGTTTTAGCTGAAGTGACAACGATCCCTACTGAAAAAATTGCCCCAGAAGCAGAAATAAAAACTCTAGAAAACCTTATCAATGAAGAACCCTTGATCAGTACTCCTGTTATGAATTTGTCTGAATCAATGCAGGAATTCACCGGCTTAGAAGAACAATTGCAACCAGAACCACAAGCTCTTGTGTTGAACGGCCTTGCCTCGCACATGGGAATATACCCGGAACCTCAACGCCCATCTCAAGTTGATAAACCAGTGGATAATTTAGTCGAACAAGAAATAGCGCCGATAGATACCGAAGTTAAACCAGAAATAACGGAAAAGAAAGAAGAAACAAAAACTGAGGAATCTTCGGTCGTTGCACCTCTAGCTGCTGCTACAGCTGTTGCCGCTGTAGCTGCAACTGCAGCCACAGTAGCAGTAGCAGCCTCAAGTCCTGCTAAAACGACAAAAACGAAACCTGGAGTGAAAGTAACACCCAGGACTACAACTTCAACAAAAACAACGAATAAATCTACACCAACATCACCCACAAAAGCTGCTAGCACTGTTCAACGAGCAACCGGAACCTTTGTACCCAAAAAACCAGCTGCTGGTACAGTTTCTCGTCCAAAACAATTAGAAACCACCAAAACCACGGCAAGTAGCCTAACGAGTAAATCTCCTGTTGCAAAATCAGCAGCTACAACGAAGGCAACGACTTTAAACAAAACGACAGTATCTCGAACGGGTACCTTAACAGCTTCCAAGCCAAAACCAACTAGCACAACTTCAAGACCTGCTGCTCCCGCCTCTTCGGCTGATAAAAAACCCACAACTAACGGAGATACCAAACCTTTGAGTAGACCAGCTACTGCTAAACCAGCCGCTAGATCTTCTCTTGGAACTACAACAGCAGCATCTAAAACTTCAACCAAAACATCGACAACTACTCGAACAGCTTCAGGCACTACTACTGCTGCATCTCTGAGATCTAGACCTGCTCCTGCTGCTACTGCAACTACAAAACCGAAAGTAGCTGCGACTACTGGTACTACGAGTACAACTGCTATCAGTCGTCCAAAGTCTTCTCCAGCTCCAGCTCCTAGGGATACTAAACCGAGATCTACTTTGACAAAATCACCGGTAACTGATAAACAAACTAAGGAAACGACAAACAAACAGTTATCCTCCGCACGTACGACTGGGTCGACATTAACAAAAAGCAGTGGACGCCCTTCGTCAACTGGTACGACAACATTGGCTAAACGTACTTTAGCAGGTAAAAATGTACCGCCGGTAGCTGCGCCTCAGCCACAGAAAAAGCCAGCGCCTATAACTAGACCAGGTGGTAAATTATCGTCATTGAAAAATGCTACAAAAACAACGATAACATCAACAACAACTAAGACAACTGAGGTGCAGGTTGTACAGAATGGAGTTTCTGAAGTACATCAGCAGAAGACAGTGATATCTAGCAGTAACGTTGAGGAAGATGTACCACAAAAAGATGTATCACCTATAACGTCGTCGACTGATAATCAGCTAATTATGACTGCTGATTGAATTGGATTATAAATTATGAAGCTTAATGACAGATAAGGACCATCGCGTTTGAATGCGCAGAAACAAATTGATAATAACAAAAAAAATCTTGAAAATTTTAATAGCTTTGCGTGATAGTATATACTTAAAATATATATATATCTATAACGCCGCGCCGGATTAGTTTCTTTTTTTTTTTCTTATAATTTTTGAAAAGTAAAATTGAGAACAAGAAAATGAATAAAGCCCAATGCATCCACAGTAGTAGATAGGAAGAAGTAAAAGGAATAACAAATACTATATTATATTATATTATACTTATGAACGTAATAAGAAAATATATATAATATATATTGGTATATATTATAGTGAAAACAAAAATGAGAAAAACAGAAGAAAAAAAAAATGAAAAAAAGAACAAAAAAACAAACAATTTATCAATCTTTCTATAATTAAGAGCATAAATAAGTATACCTATTCTACACACACACAATACAATTTATATACTATCGCTTAACCATGCTTCGGTGTTCTGTGAAGTTGCATTGAAAAATCGAAAACTTGAAAAACCAAGAAAATAAAAAACAAAACAAAAATGAAAAATGAAAAAAAAACTTGAAACTTGAAAATTGCGGTGAGAAATGAAGCGAAACGAAACGAAGAGAAGAGAAAACGAGAAAGGCTTGATCGAACTTTTGTTGTGTAAATAATCAAATATGTTTGATAATTAATTATTATATAACGATACCCAAGTGTCTCTCTTTATTTTCACAATTTTTTTATACTTACATGAATCATTTTATTGTTTGGAAATACATAATTATACGCGGGTGCTCGTTTTTTACGTACGACGGTACACACACATACACACAAACTCACACACACACACACACACGCCCACGCGCTATACGATTTATATTATTATTGGAAGAAATAAGAGAAAATATCGAAAAGAATAAATGAATAAATAAATAAATGGATAAAAATAAAATACATGATAAATTGATGAAACTCTACCTCCGGGATCATCTGGCGGGGCGGATATTCACGCTTTACCTGGAAGTGAAAACTATTATACAGCAGCCTAAGTTTTTATGGACGAATATTATTATTATTATTATTATTATTATTAGTATTTGAATTAGGCGCAACGAATCGAGGCGAGGCGGTGAAATTAATATAATGATTATTATTGCATAACGAAACTGGATGATTTTTTCCTCTTTTTTTTTTGTTTGTTCGGATTTTTTTTCCTTTTTTTTAAATATTTTTTAATTTTATATTGTGCATGTTACATTATCGATAATTATATAATCATCATCGTATATACTATACTATACTATATATTATAATAATATCGTAAATAATGAAAAGTCCTATTTATTTTGTTTGTTCCTACCGAAGTTGATTACATGCAGATTATTTTTCATCACCATGATATTATTAATACATGCTATAAACTATGAAATATAACTATAACTATAATAATAACTATATAATATTAATATACGTACTACCATCTGTGTACAGCACCTTTATATGATTTAATGTGATACCTTATTAATTAATAAATTCGAGCAGTATATAAAGAATTGAAATGAGGAAAAGAAGAGAAAAAATAAAATAAAAATATATATATGAAAATCGAGAAAGGAAAGAAAATGTAACAAAATTCATGAAAAAGATAAAAAGAGCGGAGGTAAAAAAAAAAAGTATAAAACAGTAGACGTATGCAGATATAGTATAGGTATAATATGATTTCATGGTCCAGTCGTGAGTAAATTTTTCTTTTTTTTTTTTTTCACAGATTTCTATTGCGTCTATATCATATACTCAGTACTTGATAATAATAATTGATCATCTTAGCTGTAAATACAACGAAAGTTCATTTTATATCGAAAGGAATGAAATGAAATTACAAATTTTTCTGAATGAGTGAACTTTTGTCAAAAAAGCATATGCAAGAGAACACGTCTTGCGAGATATAGATACGGCAGAAAAGTGACGAAAGAAAAGGACTATCTTTTATTGTTGCCTTTTTTCTCTTTTTCTTTCTTGTTCTTTTTTCTAAAGCTGTTGCAAGTGTCAACGAAATTGTATGACGGTTTACACGACGGTTTAGATAACGGTTGCATGACATCGAATTTCAACGTTCGATAAGTATCTTGTTGATAATTTGGTACTACTAAAGTTGAAGTTTAGGTCTGATAATTTTTTAGGGTACGGGATTAGAGTAAACGAAAGGAATGGATTTTTCAAGAGAAGTAAATGATTTATTCGCATGAAAATTTAAAAAAATAGCAAATTGTATGTGTAGATATGTATATTTCGAGTTTTAACCGGATCCATGGTGACCATCAATTAGGTTTCTTTAGACTCTCTTGTAAACACGGGTGGCCTTGATAGCTGATTTGGGGTCATCCAGGTGCTGAAAAATAAAAATTCAATTCAAAATGAATGGAAAAATAATAATGTTTTCAAAGAAATTTCAATCATTATAACTAGACGGGTCTCGTTAACCTTTTGAATTACCTCTCGAAAACCTTATACTCGTACCGATATTAATTGACCACTCGATTTAGAATCAGCCTATGACAACCTGATACCGTTATCGAGTCAGAATTGTGTGAAGTCGCGATTATATCTTGTGATATATTGACAGTAAATTTCGATTGATACTCACATTGATAATATTACTTATCCGATTAAAATCTATATTCGATATACTCACCACAGTGATGCCGGCGTCGGTGAATTCGTAAGTTCTGTTGCCACTCCTACCATCAGCTACCGTTGAGTTGGTGATAAACTTATCCCCTTCGCGCTTCGTCACGCTCTACGCAAAAATTCGAAATTGAAAATTCAAAGAGAATGAAAAGCATTTATCGACTGTGTAACGATTATCAGTGTCGACGAAAAATCCGTATTTTTTTTTTTTGCGCTTCGGATTACGCCGATAATCCTTTTCTTCGGAATATCCTCAAGGGAAACAATTAAGCAGTAATATAAATAGAAATAAAGTTTGCCGAGGCGTGAGAAGACAAAGACGTATGTACCTTGACAACAAGCCCATGGGGCATAGGTTCGTCGTAAGGTTCGCCTAGCTTGAAGGTCGAGACGGAGTCCTTTCCAGCGTTGGAAACCTTGACTGTCCATTGTCCACCATTTTCGCTGATTACTATGCTCGGTTTGCTGTTGCAGAGCGGCTGGAGGGTCTCTGGGGGGGCTCCGAGAGCCTTAAGGTAACTTTCGAACTCGGGGGAGTTGCTGACGTGCTCGTATTTTCCAACAATTTGAACCATGTTTGATTCTACGAGATAGTATCGGCTCTACTTTAATGCTACTTGAACGCGGTGAGCTGACTGAGTGACTGACCCGGGATACATGATCACCCTCTTTTATAAGGAACCACCTGATACAGTCTATTACGCAACCCACAGCCTGTATCTTAAGCACTATACTGTGACTGGTTGATTCGAAGATTAAGTTATCGGAATAAGAATTGGACCCTGTACTAAGTACTCTTGCGAGTCTTGCGAGCTGCAATGCACACGCCGCGTCGCCTTCTTTTTCTTTATCCCTCGACCATACCTCGGCCACCCAACTCTCAATCATCGTCCACATAGTTCGCGGAGCGCATTAACCAGCGGTGCAGACATCGCCGGACGTTAAGACTTCGAATGAGAATAGGCGGGGAATGCAGTCGAATGCATTGAGATGATTGAATTCGGTAGCTTGCACGAGATCAATGGCCTTTTTTCTATATCGCAGGATTCTTTTTTCTCTCTGCCTCTCTATCTTTTCATACAGCACTCTGTATATTTTATTTCTTTATTATATTCATTTGTCCATCTTATACGACACCATGTAGCCACTATTGTCCATCATACTCTATGCCGCATAAAGATCCTCTCTGCTTTAATTATATCTCTCTCTCTATGCTCAGCAATTGCGCCTGTTCTTTTCTAGACTATCATCGTACAAATGCACACACACATTCGATATTCAAATTCACATGCATATACGTTGAGGAGTGTTGAAAAATTGTGTTAGTCCTGCTCTCGGCTTCTTCGATGATTGTGATGATGCTGAAACGAAATTTAAACTTCGATCGCGTTGTATAATATGATCGGAGATATTCTTGGTCCGCAAATAGGGTTATCATTACACAATTCGAAATATTGAATTTATATTTTTTTCAACATCCAGTATAGCCGTTCGTCTACACCAGGATAGCTCATTTACATTTGCAGGCAGCATAATCTTTTTCGGTTGATATTCTTCTAATTATAATATTAACAGACGGAGTTATGGTAGATGTATACGTTCGACAAGTTTAAATCCTTATCATATATACATCGGTGTCTTACTTAATACTCTGAAATATGTAGCTTGACAAATTTTCCACAGATGGTCATAGCATCAGACGCGGTGCTGGTAACGTCACGCGGGTTTTACGTTAATATAAATAAATGTTAAGAAAATCATAAATTCCATTCGAGAACTTTATAATGTAAGTCAATTGATAAAATAACAAAGATTGAAATATCGGTTTGAAAACAAAAAATGGCCGTTTAATTAATCAAAGATTTCATAATTATAGAGTTTTGACGCTGGAACATTACAATGAAGTTTTGCAAATATACTGTATCTGCATGAAAATGATCATGTGACCAAAAGTTAGGAGCAGTCACCCTTATGTTCGAAGATTTTTATCGACCAGTATAGTAATAATAATCATCATAATGATAATCATAATATACAAATCGTGCAGGTGTTAACGGCTTATCAATTCGTTATATAATTTATCGAAATAGATATACGATCCCCTGTGGATTCCCCAAACTTGCAGTCATCGCTAGAACTTTATCCATGTGTAACATATAGACTTTGTCCGTGTATCAAAAGATATGGGAAGGACACCTGAACGGTGCTACAAAGTGTATGTATGTACCTTGTAAGTTTGGAAGTATGAATTATACTCGCGAAAAGTTCGCCCTGAGCCTATCATAGACTGTGATCGGTTACGCGTCTTATCAGCGAGGCCAAATCGAATACATAGAGAGAAGATAATCCCCCTTACTCAGCAATAGATTGTCTTTCGTTGGGACAGATCGCACCTTCATACGTATATTTGTCAATACTTTGCGCTATATTACGTATATCTATAGTATACAACTAGATATCCGATTTTAAACGAGCCTGCCGGTATACTGGCGTGCCCGTTATCTCATCCTCCTTATGCCCACTGCGGTTCTTTAATATTAAAAAGTACTGTGCACCGTATAGTTCGAATCACGATAGTTTGACGCCGATTATTGAACTTTGGATTGATGTGACGACGATATTCAACTCGTCGGGATGTCCCAAAACAGTAAAAACCATTCCTTAATTGTCGTTAATCGACAATCGCTTTTTACAATTAAATAAGTGGTAAGCGAAGAATTGCAAAGGCCATAGGGGGATAAGCATGGTAAACATGCCTTCTGCGAATATCTTAATGATCTTCTATGGATGAGTAGGTACTATTGAAATACCAAGATTCTGAAAGTTTCAGATTTCAATCTCAATTGCTTTTTGAGAAAAATCACAAAAATAAAAAAAATAGAAAATAAGTTTTTTCTTCGGATTGACTCGACCGATTTGTTTGAACATTTATTATGTTATTGAGGGGGTCAAGAGCTTTCATAGACACAATAGACAGACCTTTAGCCTGATAAATTCATGATAAAACAAATTATTTTCTCTTGAATGTTCGTTTTTTCCTGTGATACTATTCGAGCACAATTGTGAAACTAACGGATTGGGGCAATTTTTACTAATTCTTTTAATTCTCAATACGTTGCGGTTTCTATGCAAACCATTATATTACGGTCACTTCTCCACGATGCCTGAACATGTGAACATCGCAAGCGCGAGAAGAAGTGCAATTTTGTAATTTGTAATTTTGTAAGTCGTTCTCTCGTTGGATAGAGTCAGATAGAGTATAGTAGGTACGCGAGTGTGAATCGGAATTGTAGTTTTCCGAATTACCTTAATTATCTCACAATTTTCACGTTTCTGAAAGTATAGGACGATACCTGACGTAATAATATAACTTCTGAAACTGAAATGAGAAACTGTGATGTAGTACGCGGGTGTAAATCGGGATTGCAGTGTTCCGAATTATCTCACTTATCTCACAATTTTCACATTTCTAAAGGTACAGGACGTTATATTATTACATCAGGTATTGTTCTCTACTCTTAGAAACGTGAAAATTGTGGGATAATTGAGTTAATTCGGAACCACAATTTTGATTCATACACGGGCGTACCCTACTACATCGCCTTAACTTACAAAATTGCACTTCTTCTCGCGCGCTTGAGATGTTCACATGTTCAGGCACCGTTGAGAAGTGACCGAAATATAATGGTTTGCATAGAAACCGAAACGTAATGAGAATTAAAAAAATTATTGAAAATGGCCCCAATCCGTTAATTTATACCTGATATACCTAATATGATCAAAACGAAAAATAACACATGTAGAGAAAAAAAAAAAATTTGACAATTTCTAATGCGGGTGAACTATTTCAGAATATTATTTATATGAAAATAAGAGTACAATTTGCAATAATATGGCTGAAACTTCTTTAATAATTCAGTTTTTTTGAAAAAAAAATAGTTTTTACCAGTTTTAATTACGGCGTACCGTTACGAAAATTTAGAAAAAATGAGAGTTATTGAAGAATTTATAAGGAATGTAAAAACAATAGTTTCGTAATTTTGCTCGGAAACTACCACAGTAAAAAACAAAAATTCAAGAGAAAATATTTTTTTTTATCATGAATTTATTAGGCTGAAAATCTGTCCGCTGTGTCTATGAAAGCCCTCGACTATCTCAGTAACAAATAAAATTTTCAAACAAATCGGTCAAGTCAATCGTGAGAAAAAAACATTTTCAATTTTTTTATTTTTCTTATTTTTCTCAAAAACCAATTGAGATTGAGATCTAAAACATTCAGGATCTCAGTATTTCAATATAGTACCCAGCGCCGGATTTAACTTGGAGCCGCCTGTAGTCCTGGAACTTATTTGCCGCCCCCCTACCTATATAGTAAACAAAAAATTAGATGCATTTACAGACTAACAGACCCAATTTTTGCCGCCCTTAAATAATGCCGCTCTAGGCCCAGGCCTATCGGGCCTATAGGTAAATCGAGCGCTGATAGTATACCTACTCAACCATGGAAGATCATTGAGATATTCACAGAAGGCATATGTTTACCATGCTTATCCCCTTATATGGCCTTTCTAAACCTATCTTCGCTCATCACTGTACAATTTACGTAAAAAGGTAAAGATTAGCGGTGCAATTCTACTGGAATTCTTAAACTATCAATGTTCGAATATCATCGGGGTAGCTAACCCAGTAATTATCATTTAATTAACATTTTTTCAAGTTAAAGTAAGACATTGTATTGGGTTGTAATTATGCAGCAGCATATTTCCCAACAGGCGTATGTCAGATTACATCACGAAATCATGGAATTAATTCCAGGCTGGAACTGAGTGGGTGTATCTACGATTTGAAACTTTTTCCCGTTTCCTATTTTGAAGGCGAACGCGGTATAAGATCTTTATCAAATAATCAAGATATTTTCGATCACAGCTGATGTACAAGTATATAGGTATAGGTATAATCTAATCGGTCGAGCCTCCCAGGCGGTATTAAAATATGTTCGAAACCAGTTTAAAAGCTCACTCGTAATACGTGGAATATAGCTCTTCGGTGTAAACATGAGACGATACTTTAGTATCCACACGATACGGTATATTTATCACGAACCAATATGCGGAAAATGAATGTCAGCGCACGCGGCCACATCCGGACATTGCGTTTTAAATAAGAGGAATAAAAAGAAAAAGTAAGAAAAATAAAGAAAAAAGAAATATGGCATTGCGGTAATAATGTCCGGAGGTATGTCTTATCGTGAAATATATTGTAATGCAATATGAAGATATGTGGTGGAAAATGTTAGGAATTGTTGTAATACTCGATTTTAATAATAACAAGGTTTAAGTTTCATCGCTTTGACAAAATCCAAATGCCTATATAATTTTGATATACAAGTATAATAAATAACAAAAAATGTTGCTCCTGCACCAGAAGTTTAGGAATAACAGAAAAAAAATATTAAAAAATAAATAAACTACTTTGTAAAAAAACTCAAAACGATACACAACCTACCTATAATGTGATACCTATTTATCAAAAGTCAATTAAATAAATACTATATACGGACAATATTTATCACCTATCGTTTGAAATAATAATTTATTATAATCTCTGTAATTATTATGTGGATTCAGCTATGTTATAAATTATCTCACCGATTGTATATACCTATTATAGGTATATTTTGATCTTGGAAAAAAAAGAAACTAAAAAAACCAACACATTTAATAATATAGAATAAAACAAAATCAGAATAATTCATCCATTTCTCTCTGTCTTTACCAGGCGTAATGCTAATTAAGTACACAATACTTAAAAAATTCCAAATCCTATACCGTACTTGACTATAGCTTACAAAGACAAAAAAGTAACGGTATAAAAGCCCCAATTGCAACGTAAATAGGTAGCAAAATCGATGTATCGTCTATCGAATACGGATCCGGAGTTCGAGGTCCGCTTGTGTGTCGATTACGGACCACAGCCTCCTCCTCCTCATCTTGTATTCCACGATACTCCTCTGGTTCTTGAGGAATAGGTCCTAATTGAGGTATATCTGAGCAGAGAATGAAACAGCTTTATACAAATCATATTTTTCTTTTGAATAAGATGAAATTTGCCAGAAACGATAAATACCTTCTAATCTTCCTTTGATCACAGCTATAGCATTGATCTTTGGATTATCCCGATAACCCTGTGGATGAATTACAATCAAGGAAACGTCATTACGAAGCATCCAATGATATTAAAGCAATGGTTTAGTAACTCAGTTGACAAACCTTTATAAATTCAACTCTTATTTTACCGCCAAGTATGTCCGACTCCTCGTCATTATATATTAATTTACCTCTTTGTACTTTGAATGGTATATATTCGTCGTGAGCTATTCCACGGCCAACTCTTTCGAATATATCCAGGTCTGTGACGATGGTGTGATCTCCGTTGAGAACAACGTCAAATACCTGAAATTGCAAAACGAATACCATTTATATGGATTCAACAAATTATAATCTTGTATTCTTAGCCAATTAGGCATGAATGAAAATTTCTTATAATTGAATTCCTTGATTTATATACCGTTGCAAAACTTGAGTTGTATCGCAATATAAATGGGTTCCTGAACAAAATAAAGTGGACAGACAGGCAAATTAAATGAATAGATAAAAGTGGGTTCAAATTCTCCGATGTCTCTAATTCAATTTCCTCAATTTCCAGGTCCAATCTGCACTTTGCTAGCTCCGTAGCGCCTTGACCCAATCAACTCATTGTTTGTAAAGAATTAAACTAATGATAATTAAAAACAATTATCGCTCACCTTCATGTTTGGGGAGTTGAAGTATACCTCACAGAATCTAAGTACCATAACATAGTCTCCGTCCTTACTTATTGGTATATCATAGCCAAAGGTGCTGTGGTGGTACCTTTCGGTTTGATATAATATTTGATCGACGTTATTAACACGTCCGATGATTAATTGTTTACCGTAATCAGAGGCAGTACCAACTTTTCCCATTAAGGGATCTCTGATGTATTTTACACCATTGCTATCGACGTATGCTTCTCCACCTGCATTTATGGCGTATATAACTTCCAGACAGTCGACAGATGAGGAGAATATCGTTAACATAACGAATATTGTAACCAAGCATATTCGCCACGAGAGGATACAACGAATCTTCATACCACACGACATGATTTATCTTTTTTATTTTTATTTTGAATGAAATTTAATGAAATTTTATAAATTTCAAATTTACCGACATTTATTCAAAATTATTCAGAGATTTTCTATCAGCGGTGATAATCGCATTGCTTGCATTTCTCGCTGTAACTAAGAGGGAGTTGAATTATAGGTTAGGAAGGCGAATACACATTTAACTTTTAACTGCGACTCGTGGTGGAATCGAGCATGTAAATACGCGGTGAACACTTGTTTACACAGAACCTCATTTAGTTGAATTTTTCATACACCTAACCGGCAGAAATGTCAACATAATTTTAGCAGAATATGGCAAGTTGACTGCTGCTAGATGCAGTCAGCTATTCGCCTCTGAATTCTATAGACTGGCCAGTGGCCCTGTGAACATGTGTCAGGTAGAGAGGAAAACTACAGCAGAGATGATACGATATCAATACTGAATATAGCCAGCGTGTCAAAACACGTTTGCTTTGTATAACGGTGAAAAAATATAATGCTTTTGGTATTTTGAAGCCACGTATGCAGCTTTAGAGAATATTACGACTTAGACCTACGGCGTGGTGGGGCTGACAATATATTGTTAACATTAGTCTCGATTCAAATTGTAGCATCACACGAAATATTTATTACCACAATTTAAATCCGCAACATCTGCCTTATCTTATGTAAATTATAATTATTGTCGTTGGCTGCGTGCTTTTGTCCCAATTTATTGATCTTGCTAATACCTATAGCTGATTGCATAAGCATAAAAGAACGAGATATATTCTTATTTGAGGGTTTTCTTTTTTCATACGAAGTTTATATGAGGGGAAAAATACTATAACATGAATTACAAAAATTTGGAATTCGCATCGGAGTGCATATTGCAAGTCGTTTGTCAACACCGGTTTTAAGAAAATCAAATTCGAATTCGATACTGCACGGCAAGCGCTGTTATCAACAAAACTAATTTTGAGGCATAGGTTGGGAGCAGAAAGATTCAGGCAAAAAATAAGAAATTGTGACCACATCGTTCACGAGTTGCACACAGCTAAGTGCAATTAAAGACGCATGAAACCCCCAATGTGACATATATACATTGTTATCCATGGTCAGTTGCATTGTTATCCATTGTTGAATGCCGTGAGTCTTTTCGTTTTCAACAACAGACATCTATTTATCGTGCAATAGAAGACTGAAGTTCTCGTATTTTAGCTTGAAAGCTATCCTTCATAAACACGAATACCAGTGCCGTCTTTAGGCACGGGCCCACGGGGCCCAGGCTCTCGAGGAGCCCCAGCATTGAGCGAAAAAATTAATTGTCTTAAATTCAACCGAAAACGTAATTCTTGAACTGTTTCGGAAACTTGCGGACACAATAAAGCTATTATAACTGCAAAGCTGTGTTGTTGTTACCTATAAGTGAAAAAATACTACTATGGGGGCCTCACGAAGAACTTCTGGCCCGGGGCACACGGGGCGGTCCCTAAAGGCGGCATTGATTAAAGCCTGTAATATTCTTTGTCGATAGACTTTTTTCTTCTGATTTTTGGCTGTAGATGGGAAGCTCCCATTACATTTCGTGCAATAAGTAGATCGATTACTCCATCCGGTGCCGGATGGCTTGTTTACGTATTCGATTCAATAATCGTATTGTTAGAAAAACATGATAATCAGCACACTGGAAAATATAGCGTATTATCGTCGCATCGTTGTTACACTTACGTTACGGTAAGAATTAGATTTAAGATGTACTAATAAGTCTGGATTCGATGCGTCCAAAAATAAAAATCCTCCATCTATTTCAGATGTGTATAAACAAAACTTGGCTAATAATATCTCTAGCCACAGCTCCCAATCTCTAAATTTCATATTCGCGTACGATTTAAGATGTTACTCAAGTTCCTGTGTTAAATTTATACATTTGAATGATTTACGAATCGGAATCCTCGTCCTTATTTCCTCATTGTTTGAACTAGGAAAAAAATCAACGAAGAATATACTACACGGAAGGACATTTACTATATACCTATACTCTTATTCCCTTGAAAGGCGACCGTTGGAGTTTTTGAAGCAGCTGCCTCATATTCAGACCTCTCAACTTGCCCCAATCTCCCCTTTTTTTTTAGAGGATCAGTGAGAAAGAAAAGGAGAATCTTAACAACTCGTAGGATTTCCTCGTCCAGCTCATCCGACTAACGAAGTAATAATGTATGCGTGACATGCCGGCGGCCCCGAAGCCTCTGATTGTTATGAATCTGATACATTTAATTGGTTCCTGAGGTCCGTGAGATATCAGAATGGTGTCATTCGCGATTAGTCACGAATCAAGCCTTACTGCACCATTTTAGGCAAAATTGTAAAAATAGAATCAAGGTATACATCCCGTAATTCCATAAGTGTGAATGAGCCAAGAAGGCCAACAACCGAAAGGCCCTGGGCCACGGCGAACCAAGGAATACGTTTTATGTCTACGTTCACAGACTTTACGGCATCCAAAATAATTAACTATGCAGGCAAAATCGTATAGAACACTGGAATACCGCCAAAGATAGAAATTCAAGAATCCACTACGTAATTCAGGCTTATTATAGCGTACATTCTCTCAGATCAATACTAGAACAGACTGCTGTACGACGTTATCGTATCTTGTTAAATTTCGACATTTTTACAATGAAACAATGAATACGCATTTTTGAGAGCAGCTCATACACGCATGAGAACAAAAAAAATGACTGGTAATCAGGATGCGTAATCATGATGACGCCATGAATCATTTTCCGTCAACCGTCGTTGGAGAAATCCAAACCAATCCAAACCTAGATTCTTCTCCATGATTCTAGGAGCTTCCTTCCGGCCAAATGAACTCTCATATCTATCAATAAGAAACGAATAAAATCGAGGTATCATAACATGTAACCAGGATTGAATGCCCTACGTTAATTATTATTCAGCCTGTTTTATTTTCCATAGTGATAAAGTTGCAACAGTGTGATGAAACTGGTTAACGTATTGAAGAAGTTCTATCCAATGAAAACTCTCGGCGGGACAAATCCCGCTCGTGATTGGTTGATTGCACTGACGCGGTGGGAGAATATTCCAGAAGCGTCTTTCCGCCAAATATATTACGGGCGAGGTTCGGTACTCGTCACTCACGTTGCGAATCGTTGTACGGAAAACTTCTTCGAGCTCTATCTACATTTTAAACGAACGAAAGAAAGGTGAGGGCATTCTTCAAAGCTCATTCTAAACCTAAAAAATCACCGTTGAAATCCTTAAATATCTCATCAATCTTAATTCACAATAAGTTTTAACACATGTACGTGATTTCGCCGTTTAATGTATCGTGAAATTGAATCTAACGATTTAACCCGAATTCTTTCAGAACGACAAAATGGCTAAGGCACCCGCAGTTGGTATCGATCTTGGAACCACTTATTCCTGCGTTGGAGTATTTCAACATGGAAAAGTCGAGATCATCGCAAATGATCAAGGAAACAGAACTACACCCAGTTATGTCGCCTTTACAGACACAGAGCGTCTCATCGGCGATGCCGCGAAAAACCAAGTCGCCATGAACCCCAACAACACAATTTTTGGTAATTATACATTTTTCCAGAAATGTCAACGACCGTTTTCCAACAACGTCACAGCGATTTGATACGCGAAATGCTTATAACGATGGGTACAAAAATTGCTGGAAGAAGTAGAATAACATAGACCGTAAATTTCTAGCCCACGGATTTTTGTTCTGGAACATTCCACGATAACGATACGCGAGGCTATCTTTTGAATTGAGCAAACTTTTTACTGCTGTTGAAAGCTGTGCAGAATGTTGAAAAAGTGAGCTAAAAATTCTATAGAATTCGTACATTTGCTGAATATTTGACTAAATAGTGAAATTTTGAAATTCTGAACTCGTCCAAACGAAAAACCTCAATTTCTAGTGCTTTTTCTTATTCATAAAACTGTTTATATAAACTCAGGGAATTTTGGATTTCAAGAAGTTGGAATGATTCGAATTCATACAATGTTAGATAGATTTAGTCCGAAGTCATTATGAATTCTGTTGTGACTCAGTCGGTTCTTTCACGTGATTTACGTCATGATTTGTGGCTGGCTATGTTGTTTCTTTCGTGGGATCATGAAAATAGGAGTCCAAATATAAACTTATAATTATCCTTGTTATGCCGATTATTGGTTGTAGGCAAATATTTATTGACAAGGTGTGTGGGAAAGGAGATTCTTCTTTTTTCTGCAAAGCATTGAATACTAAGACATCGGATGAAACCGCATTAAATTTTGTAGTTGGTTGAAAATTGCAAAAATCATAAGGCCAGTTTTTTCCAATAAAATTGAATATTACAATAATTGATTTGTTTTATCTTGTTCAGATGCCAAGAGACTGATTGGTCGTCGTTTTGAAGATCAGACTGTTCAAGCAGATATGAAACATTGGCCTTTCAATGTCGTAAGCGATGGCGGTAAACCTAAGATAGAAGTACAATACAAAGGAGAGACGAAGACTTTCTTCCCAGAAGAAGTGAGCTCAATGGTCCTGGTGAAAATGAAGGAAACTGCCGAGGCTTATCTTGGCAAGACCGTCACTAATGCCGTGATCACTGTTCCCGCCTATTTCAACGACTCGCAGCGTCAGGCAACCAAAGACTCTGGTACCATCTCAGGTCTTAACGTGCTGCGAATCATCAACGAACCGACCGCGGCTGCTATCGCTTACGGTCTAGACAAGAAAGCCGTCGGTGAAAGAAACGTCCTCATTTTCGATCTTGGTGGTGGAACCTTCGATGTTTCCATCCTAACAATTGAAGACGGTATCTTTGAGGTCAAATCTACTGCCGGAGACACTCACCTTGGAGGAGAAGACTTCGATAATCGTATGGTCAACCACTTTGTTCAGGAATTCAAGAGAAAATATAAGAAAGATCTGACCCAAAACAAAAGAGCTCTTCGTCGTCTAAGAACTGCTTGTGAAAGAGCGAAGCGCACTCTATCTTCATCTACCCAAGCCAGTATTGAAATCGATTCTCTGTTCGAGGGAATTGACTTCTACACATCCATCACAAGGGCACGTTTCGAAGAATTGTGTGCTGACCTTTTCCGTGGAACTCTGGAGCCTGTTGAAAAGTCTCTGCGAGATGCCAAGATGGACAAAGCCCAGATTCACGACATTGTTTTGGTCGGAGGTTCAACACGTATTCCTAAAATCCAAAAACTGCTCCAGGACTTCTTCAATGGCAAGGAACTCAACAAGTCTATTAACCCTGATGAAGCTGTTGCCTATGGAGCTGCTGTTCAGGCTGCTATTCTTCACGGAGATAAGTCTGAGGAAGTACAGGACCTTCTTCTGTTGGACGTTACACCACTTTCTCTTGGTATCGAAACTGCTGGAGGAGTTATGACTGCTCTAATCAAACGTAACACTACCATTCCCACAAAGCAGACTCAGACCTTTACTACCTATGCCGATAACCAGCCTGGTGTCTTGATCCAAGTTTACGAGGGAGAGAGAGCCATGACCAAAGATAACAACCTTCTTGGAAAGTTTGAACTCAGTGGAATTCCCCCAGCACCACGAGGCGTTCCCCAGATCGAAGTTACCTTCGATATTGACGCTAATGGTATCCTAAATGTTTCTGCCATTGACAAATCCACCGGAAAGGAAAATAAGATCACAATCACAAACGACAAGGGTCGTTTGAGTAAGGAAGATATTGAGAGGATGGTTAACGAAGCTGAGAAATACCGTAGCGAAGATGAAAAGCAAAAGGAAACGATCTCTGCCAAGAACGGACTCGAGTCTTACTGCTTCAACATGAAGAGTACAGTCGAAGACGAGAAACTCAAGGATAAGATCAGCGCCAGTGATAAACAAGTCGTTTTGGACAAATGCAACGACATCATCAAGTGGCTAGATGCTAACCAGCTCGCAGACAAAGAAGAATATGAACATAAACAGAAAGAACTTGAAGGTATCTGCAATCCAATTGTTACCAAACTCTACCAAGGAGCTGGAGGTGTTCCGGGAGGCATGCCAGGAGGTTTCCCAGGTGCCGGCGGCGCCGCGCCAGGTGCGGGAGGCGCAGCCCCAGGTGCTGGTGGAGCATCTGGACCCACCATCGAAGAGGTCGACTAAACTTTATCTCGAATCAATTTTCACTCGATATGATATTGCCTTGAACTCTATCAGTTTTGTGGATACCAGGAAATGAATAAATGAACATGCAAGATTAATGATTCTTTATTAATTGTCATTAAATTATGTAAAACCTTCCCATCTTTTCACAATCTCCCAAGTAATATACCTGTGTAACTTTTACATTATAATAGATACAGTTTTTTTACTTCCTCATTGTGTAGATCTAAGTTTAGTCCTTTATCATTATGATTCGTTGTAATATCTATTTTATTGATTGATTGAATAATGTTGAGAAATTTTAATTGACTGATTTTATATTGAATTCAATTTTCCATAGTTCGTATCGATAAATCTAGAAATAAAACTCGAAAAATATTCACGTATTTCAATTTATATTTGATCATGAAAATTAAAGGTCAAGAAACTAGAATTCTTACTTGAATCTATCAGTGGTTGCGGGATATTTGAATAAAGGTTCTCAATTTTCCAAACTAAATTTTATTTCTAACCAATTACAAATTAATCAAACTTACAGAAAATAATATAATCGTCTCATTTTTTAATTCTACTGTATTGAATAAACCAAGATTCGGTATTTCACACGGGTAATTTTGATAAATTATTATTATGCGCACGTATAATAGGTGGTCAAATGAATCAATGCAGAGGAAAAATACAAGGAAGAAGGCAAGATAATATATGTCACAGAACGTTGAAAAGCATAATGTAATATAAGACTTTCATGATTTCTTCATCACTATGATGCTCGGGCCATACTTGTAGCAAACAGAACAGTCGGTTTTCCCTTTTTTTTCTTTTTCTTACCACTCGCTTTGCTATCACCACCAGTAACTCCTAAAACAAATTTATCTTTGATTAAATTTCTTAAAAAAAAAAAAAAAAAATTGCCAAGCTGTGTGCACTAATTTTCTCCCTTCAAAGACTCGCATATAAATATACCTGACGAGTGTAGCCCTGTGTGTTCCAGAGCCTCAGCTAATGCATCGCCAAAACTTTGACTATAGGAAGGAGCAGGAATATATCCTTCAACCTCTTCACTGTCTACGACCGATGGAAGCGTAGCACTTCTTTGCTGAACTGAATAAGTCTTGTCCATCTTAGGCCAGTCGATTTTTGATGATCCTCGTGATCCGGCAGTACGCAACATCTGGGCAAACGAAGGTCCTGTGTCAGTTGAGTCTAGTTTCAAAGAATTTATAGTTGGACTACTTGCAATGCTGGACGTTGCCACTGATTCTGGTGGTGAAGGGATATTTATTCTGGAAAATGAATAGTAGAAAATCGAATGAGACCGTTTCTTAGGTTTTTTTATTAGATCTTTAGCATATTAATTGTAAATTGAAAATGTAGTCACTACATTGTGTAGTAAAATTATCTTTTCATACCCAGCAGATGCTGATTCTGGTTGCCATTGAGGAAAGTGATGTCGAGACTCAATGTGAACATTGGGAGTTGGGTATTTTCCCATACGTTTGTTCTCTTCTTCCATTATTTTCTTCTCTCTTTTTCTTTCCTCACGTTCTTGACGTTGTCGTCGTTTTTTACGCATCTCCAGTTGGTCTGTAAAATAGGGGACCACCAGAATTTGTTATCACATTAAACTAAAAATGTAAGAACTGAATTTGTAGATACTTTAATTAATAATTATATTATAAATAATTAATAAATTTCTCACCAGTGAAGACTGCCAGATTCCCTTTCGATATGATCGGAGGCTTGAGTTGGATTTCAGCAATCTCGAATTGGCAAGTTAGCGGCAAATGATGCAGATATCGCAATCTTCGTCTCAATTCTTCGGTCATACTACCCGCTTCTTTCTCCAACAACTTCCCAGATATTATAGAAGGACTTTGTTCTAAACTTCCGTACTGAAGCTCTAACATTTTCACATTCATCGCATGTAGATAAATATGCTGACCGTCATCCGCTGTAGAAAAAAGGTATACGAATATTTTTATTCACTTAAATTCACTACCGATTTTGAGTTTAATGTATAATAATTTGAACCTTGATCCACGCTTACCTTGATAAAAATAAAAGAATTTCGGTGAGGAAGCGGACGTGTGGGATTCAGAAGCGGAATCTAGATTATTAGATCCCAGAAT
The DNA here is from genome assembly GCA_963170745.1 of Phymatocera aterrima. NCBI lineage: Eukaryota > Metazoa > Arthropoda > Insecta > Hymenoptera > Tenthredinidae > Phymatocera > Phymatocera aterrima. Next base: position 16,778,737 of record OY720663.1, on the reverse strand, counting down.
GTCTCCAGACTCATGGAGCCAATCTTGATGTAGTTCAGATTCACAATTTTCGAGTCCGATTGCTTCTTCTGGTTGAATTTCGTCATCTTTTTCATGAATTTCAATCATTGGGGTTTCACTTTCCAGGATACAAGATTTGTGCTGTACCGGATCAATGTTTGTCTAGAAATTAAGTGAAATCCGTTAGAAACTTGCAATTGGTGTTCAGGATATAATCACTTATCATTGACGAGTTCGGTAGCATAACAACCTTTCCAAAGAGCTGCTGTTCTCTTAGAATCAATTCCCCAAGAGCTTGTTCAATGAAGCAATTTTCTGGAGATTGGGGATCTTCTTCTAGTTCAAGCTTTAGTTGGACACGTTCGCACTCTATAATATCCATGATCTATGGTGATAAAAGAGAGAAAGAAAAACCATAAGTTCTCTGGCATTTAGAAACAGGGGTATTAATAATATTTAGAATTATGGAGAACTCTTGCTTTCGAAATTCCTTAGTACATGTAAAATTTTATTACAAACTTGGGTTTACGTCGTTACGTCGTAATCTTACGTTGTTGGAATCAGCGAGCAAGAGCTTTGAATAAATAACATCCGAGTTATCTTCGAGAATAGTAAAGAATGTGGTTGGTGTTGAAATTTGCGAATTCTGATCCACAGGAACTGCAAGTAATGCGCCTCGTTCTCGGCGCATTAAACGTAAACTTACGCTATCTCCAATGTTCCAAGCTTTCTGAGTTACTTCTACCACGCTGCAATGTAGAATTATAGGATATAAAAAGTCCATTTGCATTTGTGAAGTTAAGCAATTGATTTCCCGTTCTCAAAATACTATTTTCTAAATAAAATAATACCTTCTCAAATCGGATTTATGAATTGCTTCATAACAGATGGGACACTTGCGCCAGGGCTTGTCTGATAACGCTAGATAATGGAGAATACATGGCCAGCAGTATACGTGGCCACAACAGGTCATCTTACCGGCGATAGGAACAGATAAACAAATTGGGCAAGACAGTGTCTCCGAGCTGTGGACTCTCTGTAAAACAATATTAGAAAGGAATCATCATCCCATTACGTGTAGAAAAAAGAATTCGAGAATGAAGAAAGAGCAGAATGCTAGCTTACAATTTGCTCTATCAAATCCCATTGAACCAAAATATCAGGATCGGCGAGATAAGCTGTATAATCACCGTTACTCTTAACGACAAACTGGCAACTGGAAAAAAAAAATTACTTCTGTTAATTACATGTGTAAAGAGGTAAGATGCGACATAGTTGTATACAGATTCCTTTTTACTTTGAGAAGATACTTCCAATACTGTTTTGGAGAACTTAATCTTTTAGCTTGTTTATTCATTCTTCGATAATGTGCATACTTGGCCTGTAAAAACTGTTCTTTGTTGTATTTGTGTCGTTGCACAGGCGGCAGCCATCGATTGCTATTCCGATTATATTTGTTGGTAATTCTCCCAGGACTCCATGTGTTGGACACACCACGTATGTCCCGCGGCTCATAGTGGAAATTTAACAGATGATTCAAATTCTGATTCTTACTTCCTTGGACCAGTACTGAGCCATGCTCAGCAAAATCATCTTCCCCTACCTGTATGATTAAAATATTCATTAGATATAATCATCATCAAAGTACTAATCCCTATGTCTCTAGGCTTCTTACGAGAAACAACTGCGTTCTTTGTCGATTTTCATCAATTCTGAACACGAAATTATGAAATAAAACGATTTACTTGGTTCGCTTCGATGAATCTATATACGTAGATATGATCGTTATCTATGAGAGATAGACATGTTCTGTATCAATGATTCGATAGCGTTAAGCTTTTTAGTATAGATACAAAGACAAAAGTTTCACTTTCGCTAAAAATTTGGAGAGGAATTTTAGATTTTTTCAAGAAAACAATAACCTTGGAATCCTCCTTTGAACTGCCATGATATTGTCCTTTAGGTTTCGGTCTCTTATCATAATTTTTTCCCTTCTGTGCATTATGGGATTTCCAAAGTTGTTCATTCTTGGTAAAATTCGCAGCACTTGGTGGTTCACGCCTACGCGAACTCTTTGGGAATAGTTTGCCGTTGACAATATCTGTATATAAAAAAATGAAAAAATAATGATATCTGCTACCAGGTAGATATCTTTTTTTTTTATATTTTATTTCATTTTATTCAGGTGCCGATGACGACCATGACTAAGTAAAAAATGTTGTCACGTGACGTGGATCGGTTTTTTGGCGTAACGTAATATTGCGTGAATAAAAATGACAGAGGTGTTAAGCGCGAGATAGTAGCTGTGAAATAGAATGGTAATATTCGTAAAAGGCACACCTTGATTCTTTTTAGCGTCACCAGCAGATCCCTTGGCAGAAGACTGCGGTAATCTTGATTTTTTGTCCATTTTTAATTTGGCTGATGCAGCCAAGGGTGTTATAATCGTTGGTAGAGAATAGGTCTCCTCCGTATGGAGAAACGTAACTTTTCTGCAGGACCTTCATCTTTTCAGTAAGCCATTTTTCGACAGTCGAATGTATAAAATCTCCACAAATGGGTTCCGAGATTTATTCGTATGCCAAATATAAAGGCGCGAGGAAGAAAAATTTACATTAAAGAAATGAAACTCTTGGTTTTTAGGGAGTTTATTTTACCCCCCTGTCGCCGTAAACGACGATTTACTTTGCGGTCCACCACGATCACAACTTTCGTCGCTATAAATGGCGACGACAATTGTCGGAGAAACGGAAGACAGGAAATCAAATTGTCGACATTTATTATATCACGATGAGTATCTTGTTCCACAGTGTTTTTATGTCGAACACTACTGGAAAAAAATCACAAATGACATTCAAATAATACCAATTCTTCAAATATTGTTATACCATTCTTGCGGTTCATGAATCGTTGTTGATTTGATCCTAGCTCCGATGCCATCTACCAGGCGCTATCAGCTGGGATTTTGTAAACAAAATAATTATTTGGTCTTACACAGAAAATTTCAATGAATGATACTTTTTACTTCTTAGTGGTTGTTTTTAATAAGAAAGCGTGACGTTATCGTAATACGTTGTGTATCGTTGAAATATATCTATTAAACACTGATATTATTCATCTTCACGGTGTCTGCATGCAAGGTTTCAACTGCATATCTACATGCTAAACGAATACAAATAAATAAATGAATGAGTAGACCAATCTTGGAACGAAGATTATGTCATATTGTCGATCATGAATCCTTTTCAACTGTTGATATTCACTGTTTGCACAACTATCATTCTGGCCGATAATCATGTCGCAGGTAAGTAATATGATTAGAAACATCACGAGATGGAGTCGTACTCTTTATCGCAGTCTTCAATCAACAAAGAATAATAACTACTACGACTACAAACTCCTTTCCCGAAAAACCAACTATGCTGTTATAGTCGTTATGTAGAAATCTCTCGTGAAATGAATTTTAAAGAAAATCGTTGGAGTCATTTTTATGAAATTTGGAATTTACCGAAATCGGTCATCAGTAAACCGCTTTCAAATTCATTTTTATCAAAAAACGATTATGTAATAATTTCAATCGCGTAAAACTTCACTTACTGGAATCCGGGCTGGAATCACTGAAATCTCCAATAATGAGGTCATCAAACTAAAATTTCAAAGCTAGCATGAAGCTGAAGCTAGCGGCTATAGTTAGCGGCCGAACGTGCAAAACTTCTTCCAAATTGGATGACGCGGTACAGATTTATATGTTTACTTCTGGCCATGACTTATTAATATTAAAATATCAAATTTGGAGTAAATTTGTCAAACCGTTTTAGCTCTTTAGTCTCAGGTACAGACAACCAGCACAGATGGAACCTTTATAATCTCAATTTAAAAACTCTTCACCAATCCTACTTTATTTATCAATGCAAAATCATTAAAAAAGAAATTCTCTTTTTCTTCATTTTACTCGTTTTAAATAATTTCCAGCCCTGAGAAATCCATTATTTATTACAGACACAGCTAAGTTAGTAATAACTGTATTCAGTCAACCGGAAGGCTATGACGCTGCTTTAGCTTACAAGCTGAGGGATAATATCCTGGAACAATCAGATGAGCTAGATCGCGTAAGATCTGTTATTTCGAGTTCTAAGTCCTCAGCTCTTCTATTCTTCTTCCATTTAACACTTCAAGGTATTTTACGCTTTTGTGTTGTTTCAGAGCTCCATTAAAGTGTTTTTAACACATGAGCTAAATTTGAATGGCACATGGACAGTCGGACCTCTACTGCCTCATCTGACACATAATTTATTAACAGAATCAGATTGGTATTTCTTTTGTGAAGCCAACACGGTCGTCAGACTTCAGCGACTGATGCAATTTTTAAATAACTTCGATTCCTCACAGGTAGAAGAACTCCTGAGACTACTTCCAATTACTTTTAGGGTGGAGATCAAGCTAATAGCGAATAACATGTTCTTTAATGAACGTAAATCCTCATAGTTTACAGGTTTTATCAATATTGTCAATTACGAAAGTTAAGAACTACATAATTAACGATTCCCTCAAACCTTTGAGAAGTATGACATTTTACTCCATGAGACAAATTCCGCGTAACTCTTATCACAATTGTTTACCTCTTTTTCCACTATCGCAAAGGAACTTTGGCTGGGACATGCACTCTATGATCATGAGCCGACGATAATTCATCATTTTTCCGAACACACTAAAAAGTTCAAGTACCCAAATACTGCGTCAGGATTTATTATCTCATCACCACTCGTTGAAAGGTACTTCACTGTGTACTTTGGTTGAGATTTTCTTCCATTGAAATTGAAAAATAATACAGATTCTAGATTCCTGGAATTAAAGATGCAGTAAATCACAATTTAAATGATTTTCAATACACAGATTGTCACGGAGAATTGCCAATGGTGAAAAACCGGAAGGAGAGTTTTCCATCGATGCTGCTCACGAGCTTGCAACATTTGTTTGGGATAATGGCAAGGGAAAACGTTTGCTTCATGCTCCTGAATTGTGTGTGGTTTCCGGAGATGATTGTGCCACCTATCCTCAGCACTTTTACCCATGCGTAAGAATTGGGAGCCCTCGATATCTCTTTAAATAATCATTAAATTCAGATTCTGAATCGATAGAATATATCCTTCAATTTGTTTTAGGGTAAATCCGTACCAATAGAAGATATATACGTTGCAATTAAAACTTGCAGTAAATTTCACACTGAAAGAGTTCCTATAATAAAAAAAACTTGGGCTAAATATGCAGCGAATATTGGATTTTACAGTGACAAATCAGGTGTGCTTTTTACGTTCCACAGTAATAACAGTATTTTTCTAATAACTCATCGCCATGGGAATTTTATGCCTATAATGTACAAATTTTTAACGAACAATCCTGTGAGTATTCATCTTTTCTTTCAGAACAGACGATAGCTTGTCCGAGGCTATTATCACTCCAAATACCAAGCAAGGACATTGTGCCAAGACTTTCTCAATTTTAAAACACTCAAACGAAGTTTTGAAGAATGAAAAGTTGAAATGGCTAGTCATCACCGACGACGATACGATATTTAGGTAAATAATTAACTCTTTGTTAGTCGTAATTTGTAGAAAGTTCTCATTGTTTATTCTACTTTGTGAATTTACAGCCTCGGAAGATTGCTGCGATTGTTGACCTGCTACAATCGATCCGATTCTGTTGCCTTAGGAGAGCGTTATGGTTTCCGTTTATGGGAAAACGGCGGATATGAATACCTCACTGGCGGTGCAGGTCTAGTTCTGTCTTCGAGTATTGTTCGAAAATTAATTGAACCAGGTTTTTGTGCTTGTCCGTCTCCATCTACTCCGGACGATATGTTTCTTTTTGGTGTTTGCTTAAAGCGGGCTGGAATACAGCTGACACACTCACCATGTTTTCATCAGGTCAGCTGAACAAAGATTCACTAACTTTTAACAAATTTTATTATCAAATTATTTGCTGGATAAATGGGACTGTGATTTCAGGCCAGACCAGCAGACTATCCCAGGGCATACCTTGCCTCCCATGAACCATTATCTTTTCATAAATTCTGGTTGAACGATCCAGAACTAGTTTACAAAGAATGGTTTGCTGAAGCAGATAGTAAGCTTTACCGCCCTATTCAACATACCGAACTTTAGTATGTGGCCAACAATGTTCAAAAATATTGTTAAATGTCTTGAAAGCAAGAATTTAATTGTTCTAATATTCCAGAATGAGATACATTTCTGAAATACTCGAAATTCGAATTATAGGTTTAGTTTGAATGAAACTAATTAAAAAGTAAAAAACTAGCTACTCTAATTTCCCTATTCTCATAGTAATTCAGAAATTTTACTGGTAAATAATATAATCATAAGCATATTCCTTCCAGGGAGTACTCTAGACAAATACAATCGTTATAAACACTGTTCTGATTTTACTGTCAGTTTCTCATCTTCGGATCCGATAATAAAACGTCTGGAGCATTTCTGAAAATTCTATGCTTTACGAATGTTCTATTGTCTATATGATTGTCGGTAGAATTTATATCAGATTATAGGTCCAGTAACTAGCGGGTTTGTCGAGAGGCATGTAATCATCAAAGCTTTTTCAATGTAGAAACACACAAGAATATAAGACGCACATATTTATGTTGCTTCATTTGTGTAATACTCTTGTGAGATATAAAGATGCAATGATGTACATTCAATGACAACATTTTATGAACGACACCCTTTGCGTGAACATTCTATATCAAAGTTCACGATGCAGATTCAAGAAGATTCTGAATATTTTATCAAGTTTTACAACAAGTATACAAACATAAATAAACATTTACTGAAAATGGTTGGCTTGTGGCCACAAGTGAGTAGCGATCATAAAACTATGAAAAAGAAATTCATCGATAGTTTTGTACTTATTATATTTTACATTAGATCGCTGTGTACTATGAATAATAAATGCTCATATGTAAATAATACTTTCGTTTCCTAGGATGAAGGGCGGAAAGATTCCCTTTGGAGAATTACACTAACAATTTCCTACATTCTGATACTTATCAGCTTAACTTTAACTCAATTTTATCATGTCTATTTAATTTGGGGCAACTTCTTCGACAGCTTGGAAATACTGTGTAATACTACGACGTCTTTATTGATAGTCCACAAAGCGGTGATATTCTACTTTAAACGAGATATTATAGTCAATTTTGAAAAACAGAGTAGAAAAATGTGAATCTTAGAGTTCCACGATGATCCAAATAACAGAAAGATTATGATCGACACAGCTAAGACTGGGTGGAAACTGACTTGCATATTTTTTGGCATAGTGATATTCACAATAACTAACTTCTTTCTAGCACCTGCAGTCTCCGTATTTTATCAATGGAAATCAGGAGTATCTCCTGAAGAATTTATCTATGTTCTTCCTTACCTCATTAAGTTACCTTTAGACCTCCGCCAGGCCACACAACACGCAATCGCATATATCCCCATAACAATCTGTTCAGTTTCTTTGGTTTATTACATCACTGGAATTGACGCATTTTATTGTACTTCGATCCAGCACCTAATACTTCATTTGAAGCTTTTACAACAATCTTTGACTAAGTTCCAATCACGGGTACATTCAAGAAGTGATGAGTCAGAATCTACTTTGGACCATTTACATTTATGTATAGAAAAACACAAAACTATTATAAAGTGAGAGTCTGAAGTCTGTCTGTATTCTCCCAAACTTCATCTTAAGCTTAGAATCAGTTAGAATTCCAAGTGATGTAAATACACTCATCTGCAGGCATAGCGAAATTTTGGAGCAGATTTACGGTCCAATTATTTTAGGACTAGGAGTTATCAGTACTTTGAGCATGTGCATGGTGATATTCCACGCAATTGTTGTAAGCTTTTCAGTCATTTCAATTCATGTAGATATCTGTGTACTCTAATTATCTCATGATGGCGCTTTTTCGTTTGGTAGACCAAAGGTGGACACAATGGGAATATAGCATTGTTTATAATTTATCTCTCGATGGAAGTCTTTGAAGTACTATTATATTGCTGGTTTGGGAATGCTCTCACCTTTGCAGTGAGTATTCCTGAAGTGTTCTTGAACTCTTATTATTAGCAGTTATAAACCGGAGATTAATGTGACAGAAATTTTTCAGAGTTTGGAAATCGGTTTTGCTTTATATGATACAAATTGGTATGACTTTTGGAAAAACAATGAAGCATTTTCTAGCTGCGTGAGGATTATGATGATTAGGACGCAAAGACCCATTAAACTGACTGCATATAAATTTGCAGATGTTTCGTTGACGTTATTCACTAGTGTTTGTACTTTCATTTTAGATTAGTTTTCTTACGGGAATATAATTTCCGTCCTGGTTTTATTCTAATTGCTTACTTTTTTTTCAGATAATGAGCACCACAGCATCGTACTTTACACTCCTTCGAACTCTTTATACAAGTTAATAACGAATTCTGAAGATTGTTATGTAAGTGTAAACTTTAGAACTTTACTGGTGTCAAACAAACGTAGTGAATTTCTGTAATAGAATGGGCTATAAAAGTTTGTTCTTATAATAGCAGAGAAATAATGTACACACAAAAGATTATTAACATAGCCATTTCATTAAAATTCTTTGCACAATACGAAGATAACAACAACAATGTAAAAAATACAAATTCAACAATTGTAACGTTTTCAATTAATAAAATCACATAGCATCAAATATATCACAAGGGTCTTATGATACAGACTAATATCTCCCTGTTTTTACTCTCCCAACTTACAAATAGTATAAACGTGTAAAGCTCACGAATGAGGAATGGAATTACAATTTGGATGGTAGAATTTCTTTCCACCAAGGCGCACGCTCAATGTTCTCTTTATCTCTGAAAATAGACTCTTCAATGTGTTTGTAGATCTGAAAACCAGAGTTTGACGCCATTCATTAATCAATTTAGGATTCGATGTTCTATAATATTATCGTGTTGCCTAAATTCTACCATACCTGGCCATCGGACATCCCAAGTGGAGAATTAAGAATGAAATCTGTAGGTGCAATTACATCTGCGAGCGATACTGCATCCACGGAAAGTTCTTTGCATAGCTGGATGATGCCCTCGCGTAATAAAACGTCTATTTTAGAGTCCTGAGAAGCATATCCTCCGGCATAAAGATCCCCAAGTCTCTGTTCAAGTACCGAAGCTGCATGCAAAGAGCACAGCCTAGTCAGCACCTGTTTTTCCTCAATGCTCCAGACTGGATCTTGAAGGCGTTGAACGAAAGCTTTGACCACAGCATGCTAAGAGCATTGAATGCAGATAATTATTCATTACTAAAAATACCAGAAGAAAATGAATACCCTGGATATTAGTATTGAATTTTGTCATTATCGGAAATGAGAAAACTGTACGTTTTTCTTACCTCCGCATATACCAAGGATAACGTTCTAGCGTAGAATGATTGAGTATTATTTCGCACTGTGAAACTGTCCTGTCCGTTTGTTAATAACTCTTGTACACGTTCATGCGTTTTTTCAAGATAGTAGCAAACTAGCCACCTAAACGCCTGCAACAGATCTAGGAGGCAGAGAAAATGCAGATTCAGTTTGGAGTACGCAAAATAAAATTAATCTTGAATTACAAAACATTGATTACATTACTGCTACTAAAAATAAGCATTCTTACTTTCAGGTTTCATTGTGTCTTCAATTGTGGAGCTGTTGAACTTGAGACAAAGAATATTTTTAGCATCTGGTAAAAAGTCGATGGAGCCTAAGGGAGACAGAACAGTCTTTCCCTTTCCCGCAAGTAGTTTCTGATTCAATAACCAGTTGCTGGCTTGTTGAAGCAAGACGTTATTCTCCCCTTCGTAAGTGCAATTTGCATCATTTTCATTTCTCACACCACCCAAGCGAGACACTGCGGGCAAACAATATTCATAATTTCTATTTATTACTTCCACAAATGAGATTCTACTCATCGCTATTCACCTGTCAGATAACCATGACCACCGCAAGATTCTCTACAATCCTGAATAGCGTCACGAGCAGTCCAAGAACAGAAAGGCTTTGTCGCTGATGAAAGTGCGTGAATTTCCATCCCCTCTACAGCAAGTAGATCACGATCTTCTCCGATGAGCAATCTCTCTTGGAAGTTTTGTGACCTCAGAGAAAATTGGTATGAAAATATTTTTAGAGCAAAAACTGCTGCTAAATGTGGGAACAGCCGGAGTTGCTGAAACAATGGTAATTAAGTATCAGGCTTCATTCTTGCTTTGTGTTTCTTAATTTTTTATCTATACTTCTGAATGAGAAGTACCTGGATTTGATAATCAATCACTGGCCATTCCTCATCCGCACTTGGTCCGAATTGTTTTCTTGCAGCTGAATATCTAATTGCAATAACGATTGCTACAGTCAAATATGAACTTGCCATCACAGTGATGTTTGTTCGACCAATCGAAAGAGTGCCTAATGATGCACCTAGAATTCACAATCATATTTTTGTTTAGCTATTTAGTCTTAGCATAGTCGCTGATCTGAATCTTTGAAAACAATCGACTGACGATAAAGTTCATTTGATCTTTCAGAAACTCAACAATATTTCACAATACTATATTACAATTGTTCGAATTGTGATAAACTTTACCAAATCGTTTACTGGGATCCTTAAATGGTGTGACATATCTTCCATCTTCTGTGACATCGCCCATTTTATTCAAAAGATTTTCACGTGGCAATATATAGTTAGTAAACTGTACAAATCCGTTGTCTATTCCGTTTAGGCCAACTTTTTCACCCAAATCACCGACCGTTACACCAGGCAGTGGCTGCAGCGTTCCAACATCACGAATTGGTACAATAAATGAATGCAGACCATGATTTGTGCCATCCTGCATAATTAGTTGTGCCCACACGATGGCATGTGTAGCCGTTTTACCTGCGTAAATGATCAGAAAGGTGGATATTTTCAGTGAAAAAAAATATACATACATAGAAACAACAATAGTTTCAGTGATTTATTGACTTTCACAGGGAAATTACCTAGCCCACCGACCCAGGATTTTGCAGCCTCGAAATCTGGCGAGTGCAGAATGAAGGATTTTTTATTAACGTCGTACGTGGCCCTCGTTCTCATACTCTTGGCATTGGTTCCATGGGATATTTCAGTCAAGGCAAAACATCCTAATATCTATAAAATTGTGTGAAATTGGTACCCAAAAAGGGTGCGCCGTGGAAATTACACAAAAATTATCTCATAACATACTTCACCCTCACGGGCCTTCTGAAGATATTCAGAGTGTCGTTCTGTTCCCAAATTGAATATTACTCCCACAACCATTCCGAAGAGGATTCCACTTTTTATCGCCAAAGATCCATCGTACTGGCACATCGCATCTATCCATGCAATGTGCTGTTAAATTTAATGACAATGAGAAATTTCTATCAAATCTTTTACAATGTGTGTATGAGAATTTGATTTTGTGTTATACTTACTGGTACGTCAGACGCAGTTAGCAGTAATCGATCATCTTTGAGTAGTGCAAGGAGTCGAGACTGACATATTCTATGCTGTTCGTCTACACTTTGGGATTTAATTGGATGTTTATATACTGGTGAGTTTTCCAAATAGGTCCAGAAATCATTCTACAAATATTAGTGGACTTGATGAAAATCACCTCTGACTACGTTTTTATGCAAATATGGGCGGCTGGATAGGTATAATACCTGTCGAATTTTCTTGTATCCTACAGCTATATTTACCTTGAATTTAAAAACCGGCTTCCCCTCTAAGTTGACTTTCAATAACTTCCAATTGAAAGTACATCGATCTCTGTACTTCTGCAGTGGTCCAGAAGGAAGATCGGGTATCAAATGGTTCAATGTCGATTGTTGCATTGTCTGAAAATATCTGAAACAGAATGAAGTTTTTTCGAAAACTGTATTGTTGGTGTGAACCGGCTTACTAGACGACTGATTTTAGGGGGGGTCCCATCTGTATTAAGAGTTATAGATAGGCCTGGGCAGAGGCGAAGGTATGAGCATGAGTTGCGAAGACCTGTCAATTCGTTCAGATAACAGAAACGGTAGGGAATTAGCAATTCTATTGGAGATAAGGTGGAAAGATCAAAGGTGAGAGTCGATCGAACCAGTAACCTGTGTTCTGCGTGTATACAGGATGAGTTTTTTCGGGGTCCGTATGAGGTAGTGGCTTATCACCGCCGATGCTCCGCCCCTTAATGTTCATTCACACTGTTATCAGAATCGAACTTTCAAATTAAGTCGCTGATACTGATGGTTAGTCTGGCTGACTAAGATATTGTTGACACCCGAATGACAATAATGAGTTGTCGAGGATCTTCAATTCTAGTTTCGTCATTATTGAGTATAATTTACATCAAAGATTCGAACTGATTACCGAACAGTGTGATTGGCCGAGGGCGGGGCATCGACGGTGATAAGCCCCTCCCGCACTTGGACCCGGAGAAAACTCACCCTGTACATGTACATTTCTATCCCACCATATATTGTTCACTTCAGGGATATGATTCAATTTGAAGTAATTATCATAAACCGTAGTACACAATATCTGCAAAAAAGTGATTCATTAACAATGAGGCTTTTTTGATACGATTGCAAGTTCCAACGATTTTTAACAAGGCATACCAATACTTTTAGTCCGTTATCTACATTATTTTATAGACCAATATGCCACTGCGGTCTTATAATATACAGGTATATTCGCGGAGCTATTCGCTTGCTGAAATAGTAAACCACTTTTTGAACATTGACTCCGAATTCGATGTGGATCTTGCTCGGAATCGTGGAATCAACTTGAAATCAATCGAATCGTTGTAAAATTTTATGCATCAAAATCGCTCAATGTTTCATGAAATTGCTTGAAATCACTGTCAATAGAATGTTAGAAATAATTAGCAATCGTAATCGCATGGAATCGCGCGAAATCGCTGGTCACGCGATCCGCAAGTGAATATATAGCCCTTCGGGCATATTCATCGTAGATATGAACAGATATTTTCGTAGATATTCACCAAATATTAGGATCTATATCTTTCATATAATGTCAAAATATATACTCAATTGTGCTGTGTCTGAACTCCACTAAGAGATGATATTATTTGTAGTTACTAAAGATGATATGTTGGATCCGGCGAACCAAATATTTTCTCGCGGCTGCGAAACGCGCGCTAACTGTATGAAATTTTATCTGACTGGCATATATGCGTTCCTCGGATCTCACTTGGATCGAATAAATGTGGTAACAGTTAACAAATATTTTATTGTTGTATAAACATATCTAATCCACCATCTCCAACATTATCTTCATTATCTATAATAATAAACTGACCTCTCGATGTGATTATAATTACTTCAACTTGTGAATCGGTTCTTCAGTCAGCTACTGCAGCAAATAGTAATTTAATTAATGACCAATCTTTCGCTGAATCATCGTCATTCGGATCAGAATTTCGACTGATTGTATATTATAACACCGCGCATGTTTCAGACACCCAGAAAATACCGTTCGATTTATCACATTCCTATACCTTATAGCAGTATTTTGTAGATCGATATAATATTACTCTTTCTTTTCAACGCGGTGTCCGATAATGAATATATACAGCGAAAAACTGATTTCTTATAGATTAGAAGGACGTTCATGCAATACACGATCGAGATCCTTCATCTTTCAATTTTAAGCCCAAGAGTCCAAAGTTCTGTGATTACGGATAAAGTCCGCTCCTCCGTAATGCTATTGGAGAACGGTACCTCTCACTTTTTTATTTTTATATTCTGTTTCTCTCGCCATTCTATCAGCTGGTTAACTGTAAGTACAGTAGCTCCAGTCATTCGAGTTCATTCACGTTTAATCATTTAATGTTCGCATCGCCTGTACCTATATATACTCTACTCACGATTCGAGACAGAGAATATATAAACGGTCATGAGTGTATTATTATCATTCAGTGCAATCGACAACGGAAGAAAGGGTATCTATCCTCTGAGATCTTATCCCGTCTTAGCCGAGTATCGAAGTTGTCAAGGACGACTCATAACTTGACGTCGTCAGAAAACTCCAGAGATCAGAAAGTTGTACGCCAGGTGTATGTGGCGCATTTCGCCAAATACCGCGAATGAGGTTTTCGGCGGCAAAAATTTGATTGCGTTGATCGTGTTATATGCACAATACGTCTAAAAAGACAGCAGTCTGTAAAGTTTTGAATCCCTCACTCCAAAAATCACTGACAATACGATAAATAAGGGAGATCCTGTCTCCCGTGAGAAATTCTGCAATCAAATTGAAGGAAAAAAAAATCACCAGTCATTCCGAACCCCATGCAACGTGAACCATGAGACGACATATTGTGTATTGCTCGTGTCTCCACAGAATTCACAGAATTTCAGCCTTTCACATGCAGGTACATACAAATAATACCGCATATCGTCAGCGACGTCGTTGTTTTTGCCGCTAAAGACACTGACGGTATAATTATATAGTCGTTGCGGCGCGACCTTTTGATACGTACTCTTTGCGTTACCAATGCTATGCAGACGACGATATACCCTGAAATCGAGTGCTCCACACTTCCACAGATACCGATCCTAACGAATTAATTATAGCGCGATTCCGTGTGGATGAATCTACAATTTTCGTACAAATATTACGCCGAACGAGTCAATTTTGTCCGATAACGTTTGTCATTATCTTTTTCACTGATAAGTGATGACTTTGTTACAAATAGGTTTTTTCAAAATTCAAATCATTACGAAAAATATGTTGTATATTTCGCACGGTATCATTATCCCAGTCTTACCTGGCAGGTGCAGATAGATAGCGCATTCAACCGATTCTGTATGTATGTACTCGATGTGTTTAATACGGATTAAATATCAACGAACTCACGATCGTGGGGTCTTCTCCGATCTTCACCGCGAAAAATAGTGAGCCTTACAAGCAGACTCGTTATAGGATATGTATAAGGCCTCCCGGGTCATTCAGCGAGTACTAACCTTGGAGTTTAACGCAGGCGCGTAGAATTCTTGTGTCCACTCATCACATATTTGAATATGCAGTTTTTAGCTGTGTTCTTAATACTCCATGTTTGTGTGATATAGGCATAAAGTATGAACACAGATGATTCTTGCTTGTATTGATCATCAAACGGTCGCATGAATCTACCTCCATTAAACTATTTCTATGCAGGGTGTTGAGAAAATGAGTCTAATTGGTTGATATTTAAATATTGGCGCTTTTATATGTTACGTATTGATTGATCTTTTCACGTATCATATCCGTTTTCACGTACTCCTTACTTCTCCGTTTTTATTTTGTCTCGCGACATGTCTGGAGAAATCCACGTGTTTATTCAACTCGGTGTGTAAATAAAATATATCTGAATACATCGTATATAAAGTGTTTTATTTCATGGAATCTGTACGAATACACAGGGGAGAGTGGAACGGAATGGGCCTTCCCCCCCTTCCTAGTCGATTAATTTCGATAATTTTTCAAAGTTTGTTAAACTCGATGGAGATCATTTTTCAATTATAAAGAAAATCTATTTTTCTGCTGAAATTGTATGATTATGAAAAATCTGGAAATATTTCTATGGTGCCACACCCCACTTAGTTCTCCCTTCTATCCCATACGGCACAGTCTGCAATTGCAGTAATATTGCAGTGATAATGTTGCAATGTGTCTTGTAACGAGTTATGTGCTTATGGCATACATTCAAATCTCTGTAATTTACATCAACAGAATTCCGGAAGGATAATATTATCGAGAAAGTTTGACCATAGACAGCTTTACATAACAAAATTTAAGTTAGTAATCCATTCATTTTCATATGTGCGATCACACCATGCAGCAATTTATTCGACCAAGAAACATTTAATGAGTTATATCTCAACAGTAAAAATACTCCTACGCTTATGGTATATTCAAACGCGCGGTATAATCACGATATATTGTATTCACAGTATAATCAATGAATGAATCAAACTATACCGATGTATGCTAATAGTTTGAATCACGACTACGCGTTTGCTATGAATTGAATAATGTAATGATTGATACTTGCGTCCTGAACCACTTCAGCTATAGATGCGTGTGTATCAACCCACTGTAGATTTTTGAAAGCGATACACCGGTAGGTATCACAAGATTATTATGAATACAGAATCAAAATTCCGTGTCGGATATACCCGAAGTTCCAGTGGTCAGTATTTGTTATCGATAATTTCGATAAATGTAAATGCGGGAAACCGTAATTGCAACGTCAATTTCATAATTCCGATAATGCTTATCTTATAAACTCATACTACTTATCGAACATGCACATTGATCTATCTAGAATAACCTTGAGCATTTTCAAATGATCAACGTTTTGCCAAATCAACAATAACCTCGATTGTTATTGCATTTGAACTGGCGAACTACTGCTTCGCGGTTCTCGTCGCCTTTCTCATTGGTTTCTTAACTCTCGACATCGACCAATCACAGTTCGCGTCGTTCTGCTCATCCGACTCGCGCGACATCTCTCAATCTCCAGTCAAGTTCACTCCCTTCTACAGAATTTTGTTATTCGTATATTTGAATGGTTTTATGTGGTATTTATAGACATTCATAACCTCAATTAGAACACCTGAACAGATATTCTGAAAATTAATGCAAGATATCGATGGTCACGTAAAAATTCCAGAAAATTACGCTGAGTTCAACTCGATTTTGGTTTTCTACGTTTCAAATTCAATATTCTAACCTCAACCCTTCAACTTGTATACAGTACACTCACCTGAGCAGCCGAAGGAATCTTGTCAGTTTTATTCCGTTCAATGAATGAAAAAGACTCGAACTCACCGAGATTATCATCTTCTGTTCTCTGCAATTAATCTCCGATACTCGTAATAAAGATTCTAGGTTAGATCAGGTTAGATTCGTTACATTACTCGACTCAGTTTCTGACACTTCTTGATCTCAGAACTATCACAATCCGCGAGTATTTATGACTACAGCGAAACATGGTTCAATGTTCCGCACCCAACTGCAACTATTCTTCGTCAAATGGATATCTCCTAAAAAGATTTCCCAGAGATCCTGAGCGGAGAGCGCAGTGGGCAAAAAATATGCAGAAACCAAACTGGGAACCAACGGACAATTCATACATCTGTGAGGTAATTCGAAATTGATATCGTTGTGCTGGCAGAGTTGTTTCTTTTTTGCGAATTATTCGCCAGAATCAACTCAATAGTTTTATCCTTAAGCTACGAATAAAAATTTCCAGGCTCACTTTGAAGATGACCAATGGGAGTCGAAACGTCTGGATCGACTGAAGTGGAACGCCGTACCGACAATATTTCATACACGTTATAAATATACTAAGAGAAGACAAGACCAACCGATGACAAACGTACCGCTGGCAATTCAACCAAATATTTCAGGTGTATTGCAGCAGGAGCAGTCTGCCGATCAGATTGTTTATGTATTAGATATAGACGATTATCTTACAGGCACGAAGAAAGACCTTTCTAATACTAAGATGGAAACTGGAGATGATGTTGAAAGTGATAAAACATTTGAATTTTCTTATGAAATCCAAGAAAATTCTAAGAAAGATGAAATAATTGCAGAACTGAGAAAACAAATAGCTGAGAAAGACAAGTGTCTTTTAAAATATGAAAAAATTATATGCCAAATGAATTCGCACCTTGAAAAGCTGAAGGGGAGATTGAAATTTTGGAGGGACTTTAGCGAGAGCGATAAATTTGGTTTGAAAAAATTTAAAAGAGCGAATCATAAGTCTTTCACTGTTTAAACTTCGTGGTTTCATCTTTACGTAAATTCCACTATTTCAACCGTGAGAAATGAGTAACTTTTGTATAAATTGAATACCAGATTTGTACAGAAATAGTTTTCAGATGATTTTTTTCTCCCAACATGATCAGCATTAACGATTTTGTTATCAAGCAAGCTATGAAATTCGAATATGATGTTTAAGTTTAGGTGAGTATAATAAGATTTTATAATAAGATCTAGAATAATTATATGGTTGCAATACGTCGGTTGAAGTTCTGTAGAGTAATTCAATCACAAATATACACAATATTAATAAAGATGGATAATTTCATAAAAAAAAAAAAAACAACCCTTGATTCATCCAAATTCACAAAACAGTTTAGGAAATCTGTAATCCAAATATCGGATTGTGGAATGATTTTGATTTGCCTACTACAAATACTCCCTTTTAGCAACGAATTTCATGTAAGTAGTCCAAAGCCTCGATTTCATTTGACCTTATATTGTATTTGCATAATTAACGTGAATTCAATCCCTACGCTAATAGAATAATTGATTATTCATTGCACCCAGGAGCCAAGAGTCCTTCCAGTTCAACGACATAGACTTTGTGGCGATCCAAAACCGTGTCACGCGTTTTGCTATCACTTACTATCACTTAAAGTTCATGTTATTTCTGCTTTCATTCGTGCTGATATGATCATTAGTTTCATTTTAATTTACTGCATTTTCGGTCTGGATGCAAGGTATGTGAAATGATGCAATTGAATATAAAAGCCAGTCTCAGACTCGTGTGTAGAAAATATTTCTGAGCTAATTGCTTGGGCAATTGATTACTTTGCCTAGTTATCTATTACGAGAACAGAATCATGTAGAACAGCAGCCACTGATGGCAGTTATCAATGCTGTGGCTAAAGGAATCTTGCTTCACCATAAGTGCATTACATTTATTGTCGACAAGCATTATCATCAAGTTCTAGACGTGAATTGGAAAACGCGATTTGGGTATACATCTATGTACATGGTATGTGGAAACGTGCGATATCGGCAGATGCTGAAATTCATGTAGTTGGATAAATACAAAAAAATATATCCTCGTTTAGATCGTTATCAGAGAAAGCGACGATGTCTGTCCACCAAAATCTCAGATTATTAATGTTCTTGGTGCCAGTAGAGCCACTGATTGCAGCGCCTATGTTATTCTTAATACGGATGGACTCCAAGTATCACGTTTACTTGAATACGCAGAAAAGTACGTTACGAATGTCAGTAACTTTGAGGGCACATGGCTACGGACATAGTCAGCAGCTAAGGATTCTTCTAATTGTTATCTAAACTGATCAGAGTCTTAGTCTGAAAGTAATAAAATTTGTTTTGTTCATGAGGGAACGTTTGATCAACACTCGGGGAGACTTTATATTACTTCACGATTATCAGATATTCAATTCTACCATGAATTACATTTGGAACAGAATAGTGAACGTGGTTTTTATCCGTCGTTACAATTCTGCTATACAACGTTCAGGACGAAAAGTCTCCCTAGAATGGTTCGACCTAAATACAGTACCGTTTCCATACCCCAGCGAAGGTGATCTTGAACCACGATACATTGATACATGGTATCGAGGCAGATTTCGATATAAAAATGATCATTATCCTGATAAAAGTAAAGATCTCTTTGATCAGTCGCTCAGGTTTGTATGTATATACATACATCTGTATTGCTAATGATTCAATGATATTTCCATGAATGAATGAAAGTTGATTTTAATGATATTTCTGTAGGATTGCTATATTTCCACATATTCCCGCAATTACTGACCATGTGAAGCTGAATTACAGAGATAGCTCAAAAGATGATTCAGCCCCATTTGGTATTGAGTATGAGGTACAAGTATTTCTAGCCCTCAAAGAGTGGGAAACTTGAAAGAGTGCGCTTAAAAACTTTTTCATACTATTGCTTTAGATTAAAGAATCAGTTGAATGTGTAAATCTGTTTTCAGCTGATGAGAATTCTCGCCAAAGCAATGCACTTTCAGCCTCTGACATACAGTCCGGTGAATCTAAATAACGAGAAATGGGGAAGCCCAGGTGAGAACGGGAGCTTTAGTGGTCTCTTTGGCGAAGCAGTTTCTGGTAATGCTGCGTTTCTTCTTGGGGATCTCTACTACACTTCTGAGCACTTGAAACTATTCGATTTATCAACGCCTTATAATACTGAATGCCTCACATTTCTGACCCCAGAATCATTGAACGATAATTCTTGGAAGATACTGATCATGCCGTTCAAGTATTAACACAATATTACTCAGAATTTATGACTGAATTGGATTTTTATGAGGTAGCGCAATCACATCTCATATTTTTTCATCACTTCCAGGGCAAGCATGTGGGTTTGTGTATTGTCCACTCTATTCTTAGGAGGTTTCATCTTTTACTGGTTCGCCCGCTGTTATAAGGATTCCATAAGCTCATACAAAGAAAAATTCTCCGCCAATGAATTTGTCGCTCGAAAAATTTTGGCAAAAGACAACAACCCAAACAGCTCGATCAGGAGCCTCTACTTATTTACGGAATTGCAAAATAGTATCTTGTACACCTATGGGACCCTGCTCTCAATTTCGTTACCTCGTTTACCAGAGGGTTGGGCTCTCAGAGTTTTCATTGGATGGTGGTGGCTCTATAGTATACTGGTTGCCGTCGCTTATCGTGCCAGCATGACAGCGATCCTCGCTAATCCTATGAGCAGGTGGATAATTATGGACAGTGGTGGTATAATATAATGCGATCCGAGTGTGATTATGCTTTCTTTTTCATTTTCTAAAATTTCAGAGTTACTGTAGACACTCTGAGCCAGTTAGCGAGTAGCCAAATAGCTGTTGGTAGTTGGAGCGAGGAAATGAGAGATTTTTTTCTATCCTCACTGGACGCAGACTCTCAAAAAATTGGTAACAAATTTGAAGTGATCAAAGAAGACGATGAAGCCGTGTCTAGAGTTGCAACAGGAGAATTTGCCTACTACGAGAACAAATACTTCCTACGCCACGCACGAGCAAAAAGGCAAATTGCAGAAGAGAGACAAAAGCAGAATGCGACTAAGCATCACGAAACCATAAAAGCTGATCGGATTCTTCACATAATGTCAGAGTGCGCTATCCACATGCCCATTTCTCTTGGCTTAGACAAAAATTCTCCGTTAAAGGACCGAGTGGACATTGTGGCAAGTATTGAGTGTAATAGAAAGAAGAACATCTGTTAAATAAATCATAATGATTGAGAGTAGGGTGGACTTTTATTTATCATTAGATAAGACGTGTGACGGAAACTGGTTTGGTTCAGAAATGGTTGAGCGATACAATGCAGTGGACTATAAATGCTGAAAGACCGCAGGAGAATGAGGCTTCAAAGGGATTGATAAATCTCCGCAAACTTTACGGCGCTCTGGTGGCACTTGGAATCGGATATTTATGTAGTTTTATCGCATTAGCTGGAGAAATTTTGCATTGGAAATATGTCGTACAGAAAAATCCTAAGTACGATAAATACTACTTAGATGTATATTATAAACGGAATAAATAAACCGAATATCTATAATTACCGGATTTTCGTTTTGTGTTTTGGGATTTTCAACACTATTTTTCGTTCAAATTTGTTCCACAGCAGTTGCGCCATGGTCCCGTATTCCGCGGTCGCTTCCTCTCCCGGTATGATTTGAGATTCGACGTTCGACTACAAATTTTTTAGGTTATGTCAGGGTGTATTATGGAATGCGATTAGAATTGAACTGAAGGTTTGGAATCAACAGCTGCAAATATTCTTGAAATGTATTTAGGATTTTCATACTCTATTCACGAACTTGAATTTTGCGGCGTAGATTATTAATCTCGAGTGTCCAGAGGTCGCTGCGTCACAACACGGCGAGCACAACGTAACATAACCTCACTTAGTCACTTTTCGTCGTAGTCGTAATATTTATTTATCGTATTTAGGGTATCATTTAAAACGTTTAATCTCGAGAAATGAGTGATGCCGAATTACAAGAGGAAGAACGAGAAGTCTTGCTCTCGATTTATGATGGTGATGCAGCCTTTAAACAGCTTAGTCCTACGACTTATCAGTATAAGGTATACTTTACTTATGTTTCTGGACATTCAGATAATCTTTCCTCCATATCTTTGTTATAACTTATTTTTTATCCTGGTGATAATTAAGCCAGTTGAATTTCTGGTGATGAGCTAGCGGAGAATTGAATTATACCGTTCATTATAGTTTCCTTGAGAGATGAAAATTGTTTCTGAGAGCGAGTGCACTTCGAGGATTATACCAATGTCTAGATAATGAGTAATTTTGTGAAAATTGGTATTTTTCTCTTCTGGCAAACTTGACTCAAGGATGTGAAGTCCTTTTTGATCTATCATGTCCGCAATTTCTTCTCTCATTGCACCAATTTCGTTGAGAAAGCTTGAGGAAATTCTTCTAGTCATTCTCATCAAGTGAATTAGTGACCCGATTTATTTTCAGTACGGAGACGACGAAGATGTGAAATCAGTTCTACTAGAAATAATATGGGGGCCAACGTATCCATCGGAAAAGCCGAAGCTGAATATGGATACGTTTTATAACAAGCATATGTAAGTGAAATAAAAGATATTTAATGAACGCAATATTATGAGTTGGAATGGTATGATTGACAGTAAACAATGGGCATAATACAGAGTACAAGCCGTCAAGAATAAAATAGCAGCTCATGTTGATGCCGAGGCAGACCAATGGCTCGGGTCTGCTATGACGTATACGTTGTTTCAATCTGTCCAGGAGAATCTAGCAGATTTAATCGCTGATCAACCAGATTCGATAGAGGAAGTTGAATCGGAAGTTAATAAACTTTCTATCACTGATGACAGCATCCAGGTATTGAACTTGAAATGCGCCTATTCACTTATGTTCATGCTTTATTCAAATGGTCAGACAAAATTCTCGAAGATTTATTCTCTGTTTGTTTTTTGAAATTCCATATTCTCTATTTGCAGGACGAGTCTTCGAAGAGAGTCAAAAAGGAGCAGTTAACTAAATCACAAAAACGACGGCAATGGAATCGAGCTGACGGTAAAGGAGAAAAACCTCGAGGATGGGATTGGGTGGATATTGTTAAGCACTTATCTCAGACTGGCTCAAAGCCTGAATACGAATCTTAGCAGACTCCTTCTCGATTGTGCAGCTCATTCTTGAGACGTATTATATTTTTATAAATTCCCGAGATTAAATAAGTTTCTAGAGTGAAACCCAACTTTGAGTATTACTCTGTTAAGTTAGAGTTTAGTAGTTTACGCACTAGAAATACTAACTCATCTCTCAGCCTATCCAGAATGAAAGCTCTCTTGAAATTACTTGAAATGATCCGAAAATCTCAGATTTTTTCGATATGATACGATGAAGTTTATTTTTTATGTACAATATAGATAATATAATTGAGTCACAACTTCAGAGCACATTTTTCACTCTCATACTCAATAATGTTTTATTCTCAATCGTTTTTCGTGGTTCATGATGGTTGGAAAGGCTTGAATTTCAGTCCTTTGACTTCATGATGACTCCAGGATCCTCGCCACTGTCCCACGGGCAGTAAATTCATTGTCGTTAGCCACACTATAAAGGAAGAATGATCTCCTGTATATTTTGGATAATTTAACCTTATTCCCTATTTATTGGGAATTTTATTGAATCAATGTCTCTAATGTACCATTTCTGTTCAGCCCTTCTTTAAACAGTCGATACTCTTTAGCGACGATTTCATCTGAAGCTAGAATAATTTCTACAGGAATTCTCGTAAGTGTTCCATCCTTCACAGTTGCGTATTTCTTGTTTAGGAGATACATCCGCATCAAGGGGTAGGAGGGTTTACCCGATCTTGCTTTAAGTAACATATCCTACAATCAACAAATCAGTAGATTACAACGATATTAATCCAAACAGACAAGATACAGCTACGTATCTCCAATTTATTCACTTACGACTGGCCATCTGAGAGTCATACAGGTGATAAGCCCATAAAGACAAGCATGAAAGTATGCTTGGAGTACTTCTGAAGGTTCCGTATCTTTCGCAATTGGTATAAGAATAGTTTTACGCTTAACATCCATAACAATGAGATACTTTCGATTGCGGAATAGGTTTGAGAGTAGCTGTATATCGTCAGGCTTTATGATATCATTTTTGAAGACACTTTCCAGCGAAACTCCCATTTTTATATCGAATCCGAACGTACTTCTAGCTGTTAAAGGACAAAGTAAGAAATATCATCTTGAAAGTTAGATATGCGAGAAGTTTGATTCAAGGAAAATCGATACCCACATGAGTTGCCATAGAGCAGCACAGATTCGAATTTATTCACTTGAGAAGGATCTGGGACATTCTGATCAATCAAATAATTCTTTAATATCAACGCCAAGCGATCCTCATTCAGTGAATTCAAGCGTAGCGATTTTACTGCTCGGTAATTTGCGTATAAATGAACTGTTGCCAGCAATATAAACAATTCCATTACATATCTGTATGTAGATTATCTTAAGTAGTTATTCCTCGTTGTACTAACACAGTAATATTTTTGTTTTTGCGAATATCAGGTTTTTAAAAGCTCTAAATTCATATTTTCTTCCTCTTTTATTGATTGCAACTTACCGTCCATCTCCACAGCTGGATAATATAAAAATCCCCACAAACGAAGCAATTAAATTAACGAAAGTTTCCTGACTACCATCTTTGGCGGAAACGTCGGCTAAGTTGTTTTTCAAAGCCTGAGGATGAAGAGAGGATTTGAATTATCAGATGCGTAACAAGTATGAGAGTTATTCTCTTCCATTCTCAGAATCCAAATGCAAGTTTCATGGTATGTATAAATTTATACCTGATGTTGCGTTAAAGCGGCTCTCGTCGCAGACCCAGCTACACCGACGATAGATTTCATTGCCGTTGAAGCGCATAATATTATCAAAGAATACTGAGAAAAGTAAGGGAGAGTTAATTCAATTCCCATAGCAAAATCATTGAGAATATCTGCAAAGAGGCGCCATTTTTTACACTGCGCATCCAGTCCGGGTCTGAGAAACATAGAAAGAGAGAAAAGAAAGAAGAACACCAAAGATAAGATATCTAATATTATGATAACGACAATTTTTCGGGTTATTATAATTTCTACGCAAATTTTACCCGTTCCACCACGCAAATACTATTCGCCCAATCATTCCAGTCCCGTCTTTTAGTATCCAAGTTATCGCAGCAGCTAATGCCGTCGCTGACGTATCTCCAACTCCGACTCCTTGCATAATTGAATGAGTAGTCAGGGTGCCCATAATGGTGCTGGCAAATGCCTTGAGTATGGAAGAAGTAGAGAAAAAGTTATGTATTTGTGAGGCATATTGCTCCGAAGTGGTCTGAAATTTGATCTGAGAATAATACATCGCCTGCGACTTTTAGCGACTTGAGCAGAGATCAAATTTTGAACCATGATGAAGGAAGGACTTATTTGATTTTTCGTAAAGCTGAGATTGATATATTGACCGTGAACCTGAACTGTATCCCATATTTGATAGGGAACGTAGTCTGAATGTACACTATCAGGAAATCCCTGAGGTAAGAAAACTTCTTTTAATAATGTTATTATCGAAAGTCCGTAAATTTTTGAACTGGCTTCTTTCGTTGGTTCTACTTTCGTTATCGTTGAATTTTCTGCGAATGCAAATTCATACTGTGTAAATTGTGTAAATATGTTTGGTTATGGTAGAATAACGGAAGAAATACGCGTCTTACATACTTGTTGATTTCACGTAAATTATTTCGCTTCCACTATCGCCGTACCTTTCTCTGTATAATATTCCGTGCGACATTTTTATCGACGGCGATAGATTAATGTTTGTTATTTATCTATTTATCTTTTATCGGTGTCACTCTGGTTGTGAATCTTCTCCTTATCCACGTTGCGCCGCAAGCAAAACAATGCGGTGTGGGGGGTCAACAGCTGCTGTCAAACGCCACTCGTATAGCTTTCGCGCGGGCGGCGGAAATATTTAAGCCCGGTTTCCAAGCGTAGCCGCATACAAATATGATTCTATATTGTTCGAAGTTTATCGACCTTCGGGGAACTCCGGCTTATTTGGCCACGCGCTAAATTTACCGAGCCTACGTTTGAATTCGATAATTGGAGATAGATACCACACTTTTGAAGGTATATAGTCAAAGTACAACACAAAGATTGAACGCGGTCGCAATTTTTAATGATCAATCAATGCTCCGTCGTATTCCTCGCCTTCCGTCACTGTAATTAACTCGATCTATATTCAATTTTCAATCTTGTGATGTATTTGTGCTGACTTTTTACAACTATTTGTAACTTTTCTAAATTTCCAAAATATAAGTACAACAATTCTGTTAAATATTCACCTTGTTTAAATGTACTTCAACGGATATAGGTATATCGTAAATTATCGGTTTTTAAAACTTCAATGAACTTTCATTAACAGAATAATTCACTGTATCCAGATTCTGGGAAAATTTTGATCATCTTAAAGGCAAGATTATAGGAATTCTTTTAGTGAAAATCTTGAAGACGCGTTTGATTACATTATACCATTCCGTTTTATCCTTATCTAACCGGTGTGAGCCGGACGAGACGGAGTCTATGATCAATACCATGGCATAACCATATACCTCAACCACACCTCGGAATATAATATCGGATGCGATAAAACTATCAACGGAAACGCGATCGGTCGGGACGAGAAAGATTTATATTTTCCGGACGTCTTCCTTCACCGGCAGGACCTCCCGGGTCGGAAATTTGTTGAAAGACTTTGGACAAATTTAAAATAATGTCACTCAGATCGGCTATGCAAGCATCGAGACGTTTTTTAACATCGGCTAGATCCTTTCGCCTTGCGTCCAGCCGTGCATCGATGGGTTCTCTTGCTCCAGGATCGCGATAATTGTTACGCTTACCCACCTCTTCGTGAGAAGATTCATCTAGTGACCGCGGGTGTGGAGCGAATGGTTTTTTTCGCCTTTTACTAAATAATTTAAAGCCCGAAGAATGTTTAGTCTCCTTCAAACGCACTTTTTCATCTTCTGTTCCTGGCCTTTCGGTAGCGCTGATGACCCCTTCATCTATCTTCCTAGTCGTATAATCTCGTGTGTCTTTGTCCTCGTTATTCAGAGCTCTGTTGTTCTTTGAGATTTTTATCTTTCTCGGTTGGTTGATTCTCGCCGTTTTATCTACCGCATCGTCTCTTCGCTTAAGTGCAGTTACAGCCTGGTGCCGCATTGCAGATTTATTGCTTTCACGTTCGTCAAAGACATCGGAACTTCCTTCGTCTGAAGACGCTAATAAATTCCTCTCATTCGGTACGGTAGTCATTCCTGCGTCTGGCTTACTTCTCATTCTCGCGCGTCTATTTCTTTCAGTATTGGCTCTTCTCACTTGTGAATCAGTCTCGCTGGACTCCGTGAATTTCTTTGGTAATTTGGAACGTTTTTCTACCGATCCGCTCTTCTCCGTTCGAGTAATTTCAACGTCCTTTCCATCAAGAGAAATATCATATTTCCTCTTATAGTCTTTCTTCAACGCATAATTGTCACCGTTCGTTTGAACAGGTTTCTCTTTCGTACTCTTGCCGATTTTACCTTGCAACGTTATAGATTCGTTGTCACTGTTTTTATCCAGAAAATTATTGTTTCTACCACGATTTCTACGAGGCTTGTTGTAAATCACTTCAACGCTCTTACTCTGCGGAGGGATTCTACTATTCGCAATGTGAGAACGTTTTTGTTCTAGTACTTTCTTTCCTCGTGCGCTTTTTCTTTCAGAACACCATTTGAATTTGAATAAACCGAAGATCTTCCGATTTATGCGATGCGAAAGATTTTTATTTGGTTCAGTCTGAACCCCGCGAGAAATACGTTTCCTCAGTCGTCTACCATAACATCTATTCCTCAAACATTCATTCGATTTATCTTCTGTCCCTGTATACTCGGTAGATTTATCCCAACTACGTTGACTTCGCTCTTTTTGAACTTGCTGGGTGCACGAAACGCAATTATTTGAAACGATGCTTATCGTCTCATTGCTGATTCCCGTTTCGTCGTCATTATGTTTATCTTCAAATTTCTTCTTCCCATTTCTTCCCCTCCTTCCATTAATTTGCATCAATTTATCAATTGAACTTGTTCCTCACCTCGAGGAAGAAGCTACAATAACATATCCTGAAAAGCTCGATACTCTTCCGAGTCTTGTAAGCCTATGAGATTTCTCGGCGACCTGATCATCGAACATAGACACCTGCAGCATAAGATTGCTGTGATATAATTACATCGAAATATAGATTCTTTGCTACCGGCTGATCGTCGTGAGGCATTGAATTCCCCCTTACTAAAATTTCAGTAGACTACAGGTTAATCTTCTCAACATATGAACATAGTCGCGTCAAATCTCTCCAAAACTCGAATGTCAATGCGACTCTGCGAGCATGTTCGCACCATGAGTGAAATCCACGATAATACTACACGCATGAGAAACTTCTTTATGAAATAGATTTCTTGAGGTAGTTGCATCCAAAGGCCTAAAAGATCGCAACGTGTGATGGACACGTTTAATATACGTTCTCCTCTGCATTATACCTGCCCATAGAATCGTTGTAGGTAGTCGTGTAGTCGAACGTGTATCCTCGTCCTGCTAGATACTTGAAACTATAATATGGCTTTGGGCTATACGCAACATGCATCTGGGTAGGTATTATAAGTATACAAGATGCGAGTAAACAGTATAATGCCACATACTTAGTTCATTGTTCTACGTATGGACGTACACATGCATAACGATAAATCTCACCCTACGATCCGAAGGATCTTGCTCAACTTTGCAATTAGATATACCTTTTTACTTTATACCTACCTATATCTTCGACGATGAGAGCTCTTACGCCGCAATATAGTTATGAGACACATAGTTGCTACACAATATATGGATACATTATGGTGTATGCATTTTTTGAAAGAAAATGACTGTTTCGAAGAAGAGAGGATATACACCGCAGTACCTGTGCTCCACTGTACTAAACTATACTATACTATATGTATATAGAGTGAAATTATAACTCGAGCCGTGAGGAGTGTATAGGTATAACATCCGTGCATCCATCCAACTCCCTGCTGATGGAACTCTCCACAAGCTCGTTCCCTCTTATTCCGTCTTCAGTCTTCCCCTCTGTCTCTGTCTCTGGGACTTCCTGTGTTCCGCCACGTTCACCTGTTTGCCACCTGCGTTATAACCATATAAACTAACCAATGTGTATACATACCTAATACCTGTACACGCCAGTGATGTGTGTACATAAATATACCTGTATAGATTGCCTTCAGTTTTACATGGTCGTGTGCACTTTGTATACGTACATACGTCGGTACACCGCGACAGCTGCACTGTCTATCCTGTCTAAGTATATGAGATACCAAAGTCACGCAGTCAGTCGTTCCTCGATCACACTCCTGTGCAACACGCGTATCTTCTTTTTACTTTCATTCTCTTGATTTTTTCGATAACAGATTACTTGTCAATAATGTACAGCCGCCGAAAACTTCTTTTTGGTGACGATAATCATCGTTTTGGAATCGTTTGAAGAAAACTTGCCGTGTCCTTGTTGCCGCAATACTTTAGGAGTTTAGGCGTGGGTGCAGGAACCACAATATTGATAATAATTAAAGCAATTATCATAAATAAGCGATCGAGGTACAGTCCGAAGTTCGTCAACTTAACCGATAGGCGCGAATGAATAAAAAGTCGTGAACTTAATCCTATACGGCTAATGGGAATAGTTTTTTCGCTACGATGCTGACCGGCGGATCTCTTATAGGGTGAGTTTTGACATTTTTAATTCGTAGTTTGTTATACGTGTGAAAGCCATCGGCCACGCGTACAGCTGTAACATCGTCACTGGCGAGAGTATGTGATGCGGGTGTTGTTCAAATCTCGACTGTATACATATAGATACCGAGAGAGGCTCTGTCGAGGCGGGATCGAAGTTCCGAATTTCAAAAGTTTCGAACGGTGAAATTGTCGAATCTTATCACTATATTGACAATTTGCCCGGAGGGTATTCCTACGAAAGTCTATACAGAACCCCGCAATGCCGTGAAACCTGAAATTGAAAAATACCGGAGGTTCAAGATCACCAAAGCCGAAGATCCGAACGGAAGAAACTCGGAAATTTGAAATTCACGCACGTAGCGTCGTTCATTGTGAGCATCGAGAATCCGATCTCCGCTTGATTTTTGGGATCTTCGCACTCTCGGAATTATGGACACTCAAAATCTTCAGCCTTCTACTTCCCGATCTTCCACAATGTTAATTTTCTGACACTCCAACGTTTCTCGGCAATGCAAATCGTCAAAATGAGATCGGGATTTTGATGATTCGGAAGTTTTTAAATTTGGAATTTCGATCCCGTCCCGCTCTGTCGATCACCTGCCTATAGATATCCTGTATGAGACCATGTTAATTGCTAATTCAATAACATTTTGCGAATGATAAATAACAATTACTCCAGTATCATGAAAATATGTATATACCTATCTTGGACCTTATTACGAAGCGTGTCGGATTTCCCAATAGATATAGTATGTTGGTTCATAATAACGTGGGATTACAAATTTCGGGAATATTTCTTGGGTTGCATAACTTGTAATTAGTACCATTAAATTGGTAATATTATACCTACCTACTCGAATCCGATCTTTATGGAAAAACCTATTAAAGATCTTGCGCCTTTAATTACCCACAAATTGTGTTTATTTTATGGACAAAAATCTCTCGCAATGTTGCAATAGCGTAAGAACATTGCCAAAACCAGTCATACCGTCCAATAAGTTCTACCAAAATTACGACTTTACGTATGAACTACGCATTAATGACCACTGAAATGATTCTCGTTTTTATATCTAGTACACACGTGCGTCGAAAATGTTAGACTTTATATTTGGGGACGCCAGCTGTTAGAACAGCTGGTTCCCTCTGGACCTCGCCATATTATGTACATGCATTATATTATATCATGTATATTATAGCACGCAGGCTTCACCTCTGAAGTATAGGCACATGGTTTCAGTCGATGAACTTTAATATGCACTCAAAATACGAGCATGTAATTAACAACTGTAAGTTCGAGGGTGGCGCGGATGCTGCAATTATACTATGTATGTATATGCAAAATCAAACAATGCATAAGGCTCTATCACCTCATTGTGAATGGAAACGGGAGTTATTAATCTTTTACTATCGTCCGATAATTGGGACACTAGATCATGTACCAAATTCGCAAGGAGCCCTCGATCTGCATTACCTTGCACTCAGGTCAATCGTAGTTGGAGACCCACCGACTGTAATACCTGGACCGTTGCAATTCCGCTCGTATTTTGAAATAGTTTCAAGTTTTTACGAAAAGGAAATGGTATGAGGTAACGGACTGTAATTTTCTTGATGTAGGTGTATAGGTATACTCATGCGCAGTCGACTATTTATTTTTATCAGTCCTCCAATCTCACTTGGCTCGTACAGTGGATACAGTACACTGTACAGGTACAGTATAGTAGGTACAGTGTACTGCACGATCCGAGCATGTAATATTAAGGTGCTGTGTATGTAGGTATGTGTACTTACTAACCTACACATATTCATATGGTATGGGGGACCACGGATAGTCGGAAACACGAGACTTCAGACGTGAGATGAACGCGTGTCGTCGATCCTTTCACTTCACTGTATACCAATAGATATACCATACATAGTTATAGACGCTATACAGGTATCCGTAGATATAATGTATATACCTATACAGCCACACATATAACAGGCTTCTATTCTTTACACAGGATTCTCGCAGAAGCAGACACACTTATGCATTCAAATTTCATTAACAGCTAGGTATGAGAGACGCGCGCGGAGGAAATTCACGCTTTTACTTCTAAGGCATATATATTGGTATACTTGTTCAATCCAACTCCAAACTGACGCTAGGTTGCCTATTTGCTAACAAACTCTAGAAATCCATTAAATTTATATCTGCATACATCGAGTTCGACTTTAAATGCGCGGACAGCATCCGTGCTCGTATACGTACACACGCATACAAACTCTCCGAGTTTGCGTACCGAATATCATGCATAAGAACAAACTCATGAGTACCTATCGCGAGTATTCTATCAGGCGTCTTTCGAAAAGTGAAAAGACCGAATCCGTCAGCTACGAATGTTGAAGAGAAATATCAGGCACACAGACCTTTTCTCTCATAATTTCCCCGAGTTGTTTTAGTCTGTCACTGTATTAGGTACAATAATATATGTATGTACGTATAAGTTCACAAGTTGAGCGTCTCGGTTCAGGTACAGCCACTCTATTGAACCCATATAGGTAGGTAGGTAGGTATAACATATTGTTGGGTTCTCGATGTTACAGGAAATGCAGGAAGTATAGATATAGTCGTAGCGTGTCGAGAAGGTGGTTGGCCCTTGATCGTTATAAACTTGTAAAGGGTCCAGCCTACGCGAGGCTAATACATGATATGTATATAATACATTATCCCTGCATATAGTGAGTATTATAGTTGTGCATATATTATAGCCAGTATGTACATAATCATGGCGGGGAGGAAAGTTTTGCATGAAAGTATAGATAAGGAGCTGAAACGTAAATTATAGGTAGGGCTATACATAATAGAACCGCAGTGCGTCGTTGCAGTGATCATCGCTGAATTCAGATGGTGCTTTTCCATTTCCTTTTCTTTGTGTCATACGCATATAATGTCTCGTTGCTGTGTGTTTCTCCAATTTTGCGACGTTCTTTTTTGTTGGTAAACGACTATGCGGCTGTTTATAAAAACCTGTTCGAGCCACGCGCTGAAAATAAACGGTCAGTTTCCCCAACTTCTAACGGACGTATGTACATACGTACGCGGCTCGAAAGTGACCAAAGTGAACTTCAGAATGACCTTCATGCGTCATCCGTTATTCTATGGTATTTCTCCGGCTATTCGTTCTGTCCATGCACCGAATTTGATGAATGACACGCACGGAACATGGGTCAACAATCCGGCGTATATTCCCCCACACTTTCTGAATGATTATATCTTTTCACCGTAGCGCTTATATTGACATGCATACCTACCAAGATCGCATGCCTGTTCAAGTCACGCATAAAGTATAGTTCCATGGAATTTCTTTCGAAGTTAAACTCGGCGCGGTTGGTAGTCCATCAAAGGAAGAGCATACAAACGTATGGAATAAATGGAGCTGTAATCACGCTCTACTGAATAACGTAGTTCCGTAGAAAAACAAAAGCAGTATTTTCTCTTTGTTCTTGACTCGAGACATCTCAAGTCCGTAAGAACCGTAAAGTCTCTACAGAGAAGTGTGAGCATCCAGATTGTCGAGGCTCAGAAATAGTTTATATTATGCGATGAATTTATGTAGCAGGTGAAGCACGCCACGTACATTATATAGCATATGGAAAATCTGAAAAATTTACGCAGGTATAGAGGCTATAACGGGTCCAAAGGAAACACTAATTGCGTGTAGTTGGATTCCACTGACTTACGGGTACCAACAAAATTCCACAGAACAATGCCCATTCAGCTCAGAGCACCATGCGAAGTCTTCATCCTTCCATTTAATGACACCCTATCGGCTACCCTGTGGTTAAGAGCTTCATTCGGAATTCCGTATACCCATGTATACAATTCATGTATGATGACCATTCAAACTATCGCAGCAATGTAGTGCATTATCTTGTACATTCATATGTATAAGCCCGTGCAGTGTCATATGCCGGAGTGATCCATATCTCTCTATGCGTGGACACTTGCCAGTTTTTTCTTTGAAGATGCTCTTGGCGTCTTCTTGTGGGTGTGTATGTACCTGCGTACAGAGTCTACAGGTTAGTCACCTTTCACTTGAAGTAATACCTACATACACATATATATGGTGAGGCACACGCGTCACACGAATGGATTATACATACATAGATACAAATTTCGGCATGCACATATATTTTCGCGTTTTTCTCACGGCTGAAAAATTCAATTGAAGCCAGTTTAGTGTTACGCCTCAACTTCCGGGCCACGTTGCGTTGGTTTAATCAACAACTTACGCCTTCCGCCCCCCGGCCGACACGAGGTCGTTACATTTCCGTCTACGAGTCCAAGTGCTCCAAGAGAATAGGATCGCGAGGGTGTGCGGCGTGTAATTATTTACGGTATGTACGAGTATACTTATATATACTATACTATATAAGTATATATGTCCTCAGGGGCGTGCGGCAGATGTGCGCGCATACCTCTCAGGAAGTTTGGTTTTACATGAGGGCAGCTGTCCACAAGCTGCGGGCTCTGACCGTCGTCAGGCCCTTGACGATGGGTCCGTTATGCACTTTCGGATGTCCTTACGCCTCAAATTGCTCAAGTGGCGGAGGCACGGGCTGCGCGTATCTCGTAAAAAGAGCTAGAAAATTAACCAGATACTTGAAGTTTGCAGCGTTATTGAGGACGAAAGGACTCGAATACTTGTAATATACGCTGTTATATCGAAATTCAAACCGAAAGATTCAGAAGGGTTCGGTCATTATTCGTCTTCATCGATGTATATTGACCATGAACCGCGCGTCGATTCTCAATCGGTTTTATTTATTAGCCACTACGGCGAGTCAGAGATCACGCACCGATGAGGTAAGACTTTGGGAATTTGTCAAAACTCCATTAGCATTTTATAGCAACGATTCCTTTTTTCCATTTGTTTGACGGCTCTATACCGGTATGATTCTAACTCTTTCCTTTCGCCCCCACGCTCGATGATACAAAATGAAAAAAGAAGACGTCAACATATTAGAATATACTGCGGGCCCTCTAAGTCCCACCATTGCGACCTCATCACCTACCACAGCCGGAATATCTGCAGGCATGTAGCAATTAAAACTATGAATTAATGTGATTATGTCATTCATTACATGAAACGGCATCGTTTGAATTTCGGGCGGATATATTACTTTGTTCCAAACAACTCCATGCGAGCAATTATATTATATTGGTACTCTGAAAAATTATACTGCGCCATTCTTTCCTGGACGTAGGAGGTACATACATGCTCGGGTATTACATGAGATTTTTCTAGATATCGGTGCGAGAGAATTTTACGAATGATTTCAACGTTCGGTTTTCACGTTCTGTTGCGGCTCCGCCCGTCGATTGATCGCGGCCCCTTCACATCCGCAGTTGGTACAAAACTAGGAAAAGTACAGCTAGCCAAAGTGTCGAGGTGTAGGTGTGGGGGTGGTTGTATGGCATATAATACTATGCGGTATAGTTGTAGATGTAGGTTTATCCTGCATTTATATGTGAAATGTCTGTCGACCAGATTGTGAGGAAAATAAGAGGGTTGCAGCTGCCGTGCAGCAGCTGCTTTCAGCCCAATATTATTTCATGCTCGTCAGCAGCCTCTTCGGAAAGGTTCCTACATTGCTATGCGCTATCCAGGTGTTCGTACATACGGCTTGTTCGAAATTTCAGTCTCTTTGTTACCCTGCAGCATGCTGCAGAAGTGAGGATGCAGCAGGAGCAGATGATCCTCCGCCTCAACTCAATATCTTCTCTTTTATTCTACCTGAATGTCAAGTCGCAAAGACTATAACAACGTATTTTTATTTTCTCATTTTCTCGCTCTCTGCGCACGGGCGAGAGTAGGATTTCGTTTGCATAGATACAAGATAGAAGATACACCTCCACCTGTCGCGAGTTCAGACTGGAGATCCGAGCCTATCGGTATGAATCAACGAAACGTAAATTTCGTATACAAAATAGGTGTACGTTTGATGACAATTTCATGCAAATATTCGTCGATCGCTTCGCGGATCCTGAGAAATTCGGTTAATAATACGTGGGAGCGGAAGTATACATATATCGAGAAACAATTATGTCCACAATAATGGTATTTAAATAAAATCCATTCGAAAGTCGTTTAGAGCTGTTGATCAAACGCCCGAGTCCCATGCGGCTGTAGGTATACCTATAATACTAGTCCATAAATCGTCGCAAGCCAATCAAATTGACGGAAGAAACGGCGCCGCGACATATGAATAACCCGATTGTCGATCGCGCGTAGTCACTTCTTTCTCTTGCCCCATTTAAGCCGGTGCGACCTCCGCGCCTCCGCGATCTCGAGTCTCCGTTCGGAGATATAATATCGAGTCGGTAGACTCTGTCCGCACAGTCGTCGTCGTTAACGGCACTGAGCTACCATGGCATAACAACCAGAGATGAGATGATGAAAATGAGAGCAACTGTTCTTGCACCCTTCTATACATAGAACGGAAATAAAAATTGAAAGGCGTCTACGCGGGTCTCCGCGACAAACAATTTCTTCCGTAATCGTTGCCACTGCACGACCTTTGCGCGAGGCTGCAGGCTCTAGTACCGCGTGTATGCACGAATATACGGACAAACGCGGATGACCGAATACTCGCACACAGCGAGCGCTCAGCGGTAATACCACTTATCGTTAGGCTAGGTTAGCCACCCGGTCGAGTAGAGCTGCGTGGTTACGGGCTCTCATGCCTCATGACCGGCTCTTTCGTTGTGTCGTGAGCCGAGTACCGCGAGCGGTGGATACATACGCGTGTAACCAGCAACAACCACATGTTCACTATCCAGTGGCTCAAGTGGAAGGGGGAAGGTCGAAGAAGGCCGCAGCTGCCCGGGTCCCTACTCTCATACTACCATCCCCGCTCTCATCTTCCTTCTGTGTCGGTGTCGGTCCCGTGTCCCTTGTGCATTCAATGCGCGGGGTTAGTTATACACATATTCACTCGATACAGGCCAACTTGTTGATCCAGGGAACAAAAACGAGAAATAAAAGAATGGAGAGGAGAGGAAGGGTTTTGTCGGGTTTATTAAAGTCCTTTGTCGAAGATACTCTGGTTTTTCATTACCAGCATACGTGTCGCTTCGTTTTTACATTTTACTAAATAAACAACTATGGGATGTTATGCACATTATAATACTGTTGGATAAAAACAACGAATTTCTTATGCAGCCGGCTTCATTATGAAATTGTATGAATTTGAATCGTCGAGAATAATGACTTCTCTGGTTCGATTCCTCCTCTCATTTTCCCGCAGCGACGTCGTCCACCCCGAGGCGATCTGTTTCCCCGTTGATAAATCCTACCGGATATACTTCACCGAGCAAAATTCGAATCTCGGATTCGCACAAGAACCAACAGGTTAATCGAGCAAATCGTAGGAAGACGCGGCGCGGCGGACCTGTATACAACTTGTATAGCTCAAGGCTGCCTCGGCATGTGCCACATTGCCGATATTCGCCATCTCCTTCTGAATATCGTTCTTTCTTCCCCGCTACCAGATTTCTTTCCCATGCTTCGTTCTTCTTCTCTCGCTTGATAGATTTGTCTCTTTTCCACCCACCCGCAGGGACAATATCCTCCTTCTCGCACACGCGCGACCGCAGCCAATCACAGCGTTCAATTCCCCGAGGCGGCGCTGTGCAGCTGTCTGTTGAGCAGCAGTGAGCCT
This sequence comes from Phymatocera aterrima, assembly GCA_963170745.1. Taxonomy (NCBI): domain Eukaryota; kingdom Metazoa; phylum Arthropoda; class Insecta; order Hymenoptera; family Tenthredinidae; genus Phymatocera; species Phymatocera aterrima. The sequence goes on along the minus strand of OY720663.1, from coordinate 16,741,297 downwards.
GCCCGCGCCGCACTTCTTGAGTCCGTCGAATCTCCGGAGCAGCCTGGCCGTCAGTTCGTAGCCGAGTCTCGTTGGGGAAACGTTATTTGTTGTTTACGTGGGGGTTGAACACCGTCGTTTGTTTCCTCGCTCACGCGAGAGCCGGATACACGCGTGTTGTCAACGAACCACAAGTTCACGTATTGTTCGATCTCCCTTCTTGCCTATGCTCGGTTATTCAATCGCCATTCTTTGCATCCTGCTGAAGTGAATTGTGCAAAAGTGAATGCAAATCGCGAGTCGTAGCCGGGTAAATACCGCTGCGGGGAAACTAGGCTAGACCACGCTTCATAAGACGCCGGGTGTATTAAATAAACGTTAAAACGCAGTGCAGGAAATCTAAGCGACAAGACAATCCCGGATTGTCTTACTTCGCGAAAATGGTTCGGGGTTTAACACAATGGACAAAGACCCTAAGTTTTCCGGCCAGGGTCTCACCCCAGAGGCCAACCAAAGAGGCAAAGGTCTTTCAAGTCAGCCCTAGCGCTAGTCCAACATCTCCACCGAGTCCCATCGGTGATAACATCGACAAACCAGCTGTCATCAACGAAGAGGTGAGTTGGTGCGCGAGGGAAAGGGAAACTAAAGAGAACTCGCGACAATCGACGGTTCAGACAGGACAGGCTTTGCTTCTACGTTTTTACCCTCGGCAAATGCATATCTATAGCAAATATTTATTGCGTTTCCATTTTCGATACATGGAGTAGTGAGAAACCAGCTACATAAAACGTATGCAAATAAAGCTATAAGATTTGATTCGATATCCTGATTCAGATGCGGCCGCTACCTTTAGTTGTTCTCTAATTCGAATCGCTCTCGTCGTTCAATTGTTTGGAACGGATATAAATTCGAATGTATGTAAGGGAACGGTCAACTGTGGAGCAAGTAGTACGTATATCACGCTAGGAGGATGTATAACGGAATATAAACTTTTAATTCACGCGGGTACACACAATATGAAAAGCTGAAGTATAATGAATATACAGTTTTTCTGCGGAATTATAAATACCTAAGTACATAGTACAGTCGGAAAGACAATTGAAAACCTCCGTATCCCCGGGTGGAATTCCAAACCGCAATGTAATGGTGTATCACTGATCGTGCTGCAGAGGTTGAACAATTCGTATACTCAACTGCCATTCCACTTTCATTTGTTGTATTATGGACTTGAACAATTAGGTATGCTCTGAACTTTTGTTGTATACATTGAATCCGAAATTTGTCCAATTTCATTCCAAACACGACGCTTACTTCAAATTCATTCACGATACATTATGCAACAACGCATAGACCCGAATTCACAATTCTGAATTTTCATATTCAAACTGTAACAACCTCAACCACGGTCAAACGATCCTCCTGTTCTTATGAGTTTTTAGGTCAGAAGGCAGCGGAGGTCATGACTTGATTAAATTGTAAACGAAGAGTTCCATCGCGATCTACTTTATATACATAATACTCGTGTAATCCAATCGTAGGTCAGTTGATTCTACATAACAATATTATCACGGGTCACTGTGTATATCACATCAAAAACCGTTTTCAATCTATAACTATGCACGTGTGTCTATTGAACTATTTTCGGTTGGGTGGCTTTACAGTTTTTTATTTTTTTATTTTTTTATGTTCTCCGTTCGTAGGTCATATATTTCTGCCTTTTGGATTGTCTCAGATCTTTTTCTGAATAATCTCTGGATGGATTCTTTTTCTTTCTCTTTGGTTTCCTCTGAACCATATAATACGACGCAGTCGCAGCTAATTATAAAATGCGTTCACTATGTCCAACTCACTGGCTTGACGACGGAAACCACAGACCACTGCAAAGGCTGTAATGGCCTACTAAGGCCCCCATATGAATAGATGTTTTCCTATTGCCCCTTGTTCTTTTCTTCAGCGGTGGCCCTGCGCTACACTTTGCTAGACTCTTCCGCATGTGCAATTGTGTTTATGATGAAATTGTATATGGAAGGGCATGAATTGAGAGCTAATGCATGTGATCATGAAAACGCGGTGGGTGGGGCGGGGTTTCCCTTCTACAAATCATATTTTCTTCGCTTACACACATCAGATATATTTCACCGCATTGCCAGCTCATTATCAATTCATCATTATTATTGTTGTTGTTTTTCATTGTTACGGACGTCCATTGGGCGGGTCGGGGCGGATGCCGGTGACCACTGACCGCGGATACTACATAAGCGAAGTTTGCGTAGAGTATATAGATACGCATCGAAACGAGGCTAAACCGTGACGATGCATTGGATGTTCCAAACTCATATTTGCTCGATCATGCAAGCCCTTGCCGACAGTATAACAACACTCGACTCACAATCAGTAGCGTTGTGCATTATAGGTGTGGTTATTTTATCGCCGAAATTTCATTGTTGAATACTGCAGTTCTGCTGCTCCAAGGAAGCCAGTAATAATCGTTATACTCAAAGCGATACGGTTCACCGGATAACATTCGAGACGTATAAACAACGCAATGGGTTATCCGAATGGCAGAACAATACAAGTGAAACTAACTGAGGGAGGATATACTGACCTCCACGTGATATATTTCACGGTCTATATTGACAAAACAGAGTCCATTATTATTCATATGCCAATTATGCTCAGTTCTAGACCATCGAAGATTTCGTCCAAAAACTCAACTTGTGTATGGGAATTGATTTCCAAAATTGAGTCGCATACTCAATCATACATACATATGTATATGGGCTGCGTCCCCGATTTCACGATATTGATGATCCTTCGTCGCCGACGTAATCTAGTCTGCGTTTATGCGGTTGACGCACGGGAGTGCCGGATACGCTTGGCTAGAAAAGCGAGTGTAACTAAGTACATTCACGTATGTATGTACTACAAGTGCAGAGAGCGCACATGCGCAAGAAAATTGTTTGGAAGAAAAAAGTGTAACAAAACGGGAAGGAAAGGGTTGCGGCTTTGCCGAGGATGAGCGAGGATATACGGTACGATGTGGCCTGGCTCTGGCTCTGGCTCTGGCTATGCTATGCTATGCTTACTATGCTATATCGTCCGCTCCTTTGCCTGTCTCAGCCTGCCTGTTTGTTGCTGGGTTCTCCTCGGTCGGCGGAAGCGTGGGAACCGAGCGCAACGGATGGCCTCGGCTCCTTCCGCTACCATTCGGACTCCGTCGCCTCGGGATGCGAAACTTTTACGCATGGTTAGGGACTGTCGGCGAGCGAGAGGACTCGAGGACGTTGCCTTTGCCTTTGCTTGCATGAAACCTACTTTCAAACAAAACAGAAAAAACTTGCCAATCAAATGCGCGCAAGGTGAAAATACCGCCAGTAACGTCTTTCATTCTGATCCTAGTCCACGAGGCGCAGTTAATCGGCCCGAAACACTTTTATGAGAGAGAATCTGATTCAAAACAATCAATTTACAGGAGGAAATATAGTGGAGGCTCTCGGAATTCAATCCTATATGGACGGAATGTAATGAGGCCGAAGTTTATAATATGGCCGGTGTCGGGAGTTCCTAAAATTGCGATAAAAGATGAAGATTTTTCTTCATCGAAAAACTTTGCGCTGATATTATTTTTTCCTATTTTATTGCGTCAACGTTATAAATTTTAGCCGCGTGAAATCGACGCAAGATTTGAAAGAGAAACGTTTTGTCTTCGATGCTTCCAAGCGATTCGAATCTTCGATCAACTTTTCAAATTACCTGGCTGCAGGAAACTACTCAGACAGTTGTGTATACATGCATCTTCATATCTCATTAAAGTAATTCATTTTTTACATTTCTTTGCAAGCCCGACCTTCCGCCTCCAGTAGGTGCAGAATGCGATCCAATTGGTTCAGAACTGAGAGAACTTGTTTGAATTCCTAATTGCGATTTTACCATACTGCAGCAACGTTTGGACTTTAAAATATACGCCGGAAATGAACCTTGGCACCTATTTAAATACCCTGAAGCCAGTATACTGCTCGCCGCTAATACATGCGCGACGCGACTCGAAGCAACGACGCAACGTGTCGCCCGAAGAAAGCTAGAGTGAAATTAAATAATCTGGAGAAAAAAAATATATAGCTATAGACAACACCACATGAGCTGTAGTTGTGGTGGCGTGGTGACCGCAGTATAAATTCTAACCCAAAGTTATAGATATATATCTAATATAATGCGCGCTCTCACGCGTGCGTGTTCAAAGGCCGAATGAATCACTTTGGAATTTAAACCGATGCGTTTCATGAGCCCCAAGTATTCTACATATATCCATCATTCTTTTTCTTTTTCTTCTAGTCTTTGTCCCTTCGGTATAAGACCTAGCTCTATTTTTCTATGCAGTTCTTCTGCCTGCATAATCACAATTACATTCCCCACACATTCGTCATCTCTTCTACTTGATCGTTCTTTTTTTCTTCTTCGTCTTCTCCGGTGGATTTTCTAAACCTGTGTAGATCGTAGATGAAATCTGAAGTCTACGCCGATTGCTGGATCGCGCTGTTCAACGATCGAAAAAAGAGAAATTTCAATTGAAGTTTGAATCTTTTCACGAACATAGTTCCGATACGGCTTCAATTTGCATCGATGAAAGTTCAGTCCACGCCTCCTAATGAATCTAGCTTTGAGTCTAACGTAAATATGCCCGTATAGGCGTGCATAGGGAGGAAGGATAGCTATAGGCAGATAGGTGCTCTCTCGCTCACTTGCTGTTCGCTTCTTCTGGAAGTGGAACGCAAAGATTGTGTCCGTTATTTTGCCGTGAAGTCACGTGACGGCACCTTGTAACCGCGCTGTAACTAACTGCCTGGAGCAATGGGTGATGTCACGAAATATTAAATACAACATTCAGATATGATCCCTGATGGTCATTAGCCTATTAGCATGCACTAATTCGAAGGCGCGAAAACCCGGTGAAATAAACTAAAATCACTCTTATTTTTTCATATACTCTTTCTCTGCACGTTTTCCTTGATTCGCCCCAATTAGAATATACTCGATTTATGGATATAATTTTGTAAATAACTCATCCTACCACTTTTTACCATTTTTGTTACCAGGTATCGCACGTTTCTCGATCAATCTATGATTTTCATTGTACTTATTTGTTAATTGTGGTACTTGTTTCTTTCTCATTTTTCGGACAATAGAGATTATACTTGAACTTCTTCAGAATCATTCCTTCGGATCAAACGCCGCGACTTTCGTTCTGAGGATGCGTAGAAATATTTTAGCGGCACATAGGTAGCATTCAGCGAAAGTGAAATGAAACAAAAACAAAAATCTGCCGCTATAAGTTATCATCGATATTCAGATTAACCGCAGAAAAATGTTCCTAATTTCATTCTTTATTTTATTATACTACATCAGTAAACCACATGAGTATGTATAGCCAAAATCTTTAAACCTAATTCTTTAACATCCGCGAGCCACGTTCATCCAATAAAATAAATCACATTTTTCGTTTTCGCCACATTCTCGTGCCAGATGGTATTTTATAATGTGCGGGTAGGTAGCCTGTAGGTAGGTAGGTAAGCGGGTGGGTGTTACATTATAGCCGAAAGCTAAATTCTCCGTATACAACAAATACTCAAGGGCCCGTAGAAACGTATATACACACCGCTTTGCCTTTTCGTGGTATGTACATACCTCCGTAGGTATATATTATATCTATATTTATATTCAAAACTCTACTAATACTTCTCCCCCACGATGCTTAACACGCGGTTACAATATACTCTCGTACATTTAGTTAGATATAGTCAGTCTAGCCACCCGCCTGCTGCGGTTATATTACACTATAGTACCGATGCTCCTCCTTCGGCCTCCTCCGGGTCTCTTCTACGTCCCTAAAGTCTCCTGCATCGAAGTTGTACATACATACATACATATTGCAATGCTATTTTTGAGGTCTTCCAAGAGCCCGAAGACTTTCGGCTATACGTATAACTACTCCAGCTTGCGCGCTTTCTGTTCGTTGCTGTCCTCCCGCCCGTGGTGCATGCGCTAGCCGTATGCGATCAACAACAACAGCAGCAGCAATTAAACAAGATTTGCTCATATACGTTATTACATTATTTCTTTGCACTTCCCGGAAGTCGAAATTGATTAGTGTGGTACCGATGTATACATTTTCTTCTTCCGTTATACTTTTTCTCCCTTTTTTATAGTTTTTTTTTCTTCTTTTATACTCAATCCGGGTAAAAACGGGTACTCGTCAATCTTAACGCGGACGCGCGGTTCTTATATAAGTAATTAATTCTAATTACTACCCACGTCCGATTTCGATATACCTAACAGTCTTAATTATCACTGTATATCAACTAAGTTCACGTACGTTCACACGACAGATATTTTTCGGACTCACGACACGCAGGAGCTTATTTCGTTCATTGGATTTCCATAGTTTTTTCTCTCTTTCTCTCTTTTTATTCAATATTTGATCGGAAATGGAGGGAATGCAGGGATCCCGAAACGTTTCTACTAATCTTCGTGATGTACTGTATATTATTCTCCTTCTTATTCATGTTATTATATTTTATTCATTTGATTTCCAGACGATAATCGTTTCTTGGTTTTTTTTTCCAGAGTTTCCAGGACTTGGAAGCTGAGAAAGCAATAATGGGTTCAATTGTTTATTGCATTCATCATAAAGACGGTTGCAAATGGTCCGATGAACTGAGAAAATTGAAGGTGAGTCAATTATTCCACTAATTTTTATTTTTTATTCTTCATCAGAGACTCCGCTGTTCAAAAGCATCTCCAGATTATTGGAAGTCGGAGCGATGAATAATTACTGAATAATAATCACGTTCTCTCAATTGTTGATTATGTTCAAATAACTTCCTAAAATTATCACCAATCATTCAATTCTTCCGATATCTTAGGCTCATCTGAATACCTGCAAACACGACGCCATACCATGCAGTAACAAATGCGGAGCTATGATTCCTAGAGTTCTTATGGAGGATCATCTGAAATATACCTGCGCCCAGAGACGCGCCAGGTGTGAATTTTGTGCTAAGGAATTTACAGGCCACACTTTAGAGGTAGGGGAATAATTCATTTCGAGTTATCTGAAAAAAATCTTCATCATATTTGTCTAACTTTATTCACTTTGAATAAACAAATCACATCCATTAATGAATTTATTATTACAGAAGCACAGCGGTACCTGCGGCTACGAGCCTTTATACTGCGAAAATAAATGTGGCATGAAAGTTCAGAGGCGACATCTCAGTCAGCACAAATTAGGGGAATGTGCGAAGAGACTCGTTGCTTGTCGTTATTGTAACAAAGAGTTTGTATTCGATACATTAGGTGCTCATCATGCGAAATGTGGACGTTTTCCTGTAGCCTGTCCGCATCGTTGTGAAACTGCCGTCCTTCCAAGAGAAGATCTTGAAGTTCATCTCAAAGATCATTGCACCACACATTTACTATCTTGCACCTTCAAAGATGCTGGCTGTCGTTTTAAGGTGAGAGATCTGATTGGTTCATCAATTGACGTTTTTCTCTTATCATTATTAAATGGTATTCTTAATGATTAATCATTCTTACAGGGGAATAGATTCTCGCTTGACAAACATCTCGAGGAATCTACCAAGATGCATTTGAGCTTGATGTGCAGCGTTGTCACCAAGCAACAGCATCAAATCACTAGTCTCAAGTCAGCTATCAGCAAATTATCCTTAAACTATACCGGTACTTTGATATGGAAGATTTCTGACTATACAGCTAAAATGTCCGAAGCCAAGGTCAAGGAAGGAATGGAACTTGTTAGTCCACCTTTTTACACTAGTCAATATGGATACAAGCTACAGGTAATTTAATATTCTCTTAGTATGAACAAGTGCGCTTCTTTTTTAAGGTAGATTATCCAAAACTGAACAAATTTTGTTGGCTCGTTTTACAGGCGTCTGTCTTTTTGAATGGGAATGGAACCGGCGAAGGAACCCACATTTCTATTTACATAAAAATACTACCTGGAGAATATGATGCCTTATTACGCTGGCCATTTTCTCACAGCGTCTCCTTCACCATGTTTGATCAAACTGTCGTTGCTGAAAAAGCGTGTAATATAGTTGAAAGCTTCATACCAGATCCAACATGGAAAAATTTTCAGAGACCCAGCCGTGAGCCAGATTCTCTTGGTTTTGGTTTTCCTAGGTTCGTGTCTCATGAGATGGTGAAAAAACGTCATTTTGTTAAAGATGATACTATGTTTATCAGAGTCAAAGTCGATCCTAGTAAAATTGTTGCCGTTTGATGTAAGATGGTAAAGATTCATTATCAAATCAAACTTTTCCTATCGCTTATTACTTTTCGTGGTTCGTTTGCACTGTATTTTCCTTTTCATTCGTTTTCTCAGGCTATTTTATCACATACCTATAATAATTTATTGAATTTCATTCAAATAGATAGAAAACAAAAATAGGATTCTAAATTCGCAGAGTAGAAGATTCACCATTGTTTAGGACCGCAGGGCCTTGCTGACTGCAGGAATTTAATTATCAAATTACTCTCATCGTGGCATTTTATTTTGTGTTTACTCGCGGCTAGTTTCCAAGTCTTAGCATTATTTTTTTCCTCAAGTTTACAGGTTGGTAGCGAGTAGATATTGATAAATCTATGCAGAAATATGACTGTTAGTAATTTGTTTAATTTGATAATTGTCGAAATGCGTATTATGCACTTGCTCGTTAAAATTCTTTTCCTACTTTTTATAATAAGTATGTATATGTTTATTGTAATTAAGAAGTGGCCTTCAAGCATTACAAAGGAAGAACTCTATGTATAGATTTAAGAACACAAAAAAGCAAAAAAGAAAAAAAAATCAAAGATTAATAAAATTTATACATATAGTAGGTAATATAGTATAGTAATATTATAAAGTAAGATTGTAAATATTGTGAAATGAATAGAGCGATTATGACACAAGCAACGAATGCATGATTAGATTTTAGATCTGTATACACCCACGCTATAAGTATGCTATGTAAATATATTTTTATTTCGTAATAATGATATGAGAAAATGTGATTAAGATGCTAGTGACTGCGTGTAATTGAATAACTAAAACAGAAAATATGATAAAAATATTGAAAAAACATTTATAAACTATGCTTCGCATTTGTGACTTTCAACAAATCCTTCCTCATCTTTCGTCTTCTCGATCTTTAAGAAAATTACTGAGGTTACTAGTTATTTCTTATAAGTGTTTCAATTTTTTTCTCAATTCACGACCTCGCAACTAAAATATTTTCTATAAATTTCCTCATATTTCACTGAATTACTCGGAAATTTCAAATTGTCTCTTATCCACGATTTACGGCAAAAGTCGTTTCCAAAGTTGTCGCCAAAAACTGGGAGGCGCCACATTCTGAGCATTGATTCCGGATTGCGATCAAGGGGTTGATTCGTTGAGATGTTTCAGCTGTCACTCGAATAACCTATATCTGTCACGTAAATCAGTAAACTGGGTGAATATTAGCTACAGTGCAATGAATTACAGTAATCTAGCCGTGAATTATTTCTGAAATAGATACTTCTTTATCGGTGAATTTGGCTTGCGTTAGTACGTAAGTAATAATCAGCCATCAATGATACGGAGCTAACCTCAAATACAAACAATTTAGACAGAAGACCTAATACTGTTCTCTGGCCGTCAATTAGGAGCAGATGTGTTCGAGAACTATCCCAAATCCGCATAAAATCTTACAATTGTTTAGAATTAGAATTTACTGGTTTTTCAATGCCGCACAAATCTCATAGAACTTTATCACCCCATCCGTTAATTTATTCCTCATGTTTGTGTAGCAATCAGTTTTAGTCATGTCTGAGCTGCCTGCAGAACTAACGGCTAAGCCGTTGGCTTTGATTGGTGTAACTGGCTTAGATACAGTGAACAATGCAATTCACCGAACAATTTGGGACGCCTTTAGCAATAACCGCCGACCTGATGGCGCAGCTGTGCAATTCAAATTACTGAACAGTGCGCACGATTTTCCAACAGTAAAACCAAAGGTCTGCAGGAATTAATTACAGCCATAATTTCGACCATTAGCCATTCGTCATCATCCATCTCTTTTTTCTTATAATTCTAAACAAAGATTAACAAATTTTGAATTTAATGCAATCCCTCACATATAAAATGCTCAATTTTCAAAATAATCATTTTCTCGTTTTTCTATTAGCGCAATTCTTACGAGTGGTACATACCAAAAGGGATATTGAAACGTAATTGGATGAACAAATATCTGAACGACATACCGTCGGTTGTAGTTATATTTTACGACTTGGATTGGAATGACTCTATGTGGAATGAAAAAAAGATTGAATGTGCGTCAAGGGTACAATCTCTAAGGTTAATGACTATATTTATATTCCGTTTGTTTCTATCAGCCGAAGAATTTTCACTACTTCAGTGTATTCAACCTTGTCATTAAACCATCTCCAAATAATCACAGGGCTGCTATCGAGGGCAGAAGTACAAAAATAGCCGTAGTTTTGGTCCAGCATGGAGCACCTCCGCCTCCAGGATCCGAAGATGTTGGTACAACGGAAAGAGCCACTGCTCTATGCGCTGCTTGCGAATTGCCAGCTAAAGCATTGTACGTTTTACCTCATGGAGATCACTTGTTGGGATACACTTTGAGGTAATAATGAATAATTGGTTAAATTTGTATGCCTTTTAGTTCACCTAGTCAGATATATAAATAAATAATGTGTTTGAATGTTATTTCACCAGATTGGAGAACGCCTTTTATGATTTGGCACAGAATTTCTACCACCTTGAAGCTCGCATTGTGAAAAATCATCGTGATCACTTGAATAAAACTACTCATCAATATTTATTCGTTCGTCACCAGTTTAAGATGGGTTTTTTAAACGAATTGAAACAGGATCAACACACGGCGCATAAGTAAGTTACAATTGTTCTCAGAGAATCACAGAACTCGACTTATAAATAGAAGATATTGCAAAACGTCTGTTAATTTGTTTGGAATAAAATTTTAGACTTAATTTTTTCATCCAGACGCCGTAATATATTTTATATTTCTCCAATTTTACAGACATTATCAGTTGGCATATAATAATTTACTGGATATACGAATGGTGGATACAAACGCATTGGAGATAAAGACCGTCGCGAGTTTCATCAATTATAAATTATGCCGGTTAATGTTTAGCCTGAATCTTCCTCGTGATGCAATTTCACAGTTCAGAGCTCATACGGATCGGTAATACTAAATTTTTGATGAAAATGATTAATAAAGTTGATGGATTTGCCAGGTTTAGACCAAATCCATTCTCTGTGCTTTGAGTTTATAGCCCACATTCAACTTCTTGGTGTTATTTCAGGTTTAAATCAAAAACCGGTCCCAAAGAAATTATATTTGAACATCATGCATGGATGTCCGGACAATTCTCAATGTTTGCTGAATTATTTGATGAAGCTATAAGACAGGGGCTCCCTGCAGTCCAAACGCAACATCCGGGATATTACTTTCAGCTCGCTGCGCAGCATGCAAAATTGCGTCAAAGCACCTGCCGGGAGCTTTGTACAGTACGTGAAGATTGTTTTGAATGTATATCATACTGTTTTATATAGAATTCAAGCTAAAGCGTGATTGTAATTCAGGATGTGAACGAGTATCCTGATCCTGATCCATTGGCGGGTCAAGATAAACTAGAATACTATGGTCAACGACCATGGCGCCCAGGAAAGTTGAGCGCCGAGCCAGCCGATATGCTCCGAGAAACGACTGCTATTCAGGCTCTAAGATATAGAGAGAAAACCGTCATTAATCATTCCGTGAGTCAATTTAGATTGTCTATTTTCATCATCAGCAATTTAACAATATTCCAATAGGTCCCTTATCTTTTAGATGATAATTATCGGACTTTTGGGAAGTGCGATTTCTCAGTTTAAGACTTACCGGTGTCCTAGGATGCGTCGTCACTTAGGTTTGAATATGACTCAACAATGAATTCTATTCACTTCTTATATCGATTTCAATAAGGTCAATTGCTTCTATAAACAATAATGACATTTCAGTTGTACAGATGGCTGACGAGTATTATAATTCTCGAGATTATGGAAAGGCACTAACGTAAGTGTGATAAAATCATCATTATCTTTAGAAAATATAGTTGTATAGGAACGATTTGGTCGTAGAAATAAAATTCATGTGAAGTTTCATCCTGTATCAGACTGCTAATGCATATGCTGTGGGATTATCGTGGAGAACGATGGCCTAGTCTACTAACAGATATTTTAAAAAAAGCACTAAGGGCAGCCTACTTGTCCGTAAGCGTACAAGACTACCTCACTTTAGCTTTAGAAGCTTTAGGACCAACCTCGTGCCTGCCAACGGAACACCAAGCCGCAATACATGCCAATATTACAAACATCCTACAGGTAATTTATTAAAACTTGTAAGAAACGTCAACTTCTAAAATTCATAATACGTATTTTAATAATCAACAGAAAAAGATTCCGAACCCAGAGCCACAGCTACCAGAAACTACGGAAGCTTTGGCAATAGATAAGTGGAACATTGTAGTTAATCAATCGGAACCCTTTGTTATTACGATCGACGCTAATAATATGGCAACATTCATTGATGTTAAAGCTTGTTTCACCCAAAAAACATACAAAGTAAATTCGAATGTTACAATCGAAGTATTTATAAGGTAATTTATATATTGATATCGCAGTACTTATCCGCCCTTCTGTATTATATAACTCTTTTCTGGATCTAAAGCAACTTATTTCCTTTTCAGGAATTTTTACCGCCAAAATATGGAGTTCTCTAAAGTATCAGTGACTATAAACAGTCCCGGCTATAGTTCAGAATTTGCAGTGAGCGATATCCAAGACAAACCAGTGTTGTTTCATGAAAATGAGACTAAAAAATTCCTGTGCCAATTCCAAGCCCGGCAACACGACGTTGGGAATGAAATACAAATTAGTACAATTTCTTTATATCTGGGTAACGACAATGAATCTTGCTTAGTTATGCGATTTTCTGCACTCGGAGCAGAAGGAAATATTCTCGATCGAATGTACCCTGAAATTCAACAATTCCGGTCAGCAGCAGCAATAATTATTAGGGCAATGAAAATACCTGAAACTAAACGAAGAAAAAGAAGAAAATAAGAAATTATATTAGATTTTTGTTTTTACAGCAAAGGCGCTCTTGAATTCGACAGTGTGAGACCAGTAATAACCGCTGAAATTGAACAAGAAGACTCTAGCATGACAATAACAGCTAATTCAGAAAGTCCTGCGCTATTAGGAGAATGGCTTCCCGTTGACATAGCCTTATTGACTTCTGTAGAAATTACAAACGCAATATTGTCAATCGTTCTTGTGCCAGATGGGAGTAATGATCAGTCAGGTATGTTCTCGGTACTAGAAAATCACCATCAAATTTATTCTCTGTAAAACTCCCATCACAATCTTTCATCACCAGCTGATCTAAGCTCATCGGCAAACGCCGATCAAGTTACGGGACATCTAACTGTGGATATTCCAATAATTGAAAAAGATTCAACGATAAATAAGACAGTGTACGTAAGAGCGAATACAATCGGAGATCGGAGTACCATCATAAAGGTTTTAAATTAACATTTTAGCATTTCAACTAAGGAATGAATTTATATTTGAGTCATAAAAATCCAAAACATTTTTCAATCTTCAGGTTGACTACACAACTTTGCAAGAAGTGAAATATTCTAAAGAAATAACTTACACCTTACCTATAGTCAAGCCATTTGATATTACAACGCAATTTTACACTACGCTCTTTGAGCCGATCAGCAAAGGTTTCATTTATGAACCATTCATCTTGATGCCGCACATAGTCTGCGCCTCTCCGCAGCCTATAACCATCATCGATACGTCTATCGAACTAGGTGAATCTATACAAAGGGAAGATGGAGAGCCTGGGGAATCTGCGCTCACTGGAATTACGCTTCGTAATGGAGAAGCTGGCTCAGAAGCATATTGTGTTATTCCTAAAGCAGGCAGCGAGCAGCCAGCTAATACAGGCGTATATACAATAAAGTGGAAAAGGTGAATCCATGGATGAGATTTCACAGAGAACAATTTGAGGATTCGAAATATCTATTTTTAACAATTCAAATTCAAATATTTATCAACATTCTTGCAGAGCTGGAAGCTCTGATAGTTCAATCACGAGTAGCAGATTTACATTGTCACCGTTATGGGTTGAGGAATCAATAGTTGGATTACAGGCAAAATTGCCTGCTCATGGTTGGGTTCGAACTCCACTATGCGTTTCTTACTATCTTCATAATTATTCCGACTCCATGATAACTCTACAGCTCACAATGGAGGCCAGTGATGCCTTCATGTTTGCAGGACAAAAACAAGTACATTCATTTATCATTTTACTATTTTATCGCAATACAAATATAATTTTTGTTCAAAATATATTAAACGACTGTACGATATCGACAAAAACGAATTAGAAAGTAACACAGTTTTTTCTTTTTCAATTTTTTCAGGTCGATGTTTGTGTCCTGCCCAAGGGAGAACGGAAAATCGAATGGGTGCTGCGTCCATTAGTCGCTGGCTTAGTAGCCTTGCCGACTTTGAGCTTAACTGTACCACCAGGTAAAGTATTGTACATATTTGAATAATATTCTATGCATTTTCTTCACATTTTCAATATTAACGTAGGTATTTCTTTGACAAGTTTTGGCAAATGCTAGCACTACTTTGATTCAATTGCATTGTCAACAAGGATGCTATTACTTTATCATTTGTTCAATGGAATATTATGTTGACTTTTTAGAAGATGATCACAAATTGAACAGAAGCAGGCTTGGTGAAGTTCTTGAGAGATCGTTACCAAGTCATATTTACATAATGGTAAGTTGATAGGATAAATTCATTGAAAATCTGCGGCATTTGCTATAGGTATATTGCGACTTTTTTTTGTGTTATAATATGAAATATTTTCTACAGCCCCAATCTCAGAGTGCATAGAAATGTGGCGATATATGATTATCAACAAGGCTCATCATGGGTATCCTCGTATTAAGGAAACCGTCTTATAATTCAACTTATTATTTGTACATCAACACATATTATACATACCGACATGTATATACATTTATCGATGTATATGAAATGCGGAAAACTCATTTGTAAATTTATTTGACATATATTTATTATGAGTTGTAAGATATTGTACAATAAGAAATACCTGTAATTATTCAATAGAATAAAAACTATTATACAAAAAAGAGGAAATAAGCAATCTCCCAAATTTTCATGCTGAATATCAACGTCGGATAACTTGAAGTATTCTAAAAACAGTCCACTAAATATAAGGGATATTCTCATCTGCCACTACCAAGGTGAACATTATCTAGCATCAGAGAATTCGCGCTTCTGTTTTGTGTAGTACGAGCTTGACTTTTTCATTTAAATTCATTCGAATGTCAAGAGCGCTGCGAGCGCAAAATGAGTCCGAAACCGGCGAGCGTTGGGTTATTTGATTTGAAATCATTGCCGCTTATAACGAACATTTTCTATTGGCCAGTTAGCGGCCATACAAATATTACCTGGTTTTTTCTTTTTTCCCTGATCATTGGTTTTTTCCATAATCGGAGACGTTACTGAAAACCAGCGCCGAGGACCGTTGTACGAGTAAAGTGGTGGGGGACGGAGTGGTAAATTCAATAGAAATATGCGGGTAAATAAATGATACTGAAATCACAGTTCCGTGATCACGTCACTGTGTCGACGCCTTTGAGTGACACCACATCACACGGCACACACGCGACGACATACATATACCTATACCTATACGTACGCATCGGATCAAAAATATTCCTAAATAGCATTAAATAATCAAACTTTGAATATGGTACAAGTAGTTTGGCATGCAGTCGGAGCTGTTGTTTTACCAAATGTGGGAGGATGGGTCGGCGGCATTATTACACGCAAAAATATAAACCCGTGGTATGAGGTAAGTCACGCCGTCACATCACCGTATATTCCGTAATATTTAACTCTTCCATATACCTGGGCAATTATGAATCGGCGATTGTGAGCTTTTGTAATTCTTAATTTTCGACGCGGTAATTCCTCAACTTATCGCTTCCCTATTCACATTATTGTCGGATTTAAAAAATTGAATTAATATCCTTCTTCAACCGGAAGTGATATTGTTGTAAAAATCATTCTTTCTGAACAGTCCCTAAGGAAACCAGAATGGCGTCCACCAAACTGGGCCTTCGGTCCCGTTTGGACAACTCTCTACACCAGCATTGGATATGCTTCGTATTTGGTGTGGCGTGATGGAGGAGGTTTTCATGGTGCCGGCGCCCAACCTCTAGCTCTCTACGGAATCAATCTCGCATTGAACTGGGCTTGGACACCGATTTTCTTCGGTGCACACAGTTTGAAATGGGTATGAGCCCGTGCAGACTTGTCTAACGAAATGCGGCATGAACGACATACGATTCGAAGAGGCAGATGACATCACATAATTTAATATATGTATGTTTCAGAGCTTACTCGAGATATTGATACTCCAGGGAAGTACCGCGATAACAGCGGCGGCATTCTATCAAGTGAATAAAACCGCCAGTTATCTATTGATTCCATATTTGGTATGGGGTGGCGTGGCCACGGCGCTTAACTACGTTATCTGGAGAGACAACAGGTCACCTGCAATAGAAGATAAGAAGAATTAGGCAATACAAAGAACTCACGCCTTGAATAGTATGAAAATATCTGGCGAATGCCGCTTCCGTTTTTATTAGGGAATACACACGCCATATATTTTCCATCTCTGAAGTTAGGGATGAAGAATTTTCACCCAAAATATAGGCGATAAGGGTATTTTCATACAATCTACGTACACCATATCTATATGTCGATATAACTAGCTGTATATATTTCTGTATATACACACGCATTCTCCAATCATGGTATGTTCAATATTTGTACAAAAAAAAAAGAAAGAATATGAATGAATGAACCAGCGAATACACATTAATGATTAACAGGTGTATCGCATTGATTAATAGAATATACTGCTTTATGCGCTTTGTAAGCCTTTATTCCATGATCATCACTCGCTGTGTTTATATCCCTCGTCTAGTCTATGATGCGACTGGTTATCAGCGCGTGTATTCTCAGAATTTAGTAAGGTTCCCCAGAATGCTGTATCGGTTGTCCAAGATATGGCGCATATTCCGTATTCTTGTGCACGAGACTGAAATAGGTTTTGGCTTCTCTTTCCGTGTAACCGGAGGTGTACAAAAAAGTGCACACGCGCGACGTGGTTCTAGGTCTTGTCAGCATTGAACAGCGATTCCGGTGATGGTACATTACGCACCTAGGGGAGAAAAGTAGACTATCCGAAACTGCGTGCAAGATTGCCACCCGAGCCGAAGGCGAGAGTGGCAAGTACGCATTCTTCACCACACATAGAAGACAAGTATCTCATTTTTGCCCTATTTGAGCAAAAAATAGCGAACTCTCCGTTATAGGTGTGGTGAAACATAGTATACGCAACACGGGAAGTAAATTAGACTGTCTGAAACTGCGTATCTGCCACCCTCGCCTTTGGCTCATGTTGGACACTGAAAATTTGTCAGGGGGAGAGAGATTGATAGTCTTGTAAAAGAAAAAGAAGAAAAGCTGACATAATTTCCCGTTTCAGGGCTTCTTTGAAATATTATCAGTTCTGGAAACCGCCGTGATTACGACCGGGTTTTTACCCCATCAGTGAATAACACCGCTGGTTATCTATTCCTGCGGTTTTCGGCATATGGAGTTGTGGCCGTTTAACTACTTTGTTTGAAAAGAAATTAATACTGGTTTTTCTTGTTTCTCTTCCTCTCTACAACAGTATGGACATTCCGGCACAGGCTGTTTCACTTTTAATTCATTAATTAAGCAATATGAAAGAAATAATACCCTATACTTTAGAATGCCATACTGCATTACACCATATACTTAAGTTTTTAAGATCTGCAGTGTAATACCCTGATAGGTGGATAAAATACAAAGCTTTATTATACTCTGAAAT
This sequence comes from Phymatocera aterrima, assembly GCA_963170745.1. NCBI lineage: Eukaryota > Metazoa > Arthropoda > Insecta > Hymenoptera > Tenthredinidae > Phymatocera > Phymatocera aterrima. The sequence continues at coordinate 16,723,202 of OY720663.1, read as the reverse complement.
TCTTTATTTCGTGATCATGTTACTCGCTATGTATATACTTCTTTTTTTTTTATACTTAATTTGATGTTATGTATTTATCACCACGTAGTACATACCTACGTTACTGTACGTACCGTCTGTTAACCGGCACCTGTATTTTCGTTTATTGATAATTGATATGAAAGAAACGTTAGTATTGGGCCAACCACGAATAAAAGTGCAATATAATACATACCATAAACACACGCGAGCACGTATATATCTATGTATTTATGTATGTTACATATAACTATTTATTAGTAGGAGATACCTACACGCATGCGTGTGTATGTATGCATGCATATTGTGTTATAATCGTGTCCCACGACGAGTAGTAGTAGTAGTAGTAGTAGTAGTAGTAATAGTAGTAGCGGCGACAACCAAAGGTTCAAGATCTATAAATATCTTTTTCTCAATAATAATTATAATATTGATAATCAATGGGTAACTTATAATTATTATATAGGGGCCGCACGTCCCGCTTTTGTTACTCAGGCAATTTCTTAGGTTAAAAATTCAGGATACGGTACAAGTTGGGCGGGAATTTGTATTCTGACGGCCAAATTATTTCATGTTACGTTGGGTCCGTCGCATAGATATATCCCTGCTGTTGCAAAACGTATAATCGCTTCTCAACAGCATCCTTATCTGTAAAAACCGTGACCATTACAATAGCAGTAAATTCCTTCATCGGATTACTCTTATGAAGAGAATATGCTCAAGTGAATAAAAATAAAATATGAACTTACATTTAGTGAGGAGAGCTCTGTCCTGACTGTGACTTACGTGTTGAGATAATGAGTGTAACAGTATTTGAGCAGTGTGATACCTTTGGAAACATTCCGCCGGATTACCAAACAATTCATCCAGAGCTGCCGATTGACACTAAAAATTATTAAAATCATTTTATTCGTAAAATTGTGGCAAATAATCGAAACGCCTCTGTTTAACTAAAGACAATTACCATTTGAATAGCATGATTGTATAAAATTTTATCTGCAGTTGCACCTGCTTGCCTCAACAACCCGGCGCTGTTCAATTGTTTACATTCGGCAAGACACGATCGGAATTTATCGTTCATTATGCTGACCACTGAAAAAAGTCAAACAATAGTAGAACGAATATTCTTGTACCAATGAATTTCGAACTTGGAGAACGTTGTTTGAATCTTAATATCACATTTGAAAACTGTTGACGAACCTTCTTTAACGCTTGCTGTTGGCTGCAGCCTTCCTGCTTTGAGCTGTTGAGTAGCTAGGCCAAGACCGGAGCTAAGCAGTTGGAGCGCCCTGACGAGAAGGACGACTTGCTCAGCTCTACGCCTAGTTACGGCACCGCTAGCTTGCTCTAACGCTCCCAGAGGGGCACCCAGAGGACCAGCACGACTCCGTGCGACCTCACAGACACACTCACAAAGGGCAACAACGAAATTTAACTTTGCTAGAATCTCGTTGTGCTCTCTTTCCAATAGAGTTTCCTCTGGGAGCTCGGGAGCAAGGAACGTTAGCGGACGGTCGTCTGTAGTGCTGTGATTCGTTTCAGGAAAGAGACTCTGGAAACTCCCGGCTTCTGTGAAGTTAATTTTCAAAAAATTATGAGATATATGATGATCAGAACAGAACAAGATTTTTTTTGTCTCGCGTATCAGTTGAGGAACGTTTTAATATTGTTTCGGTATTCGAAACTCACCTGAAATCTCAGGTAGCGTAACAGCGCGTGTGCCAAAGGGTATCACCGGTGAATGCCTGAGAGTGTTATTATTATCCTGAAGAGCCCTGGCAGTCGGAGATCCCAGAACAGCTAGAGGCCCAGTTAGCAGAGGAGAGGATCCGCCATTGTTGCCTGTAGATCTTCGGAGTGGTGAGTTCCCACTGGAGCCATGAGAGTAGGAATGTCTCGCGACAGGGCTTACCTGCCATGTATTTGGCGGCGGAGGTGTTTCACTTAGTCTAAGATGATGTAGAAAACAGTTGAGTTATTCGAATAATCGGTGAAAAATTGTGACAAATTATAACTTAAAAGTTGTTATTTTGCGCCTCAAATTTATGTATACATTGGATCTTCTGGACGGTGGATACCTTTTATTCCAAAATTGAAGTCAGATCGCAGATCTTCGATAGGCTACAAAAATTTGTTAATATTTGATGGGCATTTATTTACACGGAACAGTATACTTCATTTACCTTCTGCCAGGTGGAGTTCCAATCACAAATTGAACACTTGGAGGACTTAGTGAACCAATGTCTGGAGCATAATTGTGATGAGTATCAGTACTGCGCCTCATTGTGATCGGCTGAGACCTAGGCACACTGCCACCTTCTACCCTCGATCCATTCGATAGTGGTGATGATGGCTGGACAACGCTTCTTTGAGATGGAACCGGAATCGGTTCGGAAATTGGAAGAAAACTTGGCCTTGGAGGACTCACCGCTTCTCGGCTATTTTGTTTCACATATCTGGTGGTAATAATCAGGTCTTTGAGTTTCATGCGCAATAAGTTACAGAAAATAAGGGAAATTAAAAAAATGGAGATATGTTTTGACTCTTAGAAGATAATCCTTGAAATTACCCATCATTTTCCACCTGCTTCTCTGAGTCTAAAAGTTTTCGTAAATCCCAACGTTTTTAGTGAGATTGATAAGTCTCTTAAACTCACTTTATCGGCAGCGGCGCATTATTATCCGTATCACTGCTAAGGTCGCTTGGTACTAAAACAAAATCGTCATCCGGACTGGAACAGGGACTGCTAGCCTCCGGACCAGACCTAGGACTGCCAGAACCAGTTTCGACTGCTGCTAACCCACCAGGAGATGCAGGTAGTTCGGTTGGTAGAGGGCTGACACTCTCTTTTGGTCCTTGCAAAAATGGATGATTGAAAAACTCATCAAACGGCATGCGGTCCCTTGCGTTACGCCGTAAAAGACCTACCAAAAGGTCTGAAAGCTCCGTCGAGGTGCCCGTAGGAATTCTGAAAGATTAATTATAATCGTTGAGTTAACTGAAATCGGTTAGTATCTAGAAGGAGTCTAGCTGGAGCAGAATGAGTATAGCTAGTAACTTCTTGAGGGAAGATCTTTTTTTTTTGTTTATTAACAAGTTTCTGCACCAGCAGCCTGAATTTTGATTCAGTGATTTTAGAAGTATAGATATTATAATTTTGAAATTACGTTATAATTTTAGTGCAAAGAAACTCACTTTGGGCCCAGGTTGGCATTCTTTTCATAAAATAGTTTCAGTGCCTGAGGAGTATGCGCTTGGAAGGGAGCTTTGCCTGTGAGACATTGGAATACAATTGTTCCTAATGACCACAGATCCGCTTTGGCGTCGTACTGTAAAGACATTATTACTTCAGGCGCCATGTACATTGGAGAACCGCACAATGTTGCTGCCATAACACCATCTTGTAGAAACCGAGCAAAACCAAAGTCCGCTGAAATCAAAATAATGGTTTCCATTAATCCGAATTTTTACACAAATGTTACTAATTTGTATGTTTTATTCTCTCTTCCAGCTTACCAATCTTCAAAGTTATCTGATGAGGCTGAGGACATGCCTTCCCACAGCAGTGGCTCAACAGTATATTTTGAGGCTTAAGATCACGGTGAACGACTCCCTTAGCATGCAAGGCTTTCATAGCACCGGCTAGTTGTTTTAAAAATACTCTGATCGTATCCTCTGACAACGTGCCTTTAACTGCAGAAAAATAAGGCTCACGTTTTATTAAGATTGTTACCAATCTTGTAGTAATTTGAACTCTTTGTCCACAGAAATAATGTTTAATCATGGACAAAAATCAGGTAAATTTTTTAGATTTCATTGAATTGGAAAATTTCCATGATCGGATCATCAGAATTATATATAATGAAGTGGTGCACTTCTACATGGACAAAAGAAATTCCAAAGCTGCGTAAGTGAATCAAACGACTTCTGATTCGATTTTGACTGTGGCTGTGTCAATGGAAAATGACCTCGAGCTGACCTTCGTTATTTACAAAGTCTGTGAATATTTATCATGAATGTGTAATCGGAAAGCAAGCTTTATACTTTTGTGATATTTACCACTCAAATAATCAGCCAAGTCACCGCCATTGCAATACTCCATAACGAGGAAGACATTGTGATTAGATTCCTGGAAAAATATGCATAATAAATTTCGACCAGAGGAAATATGGGCTTGCAATTTGAACGAAGACGGTTTAAATTTCAGTTTCTTCTGAAATAGTGGTACGAACCTTACAATCCAGCAGCGCAACAACGTTGTCATGATGGAGCTCTGTTAACTCCTGTAATAGCAATAGAATTAGAATTATGAGGCTGAAAATGATAATGTTGACGCAACAAAATCCCTCACGAAAATTGATATACAATTGATTATTTCTAATGATTTCATTGCATCAATGTGATGTTTTTAAAGAATTAGAGTGAGATCACAGGCAGAGAAAAGATAAACTTTGATAGATGAAGAAATCTGAACGAACTTGATGGTAGCTTGTTGAAGATGAAAGAAAAACGCGACTAGGGAGGGATAGCAAGAAGTATCTTTATGTTTTCTTTGTGTTTTATTTAAAGAAATGAGTATAAGAAGGAGAGGGCCTAAAAGAACAGGTCACTGACCTTCAGGATTTTTATCTCTTTTCCCAAAAGATTTTGCGACTTGGCTAAACTCTTTTTTGTGATGCTCTTGATGGCGACAACGAAATTCGATTTCTGAAAATATAAAATATACGATAGAATGATGTGATAAATATTAAAATGACTATTGGGGTAATTAATTCAAGTAAACCAGTTTGAATTGGTGATGAAATAATTACGTTACCTTGCGGTGTCTGCCTTTGAAGACAACCGCGAACGCTCCATGGCCTATTAAATCTTTTGTATTATATTCGTAATCTCCGACGATTTCCATGTTTAGTGTATCTACGATTATCTAAGATCCGTAATACACTTGAGAGAAAAATTAGTTTACAAACAAAATAGTATACGATACAAACACAACACAGTGATACTACTACTCCTCGTCCGCATCGCCCCCACGAGAAATGAGATCAATACACGACGAAACTGAGAAATGTTTTGCGTTGTTAAATTTTCTATTCAGAGCTAAAAATCGAGGGATAAATTTCTGCCGTTATTCTACATCCTGGCGATTAACTAGCCAACTGTCTTCTCCCTGAATGCTAAACAACCGTACGGACAATGCTGCAATTTATAAATAAACTAAGGACAATAAATTGCACGCAATTTTCCAAACAAAATGTCAGACCGACCTAAGGTTTATTTTACTGTATCAATGCGCCAAGTAGTCCGCTCAGCTGGCGGCCGCGCCACACCTCCAGGAAACGTTTTATGGCGGCCTTTCAAAACTGTTACTGAAGTTTGAACCTCATTTCTTGTTTATTTGAGCTTCACTATTTGTCTACGATCTAAATGATACGCGGTTAGAATTGTGTTTGGATAATCAATCCAAGATAATGCTTTGAAATCTTATCTTCTGGGATTAGATGTTTATTTTCATTTTTAAATACCGAACGTGGTTGACCCCGCGATTAAGATTTCCTTTCTAACCTCACTGTGGATCTGTTTTTTCAATTTTCAAGGGTTTTCTTGAAGAGATGGAGTTGTGAGTAGAGTCAAATGGACAGTAATTAAGTTCCTCATTTGTCTAGTATTCTCATAGATTAATCAATTATCAAATATTTGATCACTCTACTCAGGCGAAAGGCATGCGTGGGTTATCTAAGTAACTACGAAGTTTTGGATATTTTGCAAGGTGCAAAATCCAACAAGCAGCATCGAAAGCCACATAATCAGTTAGCGACAATCACCTATCAAACTATAAGATACCTCGAAGATACGCCGTGCAAGAAGCACACCCCTGCTACAATAACAGGATTTTTAAAAGCTGTTGAAAGCTTCAAGTTAACCAAGTGTGAAAAATTAACGCTGCTGAATCTGTGTCCTACGACCGCTCTTGAAATTCAATTGGTAAAAAAACTGCTTATTACAATTGATAGTTTTATATATCCAAATTCCGTTTCGATCCTGTTTCTTTTTTTTTACAGGTAATTGAAGACAGCGAAGAGAGACTGACCGAAGAAGAGGTGAATTCTTTACTAGAAGTAATTTCGTCTCATTTGCTAGATGACAAAGTAGATGAAAGTGAAGAAACTGATGAACATCAGTAACGGATGAATGCCCGTAAGAAGTCAATTTCATTCCATGTATTTTATTTACATCTTATTTATAATAATAATAAACATCGAGGGTGATGACAAAACATTCATCAAATTATTGTTGTGCATTGCATTACTGTATCACTATCTCTTCTGGTCTCCAAGGTCGTCTATTGAATCTTCATCAATCTGCAACAGAATTATCACAAGAATTACGAAACGCATACAATAGTGTGATGATAAATAAAACTTCTTTCATCCTGAAACGGACTTCTTCGTGTTTCTAGCTCACCTGCGGCCATTTTTCAGGGATAACGTCGAACAAATCGTCTTTGACATCTCCCTGAATTACTATTTCGTCATCTCCAGTCACGCTGGAGCCACACGCAAATTTACTGCCAAAAAATTTAGCCGCTACTTTGAGGTCGATATCTGTGGAACAGAAATGCATTCTTGTGATACAGCAGTTTATTGAAGGTTGTTTTTTTTTTTTTTTTTTTACAAGTATTAATAAGGGAATTTGGCGTTTTGCAATTGTCTGCAATGCAATAGGTTTGTTCTTCTTAGCAACACTTTTGACACTTTTCTTACACTTTCTGCTTCTGCCGAATAGGGGGTATAAGTGCCTAGTGATTTCTAGGGAAAAATGTGAGTATAGAAAGTGCAGCTGAAAAGAACAGAGCTATTTAGGATGGAAAATATTCGTCTAAACTATAAATTCACGTACCAAATGTACTAAGACCAGTGACGACAGTGACAGACTTCTTTTTTCCTCTAGGTGCCCTCGAGACTGTGACCAATTTTGGTACGTCATCCTTCTTTTTGGTTTTCAACATTCCCTTCCCTCCGCGCTTCTGACGTTTTTTCTCATCTTCTCCGCCTCCAGATTCAGCCGCAGCATCTTCGCCTGTAACATAGGAAACGAATTCCTTGTTTAAAGGATGTTTGAACAAAAACAATGATACGTACCTAATTTGACTTTCTCAAACTCGGTTGGAAGATTCCTCTCCAACCATTGTTTACATTTCTCATATTCCGGGTAATATTCGCAATACTGTGAACAAGTTTCCGAATTAGAATTAGTTCGATTTTTTTGTTTTTAAGAGTCTCGCAATCAGCCCGGGTTAAGAATCACTAGCATTGTATGTATGTGTATAGCTTGAAATTATGGTAAAAATGTTGAATGAATTTTCTGTTCACTTACTTCAATAGGGAGGGAACAATTCCCGCAGTATTGTACCCTGAGTGGATAAGTAATACCTTGCTTAGGTCCCAAGACAAACATCTGTTTCTCATCTGACATAATTATCGAGCCTAACCTTACTTACTCTCTAAAATTAATCGACTCAAATCACGTCAGGAGCTACGAAGTTATCTATTTATTAACAGGTATGAATGTTATGAACACGCATTCATTGATTCCTAATTATTATACAAAATTTCAACGATTCGCAACTTTTTTTTAACGGGTTAAATTCCCCGTTCTTCATGTATCGAGCCGCTACTCGCTCGTAGTCGCTAGTCTAAAGAGGTTATGTTTTTCATTATCCAAAATATGCGTCTTGGTTCTTTAATTCATCACCGATCTGAAAGATGTCGCCACCACTTGAATTCTACCGTTTCTGGTTTAGAGAATACCGCCAAATTTAAGCAAGGACCTATATAATAGTTTCAAGATTTCTGTGAGACTAATAAATAACGAGTAACTGTTTTCTCTCGGATTCCAAGGCTAAGTAAGTATCATAGGGATATAAAAAATGATTAAAGATTCAATTTTGATATAGACATATATTTTAGTAGATGTAAAAGTAAAGATAGATACGAAGAACTCTGTAAGTTTTTCACAAATCTTATACAATATAGTACATTCCCATACGAATAATAATTGATAAATTATACAATTCACCATTATTTACATATAGATTGTACAATAAATACGTAAATATTAAGAATTATTGTATAACAGCCTACTATTCATACACACAATACAATAAATACATGTATCGTATTCAATTGGCGTTTACCATCGTGTATTACATAATATGGATTTATAATTTACCTAATACCTTGTAATAAACAAAACACAACGCAATGAGAATAGTATTACAATATTTTCAGTTGAAAAATTTGAGTTAATTAATTAAATGATAATAGTCAACAAAGCAAATACTTTGCGGCTGCCGAATGTGAATAAAGTTAACGAAAGCTAGTATCCCTGAAATTTTAGAGGAACGGGTGGCACACATAACTCACAGAATATCTATGTATAAATTTGTATATAATATACCTATATATGTATGTCTGTACACACATCATTATCAAATAGTATGTTGTGTGACGAGGGACGAAAGTTGGCGATTGCAACAAGTGTGAAGTTTACCGTTTGGTTGAATTTGCGAGAACAGCAATTACATCCTTTGCAATTGCCAATTCTGGCCCATGTCACACACGATATTTTTTAAAACAAGTGCATGAAGGGGCTCTGCATGGCAGTTTTGTGGTACGAAAGCGAAGCAACTGTGGACTACGCATGCACGAACCAAGCTGCCATAAAATGGGCCACTTTCATCCCGCAAAACTGTTGTGCAGAGCCCCTGTTTTCATGCACGAGCTACAAAAATATATTCATATGTATAGGTTTTGCCATCCGTGTTCAAATGTGTAAAGCACGAATTTTCTGAACTGTTTTATGTGTTTTTTCTCTTTTGAACGCAAATAACAAAGAAGATGCTTCGTTTTTGCCAACATGAATAATACATCTGTCCGGCTATCGGCCTTTTGTACATTGTTCATAGAAGCAAATCGAGCTGAGGGGTTGATGTTGGAATATTTTCAATACAGCTATGCAACAGTAGTAGAGGATAATATGTACAAATTATAATAAAACGTTTAAATCCAAAAGACACCAATTAAACGGTTGTATACTTTATATCGAAATCAATTTATTCTAGCTTTGGTAGTGCGTGTGAGCAAAGCAGCTTCTCTGGTATTTGTCACATGTAACCTAGACAACGTTTACCACATTCTTAATCTTTGCCAGGCTCAATTATCTTTCTCAGACTGAGTCTCAGAGTCTTTCTTGATAGTAGATTCTTTCGTTTTGACAACTTTAGATGAAAATACACCTGGCAAACTATCCCGCATGCGTTGTCTAAGCTTTTGTGGAATTACCATAACAGTTGTTATTGTATTTCCCAGAAATAGAATCAGAAACATAAGACTCAATACTGAAACATGCCAAGTGGCTTCAGGGTGCCATATCAGTTTGTAAAGTGTGTAGGCGTTGAATAATTGAAAAAGATAACCGACGAATAAAAATGGCAAAAGAAACGACAATCCACGCCACATCCATGAATGAAAACCTTCAATAGTTATGTCCATGTTATGCCGTGCACCCAGCGCCTTTAAGCGATACAAAACGCCGCTTTGGTATCGGAACTGCAGGTACTGGACAACGCCTGTAAAATAAACAAATCAAAATCATAAAAATGTTTCATGAATTCGAATTTTCACGCAGTTACTTCCTACTCACTGATGTAAACGTTGAACCACATGAATTGCCCGCGGAAAGCATACCAAGGACTCGTGTTTGGCCAGACCAGTAAGACTCCCGAAACTACCGTTGATAAAAAGTGATGGAAACGCCACCATCCTTTAATCCTTGATCCATTGACCTTCAGTATGCTCTCTCGTATAGTCAATGTGCAGTAGTACCATACTAAGAGGAACATGAAGCTTAGCTCCAAGGTTCTGCAACATAATGTTCGATTGTGAATCATCATGTTAATCAAGATGGATTGCGTACTAATTTCAACGATGTCATATTGATACATTGATCTTACCTTACATTAGTGAAGAGATTGACAACAGATAATGCAAACCCAATCATTGACAGAACCAGTTTGAACTTTTCATACTCGTCTTTGTACTTGAATCTGGATAATGGATATGGTTTTTATTAAAAAAAATTAAGATTACCCATATTTTAGAGGATACGAGGCTTATTCAGAATCTCAGATGCTCACTAGGATAATCACAACAATCTACATTTAATTTTTCTCGCTCCTGTTACTTGAGAAGCATGTTTATGACTTGAAGTTAATCTGAATTGTAAAACAGATACCTTGAAGCCATAAAGTACCTCCCTGAATTATGAGAGCGATAAGAAAAAGTAAATGTGAACTTGTTTTTTTTTAATCCCCTTAATGCTTACTTATCGCTTTTGTTCAGTATCGACACATTGACATTCCCCAGTATAATCTTCAGATAGGTTCCGTTTGGTTTTGGCAAAATCTGTTCCATTTCGTGCAACTGTTCTATCCGCCTGGACATATCCTTTTCCAAGGACTGGCAGACCTCACCTGCATGTAGTCTATCAAGGGATATACACATGTCGGTTAAACTTCGTTTTTCATTTACTCACAAGTTGTTTTCATCTCACGCAATTTATAACTCACTGTTTCAGCGACTTGCTTATAGCGTTTATTCTGTAACGTTGATGCGATATGCCCTGCAAACATTTTGCCTGCAGCTCGCCCACCTCCTCCAATTTTGCACAATACTCTCTGTTCAAAGCCTGAAACAAATGAATGGTGCGTTTAAATGTATCTATATACCATAAACGTGCTCAAGGTCAAATGATCTCTTCGATTTTGTAAATTGACGGTCATGACGAGACTAGCAAAAAAATTTCCGATCCGAATCGAGAATAGAACGAGCCACACTCTTATAGAGAGAGTATTATCCGGACGTAGAGAGCTTCGTTCGTGTAGCAGCGTCAACCGCGTTCTGGAATAGTTCTAACCTAAAGAACCGAGCGTTCAAATGGTTTTTGAAAATGCTTTATCACATACCTCCAGGACTTTGTACTCTTGGGTTAATTCCGTCCAGTCTTTTAGGCATGTCTCGACGTCGGTGTCCATCTTCGGTAAGATTCAAAGAAAATATGTGATCAAGATTTTTTTGTTAAACCTCTAGGTGTCGATCGACTCTAATCAAGATTCTCTGGACTCTGATACCAACGTCTGAAATGGTCTGAAACTGGTCACCGTACTTCGTTGCGAATCAGTTCGGTGGTGCGAATGAACCAGTAACTGACACGAACTTCGGAACTTTGACGGTTATCGGCTCGCACGACCGTTGCAGGTGTGTACACTGTGTATTGCGCAAAGAAATGATGACTCGGTATACGATTGACACGATAGATAAAGCGTGGATATTGCCTGGCCGTTGCATCGCCTGCCGTTTGATTTTTGATTCGTTTATTCGAGCTGCACTACTTGACTTTGGTACATACTACGTTCAATGTCAATCTGTCCCTACTGAATCGCTCGTAGTGCTAAACTGACCACAGTTCTGAGTTCACATGGGAACTCGAGGCGACAAGCAGCTGGAACTCAAATTCAAGAGTGATCTGGACTGATCACTCAATTGGATGATGAAAGCGTGGAACCAAACGTATCGTGCACACACGCATACATAACTTCGCATAAATTTCCAATATTCATGCTTTCCTGCATATGCAATTGAATTCAAATTACCTACGAGACAAGTTGTCCGTCAGCTATGTTCGAGCACTTGACTTCAGATGGAGCGGGTCTTCAGTAAATGAGGTAGCAAACTCTGGCGGTTAGCCGCGTTACGGCAGTACATTTTAGTCAATTTTAATTTCAAATTACTCTCAGAATGTTCAGCTACATCCCATTAGATTGTATGTATGCATGTAACTACTTATAAGCAGCAGAGGCTGATGAGATCTCTGAAATATCTCAAATCAATGCATCGAATGATAAAGTATATGTATACTATGGATCACGATGCTAGAAAATGCCAAAAAAAGAAGCGAAAAGCGCTCAGTTTGAATATTCTTATTGATTTTCTGATTGAGCATAAAGTTCTGGGAATTATAGAATACATATGGATGGCTTTTTTTCTTTCAATTATGTATTTGTATATCTATATCGTTAGCTTAAATATAAAACTTCCTATAAGTAATAATGTATATACAATTATACTACAATATAGCATTCTCATTTCTAATCATCCGGAGAACCTCTGTGCTTCAGATTCTTCAGATTCTTGGTCAGGTGGTTTAACGGCAAGACAATCCATTCCTCAAAATTTGTTCAACATCGTCAATAAATTGCGGAAAATGTTCGCTTTTTGAAAAATCTTCAAAAGCCTGTAATCTTTCGGGCTTTGTCGATTTTGCAGTTAGAAATATTTTAATGCAACCGATTCTAAGCTCGTGGCATAAATTCTTCCGAGCCCAATGCCAAGTACGACTGATATTTTCAAAATTAATATTACATAGAGATCTGTCTATTAAAGATTCCAGAACATCGGGCATCAAGAATTTATCTGCTAAGACTACGGCGTCTAGTAAAGATTCAATCGATCGTTCACTGTAGGAGCAAGCATTCACTGCTAGCAGCAGCGTATCGAGACCATCTTTCGAAGCGTTTCTTAATTTTACCCGTCGTTTTCCAGACTCGTAAAAATTCCCCTCAAGCATAGCAGAAAAGACTTCGGACTTCTGGCAAAGAATATTCCTATGCGCATCGACGGTGGTCCCATCATCCAACTCAAACGTTACCATCGATGGCATTAAATGATTTTCTAAATTCTTCGAGTAGTCTATCCTAGCGACCCCTTCCAATGGATTTTTGTCAACCAGTTCAGGCCGGATGTCAAGAACGTTTGCCAATCGACAAACTGCGTACACCGCGTTCACATGCAAATCATGCCTTTTGTCCGTTAACGCACGAAATACGAGGGTCAAACCACCATGAGTCTTCAATAAAGTTCGAAGTGCGTCTTTGGACTGAATCAAAAACGGAATTGACACAGCAATAACAAACTTATGAGCTTCTTGTCCACGAAGCAAAATCGAAGCGAGCTCTCCCAGCGCGCATCCGGTTTCCGCCAACGCGCATAGCTGCCGAGTGTACTGTTCCGATCCTCGAATTGTTTGTAATTCAAAGACAAATCCTTGCTTGAGAAGGGTCACCAAATACGCTCTGTTCCTGAATGAAGAAGGAATTCAAGATTATTATGACTTGACTTTGTGATCCTTACAGAAATTGTCAGCAAAGATGGTCTTGCCTGATGATTCTCGCTAATATTCTCGATGCTCTGCTATTTTTTGAAGTTTGAATATAGGCGACCAGTGGCTGTATTGTTTCAGGATCAGCCAACTTATCTATTGGTTCATTAGAGTGACTCAAACGACTCAATAACGACAGCGTCCATACATGAGCCTGCTTGTTCGAAGTCATTTTTTCTGTGCTTCCAGAATCGTGCGTTTCAGCTATAGATTCGGTCACAATTGACGAGCAGCTCTTTGTAGATTCAGCCTCATCTTCAAGCTCTGTGGAGGATATATATCTGAGTGAATATCACTGGAAAACAATTAGAATATTTCTATTAGTAAAAGTTAAAACAGAATTCAAAAAAACGGCTGGACCTTCGTCATTTTCCCCACATTCGGTGTCACTGCATACTGGACTGTAGTTTTCTTCAGCACTGCTTCCTGCCTGGTCTGTATCATCCTCAAAAAAGGATGAAAGAGGAGGAGTGCTGGGTGGCGAAGAACACATGCTCCTTGCGCTTCCTGGACTCCAATCATCACGCTTATAGTCCATACTGAAGCTGGTATTTCAATAGAAAAACATTACCACTTCCATAAAACTTTAGCTGCTTTAGATATTTTTTGCATCCAGTTCCTCGTTGCTACCTACCGTCCAACATCGCTCCTATTAAATTTCATTTCTGTTCTTCTGTTCAACGGACTAGATGCAGCCCGTTTTCTTATGTTACAGCGTTCTGCACAATCGTCTGTCGCTTCTAGAGTCATTTCTTTTAATTTCACAATCAATACATCTAATAGGCCATTTTTTATCATTATTAAAATACTTGGATCGTCATATATGAACTGAGCCAATCCGTGGAGCAGCATGGGATGATACCGGTCGTGTTCTGCGCTTTTCAGTATATCCAGCATAACTTCAAGACCTGTGGTGAAACCGTGATGATATTGATCAACTCATTTTGCAATTATATTCAAAATTTTGCGTATCTAATTATTATTAACAAAAACGGAGCTGGTTTTCGGCTGAAAATTTGCCTCCAAGAGGATTTTTTCCGCCGACTTCATTCCTACCAGTTGAAACTCCGTTACCGAATTCCAACAGAACTCTTTAAATTTGGAACTTACCAGTGCCTGATCGAATTTTAGCACGATTAACAGCTTCCCGACAAAATAGGCATAAACTTGCCAATAATTCCCATGATATTTCGCTATCTTCCATTATAGAAGAAACGATAGATTCAACAGCCCCCAAAGTTCCTAATATCGGTCGACACTCGGCAATTTGAGAAAGGATGTACAGGCACTTGATAGCCATTTTATTCTTTGCTTTACATTGCTCGACTATACTTTTAAACCCGTCCATGTCGGTTTTACCTCGCAATTGAGCGCTACATCGTGGATCAGAAGTCTGAAGGAAGGCGCACATTGCTTTAAGGCAAACGTGAATCAGTTCCCCGCTATTCTTTTCCTCCTTTGTCTCATTTGCTAATACAAATATTGTCGTTATTTCACGGAATGTTCCAGCATCGAGAATTTCTGTTCTACTGCTCTCTAGTCCGGACCAAATATTCCTGCAAAGGGAGAAAACTTTTTTAGAAACGTATGTTAATATTTCACATAATTTTTTGGTCTTCTTGTGTTATTCAGGACAATATCTTCACCCACTGCCACAGATTTTCAGTACCTAATGGCTCTTATAGCTGTGACTTGTATGCTCTGACTTGTCTTAGAAGATTTCAGTATATTCGTTATTGTTCTTACTACTCCTGACTGACATAAGGCTTTCGCATGCCAGCTGCACTCTGCCAGATTTCCGATAAGCCTACAAGCACGGCATTGAATGCTCTGCGATTTACTATTTTTTAAAATGCTAGCTACTCTGAGCGCAGGATTTAAGCTACGAACCTGTGAAACAAAATTTATCTATTTATTTATTTATTGAGAGTAGAGAAGAGCAGGACCGCTGTTTTGGCACGGCTTACCTCTTGCCTTATGTAACCATGTAGACACATATTGGCCAATATGCTTAATATTAGATCCAAAATCTTGAGATTTTCAGATCGAAGAAGTCTGATGAGAGGTGGGAGCCCCCCATCTTTGACAAACTGTTTATGCCACTTAGAATCTTTTTTCAGAGTTATGAGCGAAGCATAGATGTCAGATTTTGAATCGGACTTTAAATTCTTTACCAAATCAAGAGTCAATTGACATGAATCGTTTTTCTCGCTAGTTGGTGATGACATTTCCTCTGCTTTTATTATATCCAATTTATCTTGGAAGATATCCCTTATCCTGACATAATGATATAATAGGCGAATTGCGCTGATAGCGCAGAGATTTAACCTCAATATAACCTAATATGACAAGCCTTCGAATTATTATTATCTGTGTCCAAACCGCCGAGAAAGAAAGTTTATCAAGTTTCTTGAAAGCGTTTACTTAATTTTTGGTAGTAAAATTGTCATTTCTGGGATTCTTCCCAAGGTCTTTTTTTCTTTCTCACTTCTCTTTCTTCTAATATCTCCTGCGCAATGCGCATTACCGTCCCTACGCACCCTACGTCACGAACTTTTTCAAAAGCCGCAGAGTGATCTGTAGTTTCCTGTTTCGACCGTAATACCGAGTCGCGGGTAGTTCAGTCTCGTAGTTCGCTTGTAGAGTTTCCACGACACTCGGACAAACTAGTGAACATAGTTTTGGGCAATAAATATCGCGGGTGACGGGCGGCCGGGGGAGGATTTCGGCAAAGATGTCTGAAGATGTCGTAAGATGACAGCCGACTGCATACTCGTCACGCTTTTTCTTTTGATTATTAGTCGTTGTGTACTTCCCCGATCACGTCCAATCCATACGTTTTGTTTGCCTTGAAGAATATCGAGCGAATTTAACGTTTAAACCACGCGTCACAGTAATAACGACATACAATTCATTCTAGGAAATTATTTAGCTAATCTAGAAACAAAACACACTCGACTCATACAATTAATCCAGCGTCAAGTACTTACGTTACGCTCATTTAAATTATACTCAACTATACTAACTCAAAATAACGCGCGATGTATATTATACTGACAAAGTAATTCGAAAAAGTTTATCGCTAAGTGATGAGCGTATTTGGTGATTTTCAACGGGTCTGGGTGCAGAGATTCCCGGATAGCACCCTGCCTGCCGCCTGGGAGGAGGATGTCCGTGCCAATTTGGTAAAACACAAGCAGAAGGTTCGTCACAATCTTACACGATTTTTAAATCGCATTAGGTACTTCCACTTCTGTGAATATCGGTTCAATCATTCCCTCATCAGATTCCAATTCGTACTCTGATATCATAAAACCTCAAGTTGAATTTATGCGAGGTTCTTAGCCTCAACATAGTAAACACTGAGTCATCATAAAGGAGGAACTTGTGCTGATTATATTATCTTGAACTTAAAAACAATTCGAATCCTCTGAGGTTCCACTGTCAAGTCTGTAATTTATGATGTCTCTAATTTTACCCCCACCACCAGGTTAGCACATTGAGAGAAGAACTTGAGAAGGAAGAATTCTATGTTGAATATTTGGAGAGATTATTAGCCGACGTAGAACGCCATAAGCAATTGTCAAATAGCTCGAGTCTGGTGAATGTAGAAGAAATAGTGAAAGCTGTTGATCCTCAGATTCAAACTAGCAATGAGAATCTTGATGACAATTCACAAGATTCTGATAACGTAATTGGATCCAGACACATAGAACCTTCTGCTCCGCCTTTACCGGCTAGAGAAGATATTAGCAAACTCCAAGATAAATGTGTCTCAGAATTAAGTTCCACGCTAAGTTCCTGCAGGCGTCCTAGAAGCGAGATTCCGAGGAGTCCTGAAAAAGTATTCGAACTTAGGAGAAATAGTGATCCAGATGTTCCTAGTAATTATGTTACAGTTATCGAAGTTACCGGTAGCACTAAAAAGGATAAAAGTGACGAATCTACCAAAGAGGGAGATGAAAAAGGTAAGAACACTTCATTTTTCATTTACTCATATGATTACGCATCAGGCTTGAGCCTTGTTTCACAGAAATGCCACAAGTTTATGCAAACAAGGAAATTACGAATACATACTCAATAAGATTATTTCCATCGTCTGATGATCTGATTGAATTCCCATTCCTACAATAGATACGGAAAACACAATAAATGAAGAAGCAGAAGATGGCGACGCAGAAGCATCTGAAGAGGAGGAGCCATTGTACGATTCAGTTGCGCTTGACCAAACCGGAGAATATGTTTATATTAATGCACGTGTTCCACCCATTGCAAATAGCAACAGGGTTCCACTCCGGAGGCCTCCATCTCTGCCAGACTCCCCTGGAAACCAGAGCAATTATGTCAACATCGACTATTTCATACAGTACGTCGTGATTTTTGGTGATTATGAACCAATTCTTTGACTTTTTTTGCTAACACAATGCTTCTTTCGTAGGCACAGAGCTGCTATGGACAGCGAGGATGAAGAGGGTGCGAGTCCTGCACCCCCAATTTTACTCCGAGCATTGAGCACTGATAATGAAACTGGAAGCAGTGACGCAGAGCCATTGAGCTTGAGCGAAGGCAGCCTAGAATCTCCCACTCCAACGACGCCCAGGAGGCAAGACAAGGGCGGGGAACGAGATGACGACCGGACTTCAATGGTCAAGTGCATTGTTAATTCTGTTGTCGATAGTGAAGCGGTTTATGTGGAGTGTCTGTCAGTTATGTTGCAGGTACAGTGACAAAAACGCGTATTAAGTTATTTCTGCCTCAGCGTTTTGCCCCTTCATATTTCAATTCCTATTTTTGACTCATTCTCATTAATTTGTATGTTTTCTTCAGTATATGAAGGCCATTAGAGCAACTTTAACAACGTCGCAGCCCGTTATCTCTGAAGAAGAATTCGGTACTATGTTCTATAAAATTCCAGAGCTGCATGCCTTGCACAGAGATTTTTTAGAAGGTTTAAGAAAGAAATCGGAGAAATGGGATTCAAGGACTACAATCGGGGAACACTTCAAGGTAACTAGTGAAAATGAAATGAAGGGAAAAAGGAAGAGCAATCCGATTGAGGAGAAACGTATTTGTATTCAAATTTATTCGTTGAAGAATGACTGAAATATTGCTACCTGGGTATTTAGTCTGTTGAAAATTGTTTCTCCAGGTCATGGCAAGTAACATAGGACTCTATGGTGCCTTTTTACACAATTACGCTCGTGCAACGGACACTGTACGCCGATGTAGCGCTAATTCTGCTCAATTTGGACAAATCACAAAGGACATTAGGCTGAGAGGATTGCCCAAGGGGCAGGGTCTTTCCCTAGAAGATCTACTTCACAAGCCGGTTGCCCGTGTTCAAAAGAATGCTCTGGTACTCCATGTGAGTAATTGAGCATTCTTCAAATTTATATTATTCAGAATTTTGTCATAGAAAACCGTATCAATCTTAATTTTTATTTTTTGTATAATTCTAGGACCTTCTGAAACATACGCCATCAACCCACGCCGATCACACACCGCTATCTGAAGCCTTGGCTATGACAAGACATTTCCTCGATGAGTTTAACATAATTCAAACAAAATCTATGTTTCCAGTGAGTTTTCCAATCGCTCTACTTGGAAAAATCACCCGAAACTCGTCTCACTGATTTAAATTAATTCTATTTATTTACAGAGCCATGACCGTGCCCAAAGAAGGTTGGTCAAGAATTCATTTGTGGTCGAGCTTTCAGATGGTCATCGAAAATTGCGGCATCTTTTCCTTTTCAACGATGTCATCGCCTGCGCTAAATACAAAGCTTCTGGCAGGGACAAGTTCACGTTTGAATTAAAGTGGTATGTTCCACTAGGCGATGCTCTTGTTTCGGAAGATAGTGGGGAGCCACGAGAAGCAAGTCCAGCAAATGTCGTAGCTCTCAGGTACGTGGCTATTAACTACTACGCAAATTAAAATCATTTCCTCATTTTTCTGCCTCTTGCTACTCGTTTATTTTTCAAATACAGCCTACTGATCACCTGGACTTATTCTGCTCTTTAGATCTCAAGCCTGCACAGTAAGGGACCAAATTTTATGGGAAGAGAAAAACGATGATAAAAGAATACGGATCGGCGGTAGAGGGTCAGAAAAAAATCGTAAAAAACTGGCCGAACTCGAGGCTCAGTTGGTACTTGCATCCCCAAATCTAGTGCTCAGAGTAACACAACGAGGACAACACAGAGCTCAAAACTCCTACACTTTTTTTCTATCGAGCGAATTTGAGCGGGCACAATGGGTCGAGGCGGTTGAAGCATTGCAGCAGGTACTATGAGAGGCAAAAAAAACAAATCGTCGTAACGCATTTCTCAGCACATATTTCCACGAATCTTTGTACTACACAGAAGACAATCAAATACCAGATGAAATAACGATTGACTAATTAATAGGGTGGACAACCTCCAGGACCATTACCACTTTCCATGTATGAACTCCAGGCGTGGGTCACGGCGTGTCGAACTTACTTACAAACTGACATGGGTAGCTATCTCCTGCGGTCAGGGAGAGACGAGAGTTTGCTGCTTGGTGATTTCCAGATAACTTTGCTAGGCCTCACTCCCCCTGGACTCGATAGAGCTGGGGATCTTTATGTAACGGTTGAGGTCGATAGCTATGGCCACTATTTCAAACGTGCTAAAAGCCGTATTGCTAGGGGTCAAGCACCGACTTGGGGTAGGTGTGCTTTACATCATAAAATACTATCAATATTCATGGTTCTGTGATCTGTTTTGAGCTCAGCCTAAAGGTTTCAGCTGTTTTATGAGCTACTGCACAAGCAAATTTGCGTACGACTCTGACGTTATGCAATTTTCTTTATTCCAATCCAGGTGAAACGTTTGTTGTCGAATTGGAGGGAAGTCAAAATGTGCGAATTTTGTTATATGAAGAATGTGGCTCGAGAGCAGTACTCAGAGGCAAATGCACTCAACGACTAAGCAGATCTTGGCTTCAGTCTGAACAAGTTGAAAGAGCCTTAAGCCTTGGTCCAGCAACGCTTGACGTTGCTCTCAGATTCGTTCCGAGCGAAGTTACCCTCAGAAGAGTTCCATCAGCCAAACCACAGGGGTTATTCGGAGCTAAAATTCAACAAGTTTGCAAGTTAGTATCCGAATAAGATAGGATAATGGTGAGCAAAGTGGCAAAGAGATTGGGGAATCTCAATTCTTGAAATGGTAATAATTAATACTCAATCATGAATTCGTTTCAGGCGAGAGAAGCGTGATGTTCCTTTCATAATAACAGCATGTGTCCGTGAAGTGGAAAGACGAGGAGTTGGTGAAGTTGGACTATACAGAGTTTCCGGCTCCGCATCAGACTTAGTTAAGCTCCGGAAATCCTTCGAAAGTAATGCCTACGAAGCGGAGCAGCTTCTCAAGGAGGTATGTAAGTCGGAAAATTCGATTTCATTTTCTCATTAATCAGAGAATTGAATAATTTTAGGTGGACGTTCACTCGGTAACTGGCGTGCTGAAACTCTATCTGCGTGAGATGCCTGAAGCTTTATTTACGGATGCTCTGTACCCTGCTTTCCTTGAGGCTTTCCAATCCGGTGAAATTTCGAGGGGCGCAGCCTTGAGAAGGGTCCACGAGAGTTTGCCGCCTGTGAACAAAGCCGTTATAGACTTTCTTCTCTCGCATCTAATCCGTGTTAACAAACACGAGGCACAGAATAAAATGTCTCTTCACAATCTGGCTACGGTATTTGGTCCCACGCTGCTCCGGCCTGGTACTCACTCCCGCACAGATCCAAAAAGCCGAGATCCACTAGCAGCGGGAACTGTCGATGTTATGGCACAGGCCGGTATATTATATTGCTTCCTGCAAACGCACCTGTAACAAAATCAATTTAATACTCTAGTCGAACAATCTCCTGATAAAGAAAAACAAACCACAGAAAAAAAGAAATAATTAATGGAGGAAACAGAGGATTTCCTAAAAGAATTTTCTTTTTTAAGATTTGTAATATTGACGAAAATGACGATAGTAATTCCATTGATAATAATCATCTTTCTATGGAATAATTTCTATTCCTTCCCAATATTTTCTATATCGTAATATTTACATGGTTATTATTATTATTATTATTATTATATAAAGATACTTAGGAATATTATACTATGTAATAATGAGATCGCAGCTATACTCGGCAGTCATTACCGAGGACAACAGTATCTGCTTTCACAAGGTAATAAAACGTACTTTATTAAAATAATATAGAAATAATGAAACAAGAATAAGAAAGACGGAGTTTGCTCGGATATTTACCTGGGATGATCTATACGCTACTATATATATTTTTTACTGTGAGAGTTTTTGGCAAATTGCCATAGTGTGCTTGTGCAGATATATAAGTATATACTTGAATGTTGTATCCATTTTTAAAAATTTTGTTTTTTCTCTTTTAAGATACACTGTATCAATAAAAAATAACACAAAACGTACACCAAGCTGCCAAAAATAAAGGGAACTTGTATTTGTAATACAATTGATAATATTGTTCTCGCGTAGTTTTATCGGATAATGAAAAACGAGTGTTTCAGCGCCTTTTAGTAGATGTATTATAACCTATACTATATTATAATGTCTTGCGACTGTAGTAACAAATATGATACCGGCTGGTACATACGTAAAACGTACTCTGAACGACTGTTCTTCTAACTTGTTTTTTTGTCTATGTGCCGAAAGAAGTATTGTAAACAAATTTGACTTATTGTAATTACTCTGCAGTATATGCCCAGAGGCAGAGGCAGACAGATAGCAAGAAAAAGAAATGAGAAAGGAGAATAATTGAAACATAATTATAATAATAACAATAAGTAACTGCAAAGACAATTTATTTGTAACGCCCATATTATAGTATACGCTGCGTATTGTATTATATCATATAATATATATTGAATATTTTTTAATTTTATATACCATATATGAAAAACAAAAGGGACAAGGAAACTAGATGCATAATTCTGTGATGCGTCGATCGTTTTGTAATATATTATAATATATACCCATTCAAGTATTGTAATTTGAGAAAGAAAGATAATGGGGGGAATGGGGATCAATCGATTATCTATATGATATTCATTGTGATTTGGAATATAAAATATACACCACTCTAACGTACGACTATACTACATATAATTTTACGACGCTGATGTAGCTGATGTAGCTATTATTCATATTACTACAATGCAACTACAAAATAATTACTAATGAACATGTACTGGACAAAGTATACATATACATACATATACATAGTATACATAGATTTATACATATTATATAACAATATACAACATTTGTAATCTTTCCAAAGATTCTTTGTTCTTTATTTATTCTGTGAACTATTACTCTTTGACTTTCATCTGCATCAAACCTGTCGAGCTCAATACCTACTCAAATTTTTCAACGACCATGAGTATAGCCTCAGGGTTTCCCCTCTGGCATTTGAAAATTTGTTTTCATTGCGTTCTTTGCCAAAGTGCTCTTAGACTTTGCGAGTTTTTACCGCTCTTTGAAAACAATCGTAAGTTTTCAAAGAAATATCTTAGCATTCTATGAAGCAGAATTGATCTTCTCAAGTAAATATGCGCGTTATCTAACAATAAGATTGCCTGAAGTAATATAGGTACCCAATATTTTTCCACTCGAGTATGAATAAAAAAAGAAGACGGCGTTTACTCTGCGCTCTGTTTACCCAGAATTAATATTTTCCACATGAGCGTGAAATAATGATTGATTTCAACTACGTCATTCATGAAAATACATACAGATGTTCGACAAATGATTTGTTTACATTAGACCATTCACATTGATGTTACCACACACTACCTGTATCTGTAATGTGTGTGGCTACTAACTATAGTGCCATAACATTCGTGAAGACCTGTAAACATAATGATACACGTGACACTGGCGAACTCATGAGGATGCAAAAGCCAAACTTCAGGTCCAGGATTGGCAAAATGAATTCCGATGCTATGAACTTTTGATAACATTTATTTATTCAAAGAATTCACAGATTTGTATACGGAGAGCAGTAGAGATTTCGTTACAATAAATAATCAGCAGGTGAATCTGAATATAGGTACAGTTCTCTGTATACTAGATATAGATATATTTATTTTTTGTTTTGTTTTTTCCTCTTTTTCTTCAACATGATCATTTACGCTTTTTCGAAATTTCAAGTTATTCCATAGTTGCCCAACGATGCCAATAATTATGCTTCGTTGGAGGTGGCGACGCAGTCGCGAGCCGGAGGTGACAAAGGCAGACGAATCGGTGTGAAAGCTGCGTTCTCCCAAAGACCCGGGAGCCGCGAGCCGTCGGAGCTGTTGCACTGCATACCTGTATCAAGAAGATACGAAATTTATGCGGCGAGTACGCATAGAGGATTTTCACTTCCGTTTTGCTTCTGTGTTTTCATCGACCACAAGAATGTCAGATTAAGGTGTATATATATGCTCAAACATTACACTTCACGTATGTATGTATACGTACCCAACGGTGCAGCTATGTACAGATCGTGCAAAGCCGCAACTCGCACTTTGGTCCACTCGATACTCTGATAATTTTCGGATATTCCTTTCCTGTTAGAAGTTTGCTGGCTCTCCCAGTCTTGCATGTACCGAAGATACGTCCTTAATGCATCGTTGCTGATTGCGCTCTTGCATACCTGTATAATCAGGAGAGAGTAGCGAAAGTTTGTTGGTTCATCAATATTCACCCATTATGTGTATGGTCTACGATTATCCCATATCGTACCTCCAGTCTCGTGCTCGGGTAGTAATGCACGTAGTTGACGCACATTTCATCCGATATTGAGAAACCACCCAATGTCACACTCGTCCTATTCACACTGTTGTACGTGCATGTTGTTATCAAGGAATCGCCCTGCGGGTGAGAATAAGTCACTATTTTGTGGCAGCTTGGTGCAAGAATAGGCATCAATAGTGTAAAACTCACAGGTAGAACTGTAACGTGTTTCGGAAGCAATCTGATTTCTTGGAAATGTGTCGAATAGTGATTATCGTGGTTGAGAATCGGCAGCTCAATCCCGTCCCTAACGTGACGCGTCGTGACTTTGGTCCCCAATAAATGAGTGTGCAGCTGAGAACCGAAAATTTTAATTCCCTCCCGCGGCAGACCCACCCCGGTACATTCTCCGATGCAGTGACCCGACAAAGTGAAGGCTTCCTGATCCCAAACATCGTGCATACATTACGCGATGTATATTCATATATTTACGGAGAAGGATGGAAGGACTTGGTCGTACCTGGCCCGGCGGAATTGCCATCTTATCTGTATACTCGAGCCCCAACTCTATCACACCCGCGTCGTACTTTCGGAGTGTTTTTGTGAGAACGAACTGAATCCCCGAGGAATCAATCTGGCCTGAGCGCAGTTCTGGATTGTTGTAATGAACCTCGAGCATCACGTGTCGGTTGAATTCTTCGCCTCCAATCGGGAGCCCCGCTTCCTCTGGGTAAACGAAAGCATCGGCCCCCATTGCCCAAGCTGCCAAAACCTTCTGACATACCTGTGCACACGATAGAAAAAAATCCACCCACTGTAGTCGGTCTTTTTTCTTTTTTACTGCGACGATTATCAACAATCTACACGTATGAGTGACCTGCGTTTCCTTCGGACGTTCAGAACCATCGCAGGGCCCAGTGTACGAAGGAATTGCCCGATCTGCTGGGCCAGCGCAGTGGAAGACTTCCATGTGATGAACCAGGTGCTCGTTGCCTTCTTGGATCACGGGACCAAACTTGAGGATGTGGTGCCTGCGGAGCGGCGAGGATGAAATTCGCCGCTGACGATTATTTCACGTGCAATATTATCATCCAGTTTTTCCTACTTGTCTCTGAGGGATGATGGAAGCTTGTGTACATGGCACCAGTACGTTGTCTCCTCGTGCGGGACTTTGACCTGGTTCGTCAGAAGCTCTAAACTCCAGGAATCCTCTGGTATCGAAGCTCCACGAGGCGCCACCCTGGGCAATTGCGCCCTTGACATCCCCGTCATCTTAGCATCCGATATTTGCAGCCCAGCGATGGAGTACAGAGGTCCATCCCCCTTCAACCAGACTATGTGTGTGGTCCCGTCCTACGAGGAGACATCGATACAGGTTTGTGAACAGTGTGCTTCAATTCTTCACTTCAATATACTGAGGATATGAATGGAATGATGTGCTTCGAGTAAAAATTTCTATCGTAATTTGAAGGGATACTTCGATAACGTAATCTTCGTTGTCGCATGTGTCGAACTTTCTTGAATAAGAAAACTTCGTCACGTTGCCACGTTTGGTCCACAAGAAATCGTCGCAATCCTGTTTCCGATCTACGTGGATTTTACCCTCTTGATCAGCCCAGACATCCTGGGAAATAATGAATTGATCAGTTGTTCGACGCATTGAGCGGCTCTTGTATCTTTCCACTCTTCGCTGATTTTTGCATACGCATTAGAAAAAATTCGATTGTGTACTTGTAATTCGATCTCGCGATGCCAGCCTGCCCATAAAATGCAATAATCTGCCGGCTTCAGTTCACCGTAATCAGAAAATCCGACTCCGAACCATGAGTTTTCAGCTCCGACGTAATGAACTTCTACCATTATCACTTCATCCGCCAAGTTTACCCTACAACATACATGTTTAAATGTTAATTATGGTCAATTCTCTCCGCTTCTTGAAATAACTATCGTCAAACGTTTTGCGGTGATTGTTAACGGTCAACACCGCGATAGAGAATAAACGTAATGAGATATGCACCTCCAATGGAAAGTAGATTCGGAACCCAAGGATATCGAATGCACGCGATTATTTTCCACCCCTTTTCTGGCAATCCTAATATTATTGCCTACCACAGAGTGACTTTTGCGCTCCGATAGAACAAGGGCCATCTTAATAGCTATGAGCAGCAACAGAGTTCTCATTTTCACGGGAGATTCCACTCTACGTGAGTGGATGTGTATTGTTTTTACTCGGGATTTGTTTGAACCCTAAATCGTTTTGGTTTCTGGATGATCAAACTTTCCGATCTCAAGTTGAAATGTATTTTCCAAGTCCCGGAGATACTTCGGCGGCGGAAGCTGCTTGTTGCATCCGGTACAAGGTTCGAATAGCGACTCACGGCTACCGCGATTCTTCTCCGGGACGATATAGAACGTCTTCGAAAACAGGAACGCCTGCGCGCCGGGAGGACCTCCGCGGCTTTGCAAGATGCTTCCGCGCTCATAGAGCCGATTAACTATATCGCACCTATCAGAATAAAATCTAGCACACTATTTTAAAAAACACTATTTTAGGGTAGCAATTATTCACCTGTAAAACTCACAGAATACTATATTACCGTAAACAAAATGACCCTCAAGATTTCTGCATCTACGAAAATGAACTTTGGCAAGCCGTAGCTCCTCAACGGTCGATCCCAGAGGAATCTCGAACTAACGATTTTCATTCCCCAATTAATTATCTAGATGCGGTTATTTTTTTCGTGAAATTTGTCGTCTGCTGTAGCTCGTCAACGGTCGATCCTGAAGGAAACTCCACCTAATATTTTTTATTCCCCAATTAATTATCTTGATACAGATTTTTTTGTTAACGATCTATTTGAACGATTTATTTATTCATTCTATCTATTCTAACAAAAAAATCACGTATCTATAAATAATTGATTGGGGAACAACAAATGTTAGTTCGAGTTTCCTCTAGGATCGACCGTTGAGGAGCTGCGGCTTGCCAAAGTTCATTTTTGCAGATGCAGAAATCTGGAGGGACATATAAACAAATTGTTTAGTTGACTTTACTGTGCGCAAGGAACAAAATAGTTTCATTGATATTATCATAAAGTGTTTAACAATCGCCCCAATTCAGTTAAGATATCCATGGAATCTGAATTCTTATGAAGATTGCCAAACTCTAATTGTGCGACGTTGAGCGAACGTATATATATATATATCTATTCGCAGCCTTATCATAATGGCCTTTAATTGCTCAGTTGAAATTGATGTGGCCAATCTGATATTTGGTTATTATTTTTGGTTTCACACGATAAGAAAAGTTACATACGGTACGGTATAGGGGGAATAATGGAATGAAATTTTTCATGGTCGTGAGTCGGATTCTACTTGCGCCCACCTTTCCACTGTTTGTCGAATATTTTCGCCTACGAATGTTATGTCTGAGGCGAATCTGGTTCATATTTACTATTAAAGTTTCTACCCGAATGGCCGGAGCTCGACTTTCGTGAGCGACCATTTTTCGTTTCGCATGTGAAGATCGAGCTTCAGTCAATCGGATATGAGCTCCAATAAAAAATATATATACTATGATTCAGTGGAAACATGACTTCCGTATGCTGAAATATTTCGCCTATGCTCACAAATCTGTACTCATTATCAAGTACAGTATGTGTAGTTCAGATAGCAAGAAGTGATGCTGCATCGATGAAAATATCCTCCGTAATTACTCAGAGATTACCTGCGACGGTGAAGAGAGGTAGATAATTGGTATAGACGTTGCAGAGCCTCAGGGCTGATTGACTACGTTTGAATAATTTTGAAGATTAGGTAGGTAGATAGTTGCGGAACTCCGAAAGATTTCTCGTTGCAATTAAATCGTATGCAAGGAGTATAAAGGGGAAGATACGTAATTGAAGATCATGTCTTGACCGCCGATATGAGAATATTGGAACGGGAAGATGGGTTCGGTGACGATTACCAACGGCCACCCTCATTCGTAGATCTCGATCACGCGATCGCAAATTTCCAAGCAATTCGACCTCATTAGAGAACTGCCGCGTGGAATATGCAGGTAGCAACCACCGATAGACCCCGAGGCGGATTCCTATGGGAAAATATTGCATTCCTTCGGGATAAAACGACCCTTCAAAAACTGCAATCAAGAAATTCCGTGCTTATGACATTCAGTCGTGCCCCGTATCTATATCTATATATACGTTTATTGAATAGGCGTATAATGAAACGGGACGTGATCTAACTTCTTGATCTTAGAATATTTCGATCGTCATGTTGGCGAGTTCAACCGCGCATCGCGTGTACATTGTACACACGAGAAACGGATGTGTACTCACCTGTCCGAAGTTAATGCTTTATAATGATATATGGACATACATGGGTATACTGTTATTAGTTGCTAGAGGGGCCAGGCAAGTACCAAATCTTACGATGGGCAACCCTGGTTCTCGTTACATCCACAAACTAGGACCTGATTCCTCTGAAAATTTGCTGTGGAGTTAGAAAAGAGGCATTTGAAGGCCCGACACTGCAGTCGTGTTTGCGGGGCATTATGTGTGCCAGGTATAGGCCTGCCTTTGTTGTCCGAATTTGTGCGGCTTTCTGGACTACATATGGACCATGGACAGCATTATATACCTGCTCCAAAGAATCCCGAATTCCTTCTCACAATCGGAGCCCTCCGCAAAGGAGCGAGGAAGCCCACCGGTATTCATGCCGTATATTATGAAATTCCACACGCAGTATAATTGTCGCATAACAATAATAACGACGCTTTTAATTGTCGTATCAAATGAGACTTATATATCAATAATGGTCGCGAACTGTTTCACAACTTGACGCAACAGGCCTGGGTATATTTCATACCAACGTTACGTACATACTTACACATACATACATACATTGTGCCATGTATGATCATAATGTGTCATGTGCTTAACGAGCGATGTATGGAAGAGCAAGATCGCGCGGTTATGAGCCAATCTTGTAGAACAATCTTTTTTATCGTAGTTGTTAACTATTCCGATGATATACTGCATGTATGTAGTACGAAGCGTTAACAGAGGCGCGCGAAAGAACAACGAAAGATTCAACGTGATCACGATGTCGGGATATATTTGCTTCTACCGTGAACTCGTTTTTTAATTATACGTATGGGGCATTCCACTTCAAGTTGGCCACTTTTTCAGTCGGGGTTTGTTGAATTCCATGCGAATTTAATGAATTTATCCTCAGAAGGCCTAAGAATCATGTTTTAAACACTTGATTGCCAACGTCGGAAGTCAAAACGTCGCAGACCTACGCTTTATTTTCGAAATTGATCATTTTCCACCATATTTCTTTTTGAATAGTTATGTCGCAGTGGAACGGTAGAGAACAAATTTTTCGATGCATGTATTCTCGAGGATTCTTTCCACAAAGCGCGACATCGTGAAAATGTGGTATCAATTTGTCAATCACACTTTTTTCATCTACCAATTTGTTCTCTACCGTTTCACTGCGACACAATTATGCGAAAAGAAAAATTGTGGAAAGCTTTCAATTTCGAAAATAAAGCGTAGCTCTGCGACATTTTGACTTTTGACGTTGACAAGTGTTTCAAACTATTCCTTAGGCCTTCCGAGGATACCATAAAATTTGCATGGAATTCAAAAAACCAAACGGAAAAAGTGGCTCACTTGACGTGGAATGCCCCATATATATGTGTATAGGCCATGTTTCGAGGGGCTATTCAATCTCGATTCTTTGTCTACACGACTCGTGTTCGGGTTCCATGACTCCGTTCGATTTTCGATGGCCTTACCGATTCCATAGCATTTTTATTTCTTTAATTCATTTTTTTTTTTTCATTTTAATATTTTCAAAAGTGTACAACGGACGAGAACGGGACATTATCCAGTCACGATAATATCTCACTCGCAGTCGACTCTGGCCCCCTACCTCTTCGCCATCGCCGCCTTTCATGTGCACACGTTCGTGTATAATCATGTATGCAATCGAAAGTGTAACAGGGCATCAACTCCACGCACGAGACATGTCGATTGATACCGTGAAATAGATAAAGGCTCGCACCGCGCGTGACATGCGCTCGCACGTACATACACACATAGTAAGGTACAGGGCGTATAAAAATTATGTGTCACTACTTCGCTGGGTGAATCTCCAGCTCGAGATCGGTAAAGCGCTCCAGCAACGCCCCCACAGAATTGATGTTGCCCCTGAAAATCAAGAACAAATTTTTTCATTGGCTCACCGTGAGAAACGAAAGTCTCGCAGGGGCCGCGCAGGGTCGCAAGTAAACTTGTATTCCGTATTTTTTTGTATAAACTTTATGATTTTTTCTCGGGTGAAGGGTTCATTTGCGGCCAATGGTCTCTCCGAGACTTTCCTGTCTCTCGGTATGAGTATAGAATATTTTGAGACGGTAAAAAAACTTGAGCTTGAGCTTCGACAGGGTCAAGATCAATTTTGCGAGAGCATCTTGTTGGGGCGTTTGGCCGATCTCCAAGCTAAGGAATCACCCGGTGAAATATGGTAGCTCATAATTTCCATACACCCTGTGCATACACGGTATTGATACTATTAATAGGCTTATGAGTGTGAATGTACGTACAACAATATACAGTCGAGTCGAGCTCTGTTCTACTGGAAATATGCGACAATGCTCCTCGGCGACGCCACTGGAGGAGCGATGCGGGCTCATCGTCAAAGAGGCGGGGAGAGGGCAAGGGCGAGGCTAAGTAAGCATGTATACAGGGACGCAACTGCAGACGAAGTAATTAAATTCGATTGGAAGTAATCACGATTATTTATTATCTTTACTAGTTTCAATTAATGAAACCGCGCAATGAGCTCAACAAACTAATTTATAACATCGCTCTTCGTACGACTGCTGCAGCCTTCCTCGTGAGTTGATGCAATTTATGAATAATTTATTTAAAAGAGATGCCACGTTGAAAACAGCGAGCAATGCTCGAGCATCTCGTTTCTGGGGAATCCACGGAGTTCCTAGAACCTCCGAAAATATTGCTGCCGGCGAGTCATCCTTCCAATTCCATTGCAGCTATTCATCAAATACGAAGAATGTGCGTGGGCGCGCACTGCAAGTTTGTGCCAATAACGCATCAGAGTTCAAACTCGGTGAACCAGGAAAAAACATAGTAATGGTCGTGGATCGCGTCGCCAAGTTCTACACCATCAGGGCCACGGCGACAAGCGACGCCGCGTCGTTGCCGTACCGAGAAGGTCGTGGAAGCGCGGTCGTGGCGGCGCCGCGGTGGGAGTTCAGGAAAAAAGGAGGGAGGAGGTGAACACGCGCGCGCCGTCTGTGGCTTCGGTTTCTTCAGTGTCGGAGCAACTGGTCCACGGTCGAAGGCACATCCGGGCAGATCGCGCTAACAATTTCTTGTGAGGAATGTGATCTCTATGTGCCGATTGATTCTCACTGTCTTTGCGCCAAATCGACAAGACCGAACACTCCTTTGGGTAAGTGAATAAAAAAGAAGAAAACGAAAATGTACAATAATTTATTTCTAATAGTTATATTTCATTTTTCACCGTGAAATATGCCGTAGTTTGCGTATTACCGAATTCGATGGTATGCAGATCGTATGATAAGACTGACGCCTCACGGGTCGCGAAGGCTTTTCGCACGTGTTTCGTTGCCCTCATTTACAATACTGTCTCCGCGCTAAACCACAGACAAATAACGTGTAATGACGAGCAGAAGTTCAAGAATTAGCAGCATCGGCGCTAAATATGTTGGCACATACATTCGTTGCGTGCATGCAAGTAGCGAGCGATTCTTTGTGCGATCAGACGATATCGCTTTTCATCGTCCTCGTATATTCCGACACGAAGTAATTTCTCTTGCCGATCTACTGCAGCCCGAGGGTAAAGTGACGTCGCGATGTCCATGTTTGACCACGTAATCGAACGACCCATATTTTTTCGATACCACCCACGCCGCTATGCATATACATAGGTATATGTGCGTGCAGGCGTTATATGGGAAACTGGAAAAGCTGTAGTCTATCGTCTAGATTTCAGTTCGCACTTTGTGCAACGCCGACCTAAGCTGTCTCGCAAGCGGAGGCTGAGTCGATATCGGGGCCCCTCGCTATCACATCATTTTTTTTCCAATCATTACATGTATAGGAAAATTTACTATACAGGTACTTTCAAGAAGGAAGTGAGGCAAGGACAAGCGAATCTCCGAGGAAGTCGACAGACATGCTAGAAATAAAAGTAAAAATACGCATTCTGAAAACAGGGTGATGGAACAGTAATGTTGGTTGAAACGATATTATGCATAGTAAAAAAATATTCGGAAGATAACGCGATACAAATATTTTCAATGTCAGATAAGAACATACTCATGAACGTACTCATAACCCTTGGCATATTTTCAGTACGTATAACATACTTGGACATATTTTCATTTCTAACGAATTACAACTACCTCAAGCTTTCTTTATTATATAATTTTCAATTCTTCCTTGCCGTATGGCTGCCACGCGTTTTCGAACAGCTAAATCGCGCAACCGCTCGAGAAGAAGAAGCTGCGTGTGCAGGCATTCGAAAATTTCGCGCTATCGTTCGGATATAATAGAACATTCGGATAAAGCGAGTTGTAGTTCGGATAACGGAGGGATTGAATAACGGAGGCTCGGATAATCGAGGTTTTACGGTTCGTTAAACCACGAATGTTTGTAATAATTGACCTAGAAATGCTCGATATTTTACTGCTGCAGCAATTCACTACCATGAAAATCCAGCCTAAAAATTCTTGTTTCGTACAGTAGCAGGCCTCCCGCATCCCGAGGCCCGAGGATGCAGCCATCCCAAGCCTCCCCCCGCCCCAAATTTTTGCGCGTGAACAATAACCGAAATTTTCTTCCAACTCCATTGACGAAGCGAGTTTTGTTTGCGATTGTATCGGTATAGGAAAACCTACCTGGGACAATGCAGGTAGAATACCTATGACGAACGTTAAGAACGACTCCCAGCCGGCGGTTGAACTCCGATGCATACGGGGATCGGGAACCGAAGGACGAAGACCCTGACAATAGTTCAGACGCTATCCCGCGCGGTGCAAAATGCTATAGTATACATACACGAATCAACATGTTCTTCCTCGAGCCAGACGACCTTTCTCGAGAATTTAGGATATCGAAGACGCGTTTAGATCAAACTCGAAGATATCCCTATAGCCAAGAGACAGGCGCGAGCTAACACGTGGAGATTAGTACCTGTATCATATTATCCCAATATGATGACTACTGGTATCTCCGTGTTTCATAAATTTCCATCAACATTTATTGTGGACGCTCGTGGGATTCCGCGTATGGACATATAGCGATGCGTATGGCGGTCGGGTGGTGTTGGTAAAGTACTCGTTATTTGATCCCAAACAACGAGTGATATCGCTAATATCAAGTGTGGCGTCTGCGGCTGTCCGTGCTATAGATAGAATGAGTCGAGTCCCACCGACAATTGACGGGCATTTATTGACTCTTTATTATTCAGGGTGGCGACAATTTAGGCGGGATCAAATTCTCTGAATGTTTCCCGATTTTTCCCTCCAAAACATGCAGTTTTCCCTGAAGTTTATCGCGCAAGAGTCTAAATAATATTGCCTAAAGTTTCCCAAATGAAGACTTGGAAATCGCGCAACGTTAAAATATCACACGCACTCTTTCCTGTGGACCATCGTGATTCCCTGACTTTTTCCCCAGTTTCCCAGACTCACGAAATGCCCTGACCATTTCCTGACTATGCCCGGTTTATCCGGCTTTTCGCCACCTCTGTTATTATTTTCTCACCGAGGCGACACGCTGTCAGGAAAAATGTTACACTCAAAATTGTATGATGATATTTCTGCGTTTTTTCAAATTGAAACAACATTCATTAGATTTGATAAAGAAGAAGAATTGGTCTGTTATTGAATAACGGAGAACGTTGAAATAGTGTAAAATAAAAATATGAGTGGACACATTTTGTGTAAAAATGCATTAACCGTTGTAGATACCTATACCTACGCGGTGTAAGTTTTCTGAACTCGTCACTCTCAATTTCCGAGTTAATTGCTATACCTATAACATTCAGTAGATATATAACTGCGTAAGCTTTTTTTCATTTTTTTTCTCTGCTTTTGTGCTAAATTTATGCCGTCAGCGCTCTACGTCGAGACTAGCCGGCTCGAAAATAGAACGGAACGTACGTGGCGCGTCTGTCTGACAAGTGGAGAAAATTTGTCAATAAAAATCCTTGAAAAATATATAGGTACCGATACTCTACTATAATCTTCGCGTAAGCAAATTCCGAGTCTAGCCGTGCAGCTGCTTGGTATTTAGCGAATCATGCTGAATACGATGACATTTTTGCCTCATTGATATTCGGCTTTTTTGAAACGAGCATATATACAAATACAAATACAAGCGGTATACGTGGAAGGTGTTCCACTTGCAGCGAGGAATATGTACATATTTGCGAAAGCCAAAGGAAGGAAGCTGAATGCCGTAGGTATATATCTGTGCATATGGCTTTGGCGGGATAATTATTTGTCACAAATATTTGATACCCATTTCACACATGGCGAACTGAATTAATAGTGGATCAAAATGTCGTGTTTCACTTCCCGAGAATCTTTCGTATCCAACCTCGAGATCAATCTATATTATGCGCACTGTAATGTGAATGAATAATGGTAGGAGAATGTACGAGCTGTTTACTACGAGTGCACAACAACATACTTTCGAGCCAGACGATTGCCGTCCAGCGGTTATCTTATACAAGGAAAATATTTATCTCTATGTGATACACTGTACAAAAATTTCGGTTACAATTAACACTACATTTTTACGGTGTAGGTGCGGCCTGTGGTCAGGTGATGTATCATATTTTTTAACAGCCCTACGTTTCCCTATTTCCGCCTTATTCCATTCCGTAATTAGCAGAAGTATGACAGGAAAAATGCGATACTATCAGGCCCGAGTTTTCCTGAAAATTTCATTCGGATTACTGATTGAGTTTCATGCTGAGTTCGAATTATATCGCCAGTGAACTTCACGGTATTAGATCAAGTTTGCAAATTGCATTGATTCATGCCATATAACTGCAATCCGAGTTTGTAAAAACGATTTCGTGAAAATTGAAAAACGCGTTATTATAATTATGACTATAATGAAGATGGAATTTTAATTGGAATTCAATGATATCTTGATTCGCGCGAGATCTGTTGCATCGATCTATGAATCATCTATGGATCTTAAACTTCCGGGTAATCGTGCGCTATGAATCGTTTAGCGGATCATCGATGTCTATGCGATGTATGCTGTTGCCGTAACATTTTCAGCTCACGTGAGAACAGAGTACCCTGCACCACTCTGTTTATCTGTAGTGAACTCTGGAACCTTTATGTGAAGTATTGATCGATGATTCTTGCATGAATGGAAATTTACGTGAGCTCCATTATACAAAAAAATATACTCAACATCGAAGAGACAGCAGGAAAATTCGACGGCAGCTCATTTTTAGCATAGATTTTAATGTTATCAAATCGTTGTTGTCATATTCCACACGCAGTAGTTCGAATATAAGAGAGAGAGAGTGGGATGGGATACGTGCACCATAATATGTATGCTGAATCAATTAGAGTGGTTAGAAGTATTTGAGGTCAATTAGAACTCCTTCATCATTTATTTCTGATGGCCGATGTATAATATGTGTCTACATCGGCACTCTATTTGCGGCAGCCAAGTCGCCGCTTTATTATACCGCGTAGTAGAACGATCATCGTCTTTTTCTAGAAGCGAACAGAAAACGCGTGTCAAGTACGAGGAGGTTTACACTTGGCTACGACATCTCTGCCTCAAATACCTATATGACCATACTTATAGTATCCGTTGCCCTATACGCTGTACAGTTTTCGCACTTATATCTATACGTGCACGTATTCCTACTGATAATTATACTATTTGCTTTCGAATAAGCGTATTTCGTAGAACCGATACGCATATTCGAAGTCGAAACGTCACTATTTCATTTGAAAAAAAAACATGACGCAAACTCGGCTTCAATATACTCGCAATATTTTTTGGCACCTACGCGCGTTCGAAAGTCGTCTTCGTATAAATATCACCCGCCATAAAGTTATCAGCAGGTATACGCACTGACAGGGTGGCGCAGAATAGAAGAATACACGTATTATACTTTGCTATCGATCAATCTTTCATTTTTTGTTTTCACGCAGTTGCGCTGCAATTATCATTCGATGGAACATAAACTGATCTGACTCCGCGGTGCATCAATTATATGAAATAAAATGTCGGCGTATGTTTGAATAATTTACAGAGAGTATAATCAGCCGCAAGGAGGACTAAAGGGGCAACTTCTTCACAGAAGCGGCCACGGCTGGGCGTCAGAGCTTGTAATCGATGGGTTGAGAACGCAGTATTGTTTTTTTTAATTTTCCTTTGGACCGGGGTGTGTTGCTTATACTAATGAGCCATGCTGAAAGTGGTCGGGGCCTCGTGGCTGCAAACTCGCATTTCCACCTGTATACTAGCTGCCGTTGCCGTTTTGGGTCTCGGCGCTATCATCCTTGGCGAGTTTGGGCGGTACGTACAAAAAATTGCTCACATCCTAAGATTATAGTATACGTCTCTTAAATCATTGCAGAGTGGCACAGTCTCCTATTGTATTCATATTATCCTAGTGTTGAGAATGACGGTACTTACGCGGCTACTGTTACCTGGAAACACAACGGCGGATACAGAATCGATTTTTGGGGACAGGGGAACGATTTGAATGCCATTCCATCCGGCGCTGCCCGTGCTTATTACACCACCGGAATATACCACACGGGGTAAATATCACATGCGATTGCAATTTCACTCTTCGAACATATGCGTCATGTACGTCGTCGCGGCTAGTTAATCTCCGTCTAATTTCATCTTTTCTCACAGCTGGTCCATCATAGAGATAGAATCATCCGCAGAATATCCAGACACGGTCCAGGCATATTCCGCAGGACTTTTAGAGGGTAGTTTGACATGGCAGTTAATTCACCATCATTGGCATAACACCATTGGAAAACCGTGCGTCACGCGGGAATCAGAATGCAGCAAAGTTCGGGGTCAGCTTCGGGAAAATTCCGACTACAACAGGGAGAGAGCCGACATATTAGCGGCTGAAGATCCGTACTGGCACATGGTGAGTGGCTCATATTTTCTCACTCCTCGGGGGTCCGATTAGCTTTGATTTTTGGCGAATATATACATCAAAAAATTATCGCAGGTGCGTTTGTTCTACGCCCAACTAGACGGGATGGAAGCTGGCTGGAGGTTCGCCGTTCGGCGGAGCAGACGGTCGGTCGAAATTGAACCTGCGGATTTTTTGTGGCTTGCATTAGCATCCGAAATTCCAAGTCTTGAACACGCGAACAATGATTCTGAGATTGGCGCGGCTTTCACTGGAATGAGTCTTCTCAAATTGTTCAACAAGAGTAACGGCGATCCTTTCATTGCGCTAGCGCACAACACCGCTGCACCGTGAGTAGACTAGATACAGAAATGCGATATGATTTGCTCGAAAATCTAGACTCTGAGATTTCAACATTTGTATAAATTGTTACGGGAAAAGGTATATTATTGATCTACCTGATCCTCAAACTTGTGCTTTCACGCAGCTCTAAGATCTCGGAATATGACGCAGGTATAACATACAAAGGAACATTATAGTAGATCACTGTCTCGAAGATTGCGAATCCATTATAGTGATTGTGACGAGCACAGAGTCGTTCGTATAACATTCCTTTCATTGCAGCTTCACAAAAATGCTGAGACTTCTGAAGAGATACGACCTTGGTTATCACCTCTCACCGGAAAAAGCTTCTCAGCTTGTACCCGGTCAGTCTATCGTAATGGCATCATATCCAGGAGCTCTGTCTTCCCAAGACGAGTATTACACAATCCACAATGAAGGACGAGAACTCTTGGTAGCCGGAACACCTCTGACGGTCGAGGATCGCGGTATGCGGGGTCAGATTAATTCCAAAGAACAGGTGAGTGTTCGGAGGCGTTTTCCGACTGATCCCAATATATATTTATGAATGAAAAACGTGCTGTATCTTCCAATAATCTACTACAGCTCATTGCGCGTGGTGTGACCAGAAATTTGAACTTCAAACAATGATATAATTCCCATCCATTTCACTTGCAGTTATCGCTTGCGGCTCGTGTAATGTCCACAAATCGGTTGGCGACTGACGGTCGTTCCTGGTCCAGACTTTTAGCCCTGTACAGCGGGGGGACGGTGATCGGCCGTCAGTGGTTGGCCATCGATCCACGTCTCAGTTCAGTTTGGCTGGTCGAACAAATTCCAGGCATCACGCACGCCGTCGACTACTCGAAAGACCTTGCAAGTAACGGATTCGTGGCGTGCACTGGAGTGCCGATATCGAAAAAGATCGGAATGATCGCAGCTGGGATGATACACGACGATGCAGTTATCAGGAACTCCGAGGTTTCTAAACGGGAGGTGAACCTAACATCCGCGGAAGACGTCGGTAATCTTATGAGAGGACGCACGGCAACGGGCCCAGAGTATTCAGAAAACAATTCAACCGCGGCTTTGTTACCCAATCTTATTGATATTCTCGCATTCAGGGGCGACATCGGTAACCAACCATTTCCCGTCGGTGTTATCGACACTAAGATTCTCACCGCTGGTTTGGGCGGAGTGGAAACTTTCGAGGCCATTTCAGGACCAAGTTTTTCGGACAAAATTCCCGCGTTTAATTGGACAAAAACTTTTCCGAGCGAGCCACACTGCGGTCAGCCGGAAATGTTTAATTTTGGTTCGAACACTCCCAAATGGGTTTGGATCTAAATTTTACCCTCATTATTTTTTCCCATGTAATTGATCCCGATTGTTCTTCACTATTTCATATTCTCTTTCCTAACATAATGAAAATTGGTGCAATTTTGATTATATTTCAATTTTAATGAATTATTTCAATTAATTCTTATGTAATTCTCACATTACATTTTAATTTGTTTCTTTAGCTAACGATATCGTTAATCGACATGCAGCCAATTGCTGGAACGATCTACCGAAAGGGCGCAGTGCCCATAGAATATTGCTCGCTAACGATATCGTTAGCTAACGAATTTCATGTACAGAATCCCGGTGCTGGGGAAATGATACCGTTGAGTACCTTTCTACACTCAACGATGATACTAGCTACTTCAATAACAAAATCCAGAGAAAACCAAATTTTGTTTGTTATTTCAATTATTTATAAGTTTTAGAAGGCTCAAGAGCGACTCACCTAGGTGGCTTGGAAATTTATAAATGGAAATAAAATCTTAAAACAAGAATCTTTTCACGTGTCTTCTACATTCATTTACCCATCTATTCTTACCTCGATTTTAGACAGTAAATGAAAAAATGGGTAGTCGGTCGTCTGCTGTTGATCAGCGTGTGGTAAAAATGAGGTATAATAATCATAATCTATTCCGGTCCAGATTGTTCAGAATCCGCACGAAGTTAGAAGTGCTGCCCTCTCGCTCTTTGCGGAACAAACAGCTTGCCAAAACTCAGGTTATGTTCAATCTGTGAACTGTCAGACGCGTCAAAGCACCGCGTATGGAGGAAACGCTATAACATAAACCTGGGCAAGCATGTATACACAAGTTTTGAAAATCATAAGATAATAAATAAATCACATGTGACACATCCAATGTAAAATGTGCCGATGAAAGAATGAAATTTAGCTAATTTTATCAGCGCAACACGTGAGTTTCAGTAATTATAGATTATGGAAAACACCAAGAATTTAGCAAGCTCCTTAGGCGAACCAAGCAACAACAATGAAAATGATGATATCAAAGATGATTCTAGTATACTTCGCAGGGTAAATTGTTTTTCATTGTCATTATTCTTCCGATGTATCGATGCATACAAATCGTTCTGTTTCGTCATTTTTACAATCTCTTTCATCATCACCATTATTCTCTAGCTTATTGCGGTCCGTTCTGAAACTAGCGTTCTCGCTCAAGTTTCACAACAAATCGAAGACCTATCGGGTTCGAAAGACTCACAAGACAATACAGATAAGGTGGATTCTTCTGAAACAGGCAAAACTGAATTAGCTAATCAAGTTCGTTTAGGTGAAATTACTCCATTCCAAGCATCTGCTGGAGCGGCGCAAAAACAAAACAGCGGAGGGTATGCAAAGTCCTTCAATATTCTGTAACTGAGATCGATGATAAAATTCTCTGAGACGTTTTTTAAATTCATTTTTAGTTATGAAGATTTCTAATAAAATCTCGTTTTCTGCCATTTCTTTCAGATCATTTAACAAAACGACTCAGCTTTTGGATTTAGAACAGTATATATTTCAGCAAGCAGAACTTGCGAGACGCAAGGCGATATTGCCAAGCAAAAAACGTAGTCTTCTAGGAAAAGATAAGGATAGTACAATTCCTCGCAAAAAACTGAAGATTTTCGCACATTCTAAGTCTAGTAGCCATACAAAACGATCAAAATTTAAGAAATCAGCAAAGGTCATAGAAAGTATCGATTTGGGAAGCAACATAGTGACCCAGAGGCTTCTTCCTTCTCGTAATGATGCAGGAAAATCTGCACAAAGCATTTCAACAAAGAAAAATAAACTTTTGGTTGGCTTTGATGATAAAGGTGAAACTCCAACGAAGACAACGGATTTATCCGCACCACTTAATGTTCCTGAAACTGCAGATGCATCTGAGGAATTCAGAGAAGAATCTGATTCTGGGAGCGAATACTTGCCAAGCGATGAACAGCCTGATTCAGGTATAAAATTTCAGTAAAGTATTTGCAATTTTTTATACTTGTTGTTTACAAAATACGTTCAAATTCTTGTTCTACATTGAGAATTTCTTCCGCAGCTGAGGAAAGTAGAAAATCTATCGTAAAAAAGAATATTCGCAATGTGAAGCATAAAACTGGCTGCTCAAAATCATGTGAGTAAAAATTTGAATTCAAGACGATCTAAAATCCATCCAAGTATTGTTTTCTGTTAGTGGAATCAATGCCCCAATTATCATAATATGTTCAACTCTATACCTACTATTTCTGCAATTACAGTCATGGACGATGGTGATGAATGGATATACCGACAAAGGGTAGAGAACAGCGGCTTCTCAAAGAAAAAACAGATGCACAAAATTGACAATCTCTTCAAGGTTCCAATGAGCATTTGGAAAAGATTGTA
The DNA here is from genome assembly GCA_963170745.1 of Phymatocera aterrima. NCBI lineage: Eukaryota > Metazoa > Arthropoda > Insecta > Hymenoptera > Tenthredinidae > Phymatocera > Phymatocera aterrima. The sequence continues at coordinate 16,681,872 of OY720663.1, read as the reverse complement.
CAAGTATGTGTCTTTGGGTACTTAGAACATTCTTCATACCGCCAAATTAATTGCTCAGAAATCTATCTACACCACTAAATTTCAGATATCAGAAAGTATCCGTTCAGTGGCTATGGGAATTGCATGGTCATAACTTAGGTGGTTTACTCGGTGATGAAATGGGCTTAGGAAAAACAGTGCAGATTATCGCCTTTCTTGCAGGACTAGATTGTAGCGAGTTGTTATTAGATGGCGGAAGGTAATTACTAATTTCAGTCTCAATGCCACTTTGTATTACATTTAACTTATCAACCTTACTCTAACTACCACAGGTTTCGAGGACTAGGACCTACCCTGATCGTCTGTCCAGCCACGCTTATTGAACAGTGGGTCAAGCACTTTCACGAGTGGTGGCCAACTCTGAGAGTCGCAACTTTACATCAGATGGGAACTTACAAAGGTAATGCCAATATCGTAATTCTAGTTTCTCGGAAATGTTAATTGAAAGTAAATAGCGTAACACATTATACTGCCATGTTACAGGGGATCCTGAGTATTTGATACACAGCCTAAAATGTGGGGGAATACTAGTGACGTCGTATACCGGCGTTTTAATCCACAGAGAATTGCTACTTAACATGGACTGGCATTACGTTATTCTCGACGAAGGCCACAAGATAAGAAATTCAGACGCTAAGGTGATCCAAATAGTTATATATGAACTTTTTTCATCCTTATATAATACTACCATTTGTATTTCTGATCTTGTTCCAAAAGCACTACTGAGCTGAAATTTTTTGAACGCAGGTGACTAAGGCCGTTAAAGAATTTTCTACTCCTCATCGTATTATCCTAACTGGAAGTCCAATGCAAAATTCTCTGAAAGAGTTGTGGTCACTCTTTGATTTCATACTACCGGGTAAACTCGGTACGTTACCTGCCTTTATGGAACATTTTGCAGCTCCCATTACGAGAGGTGGTTACACAAATGCTTCTTCCCTTCAAGAAGCAACAGCTCTCAGAGTCGCCACGATGTTGAACGATGCCATAGCCCCTTATATGCTCAGAAGAACGAAAAACGACGTGCAACATCATGTCTCTTTACCCGAGAAAAATGAACAGGTTCGCATGATGCAAAGTAGTCGTACTTCACTCTCTGCTTGAGAATTCGATCAAGACTGAGCTGTGAATTACAAAGTTAAACAAATTCGAACTGAGAAAAATCCTAATTCATCTAGGTACTCTTCTGCACTCTAACCGAGGAGCAACGAAACTTGTATAAAGGATATTTACGATCAGGAGATGTGTCCTTCGTCTTACATGAGCGAAAGGATTCCGCTGAAAATGGTAGATACAGAGCACGATTATTAATCGCGCTGTCTGCTCTGCGAAAAATTTGTAATCATCCTGATCTCTATCTGTATGATAATACAGTGGTGAGTATTCTCGTTAGTCTCAGAAAGAAAAGTTCCACCTTTAGTAGCCGCTGCGTCAATAGATTCTGATTGTTTAGCGTGATATGGTTATCAATTGATGTTTTCACCAAACAAAACTAGGATCCAGCTGAATATCACTCTGAAGAAGATGCGGAGATAACTGATGCAGACATCGAAGGCTTTGGCTACTGGAAACGTGCTGGAAAAATGGCTGTTGTTCGCTCTCTTCTAAGGATATGGAAGAAACAAGGACACAGAGTTTTGCTTTTTACGCAAAGTAGACAAGTAAGTTTGGGAATTCAGCTCTCGAAAGCTTATTAATATACTCCTACACAATATTTATGATTTCCAGATGCTTGCTGTCCTAGAAACCCTTGTCCAACGTGAAAAATATCCTTATTTGAGGATGGATGGTACGACACCAATGTCTCAGAGGCAACAGGACGTTCGGAAATTCAATAATGTGAGCTTCCTCATTAGACTTTTTGCTACCCACATCGTATATTTACAATATTTTTTTTTTCCTTAGGATCCCTCCTACTTTGTTTTCATTCTGACTACCCGAGTCGGAGGTCTAGGGATCAATTTAACCGGAGCAAACCGTGTTGTAATTTATGATCCTGATTGGAATCCGGCTACCGATGCACAAGCTAGAGAACGTGCATGGCGAATTGGTCAGGAAAAAAATGTCACAATTTATAGATTAATCACTGCGGGAACCATAGAAGAAAAGGTAAACTTACGCCATGAGATTTGCATGATTAGTGACTAGATATTTATTCCTCAAACTAAAAAAACTGATGAAGAGTACAACTTGATGTGTGGAAATTTTTACAGATATATCACAGGCAGATTTTCAAACAACTTTTATCCATAAAAGTTTTGGAAGATCCGCGGCAACGCAGACTATTCCGTACATCAGATCTCACAGAGTTATTATCTCTCAACGAGCCCATGGGGGATAATGAAACCGAATCTGAGAAATTGTTTTGTCACTCAAAAGTCCCACCGAGTAAACCAAGGTTTTCATCAGAAAAAGTTGAAGCTATGAGAAAATTAGCAGCTAGTTTGAGTAAAAGCATCCATACGAAGACCAAGAGTGCAAATGAGAAGGAGATCAATGAACCGGACGGAATCCCTACTAGTATCGATGAAGAAATTAAAAGTAGTAATGAAGATGAAAATGCTGTGAAAATGAAGAATCAAAATTCGATCAAAGAAGTTATGAAAAACCTCAACGAAGAACTTTCGGAAAATTCTAATCACGATAATCTTGAAAATATTGAATTCATAGATGAAAAGCTGGATTTGATTCCGAAGAATATTAAGAAAGAGGTTGAAGTGGGAGAAGAAGAAGAAGTACCATCAAAGAATTCTAATGGCAATAATGTTGGAAATATTGAATGTATAGATAAAAAGCTGGATTTGCTTTCAAAAAATATTAAGAAAGAGGTTGAAGAGCAAAAAGATCCAATCATCACTATCAAAGTAGAAGAAATAGATCTTTTTGAAGAAATCGAGGAATCAATTGTACCGGACGAAAAAATTATTATACCAATGGAAAGTAACGACCAAACGTTAATACAAATGGAATCTCATCCACAGGAAGATGGTTCAGATGACAAGTTACTGAGCATAGACCGCCTTATGGTGGACATGGAAAGTATTTCTCCAAATGAATTTAATTTAGATATAAAAGAAAGCCCCGTGTCAGAAATAGAATCATTGGAAAATGTTGTGCCTGGAATTCTCACAGGCGCAAGCGGAAGCGCAGAGATGCCGATTGTAAATGAAAAGGAAGAACGTAAATTACGACATGAATCGAAACGTAAGAAAAAAAAATCGCATAGGAAGAAAGTTCGTGAAAGAATCTCAGCTTTGTTCGAAGGTGAAAGAGTCCCGTGTCTAATTGGAAGACGCCTCGGAAATTCACAAGTCGACAAAACTCCATCTTCTGACGATAACTATGTCCTACAGAAACTGTTCTCAAAGTCAAGTGAGGATCTCTTGTTTTCAGAAATTCACTATTAGAACAAAAAGATCGATATAAGGCAACTAATTACGTTATGTTTTTGTTTTTACAGCCGTCAGCACAGCGTTTCAACATGATAGTATTTTATCAGGTGTTTGTCACGGTGATGGAAACCTCATGCAACGCCAGGCTCATAAGGCTGCCGAAGAAAGTATGGAGCTTTTACGACAGTCAAGAAAGTGGTGTCCGAGACCCACATGGAGTAGACTCCACTCCAATAACGACTGAATGAAACTTCGGAAGGCTATTTCCAAGTCATAATTCTGTAATATTCATGAGCTAGTTAGGACTCTGCTGGTCCGAGGATTCAAGATTTTTCAAGCGCCTCGTTCAAGGCCATTTTTTTTCCAGTTTGTGTGGACTTTTTTTTATACATTTCATTTATTTCGATTTATTATATTATCACATATAAATATAGAAATATTAGAATGAAAAACAAAAGTCTTGATGAATAGTATATACGTAACTATGGTACAACTTGAAATCGTCTTTACACTGCTGTAATTAAGAAGGTATAATAATATGGTGTATTGATAAATTAGAAAAAAAAAAGTTACAGGTATCGTAGAAAGAAAGAAAGAAAAACAATTGAATGAAAGCCTTTCGTATCGGTGGAGAAATTAAATTCTCATCATTTTTATCAAGGAGACGAAAATCAATCGAAGCTACCAGATGAAATGAGTGCAGTACGAACGTATGAAATGATCATGTATACTGCATAAATAATTATGAATTAGAACAACAATTCAATATTGTAGCAAAAATAATTATATTTCTTCTTTTTTTCTAATTGTTGAAAATATTTTTCTGAAAGAAAATTTCAATACATATTTAATTTGCTTATTTGTATATTATTATTATGACTCTTTTTACGTTTACTTTCATTAATTTAAATAACATGTTTATATATTATTTTACAGTATGATATTTTATCGTGAAATTTCATGTTGAAAATCAAATAAAGAGAATGCAGAATTTGAACTGTTCAAAAGCTGTGAATTAAATCATTATCTTTAATTTCTTCTTTTCTTAGACTTTTTTTTCAATAATCTTCCAAAGAAAGATCACTGATCATTAGTCTCCTAAATTTTTATGTCTCCCACGGTTCATTTATTATTCATAAATTGTCACAGTACTACGGAAATCTTATTGCTGACGGTGAGACCTCAGTCGGCACATCAGTAGTGGTACAGGAATAGGATTTCTGTAGATTTGCAATCGAATTTATCAGAGTAATTACTATCTTCCCATATAACATTGATATCACAAAGGTTCCAACACACATTCTCTGGCGTTTATGATCAATAATTGGGCTATGAATAAATAATTAATCAGTAAATTTAATGAATTTTAACGAAACACTGCTACACGTGTTGATGAATATTTAGCCACAAAGCTGGAAATGAAAGTAGCTTTTGCTAATGTCTCAAAAATTCGTCGAGTTTCGGCCCAGTTCTTCCCAGAGGATCTTGAGGAAACATAACGGCCTTTCCAACAAAAGTTGGAACGAGTAAACGGTTTTCAATTATATTTTTCCACTCTTGCTTTTCTTCGTACAAGTCACGATATTGGTCAAGCGACACAACAATTCCATCGCACATTAAGGCATAGTCCAAAATAAATCTTTTGGGTACAAAAAATAATACATTTTCATCATTCACATAACTAAATTCATAAAGGAAGATGAGAAATTATCTAAGAAAAAGCACATACCTGTCATCATACGAAGCGATTCTTCTACCTCCTATGCATCGACTCGGGGTAAAAGATACAATTCCTTCGCTATAGAGAGTCTCAAGTAAACTATTCGCCCTACATCGCATATGTTGAGGAATAAATACTCTCACAGTGTGACCCTTCAACCTAAAGTAATCTACTACCAGTTTGAGTCCAGATGCCGAAAAATATTTGTTGTGCGTGTATCTGTAATTTGGACACAAAAATATATTAATTTGAGTCGAGATTGAATTGTGAGGAATTGAATATGAAAAATTCGACATTATATGAACTTCATACAATTGTTTGTTTCTTTTACATATATTTAGTATACCTACCCCATAGCGACGTTGCACCCGTCAATCACGATGTCTCGCAAACTTCCAGGTGCCTTAACGATAGCTTCTTCGGTGTAATAGGTCCCAATTCTGTTTACTGGGGGTTGATTGTTTGGGAGTGTATTTTTCTGTGTGTTCCTGCCTCTGTCTTCTACAGGCTGATTTATTGGGAGGATAGGTTCCTCTGTGAGTGGTGCATCAAGAGGTTTGTTTTCAACGAAATTAGCCCAATTAGGATTCAGCGATGCTTGTTGGCCCTGTTTCTTTTTAAATCGCTTCATACTTTTTTTACCTAAGCGACGTAGGCTAGGATCTCCCTTACGATCTATACAAAATCCTCGTGATTTATTTTTGTTCCTATTTTTTTGTGCACGGTGAAGTGCCGCTAACTGTTGCGCTATTTTCAAGAAACATTGGCGCGATTCGGTATGACTTCTCGTTGTACCCTGCTTAGCTGAGTCTGTAGATATTCTTTGATTAGCAAAGTTAAAAAAACTGCATCATTCTATTTTTGATGATACTTTGAAAGACAGGTAATATACAAGGTCTGCAGAATCTTGGTGTTCCTTCACCACAGCTGATTTTCAACTGAAAATATTTTACCTGTTGATTTATGGCCGGCTTTGTTATTTGCCATATTGTGATCGGCAACTGGATGCGAATTGTTGACCCAAGTAACATCCTCGGCTATTTCAATTCCTGGAGAATTATCAACAATTACAATCTCAGCTTCTTGATTTGATTTGATAGAAACGTCGTTGGGAACTGGAACAATCACAAAAATCATAAATTTAGTTCTAAATCTACAGTGACTTATAATTAACATAGAACAGCGCGTATCGTACCTACCCGTATTTTCATCTTCAGAATCGATCGACACAGACTGTAGCTCTATGTCGTTTGACTTTTTCTCCGGAGATTTCATTCCAATATTCACACTCTTAGTCTCTGGATGTTGATTTGATGTGATGGAAACGTCGTTGCGAACTGGAACAATTCAAACAAACCATAAATTTGGTTCTTATTCTACTGTGACTTATAACTAACATAGAACAGCGCGTATTATACCTACTCATATTTTCATCTTCGGAATCGGTCAACACAGACTGTAGCTCTATGCCGTTTGACTTTTTCTCTGGAGATTTCATTCCAATATTTACACTCTTAGTCTTATCGTTAGCTTGAACTCTTCGAGCCAAAGAAATAGTAGGGATCTGAAGGATTGTTTTTTTCTCAGTAACTTTCCTTGTAATTGCTGTAATCTCTTCAGGCTGCAGCTCTCCCTCAGACGGAACGGTTTGAAGATTTCGTTGTTTGTTATTCATCTCAGTCTCTGATTCTCCTTCGTTATCACTCAATATAATTATGCTATCGTCGGGGAAAATGCGCTGATTTGTATAGCCATTTAATTGTCGCATCTGATTATGTGATTCTGGAAGACTTGTTACTTCGTCTAAAACAATGACGCTATCATCTAAGCTTGTAGCGCGAGTACTTCGATTGCTGAAAAATTATAGGATCCCTTGATAATCCATTATCCTCAAGATTGTTGTATTCTATGTACATATTAATCATAGCCAATTTCTACCAAGTACATGATATAAAACCAATAAATGAATTATACTGAAGTTGTGTATTACTTAGTTTTCCCTAAGTGTATCAACGGACTTTGATAAATTGTTTTATCACATATTCGACGTCGCTTGATATTCCGGTTCGACATAGGAGTCGAACAGATAGACCTTTTTTGTAGCGAAGATTTAGCTGCTTCTTCAGGCGTGTCATCTATTCTAATTACCAGTAACCGCGACTCTGAATCTGAGTTCTTTTTTTCAGACATGTTAGAAAGTAGCTGCACGTATGACATCCTAAAAAATAAATCATTGAAACCCCTCCATCCTTTACGACGACTAACTAGGAAAAAGGTAACAAAGGCAGATATAAAGTCCGGATGAAAACGTGGCCGTTTAATTAGAACATCGGGGAATTATAAATATTCTCAAAACAGTGTTGAGGATATTGATTCTTCGTGCAATATCAAAATATCACATGTTTACTTGACAGGCTTGAAATTACGCATACGAAAACAGCTTAAAGCAAACCAGTAAATGGAATATTTTCCATGGTATGTTTTATTCTCGTTTTAGAAGTCAGAAAAGATCTGGGCTTATCGTACATACTTTCTTGTATACTTCCTTATTCGCTTGGAAATTGACTGTCAAGCAACAATATTGGAACAAAAAATGGATTGTATTTGGCAAGAGAAAACATGCCGCGATAATAGGCGATAATTTCGAAAATTTGGTTGTACGATTTTGAGGAGAGTTGTAGAAACTCATTTGTGAACAGCGAAACGTGAAATAATAATAGCCATTGACTAACTACTACTCAGGAAGATCCACTTTCGACCTACCCACAAGAACTAAGCATTTGTCCACTTTTGTGTGGATGCATGACGTCGCAGACGGCCCATGACCTTTCGATCGTGCGTCCTTCTCCCATTTGTATAGTTTATGATATAAACAACCGAGATAGAAGAACATGTGCAACGTCACTTTCGGCTAGCCAATAGTACGCCACGAATTTCGAATCCGACAACCTGGCTATTTTTTATCCATGCAGGGCGAGCTCGCATAGTAGCGGTAGTTGCCACCGTTGCCACTTTGCCAGTCGCACTCGGTTGGCAGTAGAAACGCCAAGTTTTTATTTCGCCATTATTTTCCTTTGTTTATTTTCATTTATTTTACTTTTATTTTTTTTAATTTTATTTCCTCACAATACCGCGGTTAATACACACACACAAAAAATCTGTCAAAGACTTCAAGCTAATGTTGTAGCAATGGCTTAGATTTCGAGGAGATTAATTATCGTGGATCTATTCACTCGATTTATTTCTCCATGATCCTATCGTACTATCTGGAGTAGCCCGGAGCGTATCTCGGCGTATCGGAGTGAGTAGATATACAGCGTACTCAAGACACAACAACAAAAATGGCGTTGGAAGAGGAAGCCCAAATTTGCAGGCTCTGTGGGCAGTGCGAAAGCATTTATATTGACGTTTTTGGAGAGGAAGGCACCAAGCGATATCTCGGAATGAAAATCCATACGAAAATCAACATATTGGTGAGTAAATTTAACCGTCTTTATATCCTACCGAGTTCAATTCCTCAATGTTGTTGTCGGCTATTTCCGAATCACCGCCGCGTATGTATACATGTATATAAGCACATACATACATCAACCACGTGGACATGCTTCGAACTTTTTTCTACCAAAATATTACTACGGCAGTTTAAAGTTCAAATCCATCAATGATTATCCCGTTACGTCAGCATTCCACACTTGGTCCTATTCCTCTTTCATTATTTTCCATCTTGAAATTTTCTGAATTGCATTATTGATAATAATTATGAAACTCACAGCGAGGTTCAAATCCTGTATGGTATTGATAACAGAATTTGGACAATAGTGTCCGAAAACTAGTTGGAGGCTGGAGTTTAAAACGTTAACGCAACATGGCAAAACAGCGAATATTATTTTTCGTGATTTTGTTGCTTTCATGTTGTTTCCTTGTTACTTATAAAGTATAAACATCACTCCTGAAAGTTGGAAGCTTTAATACAACCAATTTCATTGCTGTATACAAATTGTTGCTCGTTAATGCACGTTAAGATTTAGCTGGTAAGGTAGAGATAGAATAATTTATTGTACTCCTTGTAATTGCGATATGCTCCGCGTCTGTGCCTAGTTAAGTATAAAATGAAGACTTCTGTAAAACATGACCAATGTAATGTGGTGAAAGTTGAAGTAGTTTATAGTAATATATTAACCATACTATGTCATAGCAGGTATGTCCTTTGTGGATAGCCATAAGCTTACAACTTGATGTAAAAATCGTGTACATACTGTAATTGTTCCTGATAGAGTACGGAGCGGTAGGGTTTTCAAAGATCGCGTAGATTTTGTGTTTCAATATTCCATTTTTCTTGCTTTGGTACCAATCAACTCGAAATTTATTCGTTTGATTTTATCTCATTCACCTGCACATCAAAGATCAGAACTCCATCTGGCCTATGATTTTCTTTTCTTGTAAATTGGATGAAGATTATCCTTGGACATGATTTGCTTTCTTTATTATCACCCGGATTTTGTTTACCTACCACACGCCTAAGACTTAGAATTTTTGTTTGAATCGCAGATAGATGAGAGAGACCCGCTGCCCAAGGCGATCTGCGTACAGTGCCTGGGCAAGCTGGAGTTCGTTTGCGATTTTCAGGAGGAATGCCTTCGCACTCAACAACTGTTACGCGATCGTTTCAATTGGCCATCTTCCGGTGACGTTGTAAGTCATTCATACTGTTATCATTGTATCATTCGCTACATCTTTATAGCTCTACCGCTCTATTACTCTCTAGCCAGTATTTTCAATCAGGAGTCTATATCCTCGGGGTGCCAATTGAACCTGAGATCAGGAAGTAGTCAGGCAGTTTTGTAACTAACTAGAAAGCACATTGAATATTCGTGAAATTCGGAATTCTGGGCTCTAAATTAGCAAAATTTTGTTTGGAAAGTAATTTAATTTGTTTTAAAGTGGGAAAATGCAATTCTGATACATTCAATCGAATTTGAGTTTTCATGCCTAATGTGCAAACTTGCAGAAAACATTAGGAAAAAGGGATATTTTTTGCTTTTTGACATCAGGAATCCGAAAAAGTCTGGGAATCTCATTTCGAAGTTTCAATCGGCACTCTGATCCTGTCTGGATTTTTGTATATGGTTTATCTTCTAAGAGTCTTTTCCCCACTCACTTGCCATGATTAAATATACCGTTGGCATTTTTCGACTTAAATCTGCTTTCTTCTGGGAACAACGTCGAAAACCGCTTTTTCATCAGTGTCTCTCAATGCTTGGCATTCAATGTTTTACAGATGAAATTGCTAAAGGATAGGCTACTTGAATGGATATAAACGGATTTCTGTGATCCCAATTAGTAGATGCATATTGTTCTATATTTACGGATGAAAAAATATTCGATGCGTTTCAGTAATATTGATTTTCACAATGAAATCAGACTTTGAACTCTTTCAATTAGTTTCAATATGGCAACATTGAATGTCTTGCACTATCCAAAAACGTCCAATGTGTCCGTGCTTTGGTACGTTTAATGTGCTCTGTCTGCAGGAAGAAAGCAAAATTGAAGACACTCCAGCTTCGTCAATGAACAACAATAGCATCGACAAAAATCAAAATCCTCCGAACAATGTTGATGGCGAAGAAAACGGTGACGATAATTTGAAAGACAAAGAGATTGATGAAACGGAATCTTCAGATACTCAAATTCCAGCTGTGATAGAGGCTGAGAGAATCACTATTGACAAAGATTCCAGCACTGTTGAAGCAATGTGTAATAATTCATTACAAAATACGCCCTCCACAAATAGTAAAAGTAGTAGTACAAAAAACGTTCTTCCCGAGTTTGATATTAATGACGCCTGCCGCAACGCACCAATCGCGAATAGACTACGGAGCCATGGAAGTAGTACAGAAAATAATGGCTCAATTACGACACAACCTTCAGACAAGCCGAATCCACCTGAAGAGGATACCAACATGATACAAATACCAACATCTACCTTGAACAAGGTTCTCACAACTGTTGCCAATTCAGAAAACATGCAAGTTACCGTTAAGGAATCTACGAGCACTAACGGACGGAATGAAGACATCAATTTCATCGTTGAATTGCGACATAAACAGAAGGCAGACTTTGTAACTGTACTAGCCAAGGTATTTCCTGATCAGGGATCGTGTATGGTAGATCGTGCGGCGATAGTGAAGCTCCTTGAAAATCAGAATGGATCCGAGATACGGGCAATCGTCGATAAAGTTTTCAACCGTTCTAACTCAAAGGAAGATGGCGATGTTGACGGTGAAACACGGCTGGCCGCAGGACGGAATCCCGAAGATCTCTTTAAGATGGACGGGGAAGAAATTACTGTGGATGAAAACATTGAGCATGTAATTGTCGAGAAACGGTCGCGTTACGTTTGTAGACTTTGTCGTAAAAAGTACAGCCGCAAAGACAAGTGTATTGTACATGTTAAAACTCATCTGGGGATAAAACAGTATCTCTGCATTCTATGTCCTGCTAAATTCGTCTGCAAATCGGATGTTTTGAAGCACATTCGGTCCACCCACACAAATCCCAGACCATTTCAGTGCCCCAAATGTCCACGAAGATTACGCTCGAAGTTCGATCTTACAGAACATGAAAATGTCCACGAAGGCATCAAGCCCTACTCCTGTGATGAGTGTGGCTTACGATATCATCACAAAGTTTCACTGCAAATGCATGCCAAATCTCACTTGCCGTCTCAAAATTTAGCTTGTGAGTATTGCGGCAACGTTTTTCCATTCCGTACGAGATTACTCAGCCACATAGCTAGCGTGCATATGAAAAATCGACGCAATTTCAGGTGCCACTTTTGTTATAATTTGTACTCCAGCCTCTCAGTGCTTAATGATCACATTAAGTCTAGCCACGCCGCAACTCATGTCTGTGAAATATGTGGTAAAGAATTTAAAGTTAAATCAAAGTACAAAACTCATGTACTTCAGCACAAAAATCCGAGGCCATTCAGCTGCCCGATTTGTGGCAACAAGTATGCATCGAGAACCTTCTTGAGCGAGCATCTTTCTAAGCATCAGGGACTTCGTAAACACGTATGCCAGAAGTGTGGCGCAACATTTGCTCAGGCTAGCCACTTGGCTGCCCACAGACACGTTCATGGAGAGAAAAAATATCCCTGTCCTGATTGCGGACGTAGGTTTAATAGGCAGGATAACATGAAGGTACACAGAAAACGGCACATTAAAGCGGCCTGCAGTAAGCCAAAAGAAAAACAGAAAACAACAAAACCAGCAACTAAAGATAACGACAGTGCTTCTTCCCCCCCAATTGAAAATTAAGGGGTTGTGTTTTTCTACAATTGAAAACTAGAAGAACGACCAGAAGTACTTTGGTATTTTTATTTCTGTTGCGTCGTCCGAATTTTTCATGGTAGCCCCCACGGATATGTATAATTATTGTTTATTCGATATCAGGAATTGTTCCAAGTTCACTTTTATATCCTGAAAAGTTATAAATATTCAGGGGCAACATATTCCAATGAAATAACAAACTAGATGAAGATACTGTAGAAGATATCTTCAGTGGACTAATATAAGGAATAAACAACGGTAAATCGGGCTTCCAAAATAAAATTTCACAGAAATATAGTGAAATTTGTATAACAATTCTCAATGAAATTCTTAGATTAAAAAATAATTTCCAATAATTGCCTATTGAATTTAAGTGAAATTTCAAGAGGGAGGTATAAGACTTCTTTTGACTTTTGTACTAAAAGTAAGAAACCGATATACATATATTTTTGAAAATTCTGTATTTAGCAGATAAATCTTAAGAAAGTTCCAAGACCGTATGAGATAAATATTATATCTATGTATGTACAATAATTATCAATTTAAGGAAGTACAGAGACCTGTTGCTAATAGAATGGGAACACTTATCACTTGTAATGACCAATGAAAAAGAAAACTGGATCATTTTTGGCTAATATATCTATGTCTCAGCCATTATTATTGTTATATTTGTTCCTTTGTCTGTTGCTCAGGTCCAAAAGAGACCTATAATAATCAAGTCGACATGTATGTGAGTGCCTTCACTTAGGAATGTAGCCCGGTTGTCGGTTGCGGGCGGTCCCCACAATTTTAAATTATCACTGTTATTAACTTTATACAAATTTTGTACTATCAAGAATCTTCAATTGTGCGTCTATGGTATTTTCATACCAAAATGTGAATAACAAAGATTAATAACTAGTAGGAATGATCGAAGTTACAGAATCGACAATCATCATTAGTATACCTGCAGTTTTTTCCCTCCTGTCTCCTCCTTTTCTGGATATTCTCTGTTATCCAAGTAGATCGAATACCGCAACTGTTATAACATTACACACGTGATTGAATAGATTATGGGATGATAGTGAAGTTATGCTTCACATCAGAACACGTTTGTTTTATTCCATAAGAATATCAATAAAGAGATAATTATATGATATTTCTAAATATGAGAGATTTAATTCCTTTCTATCACATACACTAATGAAACTTCCACACCAAAAACGCAAAAGTATATATCCAGTCTCTTGTGTAAGTATATTCAGCCGCCTCGACAACAATCTCAAATGTAGTGGGCGTTAGTATCCACTTAATTTTTTCCTTTTTTTCTTGTTTGCACGGTTTATTCAATTCAGTTGTACCTGAATTCGAATTTTATAGATCAAGGAGGATGACGAACTATCGAGGAAGGTCTGCATGCGATGTATAGGAACTCTGGAGTTTGTAACTGATTTTCACAACAAATGCCATCAGACTCAACGACAACTTTTACTAAATGTGAGTGATTTAGATGCTTCTAAAAGTTACGTTATGTGAGTAGAGAGTGGGCCATGTAGACGACCAATTAAACAAGTTTCTGTGAACAGACCTGCAATAGTCAACGATTTATTATGCAGAATATGTTTCCCATTCCAGAAAGAAAATTCACGAAAACTTGGGAAAAATCAGATCAAAAGTGATTCAGATTTGGACAAGGAGAACACTGTGCCTCACATGAATATAGGAATGAAGGTGAATGAGAGCGGCATGACTGCTCAACTGAAACGGAAAAGCAGTCGTGTGGAGAATAAATTGGGAGAACAGAAAAAGATTAAATACGAGGATGAAGGTTTGGATGAAGATAAAATCCTCGGATCCAATAATAACGACAATTCAGAAACGAATGGAAGAACAGTCTACCTGGATGCCGAATGTTCTAGTGAAATAAAAAGTGGCCCAATTGAGTCTGGGAGTCATGTAATTCGAGTATGTAAAACGCCAGTTCCACGGAGACGACATCCCCTAGCAATAAAAAACCACAAAGAAAGTAGTGACGTAGATGAGCACAAGAATGCCCTGGTAACTCGGGTTGGCCAAAAAAAGCAAGGAAGAAAAGGGCGCAGTTCCACGATTAGGAATAAAAACGTAAATGAAACTGAGGAGAAATTCACCAAATATAATTTAGAAGAGAGCAGTCTAAAGGTTAGTGATACTGCTCAAGCACCCACAATTAGAGAAGTACAAAATTACGACAATTCATCCGAAAAAGAACAGAGTTCATCTAAAAAATTCAGAGAAAGATTTCTCAGTGCAGCTACGGAAGAAGAGCATAAATCCAAAAGAATACTACCGAAATTGGTGAAAATAGAAAACACCGATTCATCCAATGCGCTAGTTGGTGTTACAGCAATTGTGAAAAATGATGGATTAGATCGTGTAGCAAACGACATTGTAATATCGGTACCAGATGTGCCGATACGAGAATCTGGCCCTGAATCAACTGCAAAGAGCCCTCGACCTGGGGATGAGGCTGGAGTGACACGAGATCAAGGATCTGACTTGATTGAGGGACACACAGCAAGCAATGCTTGTAAAATTGTTTGTTCAGAAAATGATGGAGTAGAGATAAAGGGCTTACCAAAGGCATTGATGATAAGAAAGTCGGTAATTGAATCAGTAAAGAATGGTCAAACATTTAGAGCAGATTCCAGAAGTGTTTTGAGAATTGGAAATGAGATTAGCGCAAATGAATTGGAGCTTATTAATGATTCTGAAAGTAATGGCAGCTTGACGTCCCTGCAGCTGAAGGCAGCTCATGAAAGTCCCAAAGAATCGAGCAAAAATGAAGGTAGAAATACTGGAAGTTTTCGTGAAAGGCGCAAAAAGTCTGAAGGGCAATTCGGAAAACTTTCCGAACTGATAACAAATGAACAGAAAGAAATTATAGAAACTCTTTACACTGTGAATATGAGTGTCGTGGACGAGGCGGAAGTCTACAGAAATATCAAGGTTTTGGATAAAACGAAAGCCACGTGTGAAATATGTGGAAAGATGTATCCTAGAATGGATAAATGCCAGGTATTGTTACTTTCCTCTGCTATTTTATTTTTTGTTTCCTGTGTTATCTCAAATGTAGACAAAATATCCATCCCATTAACAGGTGCATGTATGGGGCCACCTAAACATGAAGCCGTATTGTTGCAAGTCGTGTGACTTTGTCACACTTACAGTGAGTAACATTCGATGTCACATCAGAAAACGCCACTTAAAAATTAAGCCGTTCCAATGCAACCTTTGTGAGAAAACTTATGGCACTGCCGTGCTTCTGGAAGAGCATATAAACTCCCACACAGGTGCAAAGCCGTATAAATGTAAGCTATGCGACTTTGCCACTTCAAATAGGCAGGTGCTAAGTTATCACAAGGCGACTCATAAGCCTGTTAAGGTGAGTGTCAAGGGGGAGAGATTCATTGGTGGTGATAATTTGATCTTCAGCTGAACAGAAGATCTCCACTGAGAATTAAACGCATTTTCGTGCAGTTGTACTGCGAGATTTTACTCCACTTTCTTTTTTTTCTTATGTGTTACAGGATATATCGTGCAGCGTATGCGGCAAGAAGTTTTTCTCCAATTGTAGAATGCGAGCTCACATGATTGTGCATAATAAAGATCGAAATTTGATGTGCAAGCTGTGCTCAACGTACTTATGCAATGCTGAAGCTCTTGATAAGCACTACCACAAGGTCCACTCGCGTGATTACGTCTGCAATATTTGCGGGGTTCGAACAAAGTCCAGAAAGGCTCTTACCAACCACGAAAATGTAAGTATCTTTTCGTTCTGTCTTTTTCAATGCACAGGGGAATATACTGAGCAATTTGAAGTAATGCAATTGCTAATTATAAAAATAAAAATACAAATATCATTCCAGGTACATTCAGAAGCGAAATATGGGTGTTCCCTCTGTTCGAACGTCTACAAAAGTAAACACATGCTGAAGGAACACCTCCTGAAACATCAAGGCATAAGAAAATATAAATGTGAACTATGCCAGAAGTCGTTCGCTCAGCAGTCTCACATTGCTGCGCATATGAGCGTGCATATGGGCAAAAGGTGAGATCTCTGAAAACGAAATAGAAATCACACTAGACGATTGAAATGGCTAGACATTAGCATTAATCGAATATTTTCTTTTAGGTACCCATGTCCTGGCTGTAATAAGTTGTTCAACAGACGAGACAACATGAGGATACACACAAGACGCTGCAAGATTTTCAAATCTGATCCAGACGCAAGGGATTTATGGATGAGCCAAAATCCGACCCAGCCTCTTGAAGAGGATCATCAATTGATTGCGGCATTAAAAACGCCAGCTGCAGTCGGCGCCTTAGCGGAGTCCACAGAGAACTCGAAGTCTGATACAGAAGGATTAGAATTTAACGAGTTAGGATTATCACGGATGAATGTATTGACTGCTAAGACTGGTTATTCTAATTCAAATAACATGATCCCAGATCTGCTAGATTCGCAAGACGTTGGCCATGATGAAGGTCCTAATCAATTCAATTCCGGGGATGGTGATATTCTCCGAATTGGTGAAGTGGATATATTTCCGTTGTCCAACTCAAACATAGTTGGCAGTCGAAACGAGGGAAACACAGTGATCACCGAGAATATACTTAGTCCCGAAAGTTTTTAGTTCCGATGGCATACCCATTACAGAGTGTAAGTTATTTACGTTTATTTTTTTGTCAATGAAACCAGTCGGACTGTAAATGAGCAATTTTAACTGTTTTAAGTTATTAATACGAGCCTTTGAATGGCTTCATGCTCGCAACAAAAGTAAATATAATTTTTATATTTTTAATCACCACACGGTTTACGGATCGTATTTACGTCATCGCCCGTTAGCCACCTCGCTAGACGTACATACGTTTTTTATTTCATTGCGGAAATAATTTGGAAAATGTCTGATTGAGGGATTTTGAGCACGAGGTCTATCATGCCGTCGAAGCACTTGTTTTCGTGTAATATAGCAACTCTTTCAGTATCTTGACCGCATTTTTTCCTAAAGTATCGGATCAGGTTTAAATTTTGTACGACTGATCTCTAATATTACAGGAGGTGTGCACTGGTTATCTAGGGCTGAGAAAAGGCCAAACGCATTAATGATCAATTTATTTACATGACACTGCGAAATCAGCTGTCTAATGACAGACAGATCGGGACATTTGTTTTCACTTCTCAGGAAATTTCAGCACAAAACATACGCCCAAACTAGCCAGAGCACACTTCGTGCTAATCCTAATAATATTTTGGTATATCTCCGATACGGATTATCAATAAAATAGGAAACTGAAACCGAGATACTGATTCGACACGAACAGAGTCACATCCGTGTCGTCTCAGCGCGCACGCACATACAACACTGCTTCAAACATAGTTCCTTTTTCTCTTATCCTTTGTAATTGTATTGTATTTTGCAAAGTTATCTGCACGGGCGCGTGAGGCGTTGCCTTCAGCTCAGAGTTGGTCTCTCATGCTCAAAATCCATTAAGTACTAACACCGGCTTTCTATCGTGTCTGTAATTCTGTAAAATCTATTTTACATGTATAAGTAACCAAAGTATTTTTTTCATTTCTTACACAAACAAGGTAGCAACTGAAAGACTGATTTACCCTGATACTGTAACTTGAAGTTCCTAAAATAAAGTTATTTTTTTTTAAATAAAATTCCAAACTTTCATTTCATGCTTCAGTGTTCGTATCCTATGACCAGAACTGTGTCTGTGAAGTAGTCGCCTCATTTTTGAAAATTCGATTTCAATTCGCGTGCTGGAATACTTTTGGATAGTTCTGGAATTTCTGATAGGTTTGAAGAAAAGTTCCGGTTGTTCTGGAGTTCCTGATACGTTTAACGAATAGTTCCGGTTGTTCATTTTTTGAGCAAAAAAGCACTGTTTTGTTTGCACACTGCTGTTTTTCTTTTTTTTAATGAACAACCAGAACTATTCTTTAAACCTACCAAACATCGCAGTTTTATTGAGTAACGAGCAGCCGGAACCATTCTCTAAACATATCAGGAACTCCAGAACTATTTGAAAGGATTTCAGAAATCTAAAAAAAAAATCGACGTTCCAAAAATGAGGCACCAATTTTACAGAGACTCAGAAACTTTCATACAACGATCATATTCATATGAGAGCGAAATTAAAAATATGCAAAATGAAAGTCGAGTTTACGAAAGAGAGAAAATGCGTGCTAAAACAATCATAGTAGATTTCTTAAGCTTCCCGATTTTCGTTTCTCTCTACGATGTAACTAGCTGTCGCCAAAGTCCAACGGGTGTGAAGATTCTCAGCATAATCTTGCGCGTAAAATATTCCGAGAACTGCATATTCTACTTTCAACAAGCCTCTGTAATCCATCGCGCTATTCTCCATTCGGATATAAATCTCACGCTCTGAGGTTCGAAAAATTACGTTAATCGTGATTGCGGTTTTTTTTCTCAATATTATATCCACATAAGATTGATTCTTATTCTCTCTGAGTAGCGCAAGTTCGAATACAGATTATCGGGTTTTCTGTTCCATCTTCATTGCAATTCCCAGTGCAACAAAAAGAATTGAGTATGTAGAAAAAGGAATTAACACGAATTAGATGGAATTCAAAAGACCTGTGTGTCAATTCTTTGCTGTTAAACAGAATTAGCTCACAATTTTTTCGAATTCTATCTAATTCGTGTAAATTCCGTTTTTTCACATACTCAATTCGTTTTAATCCTCTTTGTTCTACTGAGTTTCACGAAGAAAGAAGGATAGATTATTCCGCTATCCCTCAATTGAGAATGAAAGTCAATTAATATCGTACGTGCCGATTGCTGGCCAATAAGTTCCTGACGAGTTAGGGAAGAGAGGGGCACCAGCGGAAGAGAAAATTTCTCTGGTGAAAGTTAACGAACGGCGGCCTGAATTCGACTAATGCTATCATCAAAATTTAGTGTCGTTTGTTGATCCTTCAAGTTCGCGTGACGCGTACCGTCTCCTCGTTTAGACACTACTTCAAACCACGAATCCGAGTGAATTCTACAAAGTCTAGGTGGTTTCGTTTGCTTTGGATTACACTTTATTTTCGAGTGTAATTATATATGTGTTTGCTGATATCACGAAAAATTTGCAAACTCTCGTATTCTCGGAATTGTAATCCCAAATCTGATCGAAAGCTGCGCAGTTTTGCGAGTAAAAAAATGAAACCTACCTCAAGTTGAAGTTCGTCGTCAGTGTTTCAGTGTCAAATATTTTTCATATTGGAAACAGACAGATTAGCCCGCGTTATTCAGCATCGTGAAATATCTGCGTGTTTTCTAAATACGGGAATAATGAGTCTTGAACTACCACCGTATCAGCATTTGGATGCGAAACGGACGGAAAAGTTGCTACAGCTCTTCAACGGCGAAAGAACCGGGTGGGTTCAAGTCGGCGAGAAGAAATACCTTTTTCCGAACCGCTACATCGAGCAGGGGAAACATTTTTACAATTTCAAAGCTCGACCGGATGATACCTGGGTTCTCTCTTATCCAAGATCAGGTATAACTCTATCTTAAATCGTAATCGAGAATTTTCAGAGCTCGAATATTTGCGAATTGATAGTTTCGCTTCTTGGCTAGGTACCACTTGGACACAGGAACTCGTGTGGCTGATTTCGAACGACTTGGACTTTGAGAGAGCAAGAAACATCCAGCTCACGCAGAGATTCCCGTTTTTAGAGTATAAAATTCGGAATAATTATCATTTGATCGTTGCTCTAGTCATCGGAAACTTTGAATAGCCTCGTGTATCACGATTTCGATTTCAGGATGAGCATGTTCTGTCATCCCGAAGTCATGGAGGAGCTTTACGACGCGGTGAAAGATGAACCAAAAATGGTCGCGCGTTGTCGTCAGGTTGCTGAACCCGGATACAAAGTCCTGGAGAACCAATCCTCCCCAAGATTCATCAAGTCACATTTTCCCTTTAGCCTTCTTCCAAGTATTTTGGAAGTTGGATGCAAGGTACTATCGAAGATTCGTTCGTTTTCCGATCGTTTCGTCCTATAGATCATATTCAAATTGGATTTTTTTTCTGTCTTTTACCAATAATGTTACTGATCTACCTTGATATCGTGATCACAGAGCATCTACGTCGCGAGAAATCCTAAGGACGTGGCCGTTTCCTGGTTTCATTTGAACAGACTTTTCAAGACCCAAGGCTATAACAGTGATTTCCCAACATTTTGGGAATGTTTTCGTAACGATCTAAGTTAGTATGAAAACATCGAGATTCTAGAGTAACCATTATACATATTAACAGATCCAGAAAATAATCAATAACGTTATGTTTTCTATTATGCCGGCGTTAACTCACGCTATCCATCTGACGTTCTATTTATAGCGAGCTGGTCCCCGTATTGGGAGCACTTAAAGGAAGCTTGGGCTTTGAAGGATCACCCGAACATGCTATTTCTCTTTTACGAAGATATGAACATGGTAGGATTTTATCTTTGTATCTTGATTCCCATTATTTGTCGGTTTTTTCTATTTCCTCTATTTCTTATTCCGAACTATTTGACTCTGGAATCCAACTACCAGCTAGTCCTTCTCTCGTTTATTTGGGTATTCACATACTTTAATAAATTCTCGAATTTCATTTTCCTTTTTTCATCGTTACAGAATCTAGCTGGAACGATTGAAACAGTCGCTAATTTTCTGGGTAAGAAGCTGACTCCCAAACAGATTGTGAGGCTGATGGACTACTTGGACTTCAATAGTTTCAAAAAAAATCCGACCGTTAATGGAGAAGAGTTACGAGAATGCGGAATTATAACGAACGGCAGTTTCATACGCAACGGACAGACCGGCGCATGGGTGGACTCTTTCACACCGGAAATAGAAGCCGAGGCGGATGAATGGATAGCCAAAAATCTCAAGGACACAGATTTGTCCTTCCCGAACTTTAATAACAACAATTAAAATTTTTTTCACATGAGATGCTCTGAATGAAACGAGTATAAAAATCGACAGTCATCGGAGCAGAGAAATAATAAATTATATAACACCTATATTTTAGGTTTAATCTGCATGGTTTTCACGCAGAAATTTGTATATTTAAAGAGGTGTATCTCAAGTGTTGATATAACGAGAACGAGATCTCTTTAAAAATATCATAATATAATAATGAAAAGCAGATATTATTACCTACTTGACATTAAAATTTTATTTTCATATTAAATTTACACATTGAAAAAAAAAACTTAAATTTATTTATCGTATTGTTTCTTTTGTGCTACAACTAATTTCAATCTAACCATCCGCTGAAAATTTTTCGTCAATCTTTGCTCCATCCATTGACTAATACGTCGCAATTGTGGTTTAAGCTTGCTAAGAACTAGATTGAACATTTTTTCAGAGGGGCATTCTATCAGGACATATGTATTGATGCTTCCATCCTCGCAAAGGTTAAAATATTCCATCTTCACGTCAAGGCTATACGGAATTTCTGCGGGAAGGGCATTCAGCATGTTCGCTCGTACCATGCGTACTATCATATCTTCTGGCTTCTGATCTGTTAACGCATCTTCTGGAAAATCCCATTCACGTGTTTTTGCTGAATCCAGGAAATAGTCCTAGCGGTTCACACAAGTAAATTGGATTGCTTTTTCAAGAAATGTATACAGATGTGAATGAGGGAGACTGGGCATCATGGATATAGAGCATGGACTGCACATCTAAACCGAAAACTGGGTAGCTTCTGAAGAAAGAGATAGAGCTTATTCAGGGTCTGAACATAACAAGATAACATTGCCCCAATACTGCTCTGTCTCTGTAACTTTTGTCAGCTAAGTTAAATACATCACGTTGGTAGGGAATGTACGGTCCATGCTCTGTGTCTATGCTGGGCATTGTATGTAAAAAAATCATGAAAATTAAGTACTATTTTTACAAAATCGGTTGAGATTCTAAAATCACGGCGCAGTTTTGAAAGAGAAACATCGGACTTACCCTTAAATCTTTAACTCCATCTCCACTCAAAGCAGATAACATGAAGATATCAGCAAAGTTTGGCCATCCATTTGTTCCGTTCAATGTTTGAACGTATTCTAATAACTTGCGTTTGTTTTTCATTTTATCTACTTTGTTTAACAATAGCAAAGCAGGGGTTTCTGGATCCATTTTGTTCAGTAGATCTATTACTCCCCTGTCTATTCGATCTCTGGTTGATACTTTGCCGACGTCATGTAGAACGCCGACGATGTCTGACTTTTTTAGAGCCGCCAGCGGGTCAACTTTGAAGCTTTTCTCTAGGCTGTACTTGTTTACTTCTTGATTTGACACCACTCCTGGTGTATCTACAAACACTAATTCCGTATTTTCGAAGTGAAGAATCGCACGGTAAGCGACTCGGGTCGTATGTTTTTTAGCGGATGAGGCGCAAACCTAAATATATAGATAAAAAACAATACAAAACACATAAAAGCGTCTTCCCAATGAGAATTTTGCGCAAATCAATGTTCTGTAGAATGTTAAATGTATTGAAAATGATAGTGTCCAGCCGAAATTTACCTGGTGATTAACGAGCTGATTAATGAGGGTGCTTTTGCCGGCATTCGGTGCCCCTAAAATCGCAATTCTCAACGATTTTGAATTCTCTTTTCGGAGAACAGTGAAAGTATGATCAGCCGAAAATGGCACGTCAAGTTTCTCTAGTTGGTCGGTACTGTTTAACCTAAATGCGGGTGAACACGTAGAGTTTATCGCCGATATAATCCGAATCGGCACTCTCCGGATTACAAACATTTGAAAATTCGTTGTTCCCGATTTTATAATGCTCGTTCTGCAAGTGTCTGCATGAACAAGACGAAACTAGACAGCTGTAATTGGGAAAATAATTTTCAACCCGCTGACGAACAACCTCAGCATGTTCTTCTTTATTTACTAGTTCCCTACACGCATTCCTGATTCTCACACATGCGTAGGTATTCATTTTGAACGCTGGAAAACAGGTGCATTTAGACCGCGGGATGGCGCTGATCACCCGGAAACTTGTATTTCGAGGCGAATGAAATGAAATGAGTAGGAGGAAGATGGCGCATGCGCTCTGAGGCGCCACCTTGCGAGTAGTCTGGTCTGCGGAGGTGATCGTGAAAAGCTTCTGTACGTTGTGTATCCCGGTTGTCCCGTGACTTTTTCATAGTTCTGAAGTGTTTTTGACGCTGATTTGCCGTGATTAACGTAAGTATACAATTCGGATTTCAAACCGTTTACAATTTAACGGTAGTTATATTCGAATATCACGATAATTGGTGAGGTTTTTTATCACCAGACGTGACGGGTACTATCAAAATGGCCGTGTCCTGCGTACAACAAAACGGTTCTTTCATTTTTCACGCGATTATATTGACACAAATCCGTTCAAAATTGCATCTTAGAGGTTTCACCTGCTAGTGTTCGGCTCAGAATAAAATTTCTCCCAAATTTGACTCTCCTCCCTTTTGTTCGAGACTTTTAAATCCCCAGTGTGAACCTTTCGTTCGGAGTCACTCGTCTTGGAATTGATTTTTTCGCTAGCTATGGCTTGCGCGGTACGTAGGATCCGAGACGACTGCTTACCGAACGTGTCACAGAATACGTCGGGTCCATCGGTCCCGTCAATCAAGATCAATCTTTAACCACGGATGCTCTTCTTTTTTATAATATCTCTTATCGATTCGCTACGTCGAGACGAAGTATTTTCAATTTGACAGCATCAGTCTGTCCCCGAGATCAGCTGTTACTGCTGTCAACGTGCGCTCGCTATACAACCCGCGCGGATAATTGACGGTGCTTTATAGTGTCTAGTTTAATTTCATCACTTAATCTCTTCCAAACCTTTCTCCTCCTTCCTCGAATTGAATACTACACTATATCGCACAGTATTATATCTGCAATCTTTTTTCGCAATAGAATGTCTTTTTACCATTATTTGAATGAGCTGATAAATTCCTTACGCAAGTCGGTCACAATATTTCTTAAACATTATAAACAATGATCCCCTCCCCCATTTCCCGACGGTCCCTGTATATATGTGGCTCGAGATTCCTCACTTTTATTCATTTTTTCCCGAGGATCTTGGGTCCGCCGGATGCCCGTGCGTCCGTGTGAAGTGAATCATTGATAATTTCTCAGCTGATAACAAGATTTCATTGTCCTTTCGTTGCATGCAACCTTTTATTCCCATGGTAGGTGCAAAGCGTCGACGATAATGAAGTTCATGAGGAAAAATTCAAGTAAATGAATAGAAGCGTAAAAGACGTCAATTGGCGTAGGTAGTAACGATTGTTATTAGTCATGCAGGTGGTGTTTCATATTGATTGCCGCTCGGAGCGAATAGTGTTGTCGCGTGCCATGTGAGGGGTGATTTCTAGGCGCCCTTCTTCGCCGACTATCAAATATCAAGGTCTTCGAAATGCTCTTCAACGCTTCCCCAAACAATTATTTAACTTTTTTATCTATGTACGTTTTCTTCGGCCCCCTGCGCTCATCTTTCACCCCAAATTAATTAATTAACTAATCAATTCTCTTCCATCGTTTAGTTTGACCTTTTCTCTGAGTAATTATATTGTTTTACAAGCTTTTAAGATTTCTCGATGAACCCTGCTGCTTGTGAGTCATCAACAACGTAGATTCTGTAATCGTACTTTTTGTTTCCTCGTATATTTTCCTAGCTTCGAATCATGCGGCAGCGACGGGATAAATCTGCGTCACAACATCGTAATTAGATGTCTGCATAGTCGCGCACTCTTCTCTCATCCTTTACATACGTTCTAACTAAAAGAGCCGACAACCCTGAAGATAAGATAATTAAAAAACTGCAACAGCTATTCGCTACGCGCATCTCTCCTGTGCAGAGGCTCATTCATTTATCATTAGAACCGTTTCGTCTCATCGTTAATAATTCTGTGACACGTGCATATCCGATGCGCTAGATGAGCGGGAGCTATAGAGTTGGAAATACTTAGGCGCACGTGCGGTAGCACAATGCCCAACCAGCGCGCAGTGATATTGTCGCCGGAATTCTGGTATGACGTAAGCTTCTGATCGGTGACAACGTCGAATCTATCCCATCTGCAGCCTTTCGTGTATAGATAAATCGCTTACGTTATTACCTTCCGATTATGAAATGACAATCCTACTGCCTCGAATATTCTGCTAGGGCCGAAACGCCGAGCGAGGACACGTCGCGAGGTGAAAGTAATGACCAATTTTTCTGGTTTTTTTTTTTCACGATTAACGAATCGCGGGCTACGCGATTCTACATTCATATGAATCTTCACACAAATATGACTACACGCCAAACGTAACTATACCTATGCCGTGTAGAAGTTTGGCCCGCCTTCTTTGTTTATATTGAATGTTTACAGCGTGCGGTTCTTTCATCTGAAGTGCATAATTCGTATATTTTAACACGACGTGTTCTTTTATTTCGTTTGTAAACAATAAATAGCTGGTAGGTATAGACGATCGATCGTTCGTTCGGAAAATAATACTAATGTATATACGTAGGCTTGAAGCTTACAAGAAGGCTATCGAAGATAAGACTATCTTATTTCTATAGGTACTCGGGATAATTTATATTTTATGCAACAACTCTCGTTTCTTTTCAAAATTAAGCATTTTATACTCAGCGTGATTCGGAAGTAACGTAATCCTAGTGCGAATTCCGTTTGATCTCGCCACCCCCAGGCAGATTTGTGAGAATCAGACTCAATCTGGGATAAATGAAACCCCTGTAAGCTTGTTGAATGGATCGCCGAATCGGTGGTTAAGTCTGGTATTTTTTACCCTTCCGTTGTCCCGACGTCCATGAAATTTTGAGGACCAGCGACTTTCATGTCTGAATTCTAGGTAATATGACGTCCGCGGCAGAGCACTGAGGCGAGGCTGGAGGAGCCCCAAAACCAGTGGTGAGGTCCCGAAGCCCCGATCTGCACCCAAATTACTAAGGATCATCCAGGTTACACAAGGATCATGAAAATGGTCTTGTCTCAACGTCAGCGGGAGGAGTTGTGAGTATAATTTTAGTTCATCTATTTGATTTTCCACCCCGTTTTTCACCCAGCTACCAATCCAACCAGCCAGCCACCGAGCTACACGTTATTATTTAAACGGGAAGGCGGCTAGCGGGGGTCACGGAGGGACGCAATCCCGAGGAGATCAATAATACGCTTCTCCTCTCTTCTCCCTCCGTTGGCGCCGGCCGCCGCATATCCGCGTGGTTTGAGTTCGACCCACCCTGACTGACGTCACTCTTATAGGTTCTATACCCAGCTTTTAACGCCTAACTGATATTTCACCCGGTTATTTGCCCTTCCTTAGATCGGCAATCTCATTGATGCTGGATCCAGCCTGTCGCCGCTTGGCGTTTCATATTTCCTTTTCATCGTCACGCGATTGTTGATAGCGGTGCTCGTGTTAGTCGAGTGGGCGCATAGATTCATGTACGATTCTTCGTTACGCTATTGAAGGAAGTGGCAAGCTACACAGGTTGTATCGATAGATGATGGTTCTTCTTTCCCTTTTACCAGAAACATAGGGAAAACGATACCTTTTACGGTATCATTTAAATGCAGCAATGTTAATCGATGGCTGCAGCTTTTAGGGGACGTTCACGGCTGCATCGTGCGGACCAATTCGTTGGCTAGTTCTAGGCCAGAGACAAAAATTTATTGTTGAATTTCAGAAACAAGGCGATCGCAGATTATCTCAGCAGCAATGGATATCAAGATGCACTGGAAGCGTTCAAGAAGGAAGCAGACATGCCTGGCGAGGTCGAACGGAAATACGGCGGCTTGCTCGAAAAGAAGTGGACCTCCGTCATAAGGCTACAGAAGAAGGTATATAATATAATTTTGAAAGATTCCGGACATTTTCATCCCGGAAATATCCCCTGCAGGGTTGTTACAAGCCTCAAGAAACAGATAAAGTCAAATGAATGGATTTAAATCCTGGGCACATTGTCCTCGGCGGCAGTAATCGTTGATTTCATAACTCATAACTGGCGTATTATTCTTACATTCACGGTTTTACATCAGACAAAATTCATGCGCGAAAAGTTCGGAAGAATCGGCAAACATCGACATAGATCGCCTGTAACGTGATTTTCTGTCAGGTAATGGAGCTCGAGTCGAAGCTCTCAGAAGCGGAAAAAGAATTTATTGAGGGTGCGCCGACCCGAGGGAAAAGATCACCAACTGAATGGATCCCAAGACCACCCGAAAAATTCTGCCTTTCCGGGCACAGAGCGCCCGTAAACAGAGTCATTTTTCACCCAGTATTTAGCCTCATGGTCTCAGCAAGTGAAGACGCCACGCTCAAGGTGAGTTTCATCATCTACATATATTTGTTTGTTTTCCCCCCCCGCTTTTTTTGCCAATACCAGCCAAAGAAATAATCGGAATGAATAATCCCGATTAGGTGTGGGATTTCGAAAGCGGTGAATTCGAGCGAACGCTGAAAGGACACACGGACAGCGTTCAGGATATCGCGTTTGACACAACTGGCAAGCTTTTGGTCTCCTGCAGTGCCGACATGTCCATCAAGCTCTGGGACTTTCAACAATCGTTTGCATGCATCAAGACGATGCACGGCCACGACCACAACGTCAGTTCAGTCGCTTTCATGCCACAGGGTGACTTCATTGTCAGTGCATCCCGAGATAAGACTATCAAAATGTGGGAGGTGGGGTCTCTTTCACTACTTCCTCCTGTTTTCGCATATTACAATGCTTAACATGATCCCCGGTCCACATACAGACGTACCATAATGTGAAATTTGTCGCTGTTCAAAGGTTGCTACCGGCTATTGCGTAAAAACACTCGTAGGACATAGAGAATGGGTGCGAATGGCCCGAGTCAGTCCATGTGGGGAGTTGATTGCAAGTTGCTCGAATGACCAAACTGTCAGGGTATGGCATGTTGCCACCAAGGAAACCAAGGTACGTGAAAGTCCCATGAACGTCAAACAAAGATGAAAATTTCATCTACAAATCGTTGTTATTACTCCTGAACTTCTTACTACTTAGGTTGAGCTCAGAGACCATGATCACGTGGTCGAGTGCATTGCGTGGGCACCAGAGACGGCCCGCGGGGCTATTAATGCCGCGGCTGGGGCAGATAACAAGGGAGCGCATGAGGGACCGTTTCTAGCTTCTGGCTCGCGGGACAAAACGATTCGCGTTTGGGACGTCGGGGCCGGAGTTTGCCTCTTCAGTCTCCAAGGTCATGACAATTGGGTACGCGGTATTGTGTTCCATCCAGGTGGTAAATTCATAGTCAGTGCGTCCGACGATAAGACGCTGCGGGTATGGGACACCCGTAATAAACGATCCATGAAGACGCTTGAGGCGCATCTGCACTTCTGCACGTCAGTTGGTGAGCTTGATGACATTTAGAATGTTTTTATTGTTTGCTAACGTTTTTCCAGTGGATTTTAATCATGAATTGCGATTCAATCTACCTGTTTATTGGTTTTCTCTTTCAGATTTTCACAAGAGTCATCCGTTTGTGGTGAGTGGTAGCGTGGATCAGACGGTTAAAGTTTGGGAATGCCGCTAGTCACCCAATTTCGAAGCTTATGAAGATATAAATTTACAAAAACCCAGTTCCATGAAAAAGAAGAAAAAGTAAATAAAATAAAATAAATAATGGCGGAAAAGTAAGCTGCTGAAAAGCTATCGTACATACTATTATAAAACACACATAAACACATACGATTAAGAGCTCCTTAATTAATTTATAAATAAAGTATGACTAGTAACTGTAATAATATTGTTTAACAGTAATAAAGTATTCAAATTAAAAGGCTACGAACGGCTGCAAGAGGCTTCCGAAGAGGCATTTTTCATGCGGTGGGGATAGAGAAATAAATTCACGAGTGTGACTCAGTTATTAGAGATATAACTGTTCGAAGAAACGGGGGGAGACCGATCGGCTCGATTAATAGGAAAGCGAGACCGGATTGGTTGGCATGCTGAGTCGGTCGATCGGGGTATGTCCTTAATATTTCACAGCCTACTAGGCTGGATTATTCTTGGCACGATCGAGCGTGAGGTAAGAACATTATGTCTGAACAAGAACACTATATTACGCAGGAATAGTGAAATTTTTGATGCAAGTTGTGTTCAGCCATTTCAAAGCAAGGTCAGTCTCCCAAACACAATTTTAATTGAACTTTAATTTCTATTCTATTTAAAGTGCGATATTCACCACCCTGGCATCGCAAGGAACTCGATCAGCGTGCTTTGAAATGGGATAAACTCATGAAATAAGGTTTCAGATTCTCTTGTTGAGGCCTCTTGAGCTTGAGGAGAATAAAGTTATGAAATAATAATCATTATTAGAGCCAGTTTAGACTCTGATTAGCTGCCGACCATTATAATTACACTATTATTACCTATTCTACTATTCAAAACTCGCTCTCTGCAGTTTCTCCAAAAGTTTCCTTGCATGCGCAAACAATCATTTGGCATTGGCATTGACAGAGCTCTATTATTAACTCTGATAATCTCTGTGCCAATTTGATTTGAATGATTATACCTCGAGCTTGGTCGTTGATCGATCTTTGTCGCAGAAAAGACCCATATTTTTGCCATTTTCTTGGCGGCTGTAATTAAGTCATACAGTTTTCAAAAACGAACCTAAATTTCCTCTTCAATGGAGCTTCTTTTTTTTCTGATTAATTTCATCAGAACAAACATTTCCGTCTAGAAGAAGCCCACAGAAGTTGGGCGTTGATCTGGCTCTACTAATTCAATTACGTAACGCTACTACTTTATTTATATACATACACTTACGATAATGTACTATTGCTATTCTACTACACTATTCTATTACATATTAAATATTAATCATTAATCTACCTACTACCCTATTGTGACTACTGTACTCTGATTATTTCACTAGAACACTACGAACGAAGCTAGAATTAAACAGCCGCAGTACACACTTTTGATTACGATTTGTCCAGCACTGAAAAAACACGATTGTGATATTACATTACAACAAATATTTACCGTTTACCAACAACGTTTTGATTGATAGTCAAACGTGCTTTTATGGTTGGCTGCTATTCCTCACACAATTTATTGAATATGTTAAAATTTTACTAGTCTTTCCGAAGTTTGACTACAATCTCCGGTTAAAGCCTGTGAAGATATTTAGCATAAAAGATTCAAGAAACAAAAGTTGAATTTTCTCAACGCTGGACAACTTCTTGACGTGCATTATTAACGTAATATTATAAATAATAACAATAATAATATAAATTAATAGTAAATTATCGATAAAATTTGTGAAATTGAAATGAAAATAATAATAATAATAATGATATTAATATTAATAACACTCGTATGAAATTCATGATTTCTGTAGCTTAACGAACAACGGGGTCTGAAACGAGGTAATACACTAGGTACTAAGTAGTATAGCGCAGTTCTCATATCTGAGTCAAAATAAACAAGAAAAAAGGAACTTGAAATGTACTCATAAACCTTAGAGCACACGTCATACACACACTAATACACATACACGACTCGCAACAGAATATAGACGTGATAAATAATAATGAATTTTACAATAGTAACAATTATATTGTGCCCTCTCACACCCATCTATCCTCTTCTCATCTCGCCTTATTATTTAACAGACGGTCGTGTTAAATTATTTTGGTCGGAAATAAAAGATTGCCTCCGATAGAAATATCAACCTCTAATTCATTAGTAATCTATACTCTCGCTTGTTCAATGAATGAAACCACCATACTAAACAAAACGGATGAGAAAAAAATAACCCATTTATTTTGGGTACGGGAATATTACGATACAAATAATCCCAGGACATGAAAACATCTTTTATTGTACATCAATCATTATTTCAGTATTTCAATTCATTCTATAAACTTAATCTAAGTAGAATTCGAGCGATAGTTGAACACAGGGCTGGCATATCTTCGGGCGCCGTATATTCCGCAGCTAAAATAGCATTGCTGACTGCTATTGTCTCTTGGACCGACCTAGCTTTCACCCAGATCCTACCGTTTAATCCAATCGCAATTTCGTAGGCTTGTTCTTTCGCTAGTAAAGACAATAGCTGGCATTTCGGGTGGAGTAATTTCCTTGCCAAACTTAACGAACAGTCAAATAGCATTCCATCGGCGCTCAAAACACCTAGTCTACCTTTTTTACCGTGGGAATCGACGCATATTAACTCTGGTTCCATGTCTTTACTCGCTACCAAGAGCTTCGCGTATATTACATCCCCGACCACGACGTCGGGACGATTCTTTTTTGTTGCTCCTTCGAAAGCTAGGTAGGATAGAGAAGCGTGTTCTGCTCCTCCAATATCAACTCGAAATATATCACCCGCCTTCTGCGTCACAACCCCAACAACGTTCTCACCTCTACTTGGAACGTACCTGAGATAAAATGCATGTGGAATGAATTACGAGGAATAGAATGGAATGGGAAGGAACAAGGCTTTCATTGAGAATCAGCGAATGACGAGGATGAAAGTTTTGCAATTAGATTGAGGCGAAGCAAGCGAATCTCGTAAGTGATGAATAATATTCATATAATTTTACTGCTCCACGTCCACGAAAAGTTAATAATAATTTGTAACATTGAATAACCTTTTCTGATAGCTGTCCACGTAATATACAGCTGGTTTTCGCTTCCTTAAGACCCCGGCTTTACACGTTAAGACGAGGTCACCATCGCGACGAAGCCCAGGTCCTAGGATAACTCTTTCCTTTTCATTTGTTGTTACGATATCCTTGACAATATCGCCGGGCACAACGACGTCCCCAACGGATACTTCCATTGATATTTATAATTTATCACAATTTTCTTTCAACCATTCAATACTAGGGTATGCAGGTTTACGTTTATAACCTATATTTCAAGAATCAAACGAAGTAAATCGCATGTGATCGTTGAGTGTAGATGCCAGTAGCTACCCTTCTGCACACAACGACGTGATCACCTATACTGATTCTGTCATATCAGTTGGATAATAACGCAGCCTTTTGATGCGCACGCGCATGCGTGTTAGTTTCATTAGAGAACGCGCTTGCGCGCTATCGAACGCGCGAGCGTTCCGAAAATGTTGTGTGTGTGTTTGCATATGCCACTAAACTTTGGAAACGCAGTACAAATTCTGTAGTTCTGAACGGATTTGATAGTGAAGATTATATGAAAAATTCAGCCGTGTTTGGCTGAATTAATTTCGTATGCATTCATTTTATTTCAGTGCAGGATTTCTCAGAAAATAAGTGACTATTGCGTTTGATCTCGATGGGTCAGTTTTGCAGCGTACATACATTGTGTGGCGTGTTCAGATTTCGTTAGAGATCACTCCATTCAACGGGAAACTTCAAAGCTGTAGAGGACGGAAACCAAATGTTTTAATGAGCTGTAAGTTGGCTATCATTTATTATTATTATTATTATTTGTTTCTACCCTGAGAACTATATTCCCGTTACAAACTTCCCTGCATCGACTCCGATACGAAATATAATTTGAGGTCAAACATAAAACGTGATTCAGAATTATCAGAATTTACAAGAATTGAACCAGTTTGCATAGTTTTAATCGCATTTTGTGTAGTTATGGCTGTTGCCAATCCGAATTAATAGGAAGTTTCTACCACGGACATCAGAAGGATGAATTTCTGAATTTATTTGACATTCAAATTGAATCATATATTCAACTCCTATAATCATAAAAGTTCATTCATTTTTCAATAATTCGAAAATTACTGTGATTGTACGATTGAATCAAAGGTCTACTCAGATCTGAGTTAGATGAAGTAATTCTAATTCATATACCCCCCGCCCATCCCCCAAACATACGCGGCGGAGGTCCAAGAATCATAATACCATTTCAATATTCCAAACAATTTCAAGAAACGTGCTGAGGGAAATGCACGTGGATAACTATCATCTGCAGAGTTCTTTTGTTTTATATATATATATTTTTTCATATTTTCCTTTTATTATGAACATGTTTTACAAAGCAAAGGTGTGGATTTGTTGTTGCTTGGGGTCTCATAGGTGGAGATGGTCAGGTGGTGTATATAATATATATATATGTATATATATGTATATATAAGGACTGAAGGAAGGGGAGTGTCATTGGAAAGGGGATCGCACATTAATATAAAAAGTATACTTTTAGAGACAGTGTTTAGGATTAGGCCGGCACATACACTCGTTCAATCAATCATTTATTAATTCATTCATTCATTCTCACGTAAATACTATCAGCACTGCACTGTCGTATGTATGCCTTGAATAATCTATCGAATATGAAAGAAATACGACGAATTGTCGATCGATGAGTCTTCAGATTCATAATGAATTTTGAAATAATGTCAGCGACGTTATTTACGATTAATGAGAAGCGATTGAATTTGGATTTGAATTCAGAACGACATCTGCAGTCATGATTTTGTTCAGAGATATTAGAACAATGTTTTTTCAGATTTCGTCAAAATCCAAAATGATGTAGATACTGAATGATAAGAATCGTGAGAAATCCACTGCCCCCCCCCCCCCTCCAATTTTTTGATAACACGTTCGACTGCGATAAGAATTATGAATCGAGATATGAGCAATTTACAACGTAATGAAAATGATTACGAGATCCTAGTGCAGAAGTTGTTGTGCCCCACCTAATTGTAAGTAAATATTTTCACATGAGATCGGGAGTGTTTACCTAATGTAATATGAGCAATTATCATCAATTTCATTTATCTAGGTATTTTATATAGGTATGTATCTAAGGCGTGCATACGAACGCGCAGTTAATAAAATCCTACGGAATTAAAAAAAAACATATACAAAACTCATCCGCACTCGACCACACTGCCATTGCCTACTTCGGCATTGGCAATCGGCAGACAAACAATTTTATTTTGGAGGAATTGCGAAGAAATCAGACATGCACGTGAGCACAACTCAAGCTCACATGTTTCATTTTTCTTCTTCTTCAGTTTCTATTCCTCTCTTTTCTCACTTATTTGCATATACGTATACGCACAAATCTACTCTCTTTGCTATCGCTCTTTTGCCTTTGTCCCGTTTCATCCATACATGTCCTTATCTTATAACATATCATATCATATCATAAGCCCTATAATATTACAATACAGGCTCTTTTAATATATGTAGACATTATAATGTAGGCTATGCTAGGTCTACCACTGCAACTCCTAGATGTGGTGCAGCAGTTTCCAATTAAATTTAGGAATATCGGCAGTGAAATTCCAATGATAAATCGCAGGTAGACAGGCAGGTAGGTTTTGGTTCTTCGTGCTTTCGGTTCGTCCTGAATCCCGGTGAAGTTTTCCAACACTAGCGCTGCACATTGCGTGAAAATATTCATAATAACTGGTCATTGGATTGCGCCGCGTGATTATTTTGATATTGATCAACCATAATATTATTAAATAGTCATTATATAATAATTATTTATTACAATAAATAATTATTATCCAAAGGTATAATACCACTGTTCATAAGAAGCGACACAATAATCCTTCTTGTTTTAATTACCTCCTCCACGACACCTTCGTTATTTTTAGTATTCATGTGGTTGTTTAAACGACCTCACTCTCGGTCTTACTTTCTATATCCTTTATTTATTTATTTTTTTTTTTTATCTCGAAAAATAATTTCTTTACAATTGAATACAAATCAGTGTATTCGCACGGCGGAGAAATCACCGTTGTCATTGCTTGTTCGGATCAATCGAAAAATTAAAACCATTTCAAATTGTCCAAAAAATAAAACGTTACTAATATTAGAAATCACAAATGAAATCACAGACTTTCGTTGGTGGTTTTAGACAGGGAGGAATATACCGCACATTGTTTTTCTAACAACGTTGTAAGTGCTTGAAACAAGTCTCGGTTTTGGCGATGGGAGTTTCACTCCGATCACCTCCATCGCCCGTTCACTCCCACCCATTTTCCTTGATCATGTGGGCAAGCTCGATTATGAATTTACCCTCTTTGTATTTCTGGCTCGACTCGAACGCGTGCTCCTGGAAATAGATATTTTATTTACAAAACCTTCTGTGAAGTTCCGGTAATTCTTTTCCCATAAACTTACATATTTCCAACCAAGCGTTGTCTTGCAGCACTCGCAATAAATGTCAGCCACTGCGTGTAGCCCTGTCAATAATTGTCGCTCCTCTGCTGGACCGCAACCGACGTTTACCCTGAATCATACGTTAGTTTCTTACCCACACTTTGTTATTTCGTTTGTATTTGAAGGCTTAAGATCGAAAAAACTCTTCTAGTCATAAACATCTAAGATAACGCTACCGAATGTAATCTAGATTCTGTAGCTTTTTATAACAGCAATATAATGAGAAAGTTATCACAAGCTGTACCACTCTTTATCTCAAGGCGGAAAACGACCATTGATAAAGAAAGGAAATGAAAACAATTGAGACAAAAAAGCTTACACAGAATTGAAGAGATAGGCACGTCCTTGGCTGCCTTGGAAGGACTGAAAGAAAAATATAACCACGAGATTAAAAATCTCCTGATCCATTATATCAGAAATATCAGAGTGAATACAATTAAGTGAAAACCAGTAAATTTCACCTTTGAGATAAGTTCATCATGATTTGCTAGGTGGGCACGGCAGTGAATGCACGAGTAGGTGCGATGGCAGGAGGGCAAGTATGCCTGAAAAGTTTTCACCATGATGGCGTTTCGGGTGGAATACAAAATTCGGGATGTTTTTTCTCCTGTTTCTTCACGCTCTATTCTCAAAGATCGAGGTGCTTTTTTCTCGTCTAATCAAGGGCCACTAGAGCTACTAGTTAGCAGGTAGTATATAATATGTTTTTTGTATGCGGGGTGGTGGTGCAGTTCTCGCCCCGGTCACCGCCGCCTCGTACTCCGATCAGCTGTTGAGCTGGTTCAGGCAGCGCCGGCTCGGGGGCACCTGGAATTCAATTTTAACCATGACGAAAAATCTAGGTCAGTTCAGTTTGAAAATGATGCATTTATAGTAGCTGTAAATACCAAGATATACACGTCAGGTTTATTTTGACACAATATAGATACACGCGTCTGATAAGATAACTGAAAATTCCAAGATATGAGTCTAACAGTGAAAACATGAAAACAGTCTCGTATTTGCACAAAGTATTTTTTTTTTTTTTTTCTGAAATAGATTTACGTCATTGATGAATCACCTTCGGTATATTGGGTTGTTTTGTTATTGTTCAAATGCGTGGGTGTGTTGCTAATCCGCATTTGCAATTCAATCAATAAATAGAATACGAAATACCGTGAGAAGACTAGCAATGAATGTCAGGCTCGGGATGAAGATATGTGTGAAATAACAACGTATATATATTTTTTGGTCATTAAATGAAAAAACCAAAAGGAACAACTAGACTGTGAGGGTACAATAGAATCAATTTTGAATATAAACATATGTCTAGTCACATGTGTACTTGTAACAGTTATAATGATAACAGACATGTAATGTAAAGACTCCGGAGAAAAGTGAGAACCGTAAATTAAAAGTTCCAGCGTATCAAGTAATTTGGCTAACATTAAAACAGCTTCACAGATCGTGCTAAACTTTTACGGTATTGAATTCAATGAACTCAACCATGTGCTATCTCAAGATGAACAACAGTAAAACCTCATCAAACAGGGAAAAAAAATTAAAATAAACAATTGTCTGAGGTTTTATTTTTCCGTGAATGGGAGTGGGATTTCCAAGCTTATCTAAGGTTTGTCTTGATTTCTCGTTTATATTTCCTGACTCATTTTCGAAGAAATTATAAACTTTTTTATGAGTTAGGTAACGGTCAAAGTAGCTAGCTTCTAAGCAGCATTTTACTGTTGATCATACTGTAAAAAATGAATAGTAATTAGAACCTAGAAGCATGCGATCTTCGATTTTCGACTAGAGATGTCTATCTACAGACTTTAAAATGGACTAGAATTCATTATACAAATGTTAGGCCAAGGCCAACCAAACGAAAGCATTAATGTTAGTCATTTCGAACGAGCTTCTTGAATCTTGCTATTTGAAATCTTCCTAGAATAATGAAATACGGATACAATATTTGCCGTGCTAGGTAGATACATCCAAAGAGATTGATCGATTATTACTGGAAACTAATATTGACCATGGAATGACGTGAAATAACATGAAATGAAAATGTTATTCTAAACGCGGTGCAAGAAAAACAAAACAATTTCGGAGCACCACTAAAAATTCACAGGTCGGAAGTGATGAAATATATAATTAATAATCGTATATCAATTATGAAGAAAACATTAAAATGCAACATACTCCATAGTTTTGATTTCGTAATTTGAGTCAGTTATTTTTTACTGTTTTGTACCTCGATGACATTGATCGAAGACAATTAGTACAAAATACTCAGAGATTCAACTAATATACACTTTCGAAAACAGTTGACATCGATTAGTTTACGTAATTGATAATATTGATATCAATAAATACAAAGGAGAAAGTTCCACGTAAACTTGTGACCAGATTTGACACGCGTAAAGATTTGAAACTACGCAATCAATGAAACAAAAAAATACGAAAAAAAAAATAAAGGAACAAACGTAAAGTAGAGAAATGTGATGAATTGTGTGAGTAGTCGCTCGGCGGCCCTGACCGTATCGCGCAGCGAGCAACTACGAAGGCAGGCAGCTGACAGGGACTCATCAGCTGTGAAGGTACACAAAGGCGAGAAAACAAAACACGCTCGATGCACATCGCAAACGTAACTATAGATAGCTCGCAGAGGCTTTAGGATATATTAATGCCTGCCCTAGTTATGTGTGGGAGTAACATACGCAATCGCTTCGTAACGTAGGGGAGTTGAGAAACGCGTTGCGAGATCCTAACGTAAACAAGAATGTTTTGAGAAGAAAAATGAATAAAAACAAAAAAAAAAAGATAATTGCGTAGTTTGTCTCGACGACGTCGCACGACGGGCATTAATGATCAATCAGCTGCGTGGATGTATGTATTGCGTTTCGGATTGGTGTCGCAGTTTCCGTGTAGATAAGACGCGAAAAGGTAAAAAATATAAACAAAGGAATGAGGAAGGATATAATAAACAAACGATTAGAATTAAACGTCTTCGTTTATTCGTATCGTAGTTTGCCGGGAAAATAACGTAAATGTAAATATTTATTACAGCGCTTAAGCATCGCTAGAGCAAAATGGCAGTATTCTGTTGTCAAATCCAAACAAAGGCGCACTGGAAGAAAAACAAAACAAAACAAAAAAAAAAAAAAAAATCCCGGAAATACAATTATACGAACCTCCATATGCATCCGTGGCTCTTCTCACGAGCAATCCTGAATAATTCCTATTTAATTTTGAATATATCAGCGAGAGTCACTGCTTTGTCTTCGCTTAACGCACCAACAACAACTCGTCCTGATCATCACTACGCACGTCCACTCAGCAAGCAAGCACCGTGCTGTTGCTTTGCTGCTCCGCTCACAGTTCTTCGATTTATTTCGGTTCGTCTGCAGGCGGGAGGATGCAATGCGCAAGCGCAATACGCACCTCTATAATTCCGGGCACAGAAGACAGAGGGCGAATTATCTCTCTCCGCTTTCCTTTGTAGAAGGAATGTGCCTATACCCGCGGAGAGGCTTGAACATTTTGAGATACAATATTGCGCAATCAACAGTTTTCTGTACACCAACAGCCCTGGAAGGGCAAGAACCTGTCAGTCGATAAAAAAATTCCGAAATGAATCTGCAGCCCTGCTCCTAAAAAGAGTATAATTCAAAGATTATTTGGAAAAAAGATGGCCTCCGAGTTCTCACCGAACTCTGTCTGTACATAGGGCAATCACCCGCGAGCGCTTGTCCCGTCATCAGGCAGGTTCGACCATCCGACATGAGTTGAAAGGCCTGTGTCGTTGGTAAAACTTTGAATGAAATGAAAAAACGGAACTTCTCGAATGTTCTCGCATGATGATGTTCCTAGAACTGCGTATATGTCCCTAAATTTCATTAACCAAAGTCCATGACTTTTTGACGACCTCCTGCAATTTACTAACAATAAAATTGGCATCGTGCAACTGCAGCGGTCAATTTTCTTTCTTTGTTAGAAGAGATAGAAATATGCATACATGCACGCGCCGTACCTATTCATCAACCTATAGATGCATTCAGCCTGGAATTCTGTAAGGCGTTAACAAAAGTCGGTATTTTTGAATCGTGGAAGAAATAAACTTTCTAGGGAACGGGGATCGTCAAAATTTCGTTATTCTATCGGATTATGAGTCGCCTATACCTGCGATCATCATAGATTCCGCGCAGTAAGTTAGTGCCCGCTTGCAGGTGTATGACCTGAGTCTGGCTTAGCTACCCGCCGCGCCGATGCCATGCAAGTGCGCAGCGTCTATCCCCTCTTTTCCCGCCCAACGAGATCTCCATTCACACACCCAACATACATTCCAAGCCGCCCCCACCGGGAGCCAGACAGACCGGTAACGGACGGACGGCAATTTCAACTCACGGTCTACAGGCGCATCAAAATAACAATTGCATTATAACAATAACAGACTATGAAGAAAAAGAAGACGAAATTAAACAATAGGAAGAAGGCTTTGTTTTCTTTTTGTTTATTCAATATGATTTTTTTTTCTTATAAATTGATATCCTACGAACTAAAATAAATGGA
This sequence comes from Phymatocera aterrima, assembly GCA_963170745.1. Taxonomy (NCBI): domain Eukaryota; kingdom Metazoa; phylum Arthropoda; class Insecta; order Hymenoptera; family Tenthredinidae; genus Phymatocera; species Phymatocera aterrima. The sequence goes on along the minus strand of OY720663.1, from coordinate 16,641,668 downwards.
AAGAAAAGAAAAAAAAAGAAAAAAATTTATAATATTAAGAATAATAATAAACCAAACAATATAGTTATTAAATTTCATCATTTCGATAAGGCAACTAATTTGTTTAGTACTTCATTTTACATATCCTAAAGTAAATGATATAAAGTATATATGTAAAACACTAATATATGGTTATTTTTATTTTCTTGTTACAAGCCTTACACGATAATTAGAATATAATATATATATAATTTGTATATATACTCTTGTAATAAAATTGATTACTTCATACTTGATTCTAGAGATAATAAATATAACTAATGTGTAATGTTAGTATAAGAGAAGTGCGTGCAGAGGGTGGCAGCTGGGTGCATTTTCGTGGGTGCTATCTTCACCCCGAAGTGACAAATCATTTTCTTTATGCCCGTTTCTACCATGTTTCATGTCACCCATGCCGTCTCACATGGTGACATTCAGCTGTATTGCTTTAGTATCAACGGTGCACGGTTGTTGTTGTTGTTGTTGTTGTTGTTGCTGCTGCTGCTGCTGTTGCTGCTGCTGTTGTTGCTGCTGCTGCTGCTGCTGTTGTTGTTGTTGCTGTTGTTGTTGTTGTTGGACCTGTTGAACCTGCTGCTGTATTGCTTGCAACTGTATTGCTTTTGTGTCCACGGTACAGGCTTGCTGTTGAACTTGTTGCTGGGCTTGTTGCTGCTGCTGAGCTTGTTGAGCGGCTGCTTGGGCAGCCTGTCTTTGCTGCTGACGGAGCAGGCTAGGCGGTGGATCCATGTGCTGGCGTTGATGAAGCAACAAGTGGTTCTTCTGGAAGAATGCCTTGCCGCACTTGTCACAAACATGGGATCTTATGTGGCAGCTTCCGTCCGTGTGACGACGCTGATGCTGAGAGAGCCCGTGCTTTTGGGCAAAACCACGCCCGCAATCTGGACACAGATGCGGTTTGGGTTTAGGCCCGGAACCAACCGGCGGTGATGTCTGTGTAGCCCCGTGCATGTGGCTTACTCCCGGTGTTCCAATGGGACCGTTCATCTGTAAATACTTTAATTTCAATGTGATGGGCCATTATCTTAAAATGATAATCAAGGCTTACCTGATGAGGCCCTGTCGTATTCGGTGTTAGGAAATGACCCGGTGTTTGCTGGAAAGCTGCTGCTAGACCGCACAGATCGGTCACCAGAGTTCTATCACCCGAATGCAACCTCAAATGCAGAGTTAGCGCCTCGCGATTCGAGAAATCCAATCCGCATTCCCTGGAAAATAATCAGACAGGTTCTAGAAAAACAAAGTCATCAAATTCAAAGAAATGAGTTGAAACTTGAGTTCAAATTTCCACGATTCAAGTCTGTATTCAATTATTAACATTATAATCATACGTTAAAATGAATCAACAAATGCCAACGAAATTCTATACATTTTTACATTTTGTTCCATAGATTACAAAAGTCGTTTCTCGAGATAATTATTTGAGAAATAAAAAAAATATGACGAAAAAATTTTTACCTGCAAGTGAGAGGCTTCTCATCTGGACTGGTATTATTGTTATGTATCTTGGAGTGTGCTACCAAATCAGCTTTGCGAGGGAAGGCTTCTCCACAAACGGTACAGGCAAACGGGGTTTCCCCGGTATGTAAACGCATATGAGCGAGTAAAGTACGTTTCTGTAGAAACTCTTTGCCACAAACGGTACACGAATGTGGTACCCTGCCATGTAATCGTCCGTGATTAACTAGCTCAAACTTTCTCTGGAAGGTAGCGCCGCAGTCATGGCAAACGAAGGGGTGCAAGCTGCCGTGGAAACGTGAATGCATCACAAGATGATCCTTCTGGGAGAAGGACTCGCCGCATTCTTCGCAGACAAACGGTCGCTCCCCAGAATGAAATTTACTGTGGGTAACTAGGTGGCGTTTCAATGGAAATGCCCTGCCGCATTCCTGGCAGACAAAAGGCCGCTCCCTCGTATGCACCCGGGTGTGAGTTACCAGGTGATGCTTCAAGGTGAAGGATTTTTTGCACTCCCGACACTGATAAGGTCGCTCAGAACTGTGCAGCAAAAGGTGAGTATGTAAACAGTGTTTGTGAGCAAAACTCTTGCCGCAATGGGGACAGATGTGAGGCCTCTCCCCCGTGTGCACCCTGGCGTGGGTAGTAAGATGATGCTTCAATAGGAATGACTTTCCGCACTCGGAGCACGAGTAGGGTCGTTCTTTAGGTACTCTGACCTGGCTGCCCATGTCCTGCTGCTGCTTGACCTTGGTCTCAATCTGGACAGTATTGACGTGGGTGAAGACATGGCCGAGGTGCGCCGTCGTATCCGTCTGGCTCGTAGTAACGCTGTTGGCGTTGGCCTGGTTGGAGGCAGCAGCGGCTCGTTTCATCAGTATCTCATTGCACTCCTCGGCAGTGAGCTGGAGTGGCCCGATTGGCGTCATGAAATGTTTACTCATGGCGTGTTTGTCTGCTGTGGTAAATACCAAAGGATTAGAGAAAAGGGATGGTGCAGGGGTAGGATGGGCAGCGTCGCAGTTACAACCTCCTTTGTCGCAGGTTATCGAGAAGACATCGTGATGCTTCTTGTTGCGATTGTGTACCCCGTGAGTTTGATTATGAGCTCCTGTGTGTCCGTGATGAGTAGTTGGGGTCTGTTGACAACTATCATTCATAGCAAACACCGGACGACGGTGGGCATTGTTGGCTAACTTTGCCGGCTTAACGTCTACTTGGATTTTTTGACTCGAACCTTGATCCTGATTATTATTTACTGCGTAGCTAATATTTGTAGTTAAATCGCTTTGTGTATTTTCACGAGCGTCCGTGCCTGGCCCACCAAATGACCAAGGATAACCAAATCCGGCACCTGCATTCCCAGGCGTCGTGCACATATTGCTAAAGGGAATAATGGAGGGAAAGACGTCGCCGCTGCTGACTGTAACGCTAATGGACCCTTCGCTCGACGTCAATTCATTATCCGATCCGGTAGACTCCACGACTGCAAAAATCTTATCGGTGGATAAATTTTATTTCCCGGGGCCCAAAAAGGCCGAGAGACCGTCACGCTCCTGTATCCTGGGGACGGGGCTGGTCGCTGGTCATCGTACCTGGTTAGAAATAGAGAACCAATGGCGAATTGGAGATCGAGAGGTGGGCGAATTTTATAAACGATTATACGCGTTTCATACCTTAATTCGGTTCTCGGTGCGCTACAGCGCGCGGATAAATTTGAAAAAATCAAACGGCTGCGTGAGATTTGCATGTATTGAAGCCTGTAAGTGTCTGTCCCCGCAACAACGCTGCCCGCTTCGAGCTCGTTTGGAAGCTCGCGGCGTCCACGGTCCCCAAAAGACAACCTCCGCCTCGTTTACGGGGCACCCAAGCCTCCACGCGTCTTCCTTACACTTTTCATACACTTCACGACACTAAACTAACAGTTTAAAACATAATCGCGCACGGCTGATGGTCATTAATTTTATAAAATAGTATATTTTATTGTCCATACAAAATAGCCTCATATATCGGCCATTTTATTTGTAAACTACCAAAAAACAATGCTGCCAATACAGGGACAGTTTTGGAGGGAGCAAGCGTCACTTGTTTGCGATGGCAGCACTGCGCCGCCCAACGCCGCGCCACGCCGTCCGCCATATTCCGAACCTCCGGCTCTCCGCTTTTTCGATAACCGCCGCGGGGCTACATAAAACATAATTCTATACGTAACTTCACTTTCAAGTTTTCCGTTTCTATCAAACTTTTAACAAAATTTCACACAACCCCCACGCTCTTACGACTTTTACTAAAAATTCACTCGGTTTTTATACTGCGCCTCACGGTCTTTTACAAGTCATAATCATAACTGCAAGGTTTTCCTGCGACAATCAATTCCTCAGGGATGGCGCTAGCCGTCCGAGCACCCGCGTCATTATTCCACTCCAAATCGTAAATTCATTTTACACCTTATTTCGTTGTGATACTTTCATTATCTCTCAATGATGGAATATAAATGTATACGGGCGGTACACAGGCCCACGAATCGGAATACATAACGTCAAGTTTACGAGGCAGGCTGAAAGTTGCTGCAAGCTAAAATGCGGGTCGATTATATGCGCTATATCTATATCTACACACATCAGTTACGTAAGATACGATCATTTCAGGGCCGTTCGACGGAAGTCGTTGTGCCGGGCCTCGTGCATGAATTGCTGCTCTATCCCAGTTTTCGTACTTGACTCATCATTGTGAGATAGATGTCTACTGTGCTTTATAAAAAAGCAAGGAAAAAAAACAAGACACATACATAACTAGATTCCGAATGCATATACCACAGGTTATATATTTTTCTTTAATTGAAATTGGTAATGAGATGCTCAGTGCACAACATATACCTATACATATACCGCAACTCGTGTATAATTTGTGCGCATTGAAACACAAGCAGCAAATGTAATCGACCGTAGGAAAGTATATTATCTGTACGATGAGGGACGATGTATGGCATTTCATCATTTATAGCCGATGGTATACGAAGTACGGTATAATAATGCGAGCAGTAGCGAGCAACCAACTATCGCTAGTATAGTATCTGCAGGATTCTGAGCGAGTTATGCGAGCGGTCTAGCTTTTGGGGGACACAGAAACACCCCATCGGTTCGCTGGTCATCCAACCTCGTAGGTATAGCGCCACGTCAGCAGCTGATAAGAGCGGTGTTAATGGATCGCGCGGTTTGGCCAAAAGCCAATGCGTGTCGCGCGCCACCCGATTTTATATATCATATGCATCTTGCCTTCTCATTCTTTTTTTTTTCCACACACACATCGTCTTCCCCTTTCTTTCGGACGCTAAGGTTTCGCTCATAAAAGTTATACCTCCATACCGGCCACGGTCTCTACATCGTAAACCTTGAATGTATGTCTGCGCGTTAGAATTCTGGTGAGAAGATGCGATGCAATTTTATGCGAGGATGGCGCGACTTTCTACCTATACCTAGATGGTGGAATAATTTAGTGTAAATTAATGGTCCCTGCACGATCGGCCTTCGAATCTGCAATAGATGAAAAAACTCAGATTTTTGAAAATGGAATAGTTCCAAGTTGTATAATGCTTTCAACAATTACGAATGTATATACATATAATATAGTATGCCAAAATTTGTCAATGAAACTGAAAGTGATCATTCTATACCTACTGATCGAGACTCGTGGCGATGAGCAGAAAATTCTCGGCATAATTTAATTTACGAAATGTTGCAAATTCGAAGGCATAAATTAAATAAATTAAATTTGAATAAATTGTTTCTAATTCGCTTTGAAACCAACCTCCATTCGATATGATCGATCCTAAAGCGTCGATTTGCGTATTAATGTTCGAGTTCGAGATAATATTAGACGCAGGAATAATGGAACGAACCAAGCCTTATAAGCGATAAAACAAATGCGCGCATTTCAAATCTGTTCGAACCGTATAAAGTGTACACCTATGTCTTACGGCTATACCAATAGACATGTATAGTATAGATGACGATATATTCTATGTCATCGCTCTAGGTATACGGTATACATCATGTAATGTGTACGTGCACGCAGACATATTTTACCCTCGTATTATAGGGATGCATATAACGTGGGTTAAATGTTGTAAAAGCAGTTGGCTCGCAGTAATCGAATAGTCGGATACAATATATAAACGTCGTGTATAACAAATGTGATTCCGAAATTTAGGGTACACATATATACACACAGGTATACAGGTATAGGAATGTTCGGCACTGGTGGTATAATAATAAGGGTGTCCATTGGGGTGGCATGAGGGAGGGATGGGGCGAGCGCAGGGTAGTTTTTGCTTCTTTGCGAGCGACAACCGAGACGCGAAAATCGGGGAGACCCGAAGCTGGAGCAGCGAAGTGTAAACGCGATACCAGAATGCCCGAGCAACGCGTGGGACGTCGGGCGTCGCACTTCGCAGCCATCAACCAACCGTCCTGAATCTGACTGCCTCCTTCTCCCAATTGATACAAGGCGCCGCGACCCGATTTGTATCAATTACTCGATCGCAAGTTCACGGAGCTGTACGTATAACGTATATTGGAACAAATTCAAGACAGCTATCAAAATTGAAATAGGGTTTATTATAGAACCAAAAAACTGGTAACTAGGCTGACCCCAATGGGCCAGCCCTGAAACTTCCCGCTCAATTCTCTGAGTTCCATTATTATTGTTATGTTTTTTTTTTCAATTCCCCGCTTTTTTCACTCCAAACGTTCTAAGTTGACTGATTCCCGGATTCAATAAGTCTTATTGTTGAATTGGTTCGAATTGCATCGATCAACTGGAGAAAATGCAAAAAAAAAAAAAAAAAAAAACGAAAAGTGGGATCCAAAATAAAAAAATAAAAAAATCGAAATAGTCTTTCTTGAAAAACTCAAGAACGACTGAACCGATCAAATTCGAAGTCTGATCAGTTATGAGTAACGGAAATCCGCATCGGTCGGTGGATTGGAACTCGAAGACCGCGGGCAATCATGATCGTCTTCAAGTTATCGTCGGACATAAATTCGATCACACACACACGGACGTCGATCCAAAAATGGTCGTGAATGATTCTCCAGACCTCGGAACGTGAACATTTGGCGAAAACTCAGCTTTTCTTTGTTGGGGTTAATCATAGTATAATAACTTCCCTCGTTGAAGCGGAAAGTTATAAAGGTATTGAGGTGTTCTAGATGAGGATGCGTGGAGTTTCAACACCCCAAACTGCACGAATTTTGATATTTTCCATTCTATCTCTTGTGTCTAGCCTCTTTATCAGAACCCCCTCGAATCGTACCGCTAGGTGTCTGTACCCTCACACTGGTCACAATTACACCTCTTCCCCTAGAGAACTATGTTATCGAACGAGGGCTGCTGATCGCCTGTCCACTGCAGGACTTCTAAAGTATTACACGAAGAGGCGCACATTAACAAATTTTCATTTGAAATTAGGCCCATTTCTTCAAATTGACTTAATTGATGCATTTATCGTATAGTCAAGATCCACCTGGTGCATATGAAGTCACGATGTCCGTGTGAAAGCTTTACGATGTTCCTGCAAGCGGCAATTCTGTTACAAATAGTTATCAGCGAGATAATATAAATTATATCGGGTCGGCGCCGTATAATAATCTCGCCTTAAAATGTCTTTCGATTCTTTATCCCCGCGTGACGTCGTCAGTCACCGCGCGCTGCATTATATGGACGACGCCGGACGCCGGATGCCGGACGACCGCGACGCACAATGCTAACAAGGCGGGTTGATTTTTTCACCCGCACCATGTAACGCGGGCCACGATCCTCCGGCTAATATATACCCATCTGTCGGCTGAGACGATATTCACGATCACCGTAACAGTCGCCATCGAATCCAAACGGGATCGATTGATCCTCTGTACGATCGTGATGGCGTGCTTATAATCGCTCAGAGAACATTCGGTGTAATGAATTAGGAACTATGAAATACATTCCTATACACGCATAAATTAGTTCATTATGGAACCGCCGTTGGTGTATGTACATGCCTGCACACATACGTTATAATATCAACACGATCGGCTAAAAAACTTACATACAGAACCGACGTAATGGATACCCCGGGAGTCCTGGTTTACACGCATTATTTCCTATCTTTCATGACAAATGTACCTAGGTGTGAAGCGATTGAGGTCGGAGACTTCGACGGGACGGCATCGGACACTGCGAGCTATATGCAGCAATCGGTCCGACATATACAATTATATATATATATATATATATATAATGTATATCTAGATGTATGATAGCAAGCGTGCATGTAAAGTCGTATAAAGGCATCGGGAGGAAGCTGAATAAAATGAAACGGAAAAATGATGCTGAAATATAGTCACATGGTCCACTCCGCTTCTGTGTGAACCACCATACATAAGTGATAGTAGAACAGCCCGGAGTTTGGTCTAGCGCACAACGGCATGGGCATCGCGCGGGCGACCTATTCTTCGACTATGGGATGTCACCCTACATACCCATACAAACGGAGAATCACCACGCGCCTATAACCGTTACACGAATAACGACCAGCCGAAACTCGAGACAGTTATCGCCCCGGCTCCGATCGGGCTACTCCTGGTCCAGAGTTAATTAAAAGATGATTACCTAATGAGGATCATCGGACGACTATAAAATCCCGTAGAGTCTGATGAAGCACCGAGAAATTACAAGCTTCAGGAATCCAAACTTTGGACATTGATATCCGATCGTAAACTACAGTGCCGCGTTTTCGTTCTGTAGTGCAGGTGTCTTGTATGAATAACTGCGAAATTCTTTCCCAGCCTGATTAAATGTTCCAAATATTTCACGACCTAATTCTATTGTATTGAATTATATTGAATATGAATATAATTATGTGTTGCGCCAGTCGGGGAACGAATCTCGAGAGCTTTCGGCCGCCGAACGGTTATTGCGAATCCTGCAGCTACTCGAAATTGTTATTAAAAGATCATAGCACTTTGCTGACCTCACCGAAACTGGAGCTGCGTGACCCTTGAAAGTCCGAAATAGCTGTATGTATTAATAATCGTAACGCATGCGAAGGCGGACAAGGAATTAAAAAAAAGCTTGGGGGGGGGGGGGGGGGGGGGGTGAACTGCGTCAAATTAGACACGTTATTAGTGTCAGCAAATTCTACGATTAGGAAACACGATCTGTTGTCTTTAATCTTTACACAGCAGCGTCCATTCCCACGAGGTTCAACAACTGCGTATACCTATATCGTTCATTCCATCCGATGCTTGATCTTCGTAGTTGACGCTTTGATCTCGCTATGCTTTCAAGCAAATTTGCGGAATGATAATGCGTGCAACAGCTCGGGCGCATGCAGGCAGGGAGAGTCAGAGAATTTGTGAATTTTATGCGCATCGAGAGATGCCCCTGATGGTTGTCAAACGTATAGAAGGGAGTCATGCATCGGTTGTCAGAGTGTCGTCTGCGCCTATCCAGCGTCAATCTTTACGGTTAATATATTTCCGCCATGGAATCAATTAGTTTGCTCTTCTCCCATCGGGAATTTTCCCTCCGCAAGAGTGTACACGCGACCCCTGAAACAGTCGCCGCAGTCGGCGCGGGTCGCTCCTTATAGCCGGAACGTTATACGACGCTGAGATTTTCAGCTGGTATTGTTACATGAGTAGGTATAATGGTACGAGGTAGGTAGGTAGGTAGGTAGGTAGGTACAGGTTTCAACATTATTTATAGCTGGTCACATAAAGTAACGACGCATAAAGCCCGCGCGGAGTCGAATGGACAACCGATATTCACTAAAAGATACGGTGTTACGATCGTCGTCTGACGCGGACCAAAGAATTGTGTAATAAATCTCGCGTCACGGAACTCTCTATCTTTTCCTTTCAGCTTCTATATACATTCGGCTTGAGCTTTTTGGCGGGCTGGTGACTATAGGCAGCGCACAATGGATGGCTGGCAGGCGCATTGCGATAAATTATAAAATGACACTTTTTTGCATATCGCGCAATTTCGTCGATCGAGTTTTCCACCCTTCGCTCATGAGATCCAACCCTGGAAAGTCCCGCACCCTTAAGAGGCGAGAATTCGCCACGGTTCGCCCTCCCTTGGGACTTCTATGCGTCCGAAGTACTTGCGGCGGCACAAGTTCGTGGTACGCAGGTTACGTATGTGTGTATATTATTTGCGCGGGTGCGGGAGAACCCGCCAGACGCGAATGAGCCCAATCCCACTTTGGCAAACTCCTCCCTTCCTCTGCCCATTCCGAGGCACCCCGCTTCTACAGTATTAAGCAATTATTACAATTACGAGCAACAATTATCTCGCGCAAAACGTCAAGTGACTCTCGGCGAGGTTCCTGCGACGAAAAGACCGCGAAGCTCGTGTGGGCGACTTGCCGTCCTCTGCAGGGGCCGCGGTCGGGGTTATCAAGGGGATCGAGCCGCGCGCGCGGCGCAGCTGCTATACTCAAGACTTTGCCATTTCCATTTTCATTCTCATTCTCATTCTCATTCTCATTCTCATTCCCGTTTCATATCCCAATCGCACGAAGAGCCCGCCTAAATAATTTTGAACCTCATCGCGATTCGCCTGCATCCTGTACATGTCATGCAATATAAAAACAGTTCCGAATTAAACAGACCCTGATGACGTCGAAGGCCAACGAAACTTACACAAAGATACGCACATGCATCGGTACGGAAGCACTAACCAACCGCCTTGAATTTGAAAGGTCATCGCGGGTTATCCGCGGCTCAACTCAAAGTCTGGGTCATTGCCGAGAATATTTGTGAGTATAATGTGCATGGATCCGGGGCGTGCTCGTACACGTTTTTATACAAATATATCAAACTTGTTTGGATCGCACATGTGTAAGAACAGAGCATTGCTATGTTATTGGCTACATTCTACAGTGTAATTCCGTGCAGACACGCAGTCGTCTATAGCGCGACTCCCTGCAGGTCTCAGAAAATTCTTAGGATTTAGAGATCTGGCATCCTTCAAGGAAGACATAATCCGATTTCTTCCGAAGCATGCCGCGCAGACATTCTGTTGAACGAATAATATAAGCAACGAGGACAGTCTCCAGAAGTTCTATAATGAGTTATTAGTTGGCGACTTCATATAGACTTCATATACTCGCTCACCGAAACTATATTGCTCTCTTGTCCTTGATTAATCGCCATGGCCGATTCTCAAACGCGGCGTACACAAACGGAGGAAATTGCTCGTGTCATAAACGCGAAATCGTGTCTTTACGATGTTAATTGACGAAGCTCATGGGGTGAACAATAATGAATAGCCACCACCGAGTGACCGTGCCTATACCGTAGCCTCCTGCTCACAATCATGGAGCACGGCCAATAACTAATCGACCGTATATGTACATACATTAAGTGGACTGCGTATATAGATGGTGAACTTCTAATTTATTGAGTTGATCCTTGTTCTGGAATTGTTCATTTTGAACAGCTAAGACGACGATCATACGGCTCTTTGCCATTGCGACTTTAATTTCTATTTGCAAAACGCTTCAATTCATCCGCCGCTGCAGGAATTGCTCACAGAATTACCATGCATACAGGAAGAGAGTAATTTGAGGTTTACCTGCCGCCAACAGATTTATTCGCATTCTTACTGGCGCTCGATCCTCGGGAAAGAAATACCCAGGTTGCAGGAAAATATCAGATGGCTACGGTTGGCGCTAGCTACACAAGTCCACGCGGCATGAATTTTCAAAAATTCGTTAGAGAAGAAGCGGTCGTCCAAAAGGCGTAGCGGAGATCGGCGTCGGTAGCACTACAACGCTATGCGGTTAACGGAACTAGAAGCTTTATGCATATAAGCGTCTGAAGGCTCTGGGCTCAGGTTTCGCCTAGTCAGACCCTGGTCATTATGGAGTACGTGGCGTGATACGCCGACCAGAAGACTAAAACCGAAGCACATTTTTCGAGGAAATCACACGTGTCGAGAGAAAAGGAGAGAGCGGCAAAAACAGAGACAAGGCAATACAATTTCTACCCTTTTCTGAAACCGAAAGATCCGTAAGAACCCGCGCAGTTCATCACGACTGGAGTCAGGGATTCCTTCATCTCGATGCCAGCAGATATGCCTACCTGCTACACGGACCCCGAGGGATTCGAATGAAAACCGACAGGAATGCAGGTTCGTCGTTCTCATCCCGTAGAAGAACCCCGAAGCCATAAAAATTAATTAGTCGAAAGAGAAGGGCGGGGGAGGCTGCAGGGCCCGACGATTTTCTGACCTAGGACCCTATACAAGCAAGGATACATATCTATAGATATAACTATATCTATAGAAGCGAAGCTGCTCAGGTAGACGTGCCTACCTCCTCGAGTTGTGTGTGGGCAGAAAATACACTCTCGCGCATAAACCAACTGGTAGGCTAGGAGCTGTCAGTGATAGCTTCTATGCGAGATGATTGATATCTGTATCGTTGCTCCCTAGGAAGTGAGAAGAGGCCATCTTCACCCGGACTCTCTTCATGTTCTGTTCAATCGCATCGAGGTCTTCTCCAAATGAGCTCAACACCACGGTGGTATTCGGGCGCCACAATCTACATACACCCACGCGCATGGATACGATCGGGATCGAGACTAGGGTACACAAGCGCAGTGTATGCGCGGAAGAGAAAGCGGAGCTTTTCTATTGCGTATATATTCCTCTGTAGTAATAGCCCTCGCGACAATCTTCGATTTCAGACGTATAATTGGATAGAAATTGCAAGATCAGAGAATACAGTTCTATGCGTTTTAGTATGTCTCTGAACTTCTGAACGGGCGATGATGATTAAGGGCCGCAGGATTCAGAACGCCGGTACTCGAGGATGGGAGCTAGGCCCCCGGCGTCTACCTGGACCTCTTAAGCGTCCCTCACCATATAAAAGCTACGAGAGATGGCAACTCCTCGAAATCCGTGCGTAGGTGGCCGCCGCCTGCCGCGGGCGCCGCAGAAAGGGAATAGCTTTTTTCTGTTCTCGTTGCAATCCGCTGCATCTTCCGGGGTTCATGTAATGGGCGCACCGGCGAATTCTCCTCGTGCAATACTCCATCAAAGTATTCAACTTTTTTTCATGAAAAGCAGCGATTCTCACTAATTTTCGAAGACGTAAAATACAATAGGTGACTTTTCACGCGAGGAAGGAAGAGGGAACAGTGGTATCGCGGATGGGCAGGGAGATTAAAATGAGTGGTTTTTGTTAGTTTCTGTCATAATGGACGCACTACAATACATACGCATCTATTTCTTTCATTTATTGTTATCCAATTCCACGCTACTTAATCTCACCCACATTTCCGTGACAATCGCGGTACCAAATTCATATGACTTTGAATTTTCGTTACGTGTTCCGGTCTGCCAAGAGCCGGTCGAGGGTCGGACAAGAGTTGGTTTTTGAATCGGATGAACAGCCCTGCAGCCACACAAAACGTTTACTGTTGCCGACAAGTTCGGTGAAACCGACCATTACTTATGTCAGCAGGTCTATTGGGAAATAGAATTCACTGCCGGACCGAGAGATCGTTGCTTCGGTTCAGCTGCCGTCTTATGGATCGTAGCTATGGGTATAGATCGGCGGGATTCGGTGTACAAGTGCAAGAAAATATCCAAAACTCCGAGTCCGAAGAGACCAGAAGCTGAGCTTGGGGGGCGGGGGGAAATTTCGATGTCAGTTCATGCCTCATTATCGTCGATTCGCTGAGATAGATTGGAGATAATCAGCAACATGTGAAGTGTGTCTCTCCAGGCCTGCAACGGAGCCGGAGCCGGAGCCGCAGCAACGAAGACGTGATTTTTTGAATCGTGCGTAACACGGTGATGGATGCATTTCATCGAGCCTTCATAAGCGACGGTGCGCCGTCGTGCGCTCTCCTGACGAGAAGGCGTCCGTAGTATGTACTCCGTGGTTTTCGGTGGAGCGGGGATAGAGGACATCAGACGTATTTAAAGGGGGCCGCGTGCGACGCGCTTCAGTTCTCGGACCGCCTGGCCCCCGATGGAGTACTTTCGCGAAACTCTATATCAGCTACTTGTAAGACTATAATCATTGACGAGGATCAACTGTGTGGATCCATCATCGAATGAACAGTTTCAAAAACAGTGACAATCACCACTTGATCCGCAAATTTTTCCAGGCGTAATTATATTCTGAACATTCATGATTACGGCAACAAAGAATTCCATCTTCGATGGACAAGTTATCGATACGTTGCATACTTTTTTATAAGATACAATAATTATATATACATTTTGAGAAACGAGTCTAAAGTGCCGTTCACATTGAGACTGCAGTGGAAGGAGAAACCATCTCGGACAATCGCTCGTGTGTTACAATTGTACTTACTGCTAATCAACTGTTCCGAATAGATTTTTTCCTGTGACGAAGAATAAAACAGAAATACACAACTCCGGAGTGCATAAATCGTACGATATTTGTGCCATTTGTGTCACACAGCGCTCCTTTCATCGACGAACGAAAAGAAAGGAGAGGAAGAGAAAAACACATCTTTCCGTACTCCCGAAAGGGGAAAGCGGGAGCTCCAGTTTGCCGCACGTGGACCGGTGTCGGGCTTGCGCCGATAATTTAAAAAGTGGTTAAAAGTGATCGGTGACCAACCGCGGAAGCCCGATGCTTGTGGCATTTGGAATATTCTTTCTGCTGCCTTTTGCCGCTGGAAATCTCAACCCGTTCGGAAATGTTTCCTCTTCAAGTACTTCATTGGTTCCGAGCGGCTTCACGATCAGCAGGTTTCTTCAGGATGGAGAATTCGAACGCGTCACCACGTGGCCGGGATTTTGTGCCAAAGAAACCTCCGTAGACTGGGGGTGCGTACTTACTCGCGTATATGTATGACCTGCGTGCAGAACGCGGCAAAGGACAGAAATTTTGCACACACATGGGGCGCTATTCTTGCGGTCACAAACTCTCAACCTCAACTTTACTTTTCTTCTTGCTCGTCGGTAACTTTTGACCATATTTTCATTCGGCCGAAAGAATGTCATACCTTAGAGGCGGAACGCTGTGTCGGTCAACAGCGTGATTTCATAGTCACCGCTGCAGGCTACGAGAATTACACAATTCGATGCAGCGAGGTTCATAGAATTCACGTAACAATGCATCGCGTAGATAGACCTATAATAACTACGAGAGAAGTGTCGATTTAGAGGTAAAAACTTTGTGGGAAATTGTTCCCGCAGGGGTGGAGACTCTGACGGGACGAAGTATGCAATATTTAGCGCTCAGTCATCCACGCTGTGAAAGTGACGGAAGGAAGGATTCGCTTATCGCGAATGACACGTGGACGTATGTACCTATACGCACTACATACGTGCAGTGACGTTGCACAGCGATGTCCGTCGTTCTCGTTACAAACTCATCAGTAGTATATGAACCAATGTATCGCCTATTCGTATACGGTATTCACGTATGAAGCTGTGAAATTTCGCGAAACCGTATTCTGGACAATCGAAGTCCAAATTAATTAGAACTTGTTCACTAATTTTGTCGTTCGTAAGTTGTTTGATCGAACGAGAAGCATAACTAACGAAGAAGCGCCGCAGTCGATGGTCGAAAATAGTCGTTTACTTCTAGAAACCCTTTAATTATCGGATACATATTTCAGGGGATCAAATTCGTCGGTCAGTCTGTCGCAGAGTCGTTGATTATGTGTATCGGAAGACACCGTACGATACCGGATTCAATGTCTGGTGAATTTCACGGATCCCTAATTATAGTTTCGGCAATTATTTGATTAGTTAGTTGCGGGTTAAATTTGAAAATCGAAAGTACGAGAATACCAAATATACGAGATTCCTATGAAGCAAAGTGGTCGGAGCGTTTTCGTCACTGGTCTTACTCGCGCGATCGCCTGCAATATTCAATATTTCGCAACGCCTACAGAGGAAGCAGGCAACACTGATCTGCGGATTTATCAACATGATCTAGTTTCCTCTTTTCCTCTCGATGACGCTTTACTCTCAGTAAAACAATTCTCCACAATTATCTGCCGGGACATACTAATACGTAGTACATACATACATAACTGCAGTATTATCTCCTTTAAATGGAAGACGCGTCGTCTCGTTTCCCTGTATTTCTTTTTTTTCGCAACAAACACACGACCGTATAGCAAAGTCTGCATTCAAATTGGAACGGTCGGCTACTCCGCGGCTCGAAGCGATAACAGAGCAGAGTGAAAAGTTCGAAAAAACATTTTACACGCGGTAACGCGCGGACCTAAAACTAACAATATTATAAGCTTCGGAACGTTAAGCCGAAAAGCGATAAGCTAAGTATACGTACGGATTAGGATAGGAAAAACGCTGCCACTAGTCTTTCTCTCGAGGGATGGTCACCTGCAGGTACTCCCACGAGGATGGCGCCGGGTCTCACCACCGCGGAGCGTCACTTTGCACTTAAGCTACACAAAATCCTTGAACGAGAACGGCAGACCACGGTCCACGACATCCCGGCCTTCCTCCTCGTCCTCGTCCTCGTCCTCGTCCTCTTGCTCTTAGCCCTTGTATAGTTGCAGCTCTCTATAGACCCGTAATGGGCTACGTGTTCCAACTGACGGACATGCCGGCGTGGAATTATGCAACACCGTCAAACACCAATCCCGCTTTTTGCTTTGTTGCACATACTGATCGTGCACGTCTAGCCGCCGATTCCTTTCCTGCCGATTCGCCAGATCTTCTCAAATATATTGATAACGTTCCTGATTTTGGTAGGCATGAATACTCTCAGATGTTGATTCTGAGATCATATAGTTGGTGTCAAGAAATGACCTGCTACTGCAGGTCATTTCTCTTGATTATCATTAATATAATATTTATATTAATATCCAAACTTATTTACAGTATATACAGTTCTGGCGAATGGGCGTCAATGCAACATATGCATATGTATTATCCGGCCAAGATTGTACAGAATTATGTTTTTAATCCATCGCGGTTCATTTGCTCTGTGCAGTAACTAGATCGCTGATAATAAATTGTACGATAAATAATCCAAGCGTGTATTCTTTACGAATATCATCGAATACGCATAAATTATTCAGCTATCAATTCGCGCTGTTACGTCATTATCGGCATGCATTCCCCACCTGTGTAAGATAAATATTAATATAGCGTTAAACGCATCATTTACAACAGATCGCCAACATATTTAGGTCATAACATTCATGTATGGATGGATGTCAATAGAATGATTGTACAAAAATTTATATTTTCGGCACTCCTAACTATATCGTTTAGTTCGATGCAGCTGCGATTCAGGCCTGAGAAGCATTTCGCCGATGACATATACGTTACAATATCCGTGACGTAGCGATAGTAAATCTTCAGCATATACTCTTGACCGCTTTTTTATTGAACTGAAGAATCGATAGGCGATTGAAAAAATTCATGTAGCTAATCATCAGCAGAGTAGTTGCTGATAGAAAAATTGCTCGGCATTCTCAATATTACTGAATATTTGCCAATAACGAAAATACTGCACGCCTTTTGGGATCCTAGTATGAGAGGAGCATGCTATGATCGCTTACCATTATCGCTTGAGGATGTAATCCAGGCGATCGTCAAAGTTTCACGTTACATCTTAAGGTGCTATTGAAGACGCATGAAATCCGCATTGTTATGACATGGTTGAATGCATTATTACCTATTGTAGAAGAATGCCGTGAGTCTTTAATAGCGCGTTAACTCATGTCAGTGCTTCTTGTGTTTCTATTTCGTTCAATTATATGTAACGACAATTCAGCCTATCTGCCATCGTGTTTATAAACAGTTATGAAACATATAATCACAAACCCTCGGGTCAAGATCAGAGATAGTTCAGAAGAGTCCGATGCGCAAAATAAATAATTATGTAAAGTGTGTAATGTGAAATGGCACGAAGGAACTCGAAACTTGGTAGCAGATTGCGTTCATCGCCAGTAAACAGAATAGAGGATCAACGTCAAATTTTAGCCCTTCGCGCTCGTCGGAACATACAAGTATACATACGTCCATGGATATGTACCTGTGCAGCATCAACGGACCTTCGGTATTATATCACATAGTTATCGCTTGAATTTCGACGGCTCGCTGAAATCGTTGAATTATTTCTCCTTGGATACCGCAGACGTCAATATTGCATGCGCCTAGTGTGAATACTCTGCCTATCCTTCTATAATGAATGATTCAACTTCTACAGTCCACCCAGACGGTGACTGTCCACCCCTCTGGTCGTTCGATAGTTCGAACAGGTTTTTTAACCAACGAATACGATGAGGTAGCCAAATTTTCAAGTGGCATAACAACACCAGCCTTCATATCCGAGCTGAAAATTCTTCAAACTTTCGAATATTTACGCAGGAATAATTTCGATTCCTCCCCTGCTCCACAAATTGATATGTGGGAGTCTCTGAAACGCATAATGGAATTCTTCTTCCAGGGAAACCGACGTCACGCTACGAGAGGTTTGGCTGAAAGAAGAAAAGCGCAAGTTGCAGCTCATCTACGAGGGTGGGACCCTCAGCGATTGTTTTGACGAAAAGATCGAGTCTGTCACAGGCGAGGAGGGCGGTGCAGGCAATGACGTCACTGAGGAGTGTCTGTCGGCGCTGCCGTCAAAAAAATTGTGGAAAAACGAGAAGGAGCTGAAGAAACGGGATGGGGAAGATCGAGGCGACGGAACTGTCGCAGTCCAAGTATTATCGCAGGAAGATTTTTCGTCCCATACCGTTGCCGACTGGTTCGTTTCAGCCGATGAACTCCGTGATCAGTGCTTCCGGGTCAGAACAAGAACGAGGAATCAAGTTCTGGCACGGCAGGGACAATCGTGAGTTATCCAGGTGCAGCAGGCCTTCACGCACGAACGCGCGAACACTTTATGCACCCACAAATCCATCTATGACTCTTTCTCTCTTATTTTGGCTTCTCATTTTTCACGTTCGGCAATAAGTATACGCAGTATCGCTTATTATAGCTATGTGAATTTTGCCCGCTTCTTCCTCATGCACGCTTTCCTAATTATGAAAATAATGAAACGAACATAACAATGGAACACAATAGGTAAAGTATTGCATTAATTTTCTCAAACTGTGAGCTTTTCTCTTTCTTTCGCCTTGCGTTTTGCTTGGTCATTACTATAACAGTTATGCAGAGATAAAACCTTCGAGTTGTTTGGTATTTTACACTGTGACCAAGACGTGGATATTATATTTCGTATCGATCGAGTCTGCTCGGACCATTCTTGAAGTACGTTTATTGCCAAAGTTCATTTTTTGATCAATCTAATCACATCAAGTGACCACGAATGAGAATATACTACTCAGAGTATAACGAGTCAATGCACGTGGCAGTGAACAGTCAAATCTGATTGATGACTGTCCCCGCCCATATTATAGCTGCAGCAGCGTTTTACATCCATTTCGTTCCACGCTATTCTGCCCGACACCCCATTACTATCGGTGAACGTCGCGTCGTCCGCAACGCGATTCTTTCAAGTTTCCTTGCCGACCAACAAGATCATTTTTGTACCCTGATGTCTCGTCTACCCTAATTTTACTTGAACGTAAACCGTGAAACAAGATCATCTTCCAACTGCACTCTCCCGCTGCAGAGTTATCACATTCCTCAATGGCTTGGTCACAGTTGTTCCACGGCTTGTATTAGATCAGCGGTTCCTTCGCATTATCAGCAATTCTTTCACATTATTAGCAATTCTTCTGCACTTTTAGCAATTCAATGCTCCAAGGTTGTGGTTAACTATATAGTAGTGGAATTTCCATGCTCCAGGCGTATGTAGATGTTCATAAACGATTTTCAACAATATTATTGAAGCGCGATGCATGATAATGATCTCACTCGTCAGCTTGAGGGTCGAATTAGCGGGAGACAGAAGCGTCAACAAATCCTGGTGGCTAGCAGGGCAAACAATCATGATAAATTCTATGATGCTTTCGGCACACACACCAAATTTACAGAGCTTTCAATCCTGCAATGACGGACCTAACCCCGCATTGGATATAACAAATTAACTGCTTTTCACTAACAATAGTTATGACCGCACACAGCCTGCACGTGATACCCGATTGGCACAACGCGTGTAATATATAATTCATGCACAATTATCAATAAATTCCGAATCAGCCAGAATTAAAGAGAGACTTCCGATTGGCATTGGCAGGAGATTCAAGAGAGGATTTTTCCCCGAATTTCTGTTTGCCCCGGGGACCAAATGGTGCGGCCCAACGCAGCTCGCATCAAGTTACAATGAACTTGGCGTATTTGATGTATTGGATAGATGCTGTCGGCGTCATGATCATTGTCATAGAGCTATTCCCCCGTTGACGCAACGTTACAGCTTTTACAATCAATCGCCGTTTACTCTGAGCCATTGCGGATGTGACCAAAGGTAACGAATTGCATTCAATCGAGGAACAAGTGCCAATGAATTAGCTCATGCGGGTGTAACGAGTCGATGGAACAAGAAAGAGAGACGGAAGAATAAAGAGGAACCGCGGGGTTCAAAAATGACTGAAAGTCAACGCACCAGGGAAATAAAATTGAGACGGAGATACACCCATGAAAAGCATCGATTAAATCCCGTCTGTTCTGTTTCGCGTATCAATTAAAGCCCTGCTACCGCCGTCGTGTTCGTTGACGTCGTCGTTTCTCGCTTCCACGACCCTCGACCTCGTACTATAGTCGCGCGTGAACGTGATAAAATTTCTGTTCCGTACGGTAAAAAATGAATTTCTGCAGCGCATTGGACAAACAATCGTTGTGATGACTTGTATGATGAATTATTTGGAGATACTCGATCACTGGAAAAAATCGCGTTGTCGTTCGTTTACCGCAGGAAATATAAAGCGTCGCAGATTGGCGGGGTGAAGGATAAGTCGAAGAGAAAACGGGGACGGAGACGGAGACGAGGACGAGGACGAGGACGCGGTAAACGTGATCTGCTGCTCATACCGGGTACGCAATGGTGCGGCCGTGGTCACCGGGCCACCAAATATACAAATCTTGGTGGTTTCGGTAACGCGGACGCGTGCTGTCGGCGACATGACACCACGTGCCCCTTCTTCATACCTGCTTTTCAAACGAAATACAACCTCTTCAACTGGGGAGTTTCAACCCTCATGCATTGCGCCTGTGACGAGCGGTAAGGACACAAGGTCCCGGGAATGATTGAAAGTGAAATTTTCCAATTTCTGGGGAAGGTGGAAAATATCGTACCCATATATAACTAATATGCGGTAGCCAAGCGATGAAATGAACGATGCTGTCCACACGAGAATAGTTTTACATCGGTAGTTCTATAATTTTCCGCCGGTCACACAGTTTTTCAGCTAGAGATAACCGCGTCTACTCAGAAGAGTTCACGAGAGACTCTCGGCTACCGCGATCTAATTACTAAGATTTTCAGGGCTATATTAATTAATTGGCGACGGTTGAACCGCTTTCTGAATTGCAGTGCACTGTGCATCGCCCGGTTCGACAAACAGCTCCATATAGCTGAATCGCGGTTTGTTAGAAATGAAAATCTCAGAGGAGGTCCACTCAAGATGTTGTGTTAATTTTAACATTTTTTTTTATGGCGAAACAACATTTTTTCGCTCAAATAACAAGAACTTATGTTGCATTGATGAGAAAAGAATGTCAAAATCAACATAAAAACTTGAGTGTACCTCCTGCAACATTCTATTTCTATTATTCGTCATTATTCAAAGTTCGAGGCCTTTACCTATGTATATACTCGAGTCATCGGGTGTATCGTTTGCATTATTGCTTAATGACTATAATTGCTCATTGACTATTGTTCTTCTCACCCTACGGTTGGAACGGGTCGATTTACAGTTTTGCGCGTAATTAGCGTTACGATGAGCCTACTTCACTCCCAGATTACTCTTACGCGGGTCTAAATCCAATCAGCTCATGAAGAGTGCGGCCTATGATATGATGTCCGTAAACGAACAGCCGCCACGCCTATATACATACAGGGATAATCTGCGTACAGCGCGAACATATCGCGGTATGGATCTGTCCCTCGTGACACGTGCGATACATACGTACATACACGTGTTCTTTATGATCACCATGTGTTTACAGACAGAGAACTAGTTTTTCGCGAGTCAATCGGATCTTCTCACGTTCCAATAGAGGATACCGCGCGATCACGCCGGCTTTTCTCAGGATTGTAGTAATCGGATAAGTGAGCAAGAGACCTGACAGATAACTACTAGCAAAACCGGAAGGCTAAGAATTAAAGTTCAAAGTCCATTTTACGAAATTTTAAGATCCAGCAAAAGAATTTTAAACCGCATTTTCACCGAATACTATAACTGTTTTATCGGAAAGAATAAATATCAGGATGTCGATGATACAAATAACAGGCCATTGACATGTACAAGTTCCGTTCAACATTTTATACCTTCATACGCTAACACTACTATAATGTATTTTAAATTTTATTCGCAGTTTCCGAACGTGTTTGAAAATGGCGGGTACATCATCTGCGAATTTTGTTGGCAAATTGTTCTTCAACGTTGTACAGACAAAGTGTTTCGTTCTAAAGCCGCAAAAGACATGCGTAAAACGGTCCTGGTGGGGAAAATGCGAGACCCATGAATACCGAAAGCAGGCCCATCTCCGAGACAACGTGCCATACTGACGGAATACACCTGCGCTCTTTTAACAATTCAAATCTGAAGATTTCGTATCATGGGATTGAATTTTATGGAAGTACTGGATCGATACACTACCAAAGAACTTTTGCGATACCTATTACTACCATTTCTCTCGGATTGGGTAAAAAAAATATGCTGGTAATCTACACATTCATAGAATGACCGCGGGCCTGGTGCGGAGGGGCCGAAAATATTCTTGAATTTGATCTATAACTAAACGTTAATCGAAATATTCACCGCATAAATGGGGGCTTGGAAAAAAATTCAGTAAAACAGTGTAATCACCTATTTAGCGGCGTCTTGATGTTAATATTTAATTTAATTAAGGTGTATCACTATTATTCTGTATTCGAAACTTTAGATCCTCATTCAAATTTTCCGACATGTTGATTCCTTCAAATTACGGGAATCTCTCAATATTTCCCGGACGCTTGCTCTCTCGTAGGTTTCGTAATAATCCTGTTTATTCGATTTCCATTCTGCGTATGATATGAGGATCCTAAACGGACAATAAAAATAACGACAATAATAGTCGGTCTGTAATAGGAAATGTTATTCAAAGATATAATGTTTAGCGAGTAATAGGAGTACTTAACACGTACTTTATAGTCGTCTGTTGTGATAATCCTTACAAGAATTGTTCAATAAAGAATCAACAGAAAACGCAATGCAATTCTTCACTTAGTTTTAAACCAAATACGCAACGATCAAAGCGCGTGAATATGGGAAATAGGGAATCGAAATATCACCATGCGATGGACGGAATCTGCAAAGAGGCCAATGCTACCCAACACGTGCGTGGCTGCACATCTATACATGATATAATACAGATCAAGGCCCTGCAGAATAAAGTAGCCTAAGGCTTATTGTTAGAGATAATATGATATTTATACTTTTGTGTCTCTGCATAATATTGTAAATATGTATAATAAAGGAGAGAAAGAGGAAGAAAGGAAGAGCGAACGCGAGATATCGAGACGATATAGACAAACTTTAATATATATTACGTGAATCAAGAAAGATGCCTACTATTCATTTATTTCCCTCACGAATTATCCCGAGAGCTCCCTGTTTTCATACCGCAAATTAGCGTAATTAGTTGCGCGATTCATTTTCAATGAGTTTTATTATCTGCCCCATCTCTATTTAAAATTTAAAAAAATATGAACGGTTTGATTGGTCGATTTCAAAATTTAGACCAATCACAAGCTTCAATGCTGCTTCCATTTAGCCCGTCATTTTGAAAGTGAAGAAATAAAAAGCGTTTAAGGGAGGATTCCCATGTGGGCACGGAACGGCACGTCCTGTGGATTGGTGTATACATGCATGAAATACATATCGAAACTCACTAGAATTCGACTGCTTTCCGTTCCGTTTTCCGATTCTGCGCCCACATGGGGATCCTTCCTAAGATTTTCTTCATTGCATCCGTTGGATGAGCCTTTGCGTAATACTAAAGTATATATAGAGATTGCTGATGATTTTTTTCCAATCTAATTTTCACCTAATCAATTTCAATTTAAGTAATCTGCATCGAATTACTCATAAAAAAACCATTATAAACTCTCAAGCCGCGTAAATTTCATACACGCAGTGCTGCCAGTAGCCTGGGAATAAATTACCAAATTGATAGCGTTCACTAACGTTCACGGAGGTAGTGAACCCGTTGAGTGTAGAAGGGTTCGCTCAACGGTGAAACGTCGACAGAAAAAAAAACCCTAGTTTGAAATCGGCAGCACTGTGCGAGCTAGCAGAAGACTGCAAAACGGCCAAAACGCAGACGCTCCATATCGGATTGTCAGCACTCGGCGGTGTTGGTCGTTGGATAGAAATTTATAAAAAATATAGAAATACGTATATTTATAAATAGTTTCGAATTGTTTACTAGAAAGAATGGCCGACCCTGAAACCGACGAGAGGTACTAACAGGGCATATTCAGATTAATAAACACGATGATCCTATCTGCTGATCTCTCTCGAAACTAATTCCTGGAGAACTTTCAACCTGTCACTGTCAATATAACTCAAATCTTTCCATCTTTCTACACAGGGTAACCGACGAAGTTGAAGCTTTAAAAGCTATCTTGCTCGATGACGAACTCTACATTACAGAAAATCGGAGGTACGACGACTATTATCTTCTTTTTTCTACCATATTTCAATACTAAAGACTTGGATGTGGAAACATTGTTCAGTTTAATCCACAACTTTGTTTTTTGTGCACGTCGTATATGTTTTCTAATGAGAAATTCGTGTTCTTTTCCTTTCGCCGCCGTTACCCTCACACAAATTTATATTTATAACGACGTTTTACAGCGGAGAGCCCGAGTGCATTGAGACAATAGTGTTCCCATCTACAGGAGAAGTCTCCCAGTCTCAATATGTGTGTGTTAGATTAGTCGTACATCTGCCGCCCGGCTATCCTGACATTTCCCCAAAAGTTACGTTGAGGAATCCTAGAGGCTTGGACGAGGATACCGTTCGCCTTATTCAATCTGATGCGGAAGCCAAGTGTCAAGACTTTGTTGGACAGCCGGTGATGTTCGAATTGATCGAGGTGAGGAGGAATACAAAGTGAAGGGTGTGCAATTACAAGCACTTGATTTACAGAAAAAGTAAATTGTTTACGAGCGAAAAATGTTCCAATTTCACAAAACTTACATTTGAATTCAATTGTGTAAAGTGAAATTCAAAGAGTTGCTCCAACAGCTAGAAAAGAACCCAATTCTGGACTCATTTTTACATCATTTGAGGGGTCATCATGAAGCGTTCTTGACTCAGAGAGTCAGAAAATGTTGAAAAAGTGGTACATTTTATGGGTATTTACTGATATTATGCCAAATATTGGACAATAAAAACAGAACACGAATTCATTTGCATAGGAAAGAAATCTATTTTTGTTTCTAGCATCCATATTCCATAAAAATGATTGCAAACCATGAATATCATCCTGTACAGAAATATGTGAAAGAGAATTTCAAGCCGTTAAAGCAATCAAAATGAATTTTTCTACAAGAGAATCAGGCAGTTTTGAAAAAGCATATTTTAACCATAGTTTGTTTGCAATATGTTTTGGTCCGCTCTGTTGTCAGCTGTACAAAGTTTATTGAGTTAATAGAATGTTTTCATTGCTTGTGCATGAAACAACAATTATAGCTGGTACGAGAGCATCTGACTTCTAGTAACCTTCCAACTGGTCAATGCGCAGTTTGTTTATATGGATTTCGAGAAGGCGATGAATTTACTAAAACCGAATGCTACCATCATTTTCACTCACATTGCTTAGCTGCTCATGTTGCTGCCGCTGATCGTCAGTATAGAGAAGAGCAAGAGAAAGTACCACAATGGCAACAAGATCCTACAAACAAGTTCCAAGTGAGTTCAAAATTAGTAGCAAATCTTCGGTTTTCAATCTCGTTCTATTTGGAGTAGATGCATTAATGCCATTCTTTATTTTATTTTTGTAACTATCAACAGGCAATCTGCCCCGTCTGCCGAGAGCCGATCGAATGCGATGTAAAAAATTTGAGCTCTGCTCCCCCCCCGCTGGACGTTGAAACGGCAAAAGACTTTGCTGTAACTGCAGAACTCAGAGAATTGCAACGCCAAATGGCTGCCTTATTTTTACGGCAACAGCAAAGAGGAGGAATCATTGATCTGGAGGCTGAGGGTGTGAAGATGCTTTTACGGACGGAAGAAGACTCTAGTGTTGCAACCGAGGACCAAAGTCCCCCTGGAACTAGCTTGACCAGTGTTCAAAATCAGGAGGAACCAGCGCAAGCAATTACGCCGCACGTGGTAAGAAGAATGAAATTAAACTAGAAAAAAGATAAAAGCAGCGGGCAGAAGACGAATTATTTGTACAGTGAATTGCTATAGTTTCTCAAGGAATTATTATTGTTCATTGCTACTGTTATATAATTTTTAAATTTGAAAAGCAGGCTCAGCAACAAAACACAGAGCAACAGCAGAAGCCCAATCAGCAGTATCAATCGCGACAATCGCAACAAAATCATCAGAGACATAATAATCACGGACACAGAAATAGAGGGCGTGGGAGAGCTCAATATCGGCGTTACTTTGACAGAGTGAGACAAACCGAGCCGACTCCCAGATGACAATGGGCTCGTGATAATCTCAGCACAGCCTGGTATCTCTCGCCATTGAATATACACAATATAATGAGCATTAGTAGCGTAATCGTCGATGTAATAATTTACTATAGTTGTCAAATTTCCTATCTTCTTCGTGTGGTAAAATTATCATAGATGTTTTTTTTTTCTCAAGCGGCATTCCACTCGTAACGGTATATGAAAGAGGGCGACGTATCATAAACTTTTTAGGACTGTCTCTAATCTGAGCTGCGAAATGATTTTTATTTTTAATTTCATTCTCATTTACAGTGAACAGAGTTTCATTCATTAATAATAAAATATATTTTGATCATCATATTTATTGACTGTAGACAATCCGACAAAGTTTTACGTTTTCTAATAGTTGTATGTGATAATTGAAAGGGTAAAGTATGTAGTAAGATTAAAAAGATGTTTGTGGAATTCGTTTTCAATTCAGAATACCTATTGTATGTACGTCAAAAATTGCACGATCTTGAATAACTGGAATAAAATCAGTAATATGATAACTAGTATAGATATTGCACACGTATGTAGCTCCATTAAACATAAGTTCTTTGGCAACTATAAAAAGAGATAAATGAGTCTACCAAAAAGATAAAAAACACGCCACTCGATATTATTTCAAAACAAAGATATTATACTACATAGTAGATCTCTTGGCTGTACTAACTGAACTACATAACATGCACAAAGTCGCGTAATGAATACTTTTTTTTCTATATTCTCAAGCGTTAAATACTCATCTTAGGTAATATTAATGTATCTGGTCTCATGAGGCTTACACTCAACACATAAACCATCGATGTAATTATAATTTATAGAATTATAAACATTTGTGCAACGCCAAATACCTGTGCAACAGGATTTACTTTTCTTCCATGACGTGGAGAGGGGATGAGATTTAGAGCGATTTTCACTTTTGCAATAATTTATATTGCTCGGATTTCGAAAAGGTCATGAATATTATAGAAAGAAGATTATTAAAGGATTCTGAAACCTAGTGACTAGAAAATAGAGAAAACTTATTATTATGTAATTATCCTGCACAGTATATAATTTAATTTTCTTAGCTATAGTACCTAATATCTTCGTGGCAATATAATATATAATATATGAAAGAAAAGGAATGTAATATTATTGTAAAGCAACATCTGTATTTGGTAAATATATTGTTTAATATAGTAATATGGTAATAATAACATCTGACATCATTTTTCATTTATTATATTTACATCACGCCACTGACCTAGCATTGTTCTGAGGAGAAGCTGGGGACATTTGTCCATAGTCAAGCAATCTCGTGTCCTGGCCAATTTCCAAAGCTTCTAGCTTCTGACGCAACTCTTCCAGCCCCACCTGTACAGGATCTAGTAAGTTCTTACCGCTGGATAATATATGCGATATACTTTTCATTAATCTAGGATTCAGTTGCGCCGGGCATGGAAGATGATCCATTATTGGACTCTGAGCACAGCCGTCTCCGTATCCCTCGTCGATACTTTCTTCCAAAGTATTTGTCATTGAGACCAGTTTCAATCGTTCGGTAAGCTCCTGGAAATTGGGGCATGAGATTTTTTATACTTGAAAATCACTTTTTGGGTAATGAATAATGATTTACCGGTAACAAAAGCCTAGGTAATGATGGAATTATGCTAAATATAACGTAGAAACAAATTCGTATGTACTATTGAGGTGTCTAATGAAAAAATCACCTTGTTTCTCTCGAGAGCTCGCCTGAGGCAATCTTGTAATGAAATATCAGTTTCCATTCTCTGGAGAAAGAAAACAAATATTGATATTTAAAGTATTTCCAAAGTTTTATCGCAAATTCTTGTTCGAAGTAATATAATTTGCGATAAGTATTGTCGCTCAAACATGCGGTGAACATAAAGTTAGTTTCACAGCCATCTCAAAATTAGTATCGTTGATATTAGGGTTCTGATAATGTATAAATGATCCAGAACACCTCATTATGAATGATTCAGATTCGTGAAAAGCTGATTGGCAATCATGATAAATTTTTCCCAACATTGGGATAAATAACGAACGAAATGTAGCATTGGAAGCGATGCATCAAACCTACTGTAACGATTTCAAGAACCAAACTAACAAATTAGAAGAGTTATTATGATACGCATTGAATATCTGCAATTGATATTAGGAATAAACAATTAAAATAACTTGTGTTCATAGACTAATTACACACCGCTTGGAATAATTGTTTCCTAGTATCAATTTTCCCAAGTTCATCCTCCAGAGACCTAATCTTTCGTTTAGAATCTCTGAGTTTTTTAAAGAGAGAAGCATTTGCGGCAAATGATCGAGACCTCAAAGTTTTATTTTCGTTTTTAATATCCTGAAGCAAGGCAGTCTTAGATTCCAATTCTACGTTTCTGGTTTTAATCAACTTGTATTGAGCGATCATTTTATTCAGCTGAGATTTTAGCTGCATTATTGCTTGCTCAACTTGTCCATGGTCCTGTTTACAACTCAAAAGAGTACCCTGTAAAACATCCTTCTCAGATTTTGTCCTATCGAGTTCAACTTGTACAGCACTGAGGCGATTCTTAGCTTCATCTTTTTGCATCTCACATCTTCCGATGTTGATTTCCATATTGGATATCAATTCTCTATGCTTTGCCAGCGCAGTTTCCAACGAAGTTTTAGCCACTTCCGCTCCAAGGAGTCGTTGTTCTAAGGCTTTCAACTCTACTCTTGTATCTCGAAGCTCGTCCTCAGTGTTCTCTAATCTGGTAGATAGATCTGGAGATAAACGCGCCTGGAAATGACTCGCTGGAGCTGAAGTCGATTGATTTGCGATGCTTTTCACCCTGAGCTCTTGAACCTCCGCTTTCAGCTCTTGAATTTCTTTTCTCAACTTTTTACCAAGCTCGACATAGTCAATGTTGTACTGTTTGCACCTGGCAGTGAGCGCTAAAGCAACTTCGTGCTTCTGTCTCACTAATTGTTGGTAAGTATCGATTTCTATTTGTAAGCCATTTTTGCTAGCTTGTAAATCGTGAATTTGCGCTTGATACCACTTCCTAGAATTTTCGGCAGCTGTGACTTGGCTGCTGGAATTCTTCAGCGCATTTTCAAGCTTTATTTTTTCTTGCAGCGCCGCTTGAGCCTCCATGTAAAGCTCTGTGATCTTGTCTTTGAGGCCTTGATTCGATGCAATCTTCGCATTCAACTCAATTCGTGAGTTTTCTAAATCTACTCTTAATCGCTCATTCTCAAGCTCTAAGGAAGCAACTCGCTTCGATAATTCGGCGTTTGTCACATCCGGAGTTGAGATATGCCTGAGACGGAATTCATCCGAAATCAAATGCAAAGAATCCGTTGAGGTAATTGAGTCTAGGTCACACCTAGAAGAATCGGAGAAGCTGTCCATCGCCGACGAAAAACTTGAGTACAATGAATCTCTGATAATTTGTGATTAGTTTTTGATCAAAGTACAACGGAAAATTGCTGGAGTAAATAATACGCGAGGAGAAAATTAGGATCGAGATGCGATCTATGACCACCTGCCATTTCTTGATTGATCAATTATTCACGTGCCTAGTTTAACGAGTATCACATACGTTAGTGTATATTTGTATAACCTTCATGAGCGAGGCTTTCACATAATGGAAATATTGGAATTTGTATGCGTGTATGTAGAAAATGTATTATTATATTGTAGCGCGCAGATATAGTACGTAGAGCTATTCACCAAATTGTGAAAACTGCTGTAAGACAGCAAAGAATAATATTATGAATGGTATAATAATGAAATTAAATAAAAGTAAAAGGCGTGTGACAGATCGTTTCCTGGTTTCCTCGGTGTTGGCGTTGTTGGCCACCTACTTTGCGGCAGCTCTGTTTGCGGCTTGCGCAATTCGAGTTTCCGTCTGGTGACGATGGAGGGATCCACCTGATGGAACCTAATCCTAACCCAACCTATCGGACCGTGCAAAATAATCAACACAACTTGAAATTTGCTAAAAGGAGGAAAAAAGACAACATAACCAAGAAATAACAAGAATAAATCTCGATTCGGCAATTCTTTCCGACGGAATTGTGCAGGGAATTAAAATAATTGGATTTGAAATTTTTTGGAAGAAACTAGGTGCGATGGCGGAAAAAAAATCGGATAGTAAACAAACGGAAAAACCAATTGTGGCTAAATCGCCGGTCGACTTGCAGAGGTTGAAGCTTATGAAGCTGATGAAAAATCCGGTAAGAGAATTTTATCTTGATGTATTTTTCATTCGTGACATCGACGATCTCACA
This sequence comes from Phymatocera aterrima, assembly GCA_963170745.1. NCBI lineage: Eukaryota > Metazoa > Arthropoda > Insecta > Hymenoptera > Tenthredinidae > Phymatocera > Phymatocera aterrima. The sequence goes on along the minus strand of OY720663.1, from coordinate 16,611,049 downwards.
GTGATGCTAATTCCGTGTGAATTTTATCGATGACTGATCACATGCGAAAATTCATTTTTCAAGTATTTTTTATCCTTATTGATTGTTTGAGAATAGATAATACAAAAAATTGAAGGCAGATATTAACTCACCTGATGCTCTTCTGCCTCTAGAATAAGCCAATCTTATTGCCAGAAAGACCTAAGTCAAAGAACACACCGACTGTACCTGAATTTGTTAGAAATGTAATGGGGAGTAGCGCCGGTGCAGGTAGCGGAGAATTCCATGTATACAGACATTTACGTCGTAAGGAATATTCACGGCAAAAATTTATTCAAGAAAAAGGAAAGAAGGTCTGTCATCTTTTGTATCTTGAAAACGCAACTGTTAGTAAATAATATTCTACAATATTAACGAGTTTCAACTACCTACAACAGGAATTGATGGACGAAGAATATCACAGGAAATTAGAAGAAAATAAAACGGCCGCGGATAAAGCAACAGCCAAAAAACGAGCTAAACGATTGAAAAGGAAACAGAAGATGAAACAGAATAAAAAATCTAAACCAACGAATCGTGAAAATAGCCAGAGCGATAAAAGTGATACATCGGAAGAGGATTCAGATACTGAGGAGAGAGTACAAGAGACAGTAGATAATGAATCAACAGAAGATGTTAGCGGTTCGAAAAATGGAACTATGGAAGTTGATACCTCAACCAAGGATAATGAATTGAGAAAGATTCCAGAGACTGAGACTTCTGAGGAAAAAAGAATCGACGACGAAAACGATTGAATATTTTTGTATATTGGATTTTTCAACATTTTATAAATAAATTATTTACAAGTCGCGCATAAATGCTGTATTCCGAAGCTCAACTACCATATTACAGAGAACGTTTTCTCACCGACGATTTGAGATCGTTGAAAATTTACAATCAATTCAATGTAGAACTCATATCCAAATTATCATAGCAATCCGAACGTTCAAAAAGTTTCATCAACGCATTAGCGATTTCTCTTTCTTGGGAGCTCGACGCACTTTGAGTGTATTTCAACATTTGCTCTTTTGCTTTGATAATGTCCCCATCCTTCTCGGGTAGCACACGTTCCTAAAAAAGGTATACGATGTACGCAATAGACTCTTTTTCAATGAGTATTAACGTTCTTTACCCAGCATCAATATAACGTACTTGAAAATGCTTAATTTGAACGGAAGTATCTTCAATGTGGTCTTTGATTTCTTCCCACAGCGCAGGCAGTTCTGGAGCTGTAGTATGAACAGCCAGATGGCTCAGAGTTAGGCACAGCTAAGACAAAAAGCAATTCATGATATCATAATCCATAGGTACTGAAACTTGAATCTGTATTATAATGCCTCATCTCAGTCAGAGGGTACTAACAATTTCCGACATAAATGAAGTACAAAGAAATGAGCGCGAAAAACTTCATCCAAATCGTTTCTAATTTACTCTAGTCTCAATATTTGAGCTGATACTACCGTTGAGTGTAGAAAGTTCTACACTCAACGATACTACCATACTATTTTATTGTTAGATCAAATACACTATGAATTTTTTTTTTCCCCCCCACATCCTGTGATACTTCCATAAAACGAGTAATGGATACTGGTTATTGTGCATTAGCTGGATCCACAAACCTGTTGAACGAGAGTGTCCCGATGTGAGTATTCCACGTAGCTCGGTACATGCTGTGAATTGTCAAGAGCTGAAACGATGCCTCTCCATAATGGTACAATATATTTTCCGTATGACTGACAGACAGAAAGAGCCCATGCAGCATTAGTACGAACTTTAAAATTTGGACTATCGCAGACGAGGGCACAGAGGGCTGGAAATACTTGATCCTGTAGAGAAAAACGAATAATATCTATGCATCTGTTTTCATTGCGGAATTTTTTCCTCACCTTCCATGCCAGTGGAAGAATACGGTCTGGATCGTGACTAAGAACAAACCCCAGAGCGCGGCATGAGTTCCAACGCACCTGAAATAAGGGAATTCTCAAAATGGATATCTACTTTTAAACTTTCGGCGTGAGGATTTAATTTCTGTTTCAATTTAGGACCCACCTTCATGTCATTTCCTGTAACAGCGCAGCTTATAAGCGCATCAAGACCCTGTGAAGTATCCTTGAGAGTCTGCTTATCAGGACACAAGTACAATGTACTTCCTACAGCTCTGACGGCATTGCATTTTACTTTGTCGTGATCTTTCGAGGCCTTTACACTAGCTTGGTAAAGTCGAGGCAACACATCCTCCACTGGAATTGGTTCAATCTCATCAGATCCTCTGGAATGATAAATAATCATCACAGAATTGTGAAGAAGTCGAACGATTTTACAGCAGAGAACTTTATTAGAACAACGTACCCCTGGCGTACCAAGCAATCGCAAAGATTTGCCAATGTCCATGCAGCTTTTACTCTAACGCCCGGATTTGGATCATCCAAAGCAATACAAACTACATCGGCTAGGTCCATGAGAAATCCCACGTCATCCTCTAGGGATGGCAACTCTACCAGCATACCAAGCCCTCTTAGCGCGGCTGCTCTCACTGCGCTTTCCTCGTCTCTCGCAGCTCCAAATAACGTTGTGATTACCATTATGCTGCGTTCTCTCTGTAATAAAATATGGGGCAATGTAATAAGGAACTTTTTACATTTGTCCATAAGGTAATCTATAATTATAATCTCTGTAATATATGGGACTCACAGACAAGAGGGATAGCATTTCGGAGCCAATACTTCCCAGGCAGTCGCAAGCCACTTCTCTCAAAGTTGTTTGTGATTTTTGAGCAAGCTTAACCACTGGGTCGAATACTATGTTCCAAAATGTCACACCGTCTATACTACCAGACTGAGAGTTTGCTATACAGCCGGCAATGGTTTCGATTACACGACTTGCATGCAAAGCTACGGGTGTTTCAGATTCAGAGACCACAGAAACCAGCGCAGTCACAACGATTTCTAAATGAGGGAATACTACAGTCCCTGCGTTGAAGGCGAGAGCCCCAATCAAGCGCACTGACCCCAATCTAACAGGGACGCTCACAGCCTGGGAGAAAAACAGTTCCATATATTATTGTAATAATAAATATGACAGATGAGAATCAGGAACATACTTCATTTGAAATATTCTTGAGGCACGCGTAAAGTAGAGAGCTGATTTCCGTCTCTTGTAAGTTTTCGTCTTGACTGTAATCCGCCTCTTCTTCATAATCGTCAATATCTTCAAACTCTAATTCATTTTCAGTCCCATTATCGCTCAGAGTACTTAGATTCAACTGAGAAAGCTCTGTATCTGTATCACATTTAGATTGCTTTAGAAAAATCTTCAGTATTTCTGGAGTGATCGGATCCGATGTAGCGAGTGCTTCAAAAACGGATAACGCTGCAACTCGTACCGTAGGATCTATAAAAAATTAAAAATAATCCAGTTCATTAAAAAATTAACATTCCTCCAGAGCGGAACTAAACAAGAAAAACTCTGTTCTATGCTCTACCAACCTTTGTGATAAATTTGCAGTCTGCAATTCCTTATTAACTTTGTGGCGAGCCCTGGTTTTAGTCGACCATAAGGCGTGGCCCGTGCCAATGCTGCACAACATTTTAAAGCGTGCGTCAAAACGGCAATATGTCTTTCTGTGCTCAAGAGCAGAGATAGTGAGGAGTGCAACTCTTCTATCATCGCACTAACGGTCCCAAAAAAAGTAACGAAAGAAGATCTTTTCGCATCTTCGGCATGCATTAAGAACAGTTTAGCTCCCACAAGCAATTCCGTTAAAGTACTCAAAGCGATTTGTCTCACTTTAGATACAGGCTCTCTCAAGATACACCTGGTAATAACCCGAGCGTCTAATCTTGAGCCACTGGCAATAAGCTGTGGCCAATATCCAAAAATTTCACGACTAGGTGTGCTCTGAACAACAGAATTCAACAACTGGAGGGCTTCGAGGCGGACTCTAGATTCAATTTGTGCAGGGTTTACAGCCTCTGTGTCAGAGGTATCCGTATCGCTGGGGTATCTGTTAGTACATCCATTATTTTCCTGTGGAAGACTATTGTTTCGAGCCTCAGAGGTATCTTTTTTAGACTGCTGTCTCCTAGACTTCAGCTTCTGAGTTTTGAGATTTCTTCCTCGAGGTATGGTGCGTGATGCTTCAGGAAGGTTCATGGCAGCCGGACGTAGAAGCTGTGGCCTCATCGGCACGTAGCCTTTCACTCCGTGGAGCATAAAACTTTGAACTACGCCTAATATTTTTCCAATTGTTTCAGTGCCTTTTGCTATAGTTTTGTCAGCTAGAATAGCTCGCAGTATTCTCAGACACGATCCTATGACCTGGAATTGATCACCGAGATTAGATATTTTACTGATTCATACAATTTCATTGCTTATTCAAGGTTTTATCGAAAGATATGAGGTGCAGACCAGCTGGATGAAATATTTCTACGTAATATCTACAGTAATATTTTCACGTGAAAATGCCAAGTCTTACTTTGTTGTAGCATTGTTTATCCTGGTTTTCGTAACCAATGGAAGAAGCCATATCCAGGACGATATTCTGAATGACTACTAGAAATTCTGGGGAAACTTTGGCAGTGTTGTTCTCTTTGTTTATGAGGATAGCTTCTAGGCACGAGATGGCGAGGAATTGTGTTTCCTGCCAATCACTAGTTGTAGGAATAAAATTGAAGAGTATTCCACCGTTTCCTATCAAATTCCTGAGATCCTAAACAGTATTTGAGTCGTTAATTGGCAGATAATTGAATTCAGTGATTAGAAATTGAAGACAGAGTGAATTTGACTAACTACCCACTCGATTCACTATGTCGAATGGGCCAGTGCGCAGAAGACTCTGAAGTGCAAGAAGAAGAGCACCATGGGCAGTGGATTCGGTAAATTTCAGACATTCCATGATCCATCTTTGACAAGCGATGAAAGTTCTCCCGTTAATTCTTTCTCCGCATTTTATTAGATTCACAAGGAATTGGCTGGTACTTCTGACTAGCTGTAACTCGGAGGGTTGCACAACGGAGCATAATTGATTAACCAGAAGCAGCGTCGCCTAGAATTATTTTTCGATTGGTAACGATGGTAGTAGACGGCATATACGGGGTATTCCACAACAAATCAACAAAAATTGGAATATAATAAATTAGGTCAAGCCCAATGTCAATTTGAAATTGAATAGAGGTTAGGTTCTAGTCACGCCACTTACATTGCTGTCAAAAGCGATCTGGCCTTTGTAATTCAATTCATTAATTTCGTTTAGATATAAATTTATCAGATTCTTCTCACAACTTCTTCCTTGCGTAATCGACAGCAGTTTTTTTGTAATAATTAAGAACTTCACTGTCCCGTCAGAGCCTAAATGCTCTCCCGTGAGCGCCATAGTATACACAAATCACAATTTAAGATGCAGGTTAGGTTAGGTAAGAGCAAAAAAGTTGCATCTCGCACCTGTCAAAACCTCAAAATATTGCAGATTTGATTAAAAACTACTCTCTATGGCATCACCGGGAGCTTTCACTCCAGAAACAGCGAAAGGTATGAACGTTATGATTCCCCAAACTAACTGGATTAATTGCTGAAGGTCAATTGAGAGAATTTATTTCGTGAATTTATGTAACGAACTGAAAATCGAGCATGATCTAAGCTCAACTATTCTACCTGGAATAAAGAGAATAATAATAATGAAACTCCTATAAAATAATAATTAAAATCTTTCCCCTTATTCAGCTGCATTAACGGACATTCTCGGAGCTCTGAACTGTTCCGAGAATGTACAAAAAATAACGGAAGCGAGACAAAATTCTGGTAACGAAATGCTAAAAATGATGCAATTCGTATTCCCAATTGTAACGCAAATTCAAATGGATGTTATCAAAAGTTACGGATTTCCTGAAGGTCGGGAGGGTATGTATACTAGCGATCTTGACTTGTAAAATTCCGGTACATAAATCTATAAAGCTTTTCATAGTTTTCTTCTCAAAAGGCAAAAAGAAAAGTAAACAAAGCTTTCTTTATTAATTTCTACGTTTTCTCTTCCTCGTTTGTAGGCACTGTGCAATTTTCCCAACTTATCAGAACTCTGGAAAGCGAAGATCCTGAAATTGCGCAACTTCATGGCCAAGTTCGAGCTTATTTCTTGCCACCTGTGACCATAAGTTCTTCGACGGAGGCATCGCTTTAAAATAAATTCGTTTTTAGGATAGAACGCTTGCTTAGAAATGAACGAAAGAGCTATATTTTATCATCGTCATCATTGCGGAGAATGATACTACGAACAATGATTTTCTCTCTCATTCGAAATTATCTTTGAATATCTTATTTCCATTTATGTTATAGTATCTATAATTGTATGTTTCATGATTACATCCTTATATACCTGTGATATAGTAATTGGTGAATAATGGATTTGACTAAGCATTTACTAAACTTCAGGCAATAGTTTTACGATATTACCGGTATTATTTATAATAATTATTCATTCATCCATGAATAAATTAGTAAATAAGTATTACAATTATAAAATGTCACAATTTTCTTTCTCTTTCTTTTCCATATAAATCATTCACTATTTTATTGAATAAAATTCCTTTTTCATGAAATTTTTTGTTTTCACTTCTTGTTTTTTTCTCATTTTTGCACTCATCTTTTCTACTAAAAAATGAAATTTTAAAAAGTTTCATCGTTTTCTTTATTCTCTGTTTTTCTTCTGTTTGTACATTTTTCAATTTGAAATTGGAATACACAAAGTTCACTCCAATTCTATATCCCGAATCTTCGATAATAATCCTTTTCCTTTACATACAATATTATAATAATATTAAGTGTATGCGTGTTGTTTTTAGTTAGATGATTAACAGTTTTTACGACATCTATTTTACACAACTACAGATTTTTATGAAAAAATATACATAAGCTACCTATATCTAGTATCTGTTTAATTCTATATTATGAATCTTCTTTCTCGAACTTTCTGTATCATATTCACTATCAATATTCATTCCGATTGAGCCGTGTCTGAGAATATTAATTAAAGTGAATTTGAATTTGTATCATACATTATGACATAAGTATATAGTTTCCAATAGATAAAAAAAAAAAAAAAAAAAAAAACCCAGTAATAAAAATCAGAACGTTATTTTCTAATAGATACATACTTTGCACACAATTGCAGGTTATGTATATACATGTTACAAAAGTCGCTGATGGAAATATATCCGATATTTTGTTGCCAAAAATATTGTAATAACGTCAGAAATTTGCAGCTTTCTTTCAATCTAATAAAACTTCCACTAATATGCATTGTTGAAGAGATGCTCACAGCAATTTATTTTTAACAATTAGTAAATCTTGAACATCATAATAACGATATTCACCCATTTTATTGCAACGTTAATTCATGTCTCTAGCATTTTTTATTCTGAAAGAACAATGAACATCGATGGATAGTATCCACAAGAAACCATCGTAATCCTCATAATTACGTATTTGGACGTGTATTATACCTATATAACTTTTAACTTAAACTATGTATGAGCAATTATGTCTCAGTGAATCAAACCCTACCATTGTAAAAGATAATTTTTCTTACAAAATTTGTCTACTCTTCTTTTCTCTTTTGAAAAATGTGGAATTATTATTGGTTGTATACACTTATGTATAGGTATATCTCCATTTATAATTCGCAACTCTCTGCATTTGATTTTTTACTACCCAGTTATCCATATATATGCGATCAAATAGCTATTAAACGTAAGAATCACCATCCAAATTATATTACATTAATTTTCCATCAACTCATTGTGTGTACTTGATAAATTTGGAATTATAATGGTGATAATGATGATAATAATAATCACAATAATAATAATGACAATATTACCTATAAGGTTCATTTGAATAAGGAGGTAAAATAAAAATTAGGAACGTGACGCGGAGGAAATTAAAGAATTTTTTTTATCGTTTATTTGTTTAATAATAATAATAATAATAATAATAATAATAATAATCATAATAATAATAATAATAATAATGCTCCAACAACAACAATAACAATTTACTGAAATATACGATGAGTATGCAATGATCAAATTTATCTTGTTTAAATTTCAATGTTGTAATAGCATTGCACCACTGCATCGCTCAATCGAAACCTGCTAACAATTACCCAAAACGAATGAAAATATGGTAGCGTTATCGACATAGAAGTAAAATCATGGGTATATTTTTTACAAGTATGCCATGATCATTGATTCTATAATATGATGATGTAATTGAAAAAATCCCTAACAATAACAACGATAGGTATAAATTATTGCTTGAAAGATATAAAAGAATGATGAAGAATTGAAAAGTTCACCGTCATTCTATTTCACTTACTTTATTTCTATTATTTTTTTATTACGAACTCAAGGGGGCAGAAAAGAATTGAGATAAATTAGTATTAATTCGATTGAATCCTGAACCCTTAAAAATAGTATTAAAAAATCAATTTATATTGACAATACTGTATTTATCAACAGCAGAATGAAAATATTAGCTTGGGAACTAGTTAACATAGCTAATAATAAACAAATAGTGCAAGCATATAGTCAGCCCATCCTATGCCCAAAATTTATTTACTCATTCAAAGATGTTAACGGAGTATGATGAAGAAAATTTTACTACAATGAATAAGAGTTGATGTGAATAAAGAAAAATTACAATTTATTTGATATAACATTTCTTCAATTTGAATGTACTCTGTTGAGTGCAATACATGTTATGTTATCCACTGAATTACAAAATCAAACAAATTAAACAAATGCTCACAAATCGGAAAGAATGAAAGATTTTCATGTATGTGAATAGTATATCAGTAATTTCTATGTAATTATACAATAACTTAATCAATTTATCATAATAAATAATAATAATAATAATAATAATAATAATAATAATAATGACATTAATAATAATAATGTTCACTATGATTCCAATTATAGTATACGCGAATATTGTGTTCAATTTTTTTTTTTGATTGCACTTCAGGTTTGAAACCTTCAAGTATAGTATCGAAATGATAAAGTTCTATACTCGCTTCCAATAATTCATAATTTTTACTGAATTTTCGTCTCCATTTATGTGGTATTTAGAAATATAATCAATATCTTAATAATTTTGGCATTTTTATAGCACACAATTTGCTCAATCACCATAGTGATTGATTCCTAGTTTCCCGATGCTTCAGAGAAGTGTATGAATATTAATTTGTCCAAATGGTGAAAACGAAATATCTATGAAACTATGTATTCCATACATATGTACATAGGTATATGGATGATAAATTTATTATTTAATAATTGTATAAGAAGCAGATATAATTTTTTCTATTGCATCGTTATACTAAATATATCAAAACTGTATTGAAATTTCGTTGCATTTAAAATTCTCATGCATTGATCAAACTAAATGTTCATTATAATATTACCAATAACAATACTTCTACACATCTTTGTTCTTTCGTCCTATAATTTCATTCTCATTTGAACAATATTTTACCTCCCTCGGAATTCGAAAAAAAAATTCTCAAAAATGTAGTATATAATTATTTATAACTTCGCATAGTTCATCTTATGAATATAAAATTAAATATCAATTGAAGCAGATGATTTATTTTCATAGGTATATTATTATCTGCATCAATCGATAGATCGCATACAGTTCAGTAGATGGGTTCGGTTAATTCGGCGGAAACAAAAACAACAAGGATGAAATAAAATGTTCAGTTCAATGCAACTATAGTAGTAGTAGTACAGATGTTTAGGATCGACAATTGAAACCCCAGAGAAGATTGTTACGATTAATTCTCATTCCCAAACCTTCAGGGTATTTAAATAATACATATCCAAATGCGATGTTTTTGTAAAAGATTATCAATAATTTCTAAATAGAGTAAAGTAAAATAAAATAAACTCAAATTCAATCCTACACATAAATTTTTTCCCTTTTTTCCAATTACTAAATGCAAACAAAAAATGATGCCTAATTTCTATTTTATCATCATCATCTTCATCATCAACGCCAAAAGCATTTTACATTCAAAACAATAAATACTGTTTACGTTTTCATGCAATTTATAGAATATAAATCAAATAAAAGTTATAATAATATGGGTAATCTTTTTTTCTCTTTTGCAAAAACACCGTTTTTTTTTTTTCATTCAAAAGCAACATGAGACGATGAATTTGATTGATATTCCATTTCACTTTATTTTAAATAATTATTATGTATTATTATATTGTTGTAATAATAAGAGGTATAAACAAAGTTTTCAAGGGATTATTAACACACAATAACATATTTACAATTCCTTTCTTTCTTATCTTTGCTTTTTCATACTTTTTTTCTTCTTACACAGAAGAAGTATTATACTTATTAATCTCATAATAATGAGAGATAAATTATAATTAACAGTTTTACTTTTCATTAGGTAGATGGTGCTTCTTTTTCTCTTTTGCCGTTTGTGAAAGGTAACTAAGTTTAACGGTCATTCGAATAAAAATAAATGAGAAAAATGTATGTATACCAAGTGAATAAAATAAATAATCTTTTCATTAGATTCTTTACATAATAATAAACGTAATAGTAGTAATAGTAATAATAATAATAATAATAATAATAATAATAATAATAACAATAATGATAATAATAATAATTGTAAGACTATTATTTTTAATTTTAGATTAGATATGATTATTGAAAATGCAAAAATTACACTGTAATATACTTAAAAACTACGGTACAATTGACAGTATACAGTATGTATAGTATATACCAATAATTATTTCTGACTGCCGAACTTAGACTTCTCACAAATAGATACAAGAAAATGAAAAAAAATAAAAAAATTAGTTTTGCTTCTTAATTTTTAGTTTTGTTTGTTTTTAGGACAAGACTACGTATGCTTGGTCCTCTTATATAATTAGTTTTCATTGGGTATTGATCTTTTTTTCCTTTCCACGTTTTCGTTTTAATATACCGCACACTCCAGAATAAATTCTTCGTTTTTTTTTTTTAATTCATTCATAATCAATGTTCTTTGCCATGTTTAATATTTATTACAATTACATTATAGGTGATATACTATGTTATATTAAGTTCTAAGAAAAAAAATAGTTTGAAACATTGTATGTGAATACTTAGTATTTAATTTACAAAAAGGAAATGTTCAGTTTCGTAGATAGGTATATCCTATATATTTATGTTATTATCGATAGTATCTATAAACCTCGGACTGTTTCGAAAAGTAAACATAATCATACAGCTCTTATGGTTCTTGATTTGAAATGGCATGAATAAAGCTTTTTACTGATCACTACTATGATTGAAAATTAAAATTTATTATTTATTTTTTTAATTCCTCCGGAGTGTAGGTCCAATGTTTACATATCGTAACTTATATTTCATCAAGTCATTTTCCTAAAAAAAATTCCCTTCCAAATCTGCATTGTATCATTCGATCGATCATTGAACAAATAGAAAAGAGTTCTAAGTTATACAATATAGATATAACTTTTAGTATATGCATATGTATATAAATATAATATATGATGGACATATACCTTCTCAGGCATAACGCTAATCATTTATGTACAATCATTTTTTTAAATATGTAATAAATAAATCGGTTATTTGGAAGCGATTCAATAATAATAAGCTGCTCTAGAGAAAAATTAAAATACTCTGTTTGTTTTTGTATTCTTCTACGTCGATTGTGAAACAATGCAGACTCGATCACGTATATTAAAATATCAACCGTCATCTCTCCCTATATTTATATATCTGTCCATTGTATCAGCATCATATTGTATACATATAAAGCATATAATTGAAATTTAGTTTGTAAAAGTTATTCAAATTTTTTTCCCCAATATTATTCATAAATTTAATTAGTGTAAACAAATAGTGTTATTTCATAAGCTTGATAATTATTCTCATCATTCTTTCTCTGTCTTTCTTTCTCTCTTATGTTATAACACTACTTATCATACGCAATTAATATTCCCAATCACTACAAAATAGTATTCCAACTAAATCCAAGAATATTTATGCTGATTATGAATATCAAATGAATTCCCTCATCTTCAACTACAAATAAACTTGTATATCAGCTCAAGATCATTGTAACGAATGTTCTCATTTATTTCTCTTGTGGATTGAGTAATATCAATCGCATAATAAATGATTGAGGGAAGAAAAATAGAAAAAAAAAAATTGAAAACTTTTACGCTCGATAGTTTTATCATCATGCTTTATAAGATGCGCTAAATCAGTCGATTTTTTTTCCGTTATGTATAATAAAATATAAATCCATACCATTACTATATATCTTAAATTGATTATCGAAACTTTTTTCTTTCTGTGGCCAAAAAGCTTCTTCTTTTTTTCACTACACATAGGTAAATATTTATTAGGTATTAAATATCTTCTATTAATAATGCTATTTCTTTCTTTCTTTCTTTTTTTCTTTCTTTTTATTTTTTTTCTCTTCTTCTTGTTCTTCTGATTATTCATAATTATTCATTGGTCAACTGCGCTACGAAAGAAATGGATTTGCTGTTGTTCCTGTCCAGGGATCTTGTCGGATTTGATTTATTGTTGGACGAGGTGGTGGCGTTGCTGCTGCAAATGGATTTGCCAAATATGGTACCGCTGTTGACGGTGCTGGAAAATTATTATTCAAATTTTTACATTTAACTACCCAAAAATATCTTCTTCACAATCTAATTCCAAATCCAAGTGATCATCGAGCATTCAAACAGTATAACAAGGTATTGATCAATCCTTGAAATAATTTCACCTCTTCATACATTAAGTCTATGGAGAGAAAAAAAAAACCTAATGATCGTCCAGAGCCCAGGCAGAGAGAACAAAAACCAAAATAGATTACAAAAATAACAAAAACACAACATTGCCAAATCTCAACATATTTAACACAATTAAAAATTTCTAAGTGAACAACGGAGAGAATTGCTTAAAACACATTACAGATTTGAAAAAGTACTGTAAGTTGAAATGTATCTAGAAATGAAAAAAGAAAAAATAGTCGATTTCTTCATGTTTTGATTATTTCAGTTATCCAGAAAGGTTTTTTTTTTTAATCCTGAAACGGCAATCCATGTTTTACAAATGAAATCCAAGAATTATAAATGAAATTGATAATGTTTGTCGTAAACGAAATTAATTTACACATGATGAGGTAGATATATGATTCTCGTTTTCCATTTAAGAGCCAGATCATGGTATGCCTGAAACACTTTTAAATGACACGAAATGCCAGGGAAAATTATCTCCCACGGTTCGATTATTTAGTCTGAAAAAGATTGATTATGACCCAAATTGAAAAAATCCGCAAGGCCGATTTTTTTAAAAACTCATTGTTCACTTTTCTATTGGTCTTCCTTCCCCTTCCTCAATGATTATTGTTAATACTGCTTCCATATATTTACAACACTCGCCACGTTTAATTTTGAATAACGATAATGTAATCTAAATATTATTTATTGTTAAAAATTTGATAGAAAAGGAGCTTTTGTTATTTAAAGTGAAAATTCATCTATTTAAATTATACTAATAATATTTTGGTTGAATAAATAATCAATATGTAGAAGCAGCATTGATAATGATCACTGCGAAATGAAAAAAGCCAATAGAGAAGTAAAAACTGAGTTTTTTTAAAACCTTGCAGATTTTTTTAATTTTGGTCTTACATCACTCTTTCTAGACTAAATAATCGAACCGTGCAAGAAAATTTTTTCTGGTATTTCCCCTTATTGAAAAATGTTTCAGGCATACGGTGAGCAGCTAGATTATAATCGTATAAATAAGGATCGTCACTGCCGGTAATCTTGAACACACAAATTTTGCCATGCGTTAAATCATCGCATGCATTAAATGGAACCAATTATACTCACAAAGTTACTTCCAATGAAATGCTGGGATGACAGAGACATAAGATGAGTGTTATTGTAGTATATTGTGGACATAACAGTGTTGAATGATGGAAATAAAAATAAAATATAATCAAATCTGTGTTATAAACGAGTACCCTGTATTATTGTGAATTTGTCATGTTTACTGCAGAGCACTATTTTTCGTCTTTCCTTTTTTAGTAAAAACAAATTTGTGAATTTGAAACTGTAAAATTTTTAAACGAAAAGCCGTTATATTGTTATATTAAACATTGAATGATATTACATGCATCAGATCCAAGTTAGAATATGAAAGGAAATAAAAAATGTAAACGATATGAAATCACAAAAAAAAAAATAGCCAAGAATTAGTAAATCAATTTTGTGGCTTTCATAGAATAAATCTGAAGAAAAAATATCAAACTTCTACAAACCTGTAGCCGGTGCTGGCGCTGGAGGTTTAATAGCACTTGCACTAACAAGATTATCCAGATTAACAAGAGCTGAATTTTCACCGAGAAATGATTGTGGAGTTTTTTTAACTGCTCCTGTACTCGCAGAAAGATTATCGCCAAGACCTCCGAGGTCAAATGGATCCGGGGATAGCGCATTACCTAGACAAAAATCGAACAGATACAATAAAATAAAAGAAAACGAAGTTTTTTTATGTTTCTCAAATCTTGAAGCGTTTGAACTCTGAATCAACTCACTGTTATTATTAACTCCAGTGTTAGATAGCGGACTTGCTCCAAGCTTGCTTCTATTACTGATAATATCAAACTCGTCTAAATCTCCAAGCGGGCTAACGACTGAATTTTGTTGATTCTGAGCGGTGAATTCGTTGAAACCATTCCCCGTGCCATTGAAGCCATTAGTTTGATTAGTAAATCCAATATTCGACGTAGGCAAATTGAAACCGATGTTCTGAGGAGACTGAGTTATAAATCCGATATTTTGAGTAAGCGTAGGATTATTAAAAGATGGAGAAGGAGTCACAAGGGCAGAGGCTTCAGCTCCAGAAGAAGGGGACCATGGATCTACGCTCCGAGGGGCAACTGTAGCTGGTGATGAAACTGCAGCTCTCCACGGATCTACGGCAGCAGCTAAAAATCAGGGAATAATAAAACGTTACTTTCAAATTTTATTGCAATGATTCAAAAATACATTTTTCTTAACGTATAACTTTAAAGATAAGATGAAAAGCAGGTGTAATTCTAACTAAAGATAAATATCTCTAAGACTATTTTATTTACCTGACGATCCTATCGCCGGAATAGAATCAAGATTTGAAAAGATGTGAGAAAATAAACAGGTAATAAAAGTGGGTAATAAAGTATTGAAATTTTAAATGAACAACAAAGTTGGAAAAATAA
The DNA here is from genome assembly GCA_963170745.1 of Phymatocera aterrima. Classification (NCBI taxonomy): domain Eukaryota; kingdom Metazoa; phylum Arthropoda; class Insecta; order Hymenoptera; family Tenthredinidae; genus Phymatocera; species Phymatocera aterrima. The sequence continues at coordinate 16,595,718 of OY720663.1, read as the reverse complement.
TTTTTCAGATAACTTACTGGGTCTCTGTGGAGGAACAGGAGCCCAAGGATCGACCGGTGGTGAGGCGCTACTTGTTGGTACAGTCCACGGATCAGCGTGTGGCTGTGAATGGAAATTTATGTCATCAGCTAGAAGATTAGTGCCAACAATTTTATGTTTCTGGTGAGTAGAACAGGGGAATCTGTGCAAAGTGTGGAATTTCATGTTGAACATACCTCGAAACCATATAAGTGGGATATATCCAGCGACTAACATGCAGCATGCGATTTGTGCAAAGGATATTGAAAAAAAATGTATCTAAATCACACAATTCAATTATGATCTTGAATTATAAATTCGTCTCTTACCTGAGGTCTCGGCGGAGCTGCTGCCGTTGGTGCTCCCCAAGGATCAACCTGCGCAGTTGTCCCACTAGCTTCTCCTAAATTTACATCTAGTAGGTCGAGTACGTGACTTTGTTTATCAGGCAAAGGTAATCTAAAGAAACAATGAAGTAAAAAAAATGTTAGTTGATTTCGTTTAGCTATTGCTTTCATCTATATAAATGCCTTCGATGATTTTCTGATCTTTGAGAAACATTTTACAATTCGAATTTTTCAATTTCGTACATTACTAATATTTTTATAATCGTATAAACACTCACTTGAAATCCTGTTGACTTTGGCTTAGAGCCAACTGTAATCGGACGTCATCGCTACGTCGTCTTTGTTCTTCCTGTTCGGCTTCTTCCCTAGACATCGCAAGAGCAAGCTGTAGCTGCAATTCTTCTTCCCCGACAGTTTGTGGCCTTGCAGATTCTAGCTCAGCTAATTATTGGAAACAAGTTAATGATTTATTATGGGTATTTATAGCAAAGGAGATGCTATTCGATAGTTACGTACGTTTGGATGCTGATTCGGAAAGTGGACACGGCTCCCAGTCTTGGAACTGTAAAATGAAATAAAATGAAATGATTGGAAACGTTAAATGCTATCAATTAATGATCACTCATTTGATTTTAAACTTACGTCACTGCTCATTGGAGACATAGTGTCTAATCCATCGCTCCCGAAACCGCTAAGAGATTGCGCAAATCTTTCTTTTGCTTTCAAAGCTCTTGCCCTCTCGTTTCTAAGTCGTTCGTCATCTTTCAATAACGCAACTAACTGCTTAGCTTTTTCTCTAACATTAATTCCTTGATCCTTTGGGCCTTCCATGTATTGAAAATCTGTAAAAATGGCGATAAGACACATTAGTAATTTATAATGTTGATACCAATTATATCATAGTGAAGAGAATATTTTAAAATTAGAAAATTATCTGAAAGGAAGAGCTAAACATACCTTTGAGTGTCTGAATAGAAAAGATATTTTCTTTGCATTGATGAGCGACTTTTTCTGTACCGGTTTTAATTAAATATTCCAATAGAACTAACGCTTTATAAACATGCCGCCAATTTTTTCCATGATCGTTAAGTCGTTTCCAAAGCATTTGCATTATCTCTGTGAAAGCTACCACATTGTAAGTTAAATCCGCAATTTCTGCCATTAGGGTACTGCTCGGTCCCCATGGATCATTGCTTGTAGCCTTACGCACAGCTTTCTGTAAGACATTATCAAATGAAATTTACTTCAACTTACAGAAAAAAAAAAGAAAGAAGAAACTCGAGTGAACGAGTCCAATATAACTATTTAAGATGTAATAATACCTGCGCATCACTGTAGTTATGAGCAAGATTTTTTATATCTCTCCTGATACCAGCCAGGTTCACCTGCATCACATCTTGGCCTTGTCTTCTCATCTAAAAATGTTAACAAATACTTAAGTATTCGCATTTTTATTCCTAGAGGCTCATTATCATTTTAACTGATACTGTATAGTTCTGGCTGATAACAGATAAGTGGATGTGCTTCTAAATTCATACACAGCATATTAACGTTGCGGTCTGAGGATAAAAAATTAAAAAAAAGGCTTCTCCTTGCCGTACAGATACAAGGCAAACAAGTATATTATAGAGACAATAATCATAATTGCACAATTGAATTCATTATATTTTTATATTCATCTGCGTTGTAATACTCAGGGATCAAAGTATCGTCAATAATGCTACATGCGTTTCTGATTTACACCTGGAATGACGTATAAATTGGAATTGATTTAATTTGGTAGAAGTATTTACGAAAGAGAATAATAACAATTTGCAAAGATCAGAGAGCATAGTAAAGGTACAATAAAATCAAAGAAGAACGAAGAGAATAAATAGTTTACACACATTTTCTACCACTATTGGTGAATAGTCGAGATTATCGGTACCGGATCGTTTGTGAAAATCCATTTTTTTCGTAATAATTATATTATCCAGACACGCTGCATTCATCATTTGAAAAATATGATCAATACGATACTAAATCTAGTTTCACATGGGCAGAAAGCCAACTAAAACTTTTATGTTTTCATATACGATCTTCGAATTGATAAAAGCGAAAAAGATCGAGATTTTATGAGCATATCTGCTCCGTTAGAGGTATGCTTAGCAACTGACTTGGTAAAAACATCTTTGCCAACAAGAGCGAATAACAACACCTATATAATACTCAGAGTAAATATTGTCGGCCGACTGAATTATAAATCATCGTTCATGGCTCGAGAGCAAATTCCCTTGAAATATTGTTCAGATTTTTAAACTACGTAGTATGTGATACATGCATGTGAATTCAAAGCAATGGCTATGTCGAGTATAAATTCTTTCGAGATCTATACAAAATTTTGTCGGCCCCCACATTATTAATTAAAGTAAAGTTTACGGTGGCTGGACAAAACATATATATATATATATATGTATGGATTTTTGGTTTCGTTTCAGAAATAACTACGTATCAGAATTGAAATGCCGGTGATATGTAATTAGCGTTCATTCATCAACGTTCAAAGATTCATGCAAATATATTATTCGGTAGTGAAATACATGATCAAACATAAAATATACCAAGGGCAAGTTGATGCTGTTAATACTCGCATATACACTGTATAAAACTTCGATAACTTGTCCCTGGCCTACTACAGCTAGATGTATGAAGGTTTTATAAAAGTAAATAAGTATGCATAACGGAACTTATAGATTAGACTTATAGAACTAGATCTGCAGAACTCATGTTACATGAAGATTTGATCATTTAGAAGAGTGAAAGAAAGGAACGTCATTAATACTTTTAACTGCTGTTACTGTTCAAGTTTTCATTATTTCGATAAACTTATATGCTTTGCCCTCAATTTGAACTTGAGGTGAATAATACGTAGAATTACGAAGTACCAATTAGAGGATATCACATTTTCGGGCTAATGAGTATATGCTACACATCATTAGTTTAATTCTAAGAAGAAAGGTTCATACTTCGTTATGCTGTATACTATAGTACACTATGAGTCACGAGAACACAGTTTTATTTTAAAGCTTCAGCCCAAACACCGCTCTGACACCATCCAGTCAAACAAAATGATTAGAGATAAGAGGTGTAAGATAGCTAAGTTAACACAGGTAGTTCAATTTTTCGGCTACCAACATACCTACACATGTTTCTTAATTCTACCTCTTTATAGTTTATAAAACAGTGAAGAAAATAAAATACACCATTTGAATTTCGAGATGAATATTTACATGAGAGCTAACAAAGATATAGCTCCATACACATGATATTGCTCTTTGTCTTTTCGCTGTTCGGTAATGAATTAAACATCGAGAGATGAATAAACACAAAGAATGTAATTATTTCATGATATGGCTCTTTACTCACTTTGATAAGTTCTTATGTTCACGTCGTTAGTCTTGCAAAATGTCGCCGTAAAGCTGTAAGCAATTAGAAAATATTACTGAAAATAAACTGTTGATTTGCAACACCGGGCACTTCATTATCATCGTTTATTATCACGGATCATATGTTATCTCACGTCAGGGATCTAGATATAGTCCTCAGCGAGCTGAACAAAGAATAAAAAAAAATTTGTCGAAATGAAAACTCAAGTCAAGGAGATGGCGAAAGAAAAAAAAAAACTAAATTCAATGACTATAATCTGAAGTAAAAACAATGTCGTAGAAACGGAAATAATCATCACAACGATAATGTCTAGATTCTCCACCAATAAAAAACTTTCTTTTTCATTCCGATTTATAATGCCAAGTAATTGAATTCTCCTAGCGGTAATCCAAGCGTAATAAAACCGTTTGTTTCTATTTCTCACTTTACATTGAGACTCTTTCTACTTTCCTAAAACGTAGTACTCATTTTTTTTGTTCACATACAATTCGTATGACATTTGATAAACAACACAACTACCTTATCTCATGACGTGCGTCAACCATACATGCCCTAGGCAGATATCGGCACGCACATATGTGCAATATCATAAGCTGATAAGTATGATGATACAGGAATAAAGCAGCTATTTTCTTTTTATCATGTATGTTATATAGATTCAGAATCACAGCAGTGGATAGTTGAATGGAAAGAGGCCATTTACCTTTTAAATATCACGATTAAAGAAATAATCTCATGCTGTTTAATGTTTGAATATTTGTGTATATTTCAAACTAGTGCGAATGAATTAATAAACATATTGAATTTTTTAATTTCAAAGAAAGCGGAATAGCAACTAAAGGAAGGAAAATCGCAAGACAATAGAAAGGGAGGGAGTTCAGACAAGCAAACTGCTTTCTGGTTTCTAGTAAAGAAAATAAAACCCTGGGAATACTTACAAGCGTACTTAGTAAATTTATACTAGTTATTGTGTCGCGCTGTATGTACAAGATTTTATATGAAAATAAATAAGATCCCTTGATTAGCATCACAATGAAAATGAAGATAATGAACTTGAGGAAAAATTCGATTCATCAGTATTAATAAGAAATGATCCCCAAGTATGATAAATATGCAGTAAATCAAGTATGAATCATGAAAACTGCATATCAAATATTCCGAAATCTCAGCACCAAAAACAGCGGCATCTTTCGAAAGAACGTAGTAAAGGATTGATACTAACATTATCGTTAAATCTGTGAGTGAAAAGTTCTTGTGACTTGGAATTTGCAGAACAACGACGTCTGGCATGGCAAATACATGCATACTTTCTTCTAACGGAATATAAGAGCAACGGCAGCAGTTAATCAGAAGTACAGTAAAAAATACAGGCTTGCTTTGTTCTGGTTTCTGGTTGAATGTCAAATATTGAGGTCATTGCTACAGCAGCGGGAATGAATTCATTTCAAAAAAACAAGTCACTCGAAAGAAATGTGTGTATTCTTCAAATTGAGAACAAACTCAATGAAATGAAGGGAATAATTCTACCGCGTTTTTTCTATTTTTATCACAAAAACATTTTGATGGAAGAAAGTCATCGGTTTTTACCAAGTTGAAAGTGGCCACAAAAATAATATTTGTCTTCAGAAATCAAACACAATTACTACTGTTTTCCCCTCTTTAATCTACCTACGTCAGTTGAATCAATCTTTATACAGCAGGTATAGTAACAAAGTTAATTATACAGTCTAAGGTAGGGCTTCTCGAATAGACGTAACAGGAATGAATGACCATCAAGATATTGATTCTTTTGTTTTGTATACAATTATTCTCTAATAATTTCACGAATTGCTCTCTCTTCAATCACTTTCACATTCCATAAACTCCAAAATGCATTGGACAACCTCTGTAACAAATTAATGCTGCGTAAATTTGAATCTGTACATTTTTCTCTTTTTTTTCACCATTCGATAGCGCCGTTGATAACGGTCTACCTAACTCTTTAGTTATCTTTTCAAACATCATAAGCTCAACTTTATCGTCAACAATTCCAGAGAATTGAGGCGACAGTGTAACAGAATTATCATCCAACTACTAAATTTGGACATTGATTTTCATACCAACTATACAGAAATCACATTCTTAGAAATTCTGTGGTAGATTTTACCTTTTCAGAGAACGTTTACGACATTCAAAATGCACGTTGGATATAATACTATACGAGTTTTTTCGGATTACAGGACGACAATCTGACGATGAGACACTGTTCGTTACAATTGCGAAATCGTATAAAAACAATATGTGTAATAATTCACTTGTTTCTGGTGTCGAACGGGAAAAAAAATCATTTTTCTTTTTATCATCTACAGAGTTTATTCTAGTAGATTAAAATCACGTGAGTGGAAAGAATAGCGTTCCTCACAGGCGAATAGAAAATTGTGTAGAAATTGTGTTAGGATAAATTTTTATTCTCTTCTTGACAAGTTGAAACACTTACGATATTCCAATATCCTTGTAGTACTATAAATAAAAATTCGATAATATCTACGAACCTTTGTTGATAAATTGAAAATAGTAGATTATCAGAGAAAACTAACGACGTTAACGACATTTACCACACTTTATTATCATCGCTACGTATATAATCTACCACATACTGATGTGAGAAGCGATGGAGGGGGAAAACGTGATGTCAGATCGTTGAGTGTAGAAGGGTATCTACACTCAACGGTCAGATAACTGCTAATTTGACGTTTACAATTTTCTTGGTTATACACGGTACTACGCGTATATACATATTGAGACATATTAGAAGAGTGGAATTGTACAAAAATTATGGAATAATTATCTTTTACAGTTGATCAAATAAATGAGTATTTTCTAATACCCGGAAATAAAAATAGTAAAGATGAATTAATAGTTGAATAGGAGATAAGCTTCAACATAGATTTGTCTACGTAGGCGAGAGTGCCTGATCAGCGCTTGGCCCGAAAAATCTATTGGAAAGAACTAAAGAATACTGCTAGCAGCTAAGCAGTGCCTAGTGCCTAGATGTCTTCGAGTGCATTGGACTCCGAGAAGCATTCTACATCGCCGTCATAACATTACGGTATAAAATAAACATCCATATCATATTTCTATCGTTGACTGATGGATATAGTTGATAGTTCGGTTCATTCTTACCTCTTATTTTAGTACACTTAAAATTTGACACACAAATTACGAGAACGAAAAATGATGATAAAATAACATAAGAAAATTATGACAAGTTCATTCAGAAGCACTCTGACGAATCAGCAACTACGATACCAAGATGGCCGTCGTTGCTTCCGTCTGTCTAGGCCCCCTCCACCGATCCATTCGTTTCTATCCAAGGATCTGTCACCTCCACTTTCCAGAAGTGATAAATAAGGAAATTTTTGAGGTAAATTTGAACTCCGGGAGTCGGATCGATGCTTTAGTATGTGCCCGATTGGTTCAGATAATCTTTTTGAAGGCTACATTAGAGAAATATAAACTATTCTATGATATTTAGAAATACACTATACACGTGTGGAAAGTAAGACGTTTTGGCGGGTAATTTGTAACCCCATATATTTGTGATCGCGATATTTGTGATCGTAGATTGTTACTATTTCTATAGGATAATAGTTTATTTGGGATTTATATTCTTTCAGTTATATCTGCATTATTATTTTACGTGACAAAATGACAGCCAAAAAAGTATTCTCTCTTGTTTTCGTAAGAAATGCATCGGAGATATTACTTGGATTAAAGAAACGTGGATTTGGACAAGGAAAGTGGAACGGATTTGGCGGTAAAATTGAACCCGGTGAAACAATACAGCAAGGCGCTGTTCGGTAAGAATATAGATAAATGAATAAATTATACATAAATCGAATATTTCTTTCATCTCATTTTTTATTCAACAATATATGTATTTTTTATAATTTTCGTAGCTCAGACAATCAACAGCTACATTTATATACAATAAATTATTATATCAAGTTGAAGACGATCAAGCAATAAATTCAATAAATAAAAATAAAAAATTGTTATTCAAATTTGAAATATTTATAAATAATTCAAAATCAATTTAGAGAGTTGAAAGAGGAATGCGGATTAATTGCAAAAGATTTGAAAAACGTTGGACTTCTTGAATTCAATTTTGAAGGGGACCCAATGCTGTTGGAAGTTCACGTTTTCGAAACTTATAAATATCACGGAAATATTGTGGAATCTGAGGGTAATAGAATATTCATTATCTCCCTTTTTTTTATCTCGAAATGCAAAGAATTAAGGTTTAAATCGGTATACCTATATTTAAGATGCATGAAGGAAACAAGTATTTTTGTTTTCTCCTTCGTGGAATCACGATACAGAAAACGACCATAATCATCGTCTAATTGATAATGATTAAAAACTTGTCAACAATTTCTTATAATATACAAAATATGTAAATATTTTGAAAAATCTAGAAATGTCACCTAAATGGTACAACCTGAAGAATATTCCTTTCAAGAATATGTGGATGGACGACGCGCACTGGTTTCCGTATATGCTAAGGGGTGAATTTTTCAAAGGATATTTTTTATACCGTGGAGAAGATCACATTCTGAAATACAATATTCAAGTTTTGAATGATGATAATAAACCTTTGTAAAAGCTTATACCTATCGTCCTTGCGTTATTCAGTGTGCAGTACTTACATATCTTCATTTATTTTGTATAGTTTACAAACTATCTATCATTGAAATTACAAATTAGAGTATTCATCCATATGTATAATTACATCTAACAATAAGCTACCTAACTAAATATCATCATTGTTCAGTTATTCAGCTAGCTATGTGACATAGTGCTTATTTTAATGAAAATAATAATGATAAACACGCCTCGTATGATCCTCATGTTAAAAATATGTAGTTAAGTTTTAAGTACTTAGGTCAGAAGGAAGTAAAAAGTTAACGGTCCTTATAATTTCGTTGATCGAAATATAGTGTGGAGTCAATTCGTATCACCGCTGTTAATTTCTGTTTTCAATACTCAGAATGTTGAATAACAACTATATTGATTAGTGTTTAAATAATTCTAGGTCCTTAGCTATATTGAGAAATTGATTATGTGAACTGATGTGTCAGAATTAAAAATTATTTGATAAATCAATGAATTGAGAAAACTTTATTCCTTCATCCTATTTGACTAGTTTTCCTCAATATTTAGAGCTGCTAGCTAGATGAGAGATCAATGAATGAATTAATAATATTTAAAATATTAAAAGTACTAATAGAACTGATTAAAATTACATGCGGCTTAACTTTATATTATAATTAAAACTATAAATGTATTTATTTTACTATTCCTTAGTTTCATATAGAAAGATGAACGAGTTATCAATTGATAGCATAGGCTTGAGAATATCCATCGACTTTTTTTTTTTTGTTCTTTTCCAATAATTGTAACTCATTAAATTAATGATTATGAACTTAAAAATGGAACTAAAAAGCACCTTAAATAGACTATTTTCAATATAAACTAGATTCTCAGTACATAAAATTATCGTAATCATATTTAATTACCTATGCCATCTTTTCTACGAACAAAGTAAAACTATTTTTGTCAACAATAATTTCATTGTTTTTCTAATTTTTGAAGTCAAGGTTAAAATTATAAACGTTTAGCATCGTCGCTTAAAAATACATGACCAGATATCATCTTGAAAAACCTTTGGACAATGAATATCCACGATTTACCACCAACTAATCACAGCTCATTGTTGAAGACGTGTAATAATTTCATGCAGCCGACCAATGTTCGGCTCGCCACAAAAGCGTGTACATATTATGTCTCAAATCTTCGTCTTCCGAACTATTGATTGGGAAATCAGTATATCTGGATATTAAACTTCTGTACCCTTGGCCTATGGTAGCTAAAATCAATCTCTTTTTATCCGTTGATTTAAAAGAAACAATTTGGCATACTTTCCCTTCGAAAGGTCGAAAGACTGTTATTGGTCTCAAGGAATTGCATTCGGCAACTACAATGCAACCCCAAGTTGTACCGATGTAAAGTTGATTCATGAATGTTTCTATCGCTGTGACCTGGCACTTTTCCGTTGTCAAATTTTCCTCTATCGATATAGACTTGAGACTTTCAGAACACGGTACCAGCTTAGACATGTCTAATTTATTAATTATTTGACGAGAATCTATATCCCATTGGTAAACTATACAACCTGGATAGGTATAAGATAATATCGAATTCTCGCTACTGAGTATATAAGTGGCGAATATAGTTTTTGACATTGCCTCGCTTGAGAAATGGGAAAGGCTTATTGTGTCGATTAAATTCCCATCTTTCAATACGTAAATAGTTATATATCCGAAACTTTCTCCAGTCCAAAGTTCAATGATGCGTCGTTTTTTGAATACGGCTGCCAAGGAGTAAATGTTTTCTCTTATTTCTGTGGTTATCTCGGTTTTTCTCATCTGCGTAAATGAATTAGATAACAAAAAAAGCTTTCCGCTATGCAGGGCTACTGCAAATTGCTTTAGTTGTTCCAAGTTAATCAATCCCACGACGTTTGATTCTTTTGTATGGTCAGGTTCCATATTATAACTAGCTACGCATCCAAAATTACTTCCTAAATAGACGTGTATTTGTCCGACATTATCTCCAATCCAGATATATCCATCTACTCCACACATTGCATACGGTATAACTGGAGTTTCAATTCTAACGTGTTGTATCCAACCCTTCTCTGTACCCAGCAGCATATCCACTTCTCCGTTGTTATGCCCGAGCCATATTTCATCTCCTATAACATTTTCTTCTAACGATTTCTTCGTCGTCGTTATGGCTGTTACCTGTGTCCTCTCCGTCAGCAAAGTTACGTCAATTAGGTGAGTGAACTCTGGTGCTGATGCGATAGAAACAATTTGACTAGCGGTTGGACGATTTTTGGGATTCTGTGCCCAACAAATCACCATTAAATCTAGAGCATAACATGGATGGAGAGTTTCTCTGTAGGTTAATGGCGGTCGTCCACCTTCCAAAATACATTCTTTAACAGATTCGTGTCCCTCGAAGGGTTGCCTCAAAGTTACAAGTTCATAAATGAACATACCGAAAGAAAATGAATCAACTTTCTCAGTGTATTCTTCTTCGCCGTTATACTTTATGATCTCTGGTGCCATAAAGCCTTCTGTTCCACCAAAGCCCTTTGCTCCCGACGGTAATGTCAGTCTGGAGATGCCATAGTCAGCAACTTTCACATGAACAGGATGATCGAGGTAATCTTGGAATGGGAGCGGTAATTGCCAAACTAAAACATTCTCAGACTTCAAATCTCGGTAAATAACGTGCTGCTGATGTAGATATTCAACTGCTTTGGCAACTTGGAGTATGATAGATTGTAGAGTGTAAGGGTCTAGCTTGGCTCCTGATCTCCTGTAATTTTTAAGCGCATTATCCAAAGCGCCTTCTGGCGCTAAATCTAACACCAATGCTAGGGGACTGATAACAATCCCGACAAGAGGCACAATGTTCGCATGTTTCAGCGTCAAAAGAATGTTCAATTCTTGTCTGGCTGTGCAATATGCTTTACAAGCATATTGTAGAGGATCTCTGTCCCACTTGCTTTGGGCAGCTTTATAAGCCAAAATAGCTGACTGTTTAGAATTAGGTCCGGGGGGGACGGGTTGAAGCATTTTCATAGCCACATCCATTTTCACATTAGTTCCTGGTAATCTACAGTTTCCTTTGAAAACGAAGCCGAATGCACCCCGCCCTAGCATTTTGCCTCTCTTTATTTCATCCGATTTAATGAGATGCTTGGCACCAAGATCCATGAATATTATATCTGGTGCAACATGGGACAGTGGGATCTCACAGTGTTTCGGACAGTTGATTGACTTGTTGCTGTAAGCTGATAGAATACACTCTTCTACCATCCAAGAATAAGCCAATGTTCCTTCCAAGTTTGCATTTTGTTTGGAGATATCAGGGTGACCCTCCAAAGATGGGATCCGACTTGACGCCGAACTGTCGTAGCCAACGCCGCTGTCACCATCAGATTTATAACTATCTTGACTCTGCCTTTCGCGATTCATGTAATAACGCTGAATATCTTCTGGCAGATGTTCTGTGTTGCTGGATTCTATGTCGCTGTCTCCATTATTGATCAAGCACCTTGGACATGGAATCAATCTCGTTACTAGTAACTTTCCTTCCGAAGTATGGACGAATCTGGTTCCTAAAGTTGGGTACCAATCTTCCAGAAGAATATCAATGTGATCAACGATCAAGGCCAATAATTGCGGCATACTTTCGGGTCTTGGTTCAACCACGATCGCTTGGTAACCCATAGGCTCATCTTCCATGGAATCAGACATTATCGGCTGTTTGACGACCAGAGTATCGACTGGAAACCATATTTCCAGGATAGCAGAATTCTTCAAATCTACAGTACACCAAATTCCATCTTGTTTGAGTTTGAATTTGTACTGCCTGTAATCGTACGGAGAATTTTTAAAGCTGTAATTCACTTCCTTCAAACGCAATAACGTTATCCCAGCATATCTGAGCTCTATACCCGTCTGCCACAAAACCCATTCAGCTTGTGTTTCTAGTAAGCTAGTAAAAATTTTCTCGTCAACAAAGTCTTTGAACGGCGCTAAGAAGGACATAACTATTTCAACGATCGTATCATCAGCTAATATTCTTGTGATCAATCTCGACCAAAAACCACTAGGAAAATAAGACATTAGCAATAGTCTGATCACGGAGCAGTCTGGTTGTGATCGTGAAGTCAAAACGCATTCCGTATTCATTTTCTCACCGGATGCACTGGGGAATGAAAACATCGGGGATGTGATTTTTTTGGAGCGTACATGCCAGCTGCGCGTCTTAACTGGTATTTTAACTATCTGATTATTTCGCAATATATCGTCTTCCGTTGGCAACAAAGACGGAATTAACAAAGTTCGATAATCCCATGTCAAAGCAACTTCGAATTTGTTCAATAAGCTAACAATGTACCCTTGGGTGTCTATGGACGAGGTTGTTGAAGATTTAAAAACGTGTTGTATGTCATCCAGCTTCATGATCCCTGAACGAGCGAACGGATTAATTTCTCTAATTGTTACAACATGTGCTAACATATCACAGAGCCATTGAGGATCCAAGAAGTACAAATCTTTCAAGGTCGCATCATCGTAGTGTAAAACAATCCCATTATCGTGTAGGAATAACGTAGCTTGATGCAATTCTGCAGGGTCACGAAAAGACCTGTGAAGTTTTTGAAGTTCACTACTGACCACCGCATAATACTGGTCAGCTTTCAAGACCGGATCAGCACCAGACAATTTTCTATCATGTGCAAGCTGTACAACAACATCTTCCAAAGCAAGGTAACTGGCAGGAACTCTTTGTTCCAATAGAAGTTCTTTGCTTCCTGGTGATCTGAGACTAAAAACAATATCATAGATCAAATTACACAGCATTTTGATGTTATGTCTTGTTTTACAACTGATTTCTATAGTCTCCATTACTTTTGGTAGGCCACATTTTTCGGCATCAACAACGTTTATGAATTTATCACGGATATACTGTTGCAGAGCTTCGCTTTGATCGTATGATATATCGTAATGAGTTCCGATAATAATTACGGGGGAATTCGGCGCTCGACTTTGTATGTTAACCAGCCATTGAAATATCTCTGAAACGCCCTTGAAACCATCGGTAATCCGCCAAACGACAAGATACACACTTCTCTTCGATAAAAAGTATTGATGCGTAGCATAATACTCTTTCTGGCCCCCAAAATCCCAGGTCTTAAAGTAAACCGGACCGTGGGAGGATTGGCCTCTAACTTTCTTTTCGTACAACCAATCGCCGATGTCTACGCCTACGGTGGAGATAGTCGTACCCCGAGCAGTCTTTGTATTGATATTTTTGTTTCCCATTCTTTTGGCCCAATGTTCGGACGCCTTTTTTTTATTTGGCACTTCCCCTTCCTGACGCAGCTGTTCAAGCAAACTGGTTTTACCAATGCCTTGTATGCCAACAATCATTAGCTTCATTCTTGCGTAAGGTTTGGCATCTTCCAAAACAGACTTTAGGTAACCGATCACATCCATTGTTTTATACTTCTTCGATTCTATCATGGATTTTAAAGGCTCCTGTAGCTTACAGCCTTGTGTATTGAGGTTCCAGAGTCTAGAGAGTAGTCCCATCTGCGGAGGCAGTTCGACAACGTCATTATTTCCATTGATATTCAAGACAGAGAGATTGCTGAGCTCGTGAATGTTATGAGGTATTTCTTTCAGTTGATTATTGCTTACATCCAACATACTGACGTTAGGAAATAACAGATACAGTTTCGAACCAGAGTAAGCAACTTTCGTGTCTCTATCAAAACTTTCATCCTCACAATTAGGAGTTTCTCCATCGTCTATCGAAGTCAGCTGAATTCTGGTCAATAAATTGTTAGCCAAAACAAGAGTCCTGAGGTTTTCAAGTCGCAAGTGTCTTCTATGAGTGCAGACCGACATCATAACGACATCACGTAATGATGTGGCTGTCTGTCTGTTGCCAGGACCAGTAGGCGTTTGAATATTGGTTGCGGGGCAGTAGCAGGCGGTAGCAGCCTGTTCCATAGAATCTGCTCCGTCAACTTGAGGCAAACTTGGCCAGCAAGAAATCTGATTGTTCGAAAGATCGAGCTGCTTCAGGCTAGCAGGGTAGGAAGTGATGTGACTCATTGATCTCAACGAATTATAAGCCATATTTAATCGGACCAAACTAACAGCCAAGCAAGGCAACGATACTGGGATACTGTTGAATAAATTGTGCGACAAGTTGAGTGAAGCAAGGACGGATCTGGCACCAGGTTCAGAACCGTCTGAAAGCTTTTCTGAGACTTGTACAGAACTGGTCCAAACGTGAGGGCAATTCATTTCGATTATTTGCGCGTTGGCGATTTTCGTGAACGATTCAAATTCCATGGAATCATCCCGAGGTACGCCAAATTGACTGCTTAAACTCCTATTGCTCGGGCTGCTGGTGAGAGAATCTTCTCTTTGAGGTTTTCTAACAATGTTTTGTGAAACTTGACTGGGTAAATCTCTGAGTAAATTGAACGAAGCATTTAGTTCCTTTAATCTCGGTGCTTTCCATAAATTATTAGGCAAGCATTGTAGCTTGTTGTTAGAAACATCCATAATTTCTAACGCCGGTAGATCAAATATAAATTCTGGTAATTGCTCCAGCCGATTATCCTGCAGATACATTTCTTCTAGAACAGGACAAAGTTTATCCTTTGTTGTTTTTGGCTCAATTGTAAGAGAATCAATTTTATTTTGCGCCATATTGAGGTACCTTAGACTCTGAAGATAGAATACAGTCGAGGGTACAGAAGTTATAGAATTATGAGAAATATCAATCCTTGTGATAGCGTATAAGACTAAATCATTATTCTTAGAATTTAATTTTTTATTAACGTGTAAAACAGCGTCAACAAGCCATTGAGATCTAATCTGAGACAATCTACATTGTTGATTATGCCAATTTATCATAGTAGCAACATTTGGAAATAAGGCAGAGTACGTCACATTCCCAAAATTAGAGAGCGCTGAAAAATGTGAGGACTGAGTGTTGTCGGTCATAGCTTTTTTGTTTATTTTGTATTCAGAATCAGGGTGAGCTTTTATGGACAACAATTTTGCCGTTAAAGGTTCGTCCCGATTCTGTGCAGCTATTTTCAATGCCTTACATTCGTTATCTACAGCACCATGCTTCAACAAGAGATCAGCAATCTTAATGTCACGATTTAAGCAAGCTATAGTTAAAACAGTGGAATAATTGAACTCAGCATCGCTTTGATCATACGGAACTTTGACTGGTACGTTAGGATTAGCTCCGGACAATAAAAGAGCAGCGACAATATCGGCATGCCCAGCTTTAACGGCTGCATGTAAAGCTGTTTCTGTGTCATTAAAACAATACAGATCTAAATTGAGTGGTGAAACAGTATTGTCGTCTCTTTTGTCAAGCGACTTACTCCGAAAATTAAGACTCGACATAAGTCTTTGAATACCACTAGAAATTCTACGTTTAGAAGTTGGTAATGGCTGAACATCGGCGTTATCATCTTCCCTGACTTTCCTCGCCTTAACTTTATACGACAAAAGCAAATCTACTATCTTAGAATTACCCAGCATGCTAGAAATATAGAGAACATTTTGTCCCGTAACATCTCTCGTATTTATATCAAATGCCATATCGTACTCAAATTCTCCGCTCTGATCTTTATACCTCTGATACAAATGCTGAGGATATTCAAACTTGAGTAACAATTCGATAACATTAAAATGCCCGTTAATAGCCGCTGCATGAATTGGCAGCCACTTTTCTACCGTCAGCGATTGTACCTGCTTAGGAAAATGTTTCAACAATAATTCAACGATCTCAAGCTTGCCGTTATAGCAAGCGATATACAAGGGGCAATATTTTGTAACTGGATGTATCCTGCAGTCCGCGCCATGGTCTAAAAGCAATCGAACAATATCTTTATGACCCATTTCGCAGGAAATAAAAAGCAAAGTATTGGCGCCATTGGGAGCCATATTAACAACAGATTCCAGGTCGTTATTTAAACTCTGAACGATATTTCTCGCTGCGATAGAATCTCCCTGGAGACAAGCTGCCCTAAGAGCAGCATGAGTGGCTAATCTTTCGAGTTCATACTTTTCAGCGGATAATTTAAGCAAGCTAAAACAATTTGCATGATCGCTCTTCTCTGCTATATCCAGAGGAGTTAAACCGTCGCTATCTTTTATGGATAAATCTGCATTGAATTCTAAGAGCTTTTCTACATTAGAAACGTGTCCATGTTCCGCGGAAATGTGCAAAGGAGTGCGATAGTGCCCTCGAGGACCGCATGGAATGTTCCCATTTGCACCTGCTCTTACAAGAGAAGCTAGACAACGAGAACTTTCTGTTATTGCTGCTGCGTGCAACGGCGTTCGGCCCCAAGAATCTTGGCTGTTTATATACTGGGCGTGCTCTCCTCGTAGAAGATCCTCCAGCAGCTCCGCGTTGTCCCATAAAGCTGCTTGGTGGAGAAGTCGACCAGGGAAGTCTTCATCGACTGGAGTATAGTCTTCCATAATGATTTTTTGTTTATATTTCCTATTTCTATGTGTTTTCTATCTAAGTGGGTTCTCCAATTAGACAAGGAAGGAGGAACGTTTTTTGTTCTTTGTACTCTATTATTATCATCGAATTGATTGAATTTTTATATCAATTTCGAAGACACGAAGATTCAATATAAGGATTACGGTTTTTCGTTTGAACGTAGTTTGTTTGATTATTTGATTATCAATTTCGTAAATAACGTACACTACTTCAATCTGAGTTTTTCATTGTAGGATCGTCCGGTGTTTTTGACGGTACAATTACCGAACGTTGTAGCTTGGTATGTTTTTCGAGTATGAGAAATCAGTGAGAATAAGATTGAACACATGTTTGAGAAAGTGGTTGAAATATCGTTTGATTATTAGACTCCGATGTTAAAACAGTTACACCGCTTGTTAAGTAGCGATCATTGTTTATGACCAATAACAAACAATTTTGAAGTATGCAAAAAAAGACACATTCGATTTTACGAGCAGGGCGATGAAAATATGTCAATAATGATGTATGTACACTTGAGTTGACGATTTTTTCATTTTTCGTAAGAAATATGCTGTTCACTAGCATTATTCATCCTAAACAAGTTCCCTTGATGACATTATTTCAATAATCACATAGATTTTAAGTCAAGTTCAAATTATCCAATAAACATAAACCATTATGTTAATTTTCATTTTATATTTTAATCTCCAAACGGAACTGTCAAACACACGGATTTATCACCACTGACGTTACCAGAGACGCCATCTTTTATCTTTCTTAACACGCTATTTCGTAACGCGCTAAACAGAGGTCGGCACCAATTAGCAATTCAAATTCAATAATTCGAGCGAAATGCGCGCGAAAAAAATCCAACGATAACACAAAATTCCTTGCTCATCGATCAATTTGTTGTATTTCTATTTTCCGTTATCCAATTTGATATAATTACACTTTAGATTATTGGTATAATTGTACTGTAAAGTATCGCAATGAAGTTTGAATAACGAAAATAAACAGATAGCAAAAACAAAAACACGGGAAAGAACATTTCTATTCAATTTACAACTGTGGATGAATTATTTTGCGCTTGTATACCGCGACACTGCGAATGATACGGTAGATACAGTACAAAAAGCAATTGCGTAATGTTGCCTATTTACGTAATGTATCGCGTTTTATGAGATCAAAAAAAGCGTAGGAAGCGCGTCCGTGGGAGGATCAGATTTCTAGATCGTCCAGATATTGTTTTGTTCAATTTGTTTATTATTTTGTTTTCATGAAAAACCTGTTTTAACGGTATATAATTATCACATATGCTTGACCTGAGCGCAGAAATGGAGAATGCATTCAGTAGTTTACACAGTGGACTGAATATTGGTGAATTGATAATTTTTGGAAGGGAATTAAAAATTGGAAATAGACAGATATTTTAGAAATTTGAATTTTATTACAAATATCAACGCCTTGAAAAACTTAAAAATTATTATGAATTATTTGTATATCATAGTAATGAAATACTGGAATAACCAGGGATTCTGTGTTGATTAAAATCTCATCAAATTCCAAATCACCGTCTTCGTAATAAGCCTGATTTGAACCAATATCGAGAATGGTATTTTTAATGATTCGAGACTGATGATTGAGACGTTCTTTGATCGATGAATCATTGATCCCAAAAGGTGGATGAAAAAATTCATCAAATTCAACTTTCGGAGCATATGAAAAGTCTGCCGTTTCGTTTTTGTATACTATGCTTATTGTTGTACCAAATAATTGTACATGATCAATATTCTCCTTGGCAACCCTCAATATTTAAAGCTCTAGCTAAATTTCTTGCCGCCGCTAATCTGAAGACTTCAATTTTATCTTGAAATTTTGGGTCCTCGCCGTGTTCTTCGACGCTTTGTAAAAGCTCGAAGGTATCATCAGACGATAGAATAACATCTTCTGCTTCCAACAATGGAATCGCGTCCGTTAATAGGATCGACCAAAAGCTAAAATTATGGCAAATAAGAAATTAATTAGGAAGTCAAACTTCTGAAAAGATTTCACATTTTTTTCCAACATAAATCTTGTCAAGAAATTTTTCTAATAGAAATAGGAAATAGATTTCTGTCTCATTACGATCAATTGAAATTGTAGAATGATAATTCGTATAAATGCATCCAAATGTTGAGAATGATCGTTTAAAACGAAAATAGACTTTGCTGTAATTGATGTGAATTCGTTCAATATTTTTATCAAATCATTTTTGTCAGAAGCCAAATATTTAGGAATCGATGGGAAACAAAATTTATAGATTATTCTTCTATTCAATTCGAAATACTCACTACTTAGGAGTTAAATTTGAAACCAGTAAAGAAACCAGAAGGGCAGCCGCGTCTTTGAATTCTCCAAGTCCATACATTTGATGAAATTCGCAATATTTTCCTGTAAGAGAAGAAAAACATGATTATGGTATGCGAGAACTTACAATCATTTTCATTATGGTTTGAAATAAAACTTTGATTAAATGATTGTTAATGTTGTTATTTATGTTGTAAAATTTCGATACTACACGAACCAAGGAAAGTAAGTCTATCACTGATCAGCATACAACTTCCTAAATTTTCTAGAAGATCCTGGCATTCCAGTTCCCCATTTTTAGCATAATTCTTTAAAAACTGATCCGCAATGAAGGTGGCAAAAGCACCATCTTGAGCCTTCAGGGCCCATGCAAGAGCATTCCCTAATCTCCCTTGTCGAATGTTTTTCATTCCTTGTATTTTACAAATGCTAACAACTGAAAAATAATCAAATTGAAGACAAAATGACAGCAGATTCACAGAATTAGAGATTCAAAATGTCAATATAAGACCTCTCAAAAGCCTATGAGCTTACCAGCGTTATTCATATTCTTTTCCAAAGCAATATCGATAATCTTATTCACTCGTGTTTCACTACCGAGTGGAATCGACTGCAATAATGTCTCCAATCTAGTTAATCCCTGTGCAGGACAGTGTTCAAAATAACTGGCTCCGCATTGCCACAAGGAATGATGACCCATTAAGGTACTGGCATAGTCTAGTATCAGGGATTCATGCAATTGCGAGGTGACGCTGTGAAGAAATTACAATTTTAGATGAAATTATCAAGAAATAATTAAAATGACTAAAACTGTAATGAAATAAGTAAAAAAAGACTCAAATCGCTCATTTTGATGTTTTGCCATCCGAAATTACGTATCAAGAGAGAAATAAAATGATTAAACTCTAATCAAATTTGGTAAAGGGGTGAAACACACTTGATTTGATGTTTGTCGATGATATCCAGCCGCCCGCAATTGTACAATAAATTGGTTAAATGAGCAGCGAACCATCCGTTATCGCTCATGTGTTGAATTTCCTTGATCACTTGGTGTAAATCGCTTTCCATGAGTGCTAAAATAACGTGATCCAAATGTCTACCGGCTTGCCATTTCTCTGCTATATGATTTGCATGCCTAGCAAGCTCTGGCTGTTTGCTACAAGGGGCAGAATAGAACAAACGGGCAGCCAGAAGCTCGTACCATGCTTCGGTATACTTGGAAAATTCCCAAAGAACGAATTCCTCACCTACGGCGAGCTGTTGAAAGACATAAAATGAATATTCGATACTTTTGTTGTTATCATCAGATTAACAAAACCTTTATATTCAAATAATTAGCTATTAATTTAGATTCCAAATCCCACCCTCATGAGAAGTTCTAAATTTCTTTCACTAGAAAAAGTCTTGCTTTCAATTCGTGATGATAAATCAAGTTGCCAATGTTTCCATCTCATATTAAATTCGTTGATGGAATATCCACCGTAAACATTGTAGATTGGCATCGTTCTCAGTGCATTTTCAGCGGCAATAAATGCAGGACTATCCGCCTTGCTATGCAAAGAAAATAGGGAACGAACGGTGTCAAGTTTTCCATGCAGGGCACAGCCTATCACAGCTTCCCAGTAATTTATATTGTCTAATTCCGCGCCAAGATTCTTTTTGGCTAATATTTTTGACGCCATCAATTCTCGGGATGGAAAATGGAATGTCACCCACTCGAGTAATTGAGGGAGTATCACATCTCCTGAAAAGAATATAAGAAGATAAAAATTTGTATTATTTGAAAAATTGAGAAAATTTTATATTTTATATTTCTCTTTTCCTTTATTTAACAATAATCTTCTCACCAGGTACGACGTCGACATATAAAATCTCTGTGAGATGCCAAACACATTCGACGTTGTAAAAAATAGTGAGATAATTTTCGAATACTGATTTCTTATCCGTTGTTGATTTTTCTACAACATCTTGTAAATTTTCTACGCAAGCTCTTAATATAGACCTATAATGTTTGCTGTATTTCAAAAGCTCCGGTCTAACGTCGCTGCTGGAATTTTTTATTTTTTGTATTGCTAAAAATACTCCGTTACTTTCGTTAACCAACTTCCTCAACGCTGGTTTGAATAAAATCACTTCTTGTCTCAAGCAGTGGACTTTTGCTTCGCACGGCGCAAAACCGCTTGCAGTATCTGAAATCATGAAGAAATCAAGCAAAGAATGGTAAAGTAAAATAAAATGAAAACATAAGCAAAAATAAATAAGTTAATCAGAAGGGAAAGAAAAGCAACATAACCTCACCTTTCGAGTGCGTGTTAACATGTTTATAAGCATGAACTCCGATCTTATTTGGACCAATCCAAGTAGCGGCTAAGCCAGCCCTTCGACAAACATCGTCGGGTATAGCCTTCATTGAATAAATTGAAGATTAGATTGATTAATTGATTATAAACGATGTTTTCGGGTTGTATTAGTTCGATTTGTTGATTGAATTTTAGGTTAGAAATTAAGGCACCGGTTCTTATTTGAGACTACTTACGATGATTTGAGCGTTACTACCTTCTGCCATGACTGATTACAAGATTATTATTCCTTGTATTTAGCGATTTCATCAATTATTGACATACATAAACCGAACGATTCGTTAAATTCAATATTTCAACCTAGTATTTTTTTTCAAGTTTTTACGAATTCAATACAATTTTACGCGTGTGAAATTCATTCACGTAGCGACATCTCTCGATATAGTGAACAAGCAAAGCCATGAAAATACAACAAATTTACATTGGTCATTGACGACGGATGGCAAAAAAGCTTTTTGCTTCAAGCACGAATGCAAAAAAAATAAATAAAATAAGATGATAAACTATCTCGAATCCAAAGAAAAGAAGACAACAATGTTGTTGATCTTGTTCAGCCAGAGATAAACGTATTACAGAGGCACAAGAGAAGGGGCTTTAGTGATTGCGTCTATCTCAATAATTGTTAATAATCGTCGAGCAACGTCGTGTCACGGATATAGTTAGCTGAAAACTTGGGAAGAGTGTCTTACTAAAGACTACGGGGCTCTTATCAACTTATCAGTTATCAGTACCTACAAAGTTTCGTAATAACTGTAATTGTAGCCTGCTTATGTAACCTGGAATTCGCGCATAATCGAAGCATTCAACTACCTAATTAACTGATACCATCTCATTCTCGTCTCGATAAACGCCGACTGAGGACCACTGAGGACTGACCGCAACACGACCGACCAGTGACTACTCGAAATTCTCGAAAATGGCAACCACAGCTGTAGCTCGACTTTTGTTTGGCCGGCTGCCACAAATTTCACGAAATGTACCTCGATTTTCACCTGTCAAGTTCTACTCGAGTGAGTAAAATAATGTCTCATATTATTCTCTTGTTTCTAACTTAATTTGTTTGTTTTGCGCTATTCCAAATCAGGTTCTTTAACTCTCACATTCCGGCAAGTGTCCAAAAGCTTGATCTAATTCATTCATGACCATCCAAGCGTTGTCTTCTTTCCAGTGTTTGACACGTGGAATATACGTATACCGTAGTTTGCATAGAATATTGAAAAACTTAATCCAAAAATAAACTTGTTGTATAATATGCGAAGAAGAGTTTGTCGTGTTGAATATCATTAAACTTTCTTATTACCTTTCAAAATTCTAGTCGCCTGCGAATGTACGTCATTGAACTTTCAATCTATAAAAAATGTCTTCTAATATACTATATTTCCCCATAAATCGAACCTGAAACTCTATAGCGAGCCGCGGATGAATTAATTTCATTAGGAAACGATGAGATGTAAAGTTCTGTAAGTCCCACGGTAATTGCAGAAGAAATTTACCGTGGCGTAAGACCTCGACCGAACGAAGTCGACGCGGGTCGTAGATAACGTGCAATAATTAAAACCATTCAATCGAACAATGGGATTTATACATTATACATATTTCTCGCTCTCTCCCTTTCTCTCTCTTTGTTTTATACCCTTATAGCCTTTCGGTGAATTGCCAATTGTACACACTCCCATAGTATGTTAATTTTTCTCTACACGTTCAATTGACCACGTGATAAACGAAAACGGTACATTTCCATACGTGGTTCCGTAATTATTGTATCGCGAAATTGGTCAACGGTCTTTTTTTTCTCTGCGTTTACACTTTCATACACTTTTTATCTTAACGCATAGGTTTACCGATCAGACTTGGTGATTTTTTCATACCTGTAGTGTATAGAAGGTGTAAAAATGTGCAGCGGGCGTGAAATGGTCTTGAATTTTTTACATAATCGGGCGGAATAATATTTCTTATCTCTATCAGAAACATAGTTTTATTGGTTTTTTCTTACATTGTGGAACTACTTTTCAACCGGAAAATGACTTCATTCGGTATATGTACTACGCGAAACAATTATTTATTTTTATCGTCGTTTTCTTGACGGTTGAGAATCGAAATTTCAATTGTCATCGTTGATGAACAAATTTCCGGAATTTCTAGGGATGATAACAAATCCTAAAAAATACCGAATCATCACAATTTATGAACTTCATGAAATTTTCCAACTACAAGGGCCGAATTTGCGAAATTTATTTATCAACGTAGTTTAAAATTCATGAATTTTGATTCACCGATCTATTTATATTCTTCTGTCGGCTACGATGACACGACGATATATATCTCTCATCTCTATACATGAAAAATCGTGTCAACTCATAAAATGACTGTCATATTTATTACAGGCCAAGCACAAAATTATGAGTATATAAAAACGGAGAAAGCTGGAGCGAAGCAAAATGTCGGAATTGTCACTTTGAATAGACCAAAAGCTCTGAATGCTCTATGCAATGGGCTTATTGATGAGCTCAGCGACGCTGTTCGGAAATTTGATAGCGACGATGGCGTTGGCGCTATTATCATAACTGGAAGTGAAAAAGCCTTTGCCGCCGGTCAGTTTGAAATGAATTTCATTATTTTCTTACAATTACCTTTTTTCCTTTTCATTTTTTTAATGAAATTGTACGAAACATAAACTGAAATGGAGATCCCAATGTTTGTTCTCTTCCTTCTTCTGATTTTTATGATCTTTGTACAGGCGCTGATATTAAGGAGATGCAGAATAACAATTTTTCGAAATCAGTCAAAGGAAAATTCCTTGAAAGCTGGAACGACATATCTAAAGCTTCGAAGCCAGTAATCGCTGCTGTGAATGGCTATGCTGTATGTGAAAATATTATAATTTTATGTTCATGCATTCGTGAATTCACAGGCATTGATTCCGCTTTAAAAATCCTGCCAGTTTAGGACTCTTATTCCTGTAACAAAGTTATGGCCGAAGATAGACTTTCTAAGAGTCGGGTGCTGTTTTTAGAACGAACCCTTCACGCGAATTTCAAATGGTCCTGAATTTTCTGACCCAATTATCATAAATCTTCCGCAACAACGATAAACTGCATTCAAATTCTTTGACGATGTCTATGAGATCAGTTTCTCATTTATAT
Organism: Phymatocera aterrima; assembly: GCA_963170745.1. Lineage (NCBI taxonomy): Eukaryota > Metazoa > Arthropoda > Insecta > Hymenoptera > Tenthredinidae > Phymatocera > Phymatocera aterrima. Next base: position 16,570,923 of record OY720663.1, on the reverse strand, counting down.
TCAAATAATTCTTCACCAGCTTGGTGGAGGCTGTGAGCTGGCTATGATGTGTGATATTATCTACGCTGGAGAGAAGGCGCGTTTTGGTCAGCCAGAAATTATCATTGGTACAATTCCTGGAGCTGGTGGTACCCAGAGACTGACCAGAGCTGTGGGAAAGAGTAAAGCGATGGAAATTGTACTAACTGGAAACCAGATAACAGCTGAAGAAGCTGAGAAATCTGGTCGGCATTGCTTTGAATTCATTAAATAATTTATTTTTTCTGTAATTTTACATTTTTAACTAAGAAAAGAATTTCTTTTTCGATAAAGTAATCCGTTTTAATTTACTATTGAAATTCACGATTTTTTTTTTCATATCTCTCCCCTCCAGGTCTAGTGAGCAAAATTTTCCCTCCGGAGCAACTGCTATCCGAAGCAATTAAACTTGGAGAAAGAATATCTACTCATTCCCAACTGATTGTTTCTTTGGCAAAGGAATCTGTTAACACAGGTATAATGTTCTTAATTTTGTTGACGGTATTCAGTTTTTTCAAAAACTCCTTGCTTGCTTTAAGGATATGCCTAAGTGATTTATCATAAAGATTATTAATTGATCGATAAATCATAAAATTCATATACTCCGTTAGTTGGTAGAGGAAATAATGTACATTTTTACTTTAGATGTTTCATTTTCACGTATCAGATGTCGATTAAAGACATGACATTTCTTGCTGATATTAAAATTGAACAGAATTAAAAGAAGAGGAAGTGGAAGAATTAAAAGAATGAATATGTTATGTTCCTTGATATTTTTTTGTATGGTTTTTTTGTTGTTAAGAAAAAATGTGAAAAAAAACCTAGATCATAAGAAACTATAATATTTGATAAAAATAATAAAACTGATATTTGTTTTTCAAGCGTATGAAACTACGCTGCAGGAAGGACTTCGCTTTGAGAAAAAGATCTTCTATGCAACTTTTGCTACGGTAAATCGGAATTTGGATTCTTAATAATTGACTTTTGTTAAGTCCATGATTATCTTTCACGATTTGGGCATAAAAGATTGCTTCAATCGTCTACTGATTAGCGATATTGTTGATAGTTTTTTGTTATCCGCCTTTACAAAGGATTTCCTGCTACTATATATTCCCCAAGCTAATATACAGTATTAATCTGATCGCTTATTATTTATGGTAATCAAAGAACAAGTATAACTGTATCTTATTTTCTTTGTAGGAGGATCGTAAAGAAGGCATGACCGCATTCATTGAGAAACGACCACCGACGTTCAAGAACGAATAAACTACGAACCAACAAAAAAATTGTCAAAACAGAAAAATAACAATTATGCTTGGATGAAGATTTTCAATCTGAGCATCGGTGTTACATTCATATTAATCATTACCTGCCTATTTTTACACAAATTCAAATTTTGTTATTCATGAACGTCTAGATAATAAAATATTGTAAAGAATTTTACACAGTAATAAATCTATCAATCGTTACTAAAGTTTTATGCTCATGTTGCAGAAAAGACAAAAAATACAACAATTATTTCGGTAGTACCTCACATTCTCCTTGACGATCCTTGACTAATCAGAAACTGATGATATTCATCACCGATTAGAATCTGACATCTATTTAGAATCGTAAACGAATTTTTGATCAAAATTATCATGTATACAATCAATTTTATTGACTATAAAAATATCAGTGATTATACAAAGTCGTGTGATGAGTAAAAATATTTAGATAAAATTAATGAAGGTAATAATATTCGATCAAATAGATTGTTTTCATTGTCCGAAATAATTTGTTTCGGTCAGGCGTATTTTCTAATATAATGAAGACGTAATTTATCGGGAACTTGACACCGAAATTCATAATTCCCAAAATTCTACATGATGTATAAAATGAATTCACAATCTTAAATCATTTCTGTGTATTATGTAGGCAAGCCCTTGATCATATGCAACCCGCAGATCATTCTGCGCTCTTTATAGTTCTTGAATTCCGTAAGTGGTGACGCCACTGGCTGGGCAACAAATATTTCAGCGGTCCTGACCTACGATATGAATTTGTATTACTCGGCGATACAACGTATGGCCGATTCAAGGCCACGCACGTTCAAATTTTCACATCGTTTCTAATATGTTGTCAAGGAAATGTTTGGCCTTGAATCGGTCGGATTTTGGCCGTGTTCCATTTTTAACTAGCAGTACTACGAGTTTTCCTCGTCTTTTTCTTTCGTGTGTAGGTTCGTCGATATAGCTGTACGTCTCTTTGACACAAGCTTGCGGTACCGCCTGTTGAAAATGGATCGCGGCCATTATCCGCCAAGTCTTGAAGTTTTGAATTCGTTGCGGGTTTAGCGCTGGAGGAAGACGGATTGGATTGGTCGCGTAGTTCGGCTTCCGTATTAGTTATGAGTATGTATAAGCGCATCCGGCTACATCATGTACGTTCCTGTAATTCGATGAACTTGTTTTTCTAATAAACTTAGCTTTACTCCTTTTTTAAAATAATATATCGACAAATGGCACCAAGAAGAATCAGTGGTCGGTAATTATATCCTAATATAGAACGGTTCGATACTCAACGATGTATAACTGAAGACGTAATTTTATTCCCAAAGTTTGTCACCTGGGGCTATAAACGAATTACAGTTTTATGAGCAATGAGGTTATATTTTCGTGAAATTATTTCTTTTTTCACAGACAATTTAGACTGCCAATTCATTTATTTGAGTGCACCGAATTCGGTACATAGTGTGAGCTGTGAATGTGTAGAATTTTTTAATTTCCCTCTGTTCGCATACGTTTATAACGTGTGTTCATTGTTAAGGTAAATATTACGACCTGAAAAACATTTGCATAATCATGCAGTGAAATCTATCGTGGAAAATAAAGATACCGGGTCGAAAACGATTGGCAATTGTTTCAGTGAGAATAAGAAAACAAACGACACTCTATTCGAAACATCCATAACCACCTGCCCCTGATCGCGGAGGTCAAGTGATATATTTTTTGAATATTACTTCTCGCATAAATTTATGTTTCAATTATAGCATAAGAATCGCCGTTAATCCAATAAATATGGTGAAAATAATTTATTGTTTATATTCCGTGACTGTTCAAACTCAATTCGAAAAGATTGTGCGCGACAGTGTTTTTTTTTTCTCTCCGGAAATATCCGTTACATCCTTTCGCATTGTGCGGGTCGTCATTTGTCTCTGCTGGTTCGAAACGAACGCAACGTTACTGCATCGTCCAACGTGCTGAGTAAACAATAACAAATGAATTCTCAAAGAAAAAAGTAGCAATTGAATAGGATCACAATCGTGCCGAATAATAATTTCATCGCGTTCAGTACAATGTGTAATATAATACAGTGTGACAGAAAAAAGACCGTGACATATGAAAACGCCGCCCGGTCGCTGGGATTGGGAATCGTTTTTTTTCTTCTGGTTCACATTCTTTCCATGTGGCGTTCGATTGGTGAATAAATTCCAAGACCTGAAACAAATTTTGCATCATCTTACAATTCGTAAAATAGTCCAGTGTTCGCAAACAATGAATAACGACCTGTGCTGAAAGGGACGCCGGGTAAAAAAATTGACGATCGTGACTCGTAGTAAGAGTGTGAAGTGAACTGCAGTCGTGTCGGTGCTCGCGGAGTTGAATTATTTTTCTCGCTGATTCATATGTATTTGGATGTATAAAAACGCTGTTCATGTGACAAAAGTGAAGGTGAAAATAGTTCATCAATTGCATCCCGTGAGCGTTGAAAATAATATTCAGATAATTTATAACCAGTATTAAAACTTCGTCGGAAAATTCATCGGCGGTGATTGTGTTTTTTTTTCTCCAACGCATCGGCGTCGCTCGCTTGTCTTTGGAGATTGTTCCCGTTGATTGCATATGTAAGTAACGAAGAAATTATTTTTCAAAATAAGTATTATCATTCAAGTCTCGTGAATACAGGATTAATCGTGTTAAAAAGTAATTCGATTTTATAGTAATGATGATATGATGTTACATGTATACAATATATGGCTCAATTTCAGTGATAAAAATCAGGTATTACGAATTATTCGAGTATTACTAATTTTCATCTCGCATGTCTCTGGTATCCTCGAACAAATCAACAACGACCGCGACTCTAATAAGACAAAGGAAAACACGAAGCGAGATACCTCATTAAAGGATTTGCTTTCTATAAATCAAGTTTTCCTCAATGTGCGAGTCATTTTACGTATATAGTAATCAAATATTTATCGATTTCATTACACTAGGTGCAATAGCTTAATATGAGTCATCGTGGCTTTTATTTTCCAACGAATTGCAGTAGTTTTCTGAAATCCTCATTATTTCGTTACTAGCGTTTTCCAAACAATTCCATACTTTCGGTTGAACATTACGCCGAATTATGTCCTGCTTGCGAAGGACCTTGTCAACGATGTTTCTGTAGGTATTTACCAAGCACTGGGCAGTTCAATATCTAAAAAAAGAAAGAAACAGACAAAGAGAGACAGAGAGAGAAAGAGGGAGAAAGAGAGGAAGAGATTGAAACAAAAATTTGAGCGTTGATCGATTGACGATGAATCGATTCTAATTCTAATAGAAATCTCACGATCGCGCGATGCTTATATATACAGGCAAGTGGTTCGTGATAAACGCGTACTAGGAATTCGTCTGCGTCTGTAGGCTGAACAATTATGTTGCAGTAGGCCGAGAATGAATGATGATGCACAATTTATTAGTTCATATGCATATTAACCTTCTCATAAAACAGAGTTCGGATATTTTGGTATATTGGTCCCACGGGTATCCAGTTTTGTAGAAATATGCAAGTCATGAGCCCATAATATATTTCGGCAGTAAGAGAGAATAGGGTGAATTCGTTATTCAGAAAAACTTCTCCTGTCGTTGGTTTTTTCGTTCTAGACACAAGCTGTATTTGTTGTTCCGGCAAAGGGGGGGAGCACCTGCGATGAAAATTGCCGTTTTATCTCGTTTTTTTACCTCAATTCTACCTCGATACACAATTTCCAAATCAGCTGATAAGTGTAATTCTTTGACATAGGTATTGCAGCAGATATACCTACAATTTTATTTCAAACAACTGCAGCACCTGCAGGCAAAAATTATCGATACCTTTCTCTCGGGACACCGTTAATTGCATAAGTTTACAATGAGTGTAATTATAATTTTGTGATTCATCGATGTCGCGTGAAAAATCGCGCGTATATAGGTAGATGATTTGACCATACACAACTGAAGAAGGTTACAAAACTTACCGGCAGTGCGAACTTCGAAATTCCTGGTTTCGATTTCAAAAGCGTGTTGATCTGATTCGTTAGCTTCTCCAAGGCGTTATCCAAGTTGATTTTCTTCTTGTGAACTGCAGTTATCAATTCGATACAGTTCTCAGTTCCCAGTAGTCTCGTTTAATATCGTGAAGTAGTTTCTTGCCTGCATCCACGGCCTGTGAATATTTTTTAGCGAGCTTTAGCGTCTACATAAATCGACCCTTTGACTAAACTTTTTACGATCCATTTGCAATACATTGCAGAATACAAGTTTTAGGATCATTGCCATTTCCCATATCTATTTGAAGACGGATGTATCAATTTATTCATTTTATCATACATTGAGGTGGTTCTCAATCTACCATTGGGCCACCTTCTGATTTACAATTAGTTCTACCCTCCGAATCATGATCGAAACTTATTTGTTTTCTTCTAATTTTCGTCAATATTTAGGCAGGTCGGCACCACTTCTCGTAGATCAGCAATTCGTGCTACGACAGAAGTGCATTGAACGTGGTGAAATTTTTAATTACAGCTTCGAAAACATTATCCTTCGCGGTTCAACACACACCCCCCATCTCCGTCTATATTCAAGCATAGGTCTCTAGCTCCGTAATAATATAATATAATATAATAATGATGATTGGAGAAAAACATTTTATAACATTTCCATCAATTTTACAAAATATTGCGTAGGCGCAATCGATGATATTTTTCGTATATAGTTAAAATATATCCGACGAGTTAAAATATATCTACTATGATGAGTATTTTCCTCGCAAATGTTATTTATTCACGTTGCTCCATCTCTGAATGGTTCGTATGTGTTACATACCATATAGGTATAACCCGGCGTTATTACTCATATGTTCAGGTGGTAACGACGTGTATCCTGCACTCGTATGTTGTTGCATCCACTTGTTTTAATTTCATATATCCAAGCGAACGGAAGGAAAAATAGAAAATTCCGTAAAGTAAGCTGATAATAATTTTGTTCGATTCGACAGTCAAGAGATATGGAAATTATTTGTAGGATAAAATTAAGGTCAACCACACTGTGATGAGACAAATATAGATAATATAGAGCGGCAGATACGATCAACGCGATCCTACGATCCGTATGTAATATTTGTTTATGGATTTTGTATTTTATCCCAGATTAGACAACCAAATTGCAGTTCGTGTAATAAATCTGTGCTTTGGCATACGAGCATCGGATATAGGCGTATATACAATAATATCGTTGAATTATAAACTAGAAGAAATATTTGAGTTTGTCGTAGAAGTTCAAAGGATACCAATTGCCCGTATTAGAAATTTCATGTTAAGATATACACAAGTGGTACTCGTATTATTTGAATAAACAAGCGGCCGTCGAGTTGCTATTTCTTCCTCGCCGCGGTTATTCTATTCAAAATGGTTTTGGTCATGAAAAAAATGGTTAAAATCGATATCTTGCAAGTTTTCGATCGATCGACCAATCGAAGAAACACATGATAGGTTACATCACAAAGCTATTGATTACAGTGAAAAATTCACTGATATTCTCATTATTATAATACACATAGATTTGTCATTGCGGTTTGAAATAGGTTCGATTTATTCATAGATAATCACAGCGTGGGGATTCTTAATCATCCTCAAAATAATTACAGTGTTCCGAAACTGCGATTATTTGGTCAGCAGCGAGACAGAAAGATTTCCATGTTTTCGGTGAAACATTAGACTGAATCAAATCACTCTGCTCGTAGACTTCATCCACGGCCGTTTTGTAAGCGTTGAGTACGGGGCCGTTGAGAATCTGAGTAGAAACGATACTCGTCAATCATTTATATTGCATGTTCAGCATGACTATCAGTATGGAAATATCACATGAGACGATATTCACCTTTCTATAAATCTGTGTTCGAAGGGTTTCGTAATATTGTCTAACGTAACTCCAAGCTCTTAGATACACGGAAGTCAGATACGCGTATCCTTGGCGACTAATCTCGTCGCCGGTTGCAACAAAATTGTTGAAAATTTCCCACCGTGTTCTTGGCGTTGTTCTATCTTCCACCTCTATTGGTTGTACTGGAAAGTGTACTGGCTCCTGTGACAGATTATTTTGATATATTCTAGAATTAGAGAAAGGATCTTGAGAAGTGGTGAGAAAATCTCAAATACAACTTGAAAACCTGAAAGCTTCACATCATTCCTCGATAAATCCATTTTCAACTCACCGGCCGTTGGTATTCCGTTTTTTCTGGTTCCAATTCCAAAAATATGTTCATCTGATCTACTACATGTCTGAAAACACCTTCCAAGCAACTTGGCGCCTCATACTCCGGGGCTAGTGATCTAATTGCTTCATATAATGTATCGGTAGCTTTGCGAATATCACGAGCGAGTTCGTCACCTCTATGCTCAGCCTGTATGGAGAATGGGAATTGCGCAGTTGGTTACTTATCGCGAGATCGATTATATGATTGCAATTGCAAATGTTGAAAAAAAAAAAAAAGGACGAAAATCATATACCTGATTACGCAAATTTTCGACCAAATTGATGGACCAAAACATGAGAGCATATGTGTACATATCTCTGAATTGGGGAGTCGTCAGATCATTGTATTCGACAGTCGGCACTCGATATGTTGCTATGTCTTTTTGGAAACTGCGAGCTATCAGGGTAATGTTAATGTCAACGTTCGAGTCTGAAATTCAACGATAGAAAACAAAGGAAATAAATAACACGTAATGTATACATCACGACGTCACGACCATATATATATTTTGAATTTATGTATACGTATACGACGATGAAACACTTACTGCACTTGAATGCCCAAGACCCATGATCGAGAGCCACGAGGCTGAAGAAGAAGGCTGCGAGCCACCTCATCTTGTTCAGAGTGAAGAGTGCAATACGCCTGACGATTAGAGTCCAATTCGGCCGGTTTTTATACAGCTGCATTCAACGGGAATAACGGAGAGTGGGCAATGTCGTGTTATGAATGTTATATATAAGTTTTTCTTCAGAAATACCACCGGTAATACCGAATGTCGGTATGAAGACTTTTATGAAACGTCATATGCAGCAGGTGTTTTTTGTATTATTGGAAAGACCACACATTGTGTTGCTTATTCCGCAAAATATACATTCGGCTTATTGTTTATTTTATTTTAATAATTTTTCAACTGTAGACTGGTTCAGGTATGGTTTTAGACACTTGAGAAGTATCATTGAATTGATAGACAAATCGGAGTATTACATATCATATTATAAAACGATTGTCTACATCATCTTACGAATAAAAAAGTCATTTACTTTCGTTATATAATATGTATGTATGCACTACGTACAATTTTTATCATTGTAATTTCCAATAATTAGCATAATTTATTCACAAATATCGACAGTATGTGGATTGTGGAACGAATTCGTCGTCGTCTGACTCATCGTAGAGTTTCGAAATCGCGATTATGCGATCAGCAGCGAGGCATAGAGATTTCCACGTTTTCGGTGAAACATTAGCCTCAATCGAATTACTTTGCTTGCGAACTTCATGCACGGCCATTTCGTAAGCGCATAGTACCGGGCCGTTGAGAATCCGAATGAAAACGATATCCATCAATTAAATTACAAGTAGCATGATTATCAGTATAGTAATATCACATAAGAGGATTTTCACCTCTTATAAATCCGTATCCGATTGACTTCGAATTATTTCCTAACGTCGCACCATCCTTCCAGAAACAAAGTAGTCAGTTATTCGAATACTTGGGTACTAAAATCGTCGGTGGTTTGAACGAAATTTACAAAAACTTCCTTTCGGGTTCTCGGTGTGGTTCTATTTTTAAGCGTTATTGATTGTTCTGGAAAGTATGCTGGCTCCTTCGAAAGATTATTTTCATAAATTTCAGAATCTAATCGAAACATCAGAGCAAGGATCTTTGGAAGTTAGGAAATCTCAGGCGCAACTTGAAAACTTGAGAGTTTCACATCATTTCTCGATAAGACGCATTTTCCAACAACTCACCGGCAGTTGGAATTTCGTATTCTCCGGTTTCAAGTTCAAAAACACGTTCATCTGACCTATTACCTGTTTCAAAACAGCTTCCAAACAATTTGGCGTCTCATTATACGGGGATATTGATCATCATTGCTTTATTCAATTCGTCGATAGCTTTGTGAATATATCATAAATGAGCTCTTCACCTCTTTTTTTTTTAGCCTGTGCGAAGAATGGCAATTGAAATCAATTGTGCAGTGCAGGGTAACTCGTCGCGAATTCAATTTCATGTTATAATTGCACGTGTTGACAGAAATCATGTACCTGATTATGCAAATTCGACTGAAAATTGATGGACCAAAACATCACAGCACATGTGAACATATCTCTGAATTGGGCAGCCGTTGGATCTTCATATATTCGAGTGTCGCCACTGGAAGAGTGTCTACGAATTTTTTATAATTGCGAGCTATCAGGGTAGCGTTCATCATAACGTTCGAGTCGGAAATACATCGACAGAGGTGAAAGAAAGGGAAGGAATAACGTGTAATAAACTGTATGACCATATTTTTCAAATGTATGTATACGTCGGTGTAAAACTTACTGCACTTGAACGTCGAAGGTCCATGAACAGAAGCCACGAGGCTGAAGAACAATGCTGCAATTCGGTGAAACTTTATTAGAAGAAATAAATTATGTGGATTGTATATATACATTGAAAGTAATCGGACGTTAACAGTATTTTTACCAGCGAAATCCATCTGGTCAGGGTCTTTCTGGGCTGCTCTTTGGAGACGACTCCAATATTTTGATAACTCGTGATTGCAGAAGGAAAAGTTTCAGATATCATCAATAAGTACCGGACTAACAAAAATGTAATCCTAAAATTTACCTGTCGATAACCGCTACTCGGTTCGATGCGCGCAACGACGCGACGTTTACGTTCACGACCTTTAAATTTTGAATTCTCCGTTGTGAAGCTAACGAAGCGTCATCGAGTGAAGTTATGAATTTTCTGTTCTAATTTTGCGAGTCTCGTCGACCGAGTGAATTCAATAACGCAAAGCAAAGTTCTTTCTGCAATATCACGAATCATTCGTTCTCATGGATTTGAAGATCTCCGTCGCTCTTTTCTAGCAAGTTCTTTCGTTAGGTCGACTCCGCGCTGGCTGCTTCGACTCCGTCCCCGTCGTGAATTGCGGTGTTGAGATGGTTGATACCGGGCTGCTCTAGATCCGAGTAGTTGTGGATGCTTGCGGCGTACTTGTTGCCGCGCTGCACTAGCTTCGGAAAGTCGTGTCCAGGCGTGTGACACGACTGCTTTTATACCTTTCCTCAAACCCAGTCACGCAGAGCTTAGCTGTTGTCTTCGGTTATCTTTGGCTATCTCCGAGTTATTCGACTAGCTCCGGATACGAAACGGTTACAACACATAATGGATAGTGGGGTGGATTGCCTTTTCAATAAAATATTGATGGAGAAGTTTATCAGCAAAATAAATGACAGAATATTTATCGGGTACTTAGTTTGCGATTCGGTGATATTTTATTAAAAAAATCATGATGCTATTTAACGGATGCGGTTTATCGCTAGGATAAAATGCAGCCGTCGTGGTCCTACGTGTCCCCCATGTAGTGTGCGGCGATCATTTTCAGTACGAATAATTTCCATCATCATAGCTATTACAGTTTTCCAAAAGCGCGATGATCCGATCAGCAATAATTTCGAAAGATCTCCATGATTTTCTCGAAACATTGTCGCAAATCACATCACGGCACTCTTCAATTTCACGCACAGCGTCTCCATAGGCATTCACTACGGGCCCGTTGAGTATCTAGACAAAGAAAAGACACTCGTCAGTCACGGTACATGAGAAGTTGAGCATAATTAGCGACGAACAAACATTCCTCAAGACAATGTATTTACCGCTTTATAAACTTGCGTTCGAACGATTTCGAAATCTTCTCTAACGTGCTCCCACCCTTGTAGAAATATAGTAGTCAAATATATGTATATTTGGTGAGCAAGACTGTCGGTGATCGAAGCCCAATCCATAAAAATTTCTTTCTGCGATCGTATTGCCGATCTAGATTCAATCTCTGCTGTTTGCTCCGGCAATGATGGCAGTTTCTGAAACATTTTTTGCAATTGATTTTTAGGAATCCGGGAATATTGACATAACTTCCGAAATTCTTGAAGCAATTATCTACTCACCGGCATTTCGAAATTCGTTTTTTCTGGTTTCAATTCCAAAAATATGATCATTTGACGTAGCACCCTCTCGAAAACTGCCTCCAAGCAATTTGACTCTCTATTGTACTTGGGTAATGATGCAATTTCTCCTCTCAATTGATCCATGGCTGATTTTATATCTATAACGAGCTCTTCTCCTCTGTACTGAGCCTGTTTAAAAATTGTAAATAGTGAATTGAGTAAGCTAGTTCAGGTATGTATGTACATATCGCTAATCAATTTCATCATAAACAGTATAAATGTGAAAGAAGTGGAGAGATACACCTCTTCGCGTAGATTGCTCGTCAAATGTCGGCTGTAATATTGCACGGCTGATGTGTACGTATTTTCGAATCCGTCAGCCGCTTTATCTCCATACTCTAGACTTGGTCGTGGCAGACTGCCTATGAATGCTCCGTAATTATCCGCTACCAGACTAATGTTCACTACAACGTTGGGCTCTGAAATATATGAAAAATAAATGATAGAAACAAGTAACGAGTAAAGAATGTAGAAATTCATATATTTCGTCAATTTGAAGATAGGCGAGGGAAGACGCGAGTAAGTTGGCGCTCTCATAACCGAGATTCGCAATAAAAAACGACTTGGGCAGAACGACGAATAATTGTAATAAATTACGAATTTTTGAAAATTCTAAAAAAATTCAAGATAACTAAACACGTATTATTGATTCATGAAAAAAAAATGATCGATTTTCACGTTCCCTCTCAAACTCCGCCAAGCTATAGCTGCTCGTATGCACCCGGCGAATTAACGCTTCAATTGGGAGGCCATTCGACCATTACATTGGGAGGCTTGCAATCTAACCTAGATAACACAGGTATTGATTATTTTCCATAAAATCCGATCAACGTTTTGAAAAATTGACATAATGAGCCACTTTCTGCCATCGTACTCAATGAATTCTCAAAGTTTCGTCGAAATCGAACGAGTCATTTGCGAAAATTAACGATTCTCGTTTTCGAAACGTTCATTAATTTCTGTACATTTGAGATCGCGAGTCCTACAGCATTTTAAAACGAAGATTCATAGCGGGAATGGAAAAATATTCCAGAAATCGAAAATTTGATAATCAAGGACGAGAAAAAAATTCGGAATAGTTGTACGTATTGGAAAGCGTAAACAGTTATCGATCGACTGTTTCTCACGATATCTTCGGCAAACGGGAGCCAATCGCAACGAAATTTCGCCACATTATACCCGATACGTATATACAGGCTGATTCGAGTTGAGCAAAACACATTTTGTGCACAGATTATTAGAGAAATTCTGAAACAAAAAGTACTTTGCCTAAAATTCCTGTCATCGAAAGTCATAGAGCGAGACACGGATGTCACAGTCCTCGCACACTAACGTATCAGCGTTGTGTTTGGTTAACTATAATATCCCGTAAACTCGGAAACCATCGGTCACAGAAATTTTTGGCAAAGGACTTTTCACTTCAGAATTGCTCGACGAATCTATCCACAGAATGTGTCCCACTCAATCTGAATTAGCCTGCATATAATGAAGTTAGCTCTATCTTCACGAGCCTAAAATAATCAAACGATACTTCTCGAAATTCGGGTAAGTACGCCAAGTTATCTGTTGCGCCAACTATCCCACGTCTTTTATAGTATAACGTCGATGAAACACTTACTGCACTTGTGCGCGGAGGACCCATGATTGAAAGCCAAGAAGCCAAGAAAGAATACTACTGCAGAATGCTTCATACTGTTCGGAATGTAGAGCGTGATACGTCTGACAATCGGAGTTACTTGTATCGTTTTTATATTGATGCCGCTGATCATCAATGTCGGGCAGGTTTGATGTTTTGTTAGAAATCACGTCATAATGCCGTTTTTATTTACTGGTGAAAATTAGAGCAATGCAGTGTGCATCGAGGCTTTTTCTAAGTCAGACATTGCAGGTGCAATCTGCGTTATGTCAATAAGCATAGTACATGCATACCTACCTGTGTTACGTTGGATAGCTCTCGGAGTACAAATGTTACAGGTATTTTGTCTACGCTATGTTAGGATTCACGGCTATCTTATTTTTTCTTATATGTCGTATACGCGCACAACAGTTAAAATAATATATTTATCCTTAGATACAGTTTTTCAAAACAATAAGAAAATTGTGAAAACGAATGGAACGACTGAAACCATTCTTCGTATTTATTGTAGGTGAGATGTGTCACATTTCATGCAGATCAGAATTAATATTCTCAAAAATATTCCAAAAATTTCGTTCAAACTGAGAAATCGATACTGTGTATATAGTAGTACATACGCGGGGGGGATGAGTCGGGGACTTTTGTGGAGGAACCATTCTCACCGTCAAGTAAAACCTATTCTACACGTATGGTGACGAGAAAGTCGAGAGAGAAAAAAAAAACCGATAACAATGAGTGATTAGTTTTCACATTAGGTAAATTACTTGTATGTATATATTGTACATACAAGACTCCGCTACATATTTACTTTGCCGTTAAAGTTCAACTTCTTCTTCCCGGATGGAAACGACCCTCGGAGACTTTCGGAGCCATATCATCGACGAAAAGTCAAACCATACCACAAATTTTCACGCTAGGTTGCAGATACTGGGTTTAATTGAGTTCGGTTTTCAATTGCGTATTCCACTTTTCGAGTCACGTCTGTCAATGCATCGGATATCATCAAGCGGATATTGAGAAGAATCTTTGAATATAATGAACGTGCTCGACACCCTCGTCTTCCGTCCGTTTGAAAAATCAAAGTTAAAGTAAACTGACGATCAGCAATAGGTTACACATCGCCGAACAATTTTATGCAAAATCGCAAGCGTTGAAAGAAAATCATACTCGTGGCTAAATAAATTTGGCATAAAATTAGGAGATTCATGCAATACCACGAGAGCGTTGGTCGGATTGCCAAATTCGCCGGTCAATCGATCTCCATATTCGAGACTCAGGCTAGGCGGTGGGAGAGTGTTTGCGAAATTTGTTCACTTCACAACTGGCAGTTTAATGTTCATCGTATAAGTCAGACGCTGACACACCTACGTCGTGGATACGAGAAAAGAAAGGAATAACGTGTTTTGAATGCGAATCTATATTCTTCTAACGTATGAACATCGATGAATCCATTTACTACACTTTGACGGGAAAGACCGATGATTATAGTGGAGGCCGAGAATCTGAAGAACAGCGCTGCCCACCGCTTCATCCGGTTCGAAGAATATAGTGTGAGACGCTTTGTCGAGGCGGAGTCAAATTCTAAATGGCAATATTTTTATATTGCTATGTTCATCGGGAGTGGCGGACAGTGTGTCAATGTTGCGCTGTGTATCAACTAGTCCAGTTGAGAGAATACAGAAAACAGCTGGACTCCACATTATTTGAATGAGCATAACTACATTGCGTTGGGTACTATATCAATATGTTAAATGAAACACATTGTTTTTATACGATCTGTAAATAATTGAACAGTCCTTTTTCCGAATTGCAATATTCACGATACCGACATCGTTCGTTTGGACGAACAACGAAGCAGCAGGAATGAATTGTTGACAAATTTCAATACGAAAATTTTCTAACGACAAGATTCAAGTAATCGGCTATCGTATTTTCTCCATTTTGATTTATGTATCTTCAACGGTTGGAATATGTTAACAATAGGTATCGTCTTTTGAAACAACAATGGTACTAGAAAAATGGATGAGGAGGTTTGTGTGTTGGCGGGATGCTCGTCGCTTCTCATAGAAATCTGTCATCGGAGAAACTTGATGATTATTTGAACGGAATATTAATTTCAAATTTAAATCACAGACGAACAACTTTGAGTGGAGAAAAAAAATGATTCCCATTGACTTGCAATACGACAATTCAATAATGTTGGGGTGATTTATTGGAACAATAAATGTAGATGAGCGATTCTTGCGCAGGCATCTGTTGTAACAAACAAGCTCACGCTTGAATCGGTAAATATTTACGTGTCCATGTCGTTCTCTTGACCGTGGTGGAAGTATCATATCAAAATAGTCTCGGATGACGGTTGATTTGATCGGTATTTTGCACAGGGACTTCTAATTTGGTATTGAATTTAGAAATAGTTGTTTCGATTCTTGGAGAAAGTGATAATATTGAACTTCCTGTGTAGACACAATAGCTTGAATTGTAAGAGTTTAACAAACCGTTTTGTAAATTTTGAGTAGAATCCATTTTTCAGACCAAAGAGTAACGCGTTTCCTAATTTTTCCCAAATAACTCACTCTGATACACTCTTGTTCTATCCAAGAACTCACGAGGTTATTGTTCTCTTTTCCATAACTTGGCATGGGATCCCTGGTTTAGTTCCTCATATCTTCAACCTGATCAGAATGCATGTATCACCTATAATTTTGAAGTCTCTGGATTTATAAACAGACCTATTTATCGCTGCCGTTGTGTTGTCTCTGTTCATCCTTATGAAAATGATGGCTTTACGTGTATCTCGTAGATCTGAAAAGATTTCCAATTCTCTACCTAAAATCAAATATTCATTTTTGTACCTGTACACGGAGCGGAAAATGAAACTAAGTCTCTCATAATTATACGTATATAGCTGCCGTTCGCAAACAATATAACGTGAAAAACATTTCTGTAAGAAATGAAAGCAGACGATGATGAGTATGATGTAGGTAACTCGACTCAACAGAGCTCGAATTCGACTAATACGAGAAACAACGAGAAGTCGGTCAGTACTCTGCAATGCGTATATAGTAGTGTGGCTGAGTCTATCCGTACATAGGTTTATAAACGAGATTGTAGGAATACAAAAAATGATATAGGATGACGAAAAGCATATCGTTGAATTATCTCGCAAGTATGTACATACATCGGTACAGTTGCGAATAATTATACATAAACAGAATGAAACTTTTGCGATTGCGATTATTATGAGTGGTTCGTCAACAGTTTTCATTATTCTTTGACGCGTCGTAGTCGTTTGAAATGGCAATGATGCGATCACGAGCGTTTTCGAAAACTGTCCATGTCTCTCGATCAACGCGGCTCTGGATTCCGCACTGCAACTGCGCAGCTCTGTCCACGGCTATTCTGTTCATCTTGAGCATCAGATCATTCAGGATCTATCGAGAAGACGGGAGGGGGGGGGGGGGGGGGGGGAAGAAACGGAAAATTAACCGATACTACAAAATAAACTTGTTTTCTGTTTGTAGTGATCCTATAGCTGCGGAAATAACATTCATTTGAATATTATGACTCTGTAATTTACCTCAGTACGAAATTGCTTTTGTAGAATATTAAACTGCGACCTCGCTCCACCATGTCCTGCGAGATTTATGATCGTTGAGTAATTGGATACTGAGCCAAAATCACCGTCCATGGTATTCGCAAGATTCACGAAGATATCCCCTCCCGATCGAGGTTTTGTTTCGGACTCAATTTCTGGCGGCGGTGGCGGGAGGTCGGGCAGCGCCTACGATCGAATGCAATGTCACTCATGTGGATATATATATATGTGTTTCAAATTGCAAGTATTTGCATTATTCATAATTCATGCTAGTTGAGGAAAAAATTGGTCAACTTTCGGAAGCACATTTTATAACTCACCCGACGTTTTATAAGCACGTTTCCGGGAATGTAGCTCAAAAACTGTACGAGTAGCTCGGTCAGGTTTCGCAAATTAGTCTTCACGCAGTTTGCATCTCCGCTGTTATCTCCGATCGATTCGCAACACTCTTCTAATTCAGCTACCGCTCTTCTTACAGCATCGATTTGCTCTTCACCTATTTGACGGCCCTGTATGTGAAACGAGGCAAAAGTTACTCAAGTGTTTCGTCACTCGATTGTATGACGACGACGGACCCTTTTGAAATACCATAAATTTCTTACCCGATTATAGAGGAGCCTAGCCAAAGAGAGGGCATAATCTGCCATAACCTTAGCGTACTCGTCCCTAAACTGTTTCGCGTCATCACCACCAAGTTCTATAGTCGGCACGGGGCCATTTTTCACAGCTTCTAAGTAACTATCGTGAAGCAATGTCAAGTTCACCTTTCGATCGGCCTCTGCAATAATAAGACCGGGAAAAATCGTCAAGTTGCGCGATGAGGAGAGTCAAGGATAGATTTGTAGGAAATAGATCGCGAATTTATATGAAAATGGAAATTTTTTTAAACGGTTCGGGAAACACTCACTGCAATCTCCATCGGCGCGGGATCTCTCAGCCAAAAGACCTGCAAACAACAAGAATATTGCGAAATACTTCATTCCGTTCGAAGAGTAGAACGTATACTGAAAGCGCAGTGTCGAATTACGTCACGTTATATACTTGGCAAACTGTGACGATAGTCGGCGTTATTGCTCTTGTCATCGTTAAAAAACGACTTTGGGAATCACCTGGGAGATCGGCTATAGCCTTTGACCTCGTTTACGCTATTCACAAATATGACAAATTTCCACTTTGTTTGAACATAGGTTTATTGTTATCGGACGTCGAATGAAACAGAAATAGCTATGTGTGTTACAGATATTATCGCATCTCGAATATATAGGTGTGAGTTGAATGAGTGTTTTTTTTTTCATTCACTTTATCACATGTGAGAGGTTAGAGATGATTACCTACCTACTCGATAGAATAGCGTAAGATAATATTGTGAAGGAATATTTCGGTTACCGTTCGTCGATAACGGTCTTCATATTACCTATTCATGGCGATTCGAACAGATCGGTAGTATTCGAGTGATCACCAGTTGACAATATTTATCATTGTTCGGATTATTCCAACGTCGCGGTACAGTCCTGATGCGGAATCGCAATGGCGCGATCACGAGTTGTCTTTGAAATACGTATTCCCGTGTCGGTGCAAATGCGAAGCTTTGTTCACAACGTTGAGTATCTAGAAGAGAGAGAGAGAAAAAAAGAGAACTTTCAAAAAGTGGATGTTCGTCGAAGTATTTTTAAACATCCAATTTAGCTATCGCTTATCACGAGACCGCGTTTCAAGGGTATTGAACTCTAACCTCGCGGCACTTGATCCTGCTAAATGTATGGTAGTTGTTGCGTAACTGCGGAAAACGTTCGATGAAAAGTTTGGGCTCGAGATTCCGGCTGGTAACCATTTCGTTGTCCTAGTCTTGGTCTCCTCTGGTTGTGGCGGCAAATTTGGCGGAGGCTGCTATCGGATGTATAGCGCAGTATATTCTTGCGCTGTCGAATAATTGTCGATTACCAGAAATTCATGAACTCTGAAGATCGAAGAATGAAGAAAAATATTTGATTGAGTTAATTATCATCCAATATCCGTGAGGATTCTGGTGAGCTGATCAACTCCGGAACTTATAGGACTACGGTAGGGCTCGATCGTCAAGGTGATATTCACTCCACGTTTTCGACGCGTGCGTTTCCTGGTCGGTAATCACGTTTGCAAATTTGAAGAACGGCCTGGTCGGGTTTTTGAAACTGGTCTCCACGCAGCTGGTCTGCACACTGCTATTTTTCAGCGAGCCATAACGTTCCATTAAATTGTCACTCAGTTTCCTCGTTTCGGGCCCTGTGCGTAGATTCACGCAAAAATTTACTCGAGCCTTTCAATTACAATTCAGCCGATTTGGTCACCGAATTTTTCTCAAATTAGCAGTGCATATAGCTGGGGGGAGCTCACGAGTATACCACCGGCCTAGAATTGAGTAAACACGTGAAACAGTCGCTTATCCAGAATTGAAATTTTTTTGTGAATCACTTCATTCGGTTCAAAGAGTAAAGCGCGTTCGCTGAGTGTAGCCGCAGCTCTTCGAATGTATAAGCAAGATATCTGCATCAATTGCACAATTCGTTCGTTTGCCGCGGTTCTAAAAACATTCGTGCAGTCATCGGAACTGCACGTCCCGGAGTTTGCAGTATAGGTAGCAATATGACACATCTACACCAATCCAAACGATTGATAAGTCCCTCGAATTTGACCCGATGGCAACCCGGTCTGAAACCGAACGCCGGTTCCCAATTGCGGCAGGACCCGCAAAGCCCCGAACTAGAGCTCGTCTGATCGTCCTTAGCGAGTTTCGTTCCGTTATCAAACGCGCGTGAGTATTTTCCTTTCTGCGTATGTTCGTTCGAACGGCGCGTACGTACACGGGCATTGCAGATAGTATATGAGCGTACAGAAATTGAACGTAGTAATATATTTGGACTGATTATACGAGCCGGTACTTAACGGAATTCATTATTATACAGGTGATTGTTCCACCTGCGGTGTTCCTGCCTGTGTTTTACCTCGTTTTTCGCACGTCGCTTCATTTCACATGCATATACGCGGGTTACAGATGAATTCTTCACGTGTTCGTACGCTTATACACACGTAATAATACGAACTCGTCGTTCACAGTATTCAAGGGTATCTTGAACTCCCAAAGAACAATGGTACCTGCTTGAGAGTAAAATTAAAACGTGAGACTCTCGCGGGATATGTTGCGTAACGTTTGTTTCACGGTGAAACTGACAATTCTATGTCATCCACACACGCTGTCGCGAAAATTCTCTTGATACGCGATATTGCGCGATATTCGTTAACGCGGTCGATATTCTTCTGTCACGTGCTTTTATCCGAATGAGAGCACCTGTATATATCGAAGGAAAACGTCACGCATGAGTTACTGTGCCGCAAGTTACGTACAATATACTTTGTTTGGGAATTCATCTTCCATAGTTTGATGAATTATTGTATAATATACGTGTGTCTGGCGTCTATTATACCGTGTTTGTTCATCACGCGAACGTCCTGCTTTCCGAATAGCTCCGTGTTACTTAGATGCTATCGGTTATCGCGGTGCTATGTGATATCCGCTGCTAACTACAAGACGTCGGGTTTGATATTTACTTCAACGATTCTCGGCTCTTGCGGTTCATGCATGCATGCTATGCATGACAAGTATGAATTCAAACGCGTTGGATAATGTGTAGGTATATATTGAAATAATGATAACGTATCGAATTCCCTTGCTGTACAATTTTCACGCAGAAAATTCGATCGAGAAACTGTTGGAACTTGATTGACCATTTATATACAATTTTGAAAATAAGGTAATTCCAGTCTTTGTCTTTGTTATACGAGAAAGAAAATGGACCGTGTGTGAGAGGTCTCTGCGTGATATGACTGGATACTCTTTTCGTGGCACTTTTGACCCGACGAAAGTATGTGAAGAGACAAAAGCGTGAGAAAAAAAATGAAATTTGAAATTATCCAGGAATTGTTTTTATTGTATTGTTCGCGTTCACAAAGATTATGAACTTGCGAAGAACCGCCGCGTAGCTAGTATTCCCAGATCTGTACGGTTCAAGAATTCTCCTTACGCCGGCGCGGTTCTTCTATTTTAAGCGCTTCAGTCACGAGGATTTGTTCTCTGAGGAATCACGCATCGCTTCACTCGACTTATGACTACCAGTAGGTTATATAGAAGCCGGATTCACTCGAGTCTCCCAAGAAACGGTTTCTGCGCAGCAATACAAACGGTTGTATGACAACAGTAAAATACTGTAATCAGTTGATTGGAGTGAAGCAAAAAAAAGTAGGAAAACGTAAGAGCATCGGAGAGGAGATAAAGAACTGGTCTGAAGATATCCCCAATTCATTATGTCGAAGGGCTTCAATGGCGGCTATGAGTAGCGATCGATATAACAATTTGTTGCGTGCGCGGTTTGTGTTTGCTTGCAGCAGACGTAGAAACGTGTAACGGAAGAAGTAAAAATTCGTCAAAGCATTGAGAGAAGCGTGTGGAAAAACACAGGAGAGTTTTAACGAACGTGGTGAAATCAAATACAAATTGAGGAGGTGATTCGAGAATTTGGAATAATTACAATTGTTGCTGAAACTTGTGTAATCGAGTGAAAACAAACGTTGGACGTCAACCAATATAATTGTTGTTGATAATTGGACAATTGCTGCAGGTATGTAATCGATTGTGATCCTCGACGCTTTGAAAACACGTGAGAAAAGGGGCGAATGGCAAACGTGTGATTTGACGATCGAGTATTTTTGGAAATTGATTGAGCAGCGCTCGAGAGATGGCTAAATACAATAACGGAACGAGGAATCGGTTTGTAAAACTGTAAGATTTTCTTTTCAACTGATCATTTTGCAGATGGCACAAAAGACTATCGGTTGCATAGGAAAATGTACCTCCGGTTTATCAATCGAAGATATCAGTCGTATCACACAGAATATTGATCAGACGTTAAGAGATCCGGTCGGAAGAAGAATTTTACGAAAATATTTGATACGCGGCGCTCGTCGGGACGAAACGAAATGTCTCGATTTTTACGAAAGGTGTAGCAGTGTTGTTTCGAAGGAGGAATCTCGCACGTAAATATTACATGCAGTATATACCTACATATATGTAGTCGAAAATATTGACTGTAGCAATTCTTCTGCCGAGAATCGGCAATTTTCACGAACGCACACGAAATGTGATGGATCCATTTCCATTTCAACTTTCCTTGCAGATCCTCGACTAACCGAGCATCCGAAGATTTCACGAACGAATTTGACGGCGTGATGTACGAGGCTGCGGATTTGAATGAAATCTCAGAGATCACTTTGGCGTTGTTAGAGCGTTTCGCCGAGGCTCGAGACAATCAAAGTCGTGATGTAATGCTCGATGTTCTCAAGGACGCGATGACCTTGGCTTCGGATCACCTGAGGGAATCTCATCCCGCATTCTCCAGATATGTTCAACAGCCTTGTCCGAGAAATAAATGACATACGAAGACCTGTCCGAGGGCGAAATTCTAAATTCTCATTGGGGCAACCGCGAGTGGTGGTTTTTTTTTCTCCATTTTCATTCGCTTTCGACGTGTTGTGAAAACAATTTCTCCGGTCTCGTCGTATGACGATAGCTTTAAAAACGCAAGTAGGTAGATTTCATTCAAGTTATACGATATGTATGTTCGCGAAGAATTCGGGAGCACAATTACCGTCGCGTCGTATAAAATCAAGAACCAAATGATTTTCAAATTATTCCAAAGACCGTAACTAAATATATCCACGAATTAATTAGGTATGTAATACAGAATATATCAGCCCGTCCAGTAATTATAGTTCTCGATCGTTTCGTTTTACAAAAATACTATTCTTCTTCCTTTTTTTTTTTTTTTTTTTTTTTTTTTTCCTTTAGAATTGGTGTCGATGAAAAATTGAATTTTTTTGTCTGTTCCTAAATTTTTGGACTAACTACGATGCTTCGATTTGGGAAAAAAACGATACCGCACCTTTATACCATGAGCATAGAAAATTAGGTACATATACTAATTACGTGTCTCTAGATACGTATAAAGAAATTATGCTTCATTTCAACTAGAGATTCTTGGTTTGTTTTTTCATAACTCTGGTATAATTTCGTATTTTCAATACCTACTCGGAAAAAAAATAGAAGGACATTGATAACGAGGAATTAATTCATGCGTCGCGTCTGCACGGATGATTGATTACTACTGAATGTTGATTAAAGTGAATACATAGTTATGCGATAGGTAAATTGTTGATCGAATACAGTATGTAAATTATAAACAATGAATACATATTACGTTTGAGAGTATAATTTATTACGTAATTTATGACAAATTGGGGATCAGAATAAGAATGAAAATTGAATTTGAAATGAATGAACAATTTGTGTCCAATGGCTATGTACTACGAACGCGGTGCACCTTTGAATTATTATGCTGGTACATACAGCATGTGCATTAATGCTGCAAGATTGCGTAAGCCGTTATTGGTTCATCTCTTAATTAATTATCATTCTGAAAATTTGAATATCAACGATGCGGTGTGACTGATTGCCGCAGCAATAATGTACAAAAGTAGGATCGTTTTGTATTATACCTATTGATAATGTTTCAAATGAAATAAACTCTCATTCATCGATATAATTTTGTATGTACGTACATACCTATCCAGAAGTTGAACAATGGATTTGTCGGAGGCCGAAATCCGTGACGCCAATTGAACCGAAAGATGTATTTTTGCAGGAGAAATTTGATTCCGCAAAAGAAAGAAATCTTCATTTTATCATAATTTTGCGAATCCACGGTCTATTACGTTCGCGTTGACGTCGTAAACCGAGATTTTGAATATACCTACATCGAAATTAAGTGATGGCTACGTAAATTGAGATTTTGTTACGTCAATGTTCGCAGCCGATTCATTTCATTTTGACGAATAAAAATTGTATATTCATATTCTCTTGTCGCTTCGATCATTCGCGTAACCGAATCATTGAAATGCCTCGAAGAAATATACCCGCGTACATAAGATCGTCGCGTAGGTAACAAATTTCAAATCGTTATCCACCGATTCCCTCAATTTCTGAAGCGTTTCAACGCGCATCGGGAGGGTGCTGCCCTCTCTCGTTCGCATACGTATTATCCGGCGAACGCGGCGGAGCGTGGAACTAAGGGTTCGCGTGGCGCCGCGGTAGAGTGCGTTTGAAAAAAATTTATGCGGGAAATTTGAATAGTATTGTCGAGTGTTGCGAAGTTTCGAAAATCCGCTGCTACTATAACTACTCGTTCTCTCAACCGTACGATCGTCAACGGTAATCTTAAAACACAGGCACGAAATGACAAGGATTCCTTCTCTCTACGAATTTCATGTATGTACATACGTACGTTATAATTGTCATTCGTTTAGAATTCGTGCGTAAAATTCCGTTAGCTACCTTAACCGACTATGAAATCAAATTTTTTCTACTCTCTCTCCTCGCCTCGGCAAATTCATTGTCAAATTCGTTCGAACCAATTTTCCTACTGGGAACTTCTACTCTCCGGGGATGAAATTTCGCGTTTTGACGCGTTTTGTACCTACCCCATTGTGTGTACCTGACGCGTGGGAAGAAATTTTTCATACCTATACGAACACATGGTAGTTCTGTGATCGTAATAATAAATGTACGTATAACGTACACTGTGTACGTACAGTATAGTATCGTATAGACAGGTGTATCTAGGTATTTGACGACGTACCGTCTGTACTCGCGAGTTTATCTCTTTCATTATACGGGTCACGAATTAAAGCGGCTGGGTATGCTATCCGTCGAGAAACACGTGTACAGTGACCGTCGTTAAAAGCGTGGACACTGCACGTGGTCAGAATTATTATCGATCGATTACCGCGTTCGATTCATCGAATATGTAATTAGGGAGACCGGAGATTCCAATTAACGAGTCAAAAAATCACATAAACACGCAGAAATAGAACAACTTATGAATTTCTCTCTCCGGTTGCCCGTTATTTCGTCGGATTTTAACGGACGCGAGTATGTGTCTTGATACCCAATAATGTCAACGAGGTTTCAACGACATCACCGGCACTGAAATCCCGTATTTCGGAGTAATAAAACGAGGGAAAAAAAAAAAACGAGGGGAAAAAAACGAGGAAAAGAAACAAGGAAATTTTATAAAATACATATATATATATATACCTCTATATGCATATATATATATATATTCATATTTATTAGGTCATGCTTAAAATGCATATATTTACATATATTACACTCGTCGTAGAGATATACAGTTAACCTTATCATTCATTCATTCTTTTTTTATTCTTCTTTTTCTTTTTCTCCTGATTCTCTTTATGTTTTCATCATTCCCCCCCCCCCCCCCCCCCCCCCCCCCCCCTCCCCTCCTCTTTTTTTCATTTATTATTCGGTATACTTTTTCTACAGTAAAACACATGACTGAAGACTCAGGGCAACAATGTATATATATATCTGTAATAATATACACATATATCAAGTATTATCACGATATTCGTAATTATACATATTGTATTGTATAGTATATCCGTATTTACACACGCACATGAATATGTCAACTTATTATTTACATGCTTATACGCTGATAGTTATAATAGGTAGTTTACTTTCCACGATGATAACGATAATAATAATGATGATAATATAATATAATCATGATCATTCATTCATAACCGTAGGTAGAGGTGTGAGTATATTCTTCGTGATCCTAACGCATCGCAAGATTTCGTTCGTTACATATGATCATTGATTCAATTTATCAATTCATTAATCATTGATATTTCTATCTACCTATGTATACGATTATTTTCACACAACAGCTATACATGATACCAGTATCCGGGGAATTTTTGAAAATGAAACAATAATAGAAAACGAAGACATTCCATTTTGTACGAAGCTCCGTGAAGTGGTTTTTGGTATACGATGTGGTTACGCGATGTATGTATGTATATACATACGTCTATATGTATGTTTTACAGTATTTTAACGCGCCTAGAATTTACAGCTCTTACAGTTTCGTTCGATCTTTTGGTTTTCTGTTCTTTGTCTTTCTTTTCACTCGATAATCGTACGATTCATTGTTTGCTTTCCTCCTCTTTTCACGTTTCCTGTCTATCGACGAAATTTCAGACATCCGAATATACAATACGCGTTTTTGTAGCTGGGCAAATTTTGTGTGTCCGCGTGTTTCTTGTGTTCTTGTTTGTACATACATCGCTATATCTTTCAATCGTTATACGATATCGCGCGCGCAAAAAAAAATGCGGAATCGAAGAGAGGAGTTTTTACTTTCATGATATCGTTCTCATCTAGATAAATAATAATCGTGATAATAGAACAACAAATGTTAATTCCTACTACTTTCACACGTTGTAGATTACGTTACGTTACGTTACGATACTCGTATGCCCTACATTGGATTTCAATCGAAAATTCGTTCACGTTCATATATATATATATACTTACATACGACACAGATGGATCGAAAATGAAAAAAAAAAAAAAAAAAAAAAAAAAAGATCGCGCGAACGGTGGAGCGCTCGGACTTTCCGTGATTTGGCTATGATTGATGATTTTTTTTTCATCGTATCCATATCACCATTGTCATCTACGACTGCAGGCGGTTACCGTTAATTGACGTCGCGTTAATTTTTCGTTCAATTTATGTTTTTTTCTCATTTTTGTTTTGATCGGATTTGACGAGAGAAAACGTCTGCGAGAACGGAGAGTTAGTTGAATACGTCAAATTTGACCCCGACCGACCGTTATTATTTATCTCGAAATTTGTGCAACATGCGAAAAAAGACGAATGGGGTAAGAACTGTCGAACGTAAATGGTTTTTTTTTCCTTCTGTTATCATAATTATGTGAAATCAACGAGTCAGGCGCTGACTATTAATCTTCACTATTGAATATCTGGTCTATCGACTATTCATTATTATTTTTTCCTAGTATAATAATATTGGAGGAAACTGTTTACATATATATGTGATTAGGAACTGGTACATCATTCTATTCGCGTATTATATAATAATATAATAACGAATCTCGAAACTCGATTTAATGATTATTTACATTCAAATTCCGTGGTGTTCATTCGTGCGATTGGTAGGTATATAGTAGATAGGTATGGGCATGTATGTAATAATTGCAGTTGAAAGAGAATATATACGTATACGATGAGGTTGAAGATCGTGGCGTTGTTGCATTAATATGTGAGGAACCGAAATCCCTGATTCAGGATCGGAATATTGTGAAAATGGCAAAATAATATAGTAACTATCTATAATTATTGAAATTGATTGAAGTTCACATTTACCCCGCGCATTTGGAAATTTTCACAATGTCCGAATCCTGAAATATATATCTTTCCTCACGGGGTAAAAGTTTTGGAAGTAAAAATGGAAAACAATAGTCCGATCAAATTATTGTAATAATATAGTGAAGCCGATGAGCGATTACGCACGCGCGTATATATATACTAGATATACATACATATATATATATATGTAATACATAGACACAAATATTTAATTATTAATTGACAATTAGGCATAATTAAAGATATATATCATACATACAATGGTAATAATGTTGCGCGTGTAATATATTAGAATAATGTGACGACTCCACTAGGCACACGGCGCGGCGGAGAGATTGGAAAAAAATGATTCTTTTTGCGACATAATCGCATCAATCGATGATCCGCAGGAGTCATTATACATATCATAGTGTGACGTTAGGTACGTATGTACGTATGTACGTATCCACTCGGGTTGGTATATGCGCCCCGAATTTCCAAATTCCGGAAGTGTCGGTCAAACGCATAATTCCATAGCGCAGATGCGTGTATCAGTCTCGGTTTCCTAATTTTATCAAATTTCGTAAATCAAATTTTCATACTTTTTTCATATTCTAGATTCTTCTTATTCATTTATTTTTTGTTTATTCCTATACATAATTTTGAACAAACTCCTCATCGCTCACTGCTACCCGATATTATAAACTTCCTCCTGTTACGGGTATTATGGCGAATGATAAGAAAGTTGATTGACTTTTTCGACGATCCATCGTCAATTGTTACAATGCATTCAAGTTTTCCGATTCGCTGGGTTTTGTCCGTAAAATCCGCACACTCACGATACTCGATAAGCGCAGTTGATATTTTCATTATCATTATCATTATCATCGTCACCATTCTTATTAATATTATTATATTTATCTTCCAACAACATTCATACATCTACAATGATTAAATATTATATTCAATATATCTATATCATATCATATCGTATCGTATCGTATCGTATCGTATCGTATCGTATCGTATCATATCATATATATATACTTAGAATAATATGTTACACGAATTATTTTATTTACTTATATATTATATCGTATATCATACATATTATATACTCTCAATAAATCTCTGTTAAATTTCATTTTTCTTCATATATTTCGTTTGTTATTTCTTCTTTTTTGAGAAGAGTTTGAGAAGAGTCGAGTAACGAAATTTGATATATAATACAAGAAAGAAAATCGCGCTTAGATATAATTTAAGGTGGATGGCGGGCGTACGGTCGTACCTATTTGTTGAGCCAGATATTAAAAATCATTTTTTTTCCCCCCATTTGCTACTCAATATCCATTCCGTACCGTATCATAATTGACATGTATGAATAAATTTGAAGTTCGAATAATTATATATATACAAGTTGATAGTTCAGATTCATTTTTTTTTCTCTGTGATCGCAACATGAATCGATTATTGAATAAACCGCGTTTGAGTAAGATCGTTCTCGATCCATCCGAAAATTCATTTTCCTCGCGAAGTCTGGTCAGATCCCCCCCCCCCCCCCCCCTTTTCTTTCTGTTTTTTTTCTCCTATTTCCACGAGATCGTCGGCATTCAGAATTTGTTGTATTACACGATTTAACGCAACCAACCAAATTCATAAATGTGCATGTAACGAAATTCATACCTCATTCATAAATTCTATTCGTTATTTGGGAAGGTAGTGGAAAAAAAAAAAAAAAAAAAACAGAAAAAAGAAAAAAAAAATCAATCAACTAAGTTAATTCTTGCCGCATGCGGACATAGGATTAACCGATCTCAGAAAAAAAAAGGTATCGCAATGATACTGGAAGCAAAGTGCCGGGTGGAGGAGAGATACCTTGTAATTTGACTCTACTTGGATGTCATTACCAAGAGGATTGAGGCGCCCGGTTGGATAGGTTTAAAGCCAGTTACGTATACCTACTAAATTGGAATTGGTCGGGTGGGCGCGACCCCCCGAGAACCCCCTCTTACGACTTGATTTTTCCGTTACCTTCCGTTCTCGACCAATCTACTCTTCCACCTGGCTTGACCCGGGCCAACAGCTTTTCAACCCACCAATTTTACCCTCGATGATCATATCCCTATCGAACGAACTCGAGCCCGATATAACCATAAAAGGAAGAAGAAGAAGAACTCGAGCCCGAGCTTAACTCGGGGTGAAATATGGCGCAACGAGGCAAATCACTACCAAGAGAGGATTTGTTCTTCTTTCAATTTTCGCAGTTTCGGATTGTTGTCGCATCGTATCCCATCGGTGTAAGGCATAGACCATTTTCAGGGCCCTGCCAATTACGTAACTGCACAATATGAGGTAAAAAAATAAAAGTGTTTGTCTGATAAGTCTCGCGACTGTTACCGTCTCTTGGTTGAACGTCAAAGTCCATGTTCGAGGCGGGCGGAAGCCAACGGAGAATAGATAAACCTCCGTTTCCTGTTGTCGAGGAGCCTTTCAGAAGTCTTTGGTTCGCTGCATGCTTGGCAACCGAGTATGACCGCAATAAAACACTGACAATGAGATATTATTGTTGAATCACAATGATAGATGTCCGGAATAACGGATAAACGTTATGCCTACCTCATATACACAAAGAATAATGATAATTTTGCAGTGAATGTGTGTATATATATATATATATATCTTCGTAAACCGTCAACAATTTAATGTCTCTGTAACTTCGCACTAGTTTATTTATTCTTTTACGACTAGGTCACCACGGTGTGGTCTTGGGCTCAAAGAGCAGCAATGACAATGAATCATTATTATACGCGAATGTGTTTCTTATCGTTCTCTTATTTTTTTTCTTTATCACAATAATATTATAAAAAACGTTTTCGAAGCGTCCCTTATCTCCGCTTTCTTCTCTCCTCAATGCATTCTCTCGTACAAGGCAACGTCGTCCGCTTCCTGATCAGAATAACTAACGTCCGGTTCGGCTGGATCTATCCTCTGATAAACGTCTGACATTCTTGGTGCGGTGGGCCTTATACTCGTCATGGGTATACCCTCCATAGTTGAGTTTTGAAGGATTGGTGCCGAGACTGTGAGAGTACCGGTGCCACCTTTGGCGGTATCATATCCCACTCTGTGCATGGATACTGTACCATATTGCCAGCTGGTATCCAAACTGTGTTCTTCGGGATGATTGATTTTCACTTTATTCCTCGTACGAAACCAGCAGAGTAAGACCAAACCGAGAATTAATATTAGAACGACAATAACCGATGATAATATGACCAGTAAAATATCCGGTGGTATGATGGACTCTTCCGGTTGTGCAATTTGTTTTCCTACACCAGTGGCAGCCCAATATTCTTCAAGATTATTGTAGAGGGTTTTGTTGGGTACATGGTTGTTGCATTCCAGCGCTTTCATCTCCTGCCATGTTGTATTTTCCGAGCATCTCACGGCGTCGGGAGCCAAAGTCACGTTCTCGAATATTTTATAAAAAACAATTTTCAAGTCACAGTCGCAGTTCCACTCGTTGTTCAGCTGGGTGAGGCTGTACATCGAGAAAACTTTGTAGTCAATAACTTTGAAGTTATTATCAGTGATGTCCAGAACCTCCAGTTGAAGTAGAGGGGCGAAAACTTCGCTGTCCAAAACTTCTAGTAGATTGTGAGAGATGTTTAGGTAGTTGAGCTTCAGTAGTAGCTTGAAAGTATTTAGAGGAAGGTTTGTTATGTTCGTGAATGAGATGTCAAGATACTTGAGCTGATTCGCTTCGAGGAATGATAACTCTTCTGTAAGGATTAACGGATTGTAGCTTAATATTAACTTAAGAAGTAAATAACAATATGAAAATGTCCTCGGGTGTAACGACCTTAGAGAATTTCTTTCAAGATTGATCGTCACCACTCTACTCAATTTCGAAAAAGCATCGTACTCAATCTCTTCGATCCCATTTCTCGCCATGTACAATACCTCCCAATCTTTCTTAACGTGAAACGGTTCTTTACTCAGTGTTGTTAAATTTGAATTTGTTATTTCCAATGTATGGCTCTCCTCTTCTTCCATACGGAGATAATTCTCTAAGTCCGGTATCTCCACGTTGTAACATCGGGTTATCGAGTTGTAAATGTGACACGAATGGCGGGGTGCCGCCAACGATGATTGACTGGGTATATACGCCAGAGTGAAACTCGCCCCGATTATTAGGGCGAGAAACGTGAAAAACAGCGGCACAGACTGCATCATCTGCGCCGTTGAATTTTCAAGCAAATTCTTGCTACGTTGCTGATAAAATTTGCGGTAAAGAAATCATCGTAGCTCTCTCAATCCTTGGGAATATACTCAGTGGTCGATTTTCCTCCACATCTGTAACAAAAAGGATAGTAAAATTTTAGACTCCGCATTCGATTTACAAAATACTAATAATACTGATGGTCGACATGAAGTTACGCTCGACGACCGTTACGTGGCAATTCCTACTTTTGGAAATTAGGTTAAAAAATAATCAACGATAAGTTAGTAATGTGCGTTGGGTATACACGAAACTCGGCCAACTGGTTCGGACTAACTTTCAAACTAATTGTAAGTTGACACATCCGAGTTGGTCCGTTAGGATTATCCGTGAATTTCATGTTCCAAGGGTCACGTGGTGACCCGGTATCGATTCCATGGAATTTTCAGGATAGCTGCCAAAGTAGGCAGTAGGGGTGCAAGCTCGGTCTGGTGGATGCAGCGTTTTTCCCTGTATTCCCTACGCCCGAGACCCTCTTTCGGGCTAATTCCTAATTGGCCAATTGCTCTCCACGGTTGGATTTCGCCATGCCCACCTCCGCTCGGCTCTTCGTTACGTTCCAAGTGACATAAACGCGTCAGAATTACGTGCGTATAGGAGAAAACGAGAAAGGGATGGAGTGGTAATGCAAGAGAACGAGATGGAGTCTTCTTAATTTTGCGGTGCAAACCCCTCTCTTTCTCCACATCTCAGAGTAGTCGTTTACTTGCCCACGTTCCCATTAGCGAATGTTCAAGTATCCGCTAATTATCGAAGAGAGGAGGATTGCTGGGAAGTAGTAGTCGCGCGCAATGTTTGATAATGAACTAGGAATACCATGCCGCCCACGCTCACGGCCACGGTTTGCTGGTACCAAATACATGCGGGGATGGGGTGACATCCTGTGTAAATAGATCCGAAAGTTTCGCTGATTTGGTCACCCCCTTCTCCCGCCTGAGTTTCTAGAGCGAGAATTCCACCTGATCAAAGTTTGTCATACTAATGTATCATGCTACTACTATACGCCGCATCAGATGTATGTTCATACGTGCTGCAGACGTTCATGAGTATTCGAACACTGATTGCTACTCCATAGTGATCATGTCTATAGCAGAATTAGAAGTGCGACCATGATAATGAACGTTCTTTATGTTCGAAGTCTCGTCAATCTTCCTCTGTACGGGATCCCATGCAAATAGTTGAAACGGAAATTCTACTGCAGGATAATATATTTCAATTCCGGAAGAGTATGCATGTGTGGAATGTTGTCCGTGGAACGGGATGCACGGGCATACCTCTTCCTAATGCTTGATTTTCTGTAGATAGATATATACGCGTACGCAATTAAAGCGGGTAAAGTGATAAATTGTAGATTTAAAAGTATCCGATTCGTTTGTTGTTTATCGAGAGGCGATTTTAAAAGAGTTCCAGAGCTGCAGTATCCAGTCGTCGCGTCCTGTCCTGTTATATTGGAACGTAAAGTTTCGACTCTGAAATAAAATTGGTATCCGTAGGTATACGCTTAATGTACGGTCTGGTGAAGGCGTGATGCGGTTGGCAGGAAGGAAGAGGAACCAAGGAAGCAAAGAACGAGGGGAAAAATACCTACTGGGAGCTTGATTGTATAGACGGGGATGAAAAATGTCTTCAATATTCTACGTGACACGAAGCCCACCGGACGTACCACTATAAATATGTACGTCATACCCGAGGGTTGTCTGTTATTATCTAACTTGGAGGGCATGTAGCCTGTGTATTCCACTAACTTTGACTTCAGCTGGTTCACCATTCCAATTCTCATTCTCATTCTCATTCTCGTCTTCACTAATTGCGAGGAATATTTCTCACGCGCACTATTATGGATATGCTTTTTTCATAATGCGGCCAGCGTCAATACCTCCGTCGAAGGCTCATTGTATTTTGTTTAAACTAATTCTCCGACCGGGGAAAGAAACCTGATGATACTTTCCCTTCGAACGACGTGACACCGGCGCGGTTCTAGCTTTAATCGGTCACGTATCTCAAGCTTATGGATTAAAACCGGCTGGGTTTAGTTATCGCGTAGGTAGGTACTTGATGAATAAAACATATAACACAGCTCGATATCAAGCTAAACACACACTTCGGACGGTCGTCGTTCGTGTTTTCTGGACCGTTCCTATCTATACTGGACATCAGCCGAACTTGCAACAGCAACTCGTATGATATAAGGACACGACGAAAATTGATGGTAACTAAAAACTCTGTGATTTTTTTCTGTCTTTGAGATCGTATGGACGGTTCAGGTTAGAGTATGTGAAGAAAATCAATCAGGGAGAGGAGGAATCGCAGGGTGGAATTTGGGCACACCGCATGAGAATGGTAACATGTCCTGGTCTACTTGTTGTTCTCGTTGTGCACTTTACGCCGAGTTTCAAATACAGGCGGGTAACGGGTACGGAGCAAGGCGGAGGAGTAATTGATAGAGTTTATTTAGTGGCGCAGGTGTCGCGGAGGCGTGCATCGGAGGAGAAGGTTGATAGAGAAATAGTCGAGAGTTGGAAGGTCTCGCTCGGAGGTTATGGTAGAAAAGAGGAATGGCATTGCGCGTGTGGAGAAATGGCCTCGTCTACTAAATGGAGAGGTATTTCTAGTGGGAGCAGGGGTAGGGTTGATGGTAGTGCAGTTTCTGACGGTGGTGCTCACTGCACACACATGCTTTCACGTGCGCACACACACGGATGCCTAGATCGGTACCGTAGTACGTTTACTGAAAGCTCGGAACGTACTACCTCGAGAGGCTCCGGGACGGAGGAGGCCCATTGAGTATCGTGAGCCTTTGCGTACGCTTTTTCATAGGGCATGGTTACCAAGTTTTTGGTGATTCATCTTAACCAGGAGAACCGCGTGGCACCGAGCACTCTGTGGCAATTGTTAGTGGACTGCTTTAGGTATGCGAGAATAAAATATATTCCACCGCTCGCCGGGTTACTGATGTCTACGCTTGGCTCCGGTTTTCTCAGAAAGAAGGAAGAAAAGTAAAGTAGACAAGTAGAAAAGGCGAAAGAGAGAGAAAGAGAAAAAAAAGGAGTATAACGGTTGACTGGACTGGCGGCTCTCGGCGCCAGGAGAAGAACGAGGTTTGCTGTAGGTATTTTGTGGCGCCGCAAATGACCCATTAAAAATATACAACGCGTCTAAGAGGCCCTAAGTTGGTCCAGCCGGAGTCTCGCGACCCGACCCTCTTTGGCGATATGAAACCTCCAGCTCTGCCACAGGTAACGGTTCACGGTTCACGGTTTACGGTTTACGGTTTACACATTTACACTTTACGGTTTACGCGGAAACTCCGTCCCGTCAAACACGCATTCCCGGATCGTAGTCGCCTAGAATACGACCGGCTAACCTATCCGTGTTCGCGGTGCCTCAGGGCCCGGGGAATCAACATGTCTCGAAACTTCAGGATAGATTGGTATCATCTACTCCCATCGTCACTCCAGCACCCAGAATACTTTTCTCATATCGGTTTAGGGAGGAATAACAAATTTACGGGACGTTGCGTCACCGTAACCGTAAAACTCAAATACAATACAACGAAGCCAACAGAGGGAAGAAAAAAAATGAAGAATAGGTGAAGGGATCAACTTTGGGCATCTGACTTGAACTATTTCATCGAGGGTCATTCCACATCCGGGGGAAGGAACGACGATGATATTTCTATGTTTCGTGTAACCGAAATTTTGGTGAAATGTAAATGTAGAGTAACGACGATTCTGACTTTTGTAGTTTATGTTCCATACCGCGTCCAATTTTTTTATTGTTTTTACGCGGTAACTGTGTATTGTTGAGTCAGTTTCGGATTTCCGAACAACATGTTCATCCTTGGTTCCGTGTACGATATGTTTTATGCGTTGCGGTGGGTATAATTAGCAGATATTCAACACGGCAGGATCGCGTATCCCGACTTCTCAGCAGGTATTGATAATCATAGCCGTATTGTTGTTGCTATTGTTTCCACTGTTACGGAGGTGGCGGCGGTGACGTTACGTAGGTACATGCGAAAACAACGACGACGTATGCCCTGTGGATACCTAGAGATGCTATGCGGAAATTTATCATCGAGCATAGTCACCGGCTACAAAACTATATCGATTCAATTGTGCGCGAGAAACACCCCGGATTCCCTCTCTCTCTTTGCGGCAGTTCGCTGTGTGTTTCTTCATCATCTTCGCCGTCCTGTGTGATATCCAGTCAAGAAGAATACTGCTCCTTGTAAACTACTGCATAGAGGTGAAAATTTCGCGCTAGGTGCAAGAAACTTCCGAATATTCAAGAAGGAAGTTTCTTCTCGTACCGCGTACTGTAGCACTGCATCGTAATGTGGTATAGCAGCGCTAGTGGAGGAGTAACCTTTTATCATCAGTAAAATTCAGCGCAGGTATGCATGCATGTATATTATACACGTACATATACATTCATACATATCCTATAATACTATAATATATAGTCGGTGGCAAATATTTACCATGAAATAATTATCCGTACTCTGTAACACGGTCAAGGGTATGTATATACATACATATGGGCTAACCCATACCCGTGGAGGTACGTATAGTGTAACTATGTACACAACATGCAAACACGGACGCACCTCCCGGGTAGCACCGAGGCGCGAGCGAGTTAAGTTACCGCAGGTTGGTGTTCTATGCGTTCGTTCGTTTGTTGACACGGCCGCACCCACGTGATTGATCATGTGACCTACCTCCCCCTCCTCCCCCGCCTTGGAGTCCCTCAAAGGTCACGAAGAGAAGGGTTCGCGGGCGGAAGGCGGAGGACGATGGGGGTGTGCTTTTGCACAGCTATATAGCTGCTATGAAGCGATGGGGAAAGTGAGGAGGATCTACTTAACATAATTAAATTGTTGATCCGGACTGTTTTATCCGTATTTATGGCACTCGACTTGCTTCTCGTCGCGCCCCCGTTCTCCATCCTTACTAACTACGAAATGAATAAATTTAGTGGAATTAAAAATCTTTTGCGGGTTAACCTCGGTCGAGGTTACTCTCACTCTCTAAAACCTCCATAATTGAACGACCACATCCGACCCGGAATACTGCCCCTCTCTTTCTCCCTCTGTCCGCGTTGTAAATTCGTATGAGCGATTTCATTCTCACGGGAAGGGAAAGGAGCGGAGAGTAGAGAAGAGTAGAGAAGAGAAAAGGAGAATTGAAGCAAGAAATTTGCTGCACGTATCCATGACATTTCATTCTGGGGCGCTTTTCCGTTATCATAGACACGAAAACGAGCCGAAAAACAACTCAATCCAAATTCAATGTAATTCAATTATCATGCAGACGTCGGGATTTAATGGTATTGATCAGATCAAATGGCGGTGGAAGGTTTGAATCCTAAATCCCATGTGGGAAAGTGGTAGAGAATAATAATAAAGCGGCAACAATGGGAGAGAGCAGCAGCAGCATCAGCTATACATACATAGGTATATATATGGTAATACAGTGAATGGTGATTATTATTCAAGCAGAAAGCTGGGGTTCATAATATATCTGCAGGGTATTTTTCTTCGTTCTTATCACTCGAAGAAGAAAATGGCGAATGGTAATACCGCAAACTGATAATCCAGTCTTATCGGGCTTCGGAATGATAAAAGGTCTGTGCGTCATCTACTTTGTTTTGTATTTTACTCATTCCGATCAATACGTGACTGTATTCTGTTTGCCAAGATTCAACATGGAGCTAGTGTGCGAACAATATTTGGAATGAAAGAAAGAAAAGCTTGATCGACAGGCAGAGATTTACACAATTTTTCATTCCTGCAGTTCTTATATAGTATTGGAAAATGATTACATTCAAATCAGCAGCTTTCACTTTCATTTATATTATATAACACGGTACTGCATATAAATAAAATAGGTGGAATATCTATGTGATGAACGATTTCACGATGTTCAACCTTAAACTCACCGAAGAAGATAGTCTAGTCGCACATTCATCATTCTTATCGGCATTGAAATCATCTATAGAGGAGCTCGATTCCGTCCAATTTTGTGATATCGTCGGTGGCGGTAGACTAGTTTGATCAAGGGTCGACGTCCCGCGGGAAAACAAGGCAAATCGCAACTCCGGGGGTAAAGTGGATCGACCCTCGAGATCTTCGCTGTGGCAAAGCAGAGGTATAGTCGGATATAGTCGGAAACGCTTGACATAGGTAAATCGCGAGATACAAAGATATATTTCAGATAGCAACTTTCTTGGGTCGAAAAATTGTCAGGCGCGTGGGTAGCTGTAGCGCATGTATCGACATTGAGATAAATGAAGACCTGCGGCTCCATAAATTCCTACATTCTCTATCGGAGGTGCTATTAAACTTCGCGTTAGACTCCGTTGAAGTATAAGTGACGAGGAAGTGTTGTACACTTGTAGAAGAAAATAAATGTCACCGGTGCAATCAGACTACCTGTCATGTTTGGCTAGCGATCTGTCACATATCTTTATCTAATTCGGCGGAAGATCCGCGACCGCGTTCATGTCCGGCGACTTTAGTCTTTATATTTCCATTTTCATTTTCATTTTCATTTTCATTTTCATTCCTTTTCTGTACGAGGTGAATCTCTTGATTACTAGAACTCGATGCGTTGAAGCTCACGGACTTCTCGGTCGCTGTAATAGAAATGTAGGATCGGTCGTTGGAAAATTGTTTGAAAAAACAAAAAAATTAGCAGCAGAATCTTACTACGACGATTTCGATAACGTTCTCTCGGCGTCATCCGCGATCGCGTTAACGACGCCTCTTCGTTACCGGCAAAAACTACGGCGGTCGCTGTGGATTGCCTACCGATATCTTTCAGGGTTCGAGCAGACCGATCGCGAAGTGTTACGGCTTGGGAAACGGCCTCTTCCTCCTCCTTGGAAAAAAATATTACACCGTATTTATAACTGGAAAACTCATTTCTCCCCCGCAATTTTCACGAAACTATATCTAGAATTCTTTTTCCCTTACGGTCGATATTTTTTCATGCAATATTTGCGACATTACTGATCCCCGCGCGTTGGGCTCGATCGTTTGAAATCCGAACGGCGGTGAACTTCCGGCCGGCTGTTTATCCGCGTCGTTATCTAACCCGTTTAACAAGTTGTACAGAGCATTGGATTCGGCGGTACCGCCCCCGCTCTCCCATTTCTGCATTTTATCTTCCCATCGGGTTCTCCTTGCGATCCAGTAACTTTTTGCCTGACCGTAAATCAGCTTGTCACTTGGGTTAAACCACCGGCATGGCTTCTTGCGTTATTTTTTTGTTTATAAGAAAAGAATTTTATATTGGGTTGAAAATTTCGGGATGAGTTACTGCACGGGGTTCAAACTAATCTGCTTCTCTTTCCTCTCGTTTATACCTACGTAATTAAATATGCGACGGCGGTTCTCAATTTCGTTGTATATTTCAGCTCTGTTTTTCACCATCTTTGCAACTAACTGATCTGTGATATCCTCCATGAATATGGAAAATATTCTGGCACATTCGTCGGTCATTAAATCGGGCACGGCAAGTTTCAGGTGCTGAATAATAGCGTGGGCGAAATTCTGTGTGTTTTATTATATTATATTTAAACTTCGAATGAAACAATCATCGCGGGTTTAGTAACGGGGTGGAAACGAGAGGCTACCAACGAAGGAAACGTGTAATTACGTTAAAATCTTCAGCCTCAAGGCACATGTCCTTGTGTATCATTGCGACGTAATCCAACATACTATCAAATTTTGTAGGTACTTTATAAAAGTCGATTATCATGTAGCTGAGGCTGGTCACTATCAGCGTAAACTTGTCATTCACGCGATGGGAATCTTCGTAGGATACGGATCTCTCCCCGGTAAAATATTTGATGTATTTCGGAAATTCGGCGAAAAATCTGAAACTCCATTCATACGTCAGTTCTCACGATTTTTGGATTTAGGAACATGGCGAAGAGTAGGAAACGATCGAAATCAACCCCACCGGTTTTCGCATCCTTTAAAATTTTTACCCAAACTCTTGAATTTCTCTGTATCCCGTTATAATAGTCAAGTATGCGAGAACGAAAGTAATCAAGAAGTTCCTTTCATCGGGATCCAAAGAAAGAACAATTCGCAGCGCACCTCAGGGAATAATTTGTAAGTTAACTGGGCAGTAAACCCGCGCTCGAATCAAAAAGTTAAATCACATAATAAAACCGGGCGATTCCCTCGATGTCGATTATTAGCCGAACGAGAGAGAACCGTACACCCGATCTTATTACACACGTCATACGAATTGGGGATTTGCCGAAATTCTTGACATATATCAATAAGAAAAATCGGTAAAAAAAATAAACCTCAGTTCTCAAACCCTACCGCATATAAATTCCACGGCCATATTTCTGGGGGTGAGCTTCGATCTCTGACCACAATCTCTTGAGCACCGCATAATCTCTCTCGCTCAAATTAACCGCTCCAATTCTTTTGTCGCGATCACGTAATGTTCCCAATTTTCCACCCATTCCTTGCAATTCACTTCATTATTATTTACGATTAAAATTACACAGTATTTTCCTTACGTCATCCATAGGTTGCACGCTTCGTGCATAGGTATGTATAATAAGTATATAATAAGTATATACAAGACAAGGTATCACGCGTAATCTATAACGTCGAAGTTGGCTGCTATCGAAATGATCTCTTCTCGGCATTCAGTTTTTTTTCTCTTCTTTTGTCAGACTCCTCCAGACAAGGGGAGTTTTCCATCTGCAGCAAAAAATCGGCACACTCAGACGACACACGGCGCGGCGGTGTACGATTGGCTGCTGGAGCTAACGGAAATCAGACCAATCATACATCTGTGTGTCCCAGTGCGTCGATTTTCGGCCGTTAGATGCAAAGCTCCCAATGTTATACGCCTCTACAGAATGAAAAATACCTAACGATTCGTTGAGCTTTTCATTTTTTGCAAATTCGACAAATGTATAGGTACTGTATGATTAATTCCATGTCGAACGGCGTCTTTCCCTGGCGGTTGATGGACCGTCCGAATACCGAGGACTACAGGTATCCGTGCTCGATAGCAAACGACTCGCTGGTCTGGGATTCAGATATCGTACAGCAGCTGATGAACAAGTTACCACGATTCTATTATACTTGAGTTTTCGAGAAGAAAGAAAGAACAAGAAAAAAAATGAAGAAAATTAATCATGTCGTCATTACTAGCCTTTGGCCCGGTGACGTTCTCTGGGCGTAAGTTTAACATTGGTTATAGAATTTTCATCTGCATCGTTCGTCAGATAAGATTCATCGAAATCATTAGCCGTCCTAGAGTCTGCAATGTCAGAATGTCGCTCATCAAAATATGGGACCGACACAAGACGCCCGGTCTGAGAAAACAGTAAGATGATGAAAATAATGGAGGATCCGTCATTGTTGCCATTTTCAGGCGCGAAAGTCCGATTTTCATGTAACAGAACGCATACGTTCAAGTATCTCGTCCTGGGCTTTAGAAACGAGGATCGTTTTTCGTCGTCAGGAAAGCTGGTCCGAGGTTCAGGGTTCGATTTCTCGAGTATTTTGTCTTCCTCTGAGCCCTCCTCATCGGAAGATGTGCTTTCAGTGTTATTTTGAATATTTAGAAGTGCCGGTGGCATCTGCATTTCTAGATCCCATGCTTCTTTCTTCCGTTCCCATTCCTCTTGTCTTGAAAGCCAATATTCTCTTGGCTGACCGTAAATTAATTTGTTTGAATATTCGAACCAGGCACAAGGCTAACGGAAATAGAAG
Organism: Phymatocera aterrima; assembly: GCA_963170745.1. NCBI lineage: Eukaryota > Metazoa > Arthropoda > Insecta > Hymenoptera > Tenthredinidae > Phymatocera > Phymatocera aterrima. The sequence goes on along the minus strand of OY720663.1, from coordinate 16,529,769 downwards.
AAATAAATGAAATAGCATTGTGGAAGATTTTGATGGATATTTTTCAACGGGCTTCGCATTGAATGAATTCAGTCGCTCTCAGACAATTTTTAGGAAGCCGGCGACCGCCGATCTTCGTGTCCTCGAGGATTTTGAGGCCTAGCTGGGGTCACGTGACCGATTTCAGACTCCTTCGGAATCTCGGCAAATCATTTTTTCGCAAAATAATTTTACAGGTGTGAGGAAGTGCGCACTGGTAAACTAGATTCGGAAAATCATCGTGATAATCATTTATCGAATAATTTGTAAAATATAACCTCAAATGCCGCCTCGCAGCGAAATGAATGTTAAAAATCCGTACAATGATTATTTTGCTCTATAGCTGATCAGAGCGCGCTGGCTGACACTTGTATAATTATTTAACAAAAAAATTCAAATCGATTAGAATTTCGACGGAAAAGTGAGACCGGAATCCGGAAAAGGTCTAAAATCCCGTGCTCAGAAACTCCGTAAAAGCTTTTGTTCGCACTCGCACCGAGTGACTCTCCTTCCCATATCGTTTCTGTAGCTTAAGACACCATCAGTTTTGAGTTTGCACTTACCACGAGTGCTCTGAATCGAGAATGTTGGAAAACTTTGCCATTTTCGTCGTTATCGTCGTTGGTTTCGTTGCCGTCGTTGTCCCTTTTCTCGTCGAATCGTTCACGTTCTCGGGCAATTGATTCGAGCATTAATTGTTGAATGTTTCGAAAAAAAGCTACAAACACAGCTTCACATGCGTCAGTCATTAGGTCGCTCATCACATCCTTCAGGTAATCGATCAAAGTAGTGCAAAAATTCTGGCGATTGAGACGGTGACGGTGATTGATATTTGAGTTTCTTTTTTCATGGTAACCATTGGACTCGCTATCTTGAATGTAGGCACAGAAATTACCGTTTCGAAAACGAGAATCGTACATTTTCGCTAACGAATCGATCAATTCTGATGACACTTTGGTAATTTATTGAGCATAATGGCCAGTAAAGGTATTTCACTTTTTCAAAACATTGCGATCCGAGATTTAAGAGGCCATTTGAGTGGCCGCTGGCAATCTAACCTAGCTAACACAGGGCGGGGGGGATAGTTATTTTTCATCAAATCCAATCAACGTGTTGGAGAAGTGAAATACTCGGCCACTCGCTGCCATCATGCTCAATGAATTCTAAAAAGTTTCATTGAGATCGATCGAGTCGTTTGTGAAAATTTACGATTCGCGTTTTCGAAACGGTTTCCGCTGTACATTTATTAGATCTGATCGGATCCTCCGGCACCTCAAGGAAGGATTCTAACGCCGGGCTTCGATCCAATATCATATCAAAAAATTACGCACATACATTCGTGTCCTCGGAATTGAGATTCATGTCCTTGTGCATCATCCCCAAGTATCCAATCATCTGGTTAAACTGTTTTGGTTTATCATGAAAATCGAGTATTAGGTAGCCAAGAACTTCTATGATCACCGTGAATTTGACAACTATGATGGCGTCTGGGTTAACATCGTTTCGTCCCGGATCGTTTAAAAAGTATTTTATGTATTGCGGATATTTAGCGAATAATCTGTAATTCGTAGTAACGCGGTGAAAATTTGAATTCCGCGACAAGTGTTCGGAGTGTTGTTTCATATATTTTTCACATTTTTATCGAACAATGTTTATTTCACCTGAGATAAAAGCTGGTCCCATGAGCCTTCGGCTCGAACTCAATTCTCGTCCAGATTGCTTTTATCAACGAATATTCTTCAGCGGTTATTCTAACCGTTTCTTTCGACTCGGGTTTAATCTTCTTCCCAAACTTTGTGCCCATCTCAAATATCCCCTACGGACCAAAATTAGACGCGGAATGAGGTTGTGCGAAGCTGGTCGTCGACAGACTATCGGGAGAAGGAAAAAGTGAAATAGTATGAAACGAAAAACGGAAATCTACGAAGTTCAAACCAAAATCTAAGGTTATTTCGAAAACAATCCACGATCGCGTCAGCTGTTTACACGTTCCAATCTGAAGTTAGGAGCCCGATGTTAATGTTGTCTCAAAATCCACGCATCGAATGAAATAATAATAACAATAATAACGAAAGATTGTTTGGGGTTTTTTTCCCCAAAAAATTTCATATCCTCCTCCCTCGGTCATAAGTTGACACGGAGGTGGTTCGAACTGCAGTCAGAAAAACCGCGACCTGTTTTCCGTTGATCTGATGAAGAGGTCACCGCGGCGGCTGCATCCTCGCCCCGGAGCTTTAGCTGGATAGCCCCAAACCAATCGTTTGAACGTTGGGAGTAATATAATATACCAATGTATTGTATCGTGAAGTATCGCCATTCGTCAAGTGAAAGAGTTCCTGCGAACTTTTCACTTCTAGAATTCGTCGCTATTTGAATCAACGAATTAAAAAAATCGCCGTACGATATCGTTTACTACGCAAAAACCGCATCGCTTGATGAAAATTTCGTAAATGTTGCCCACGGGTGCGGAATAACAAATATAATAATAGTAGTAATAATAATAATAATAACAACAATAATAATAATAACGAAAAACGGAAAAACGTTATACACGAGGTTCGTAAAATTGTGAAATATGAAAATCGGTGATCGAATATTTGACGATACGTTAGAGCGCCATCAGCTGAGGTGGGGATATATTCGTTCGATGCGGTAGGTATACACGTGTATATACCTATTTATTCGCTCATTCGGAATGGCGAGCACACATCATGCGTGAGCGGTGTAGATTTTTTCCGAACGAAAAAAAAAAAAAAAAAAACAAACAGGGCCGAAGAGAGGAGAAAACGAAAAAGGAATAAAAAAAAAAAAAAAAAAAATAGTTATAATTGGAAACGACCAAACCCCAGAAACAAGGGTGAATATATATATAGGTAACATACCTATTGGAGCTTGTTCTTATCCGAGCCTTGGGCAACGCAATGTATGTAGGTATATACATAACCCTACCGATGATGGAACGGAACATGAAAATACAAGAAACAAAACAAAACAAAAAACACAAAAAAAAAACCACTAAAAAAAAAAGAACGAATTCTCACGCATCCCTGCGAAGAACTGCCGAAGTTTTTCTGCCCGTACCAATTTACCATTTGAAACGCATATCTGGACGTACAGATATACGTATCATACGTATATATAGGTATACGTATATCTCTCACGGATTTGCAAATAGTATGATGTTGCACGGGTGGATGGATATGTAATCCCTGCCTGCCTGCCTGCCCCCCGCATGTAAATCTATCGGTTGACCGCGCGCACACTGAATATCTTGACCTCAACTTCTCCCCCGTACCTGTGCACGAGTACCTAGATGCATATGTACGCTGTATGTATACGCGTGTATATATACGTACTATATAGTATACAATAGGAATATTTTTTTTTGCGATGTAAACGATCGTTCTCGATCATCATCCGTGACAATTGCCGCGGCGAGATTTGAGATTTGCGATTTGCGATTTGCCAACGTCGGAAAATACATACATGGTACATGAAATAGAGAGAGAGAGAGAGAGAGAGAGAGAGAGAGAGAGAGAAAAAAAACGTATGAGAACACGGGCAAGATGAGGGGTTGCAAATTTTTGTTTTTCGCATCTTTCGAAACAATTTAGCTCGCGATATATAGCACGGGGAGAATGTGAAAGAAAATATAAAATATGACACTCGTTGTCAGCTCTAACCATCAAGTAGCTTAGTGTGTTGCATGCGATCGCGTGATATCAGTGGGCAGGAATTTAAGATATATATATATATATATATATAAATATAAATACATTTTTCTCTCTTCACTTGACACCGTTTAGCCGCAATTGAAGCGCGTAGGTATAGTAGGTATACAAGTATATACACAAGCTACTAGCGAGTGGCGGTAATTATACTGTGAGACAAAAGTTGAATTCTTAAGTAACGGTTTGATGTGTGAAAATATGAAATCATACGATTCGTGTTCACAAGGCTAGTTTTCTCGGTGAGAAAAAAAAATCTTGACTTTTTGTGAACGATTCGGGAATCCAAGTGGAGGAAATGATCTGTGGAAAAGATGTGATGCAGAGAATCGGAGAAAAAAATGTACGGCCCCGCGTTGCAGGGGGTCGGGTGCCGGTGGTTTTTTGTTTTGCGCCCAACGTCGGGCTGTGCTCATTCTTCCCAACTCTTTCTCCCATTTTTCTATGTATTTTCTTTCCGGGCTTCATGAGAAACGCCCGATAATAATACAGATTTGTATTAATCGAAAAATTTGCGGCGAATATTATTATTTTTTTTTGTTTTTTTTTCATGATCTTGTTGTGACAACGTAATGTATATGCCTACTTCATAAACTCCAGCTCGTAATATGGATAAGCGAGTGAGTGAGCGAGCGAGCGAGCTTGAAAAGTTGAAGAAAGCTTCATCGTATGTATATACGTGTCTTGGCTTTGATGATGATAATTAATAATTGCCTCTGAACGCTGGCAGGGTGCAGTTCATTCGTTTGATTCTTGTATTATTCTCCTCTCTTGATCATTGCGGAGCTCGCTCGCAGTTCATAGCAATGGATGTAAATTGGTACTCATTGCTGTGGAGGGCTTAGAAACTACATAATTGTACCTTGCTTGATTGGTATTTATTCAATTCAACATTAAGAGAAAAAAAATCACCTCCGCATTGTAGGTATGCCGATAAACATATATCTAGTATCGTATATATAGTTATATCATGGCCTGTACAGTCGTCGTAATATATCCACATTTTTTTTCCTCAGTATTCTATCTCCTGTGACCAAACATTTTTGGTTTTGGTTTGAACACAAAGAACAAAAAAAAAAAAAACAAAAAAAAAACGGTAATCGGAAAATCAATCCTGAGGTTGACAGAAAAACTTGGAAATTCTGAATTCTTCTTCTTCTTCTTCTTTCCGAACAACAGAATCGTTGTAGGTATAGGACAAAATTCCGGCGTAAGCGAGGAAAATAAGAGAGGAGCAGAAACGGGTTTGTGGATTAGAAGATTTGTGGAAATAGAAATTTGGTGTTTTTTTTTTATTCACAAACGCAGGTTATAGAGAAAAAGAGTGAATCGTTTTCGATTCATTAAGTCTGGAATATAATTAGAATCCGGAATGTTGTTTCGGGTGTAGCTGGCAGTTGATTATTGGAATAATTTATCGATTTACCACACAATGGGAAGCTGTGTGGCCTGTCGTTGATTAGTCTTCAAGCTTTTCCACACCAGATCTACGCATGATTGTATAATGAATCGTTGAATGAAACACTTGCACGTGCCGATTAGAATCGTGCAGGTCTTTATTACATTTTCTTTCCACGCGATTCTGGGCTCACGCCTCACGCCTCACGCCTCTTTCTCTATTCTCGCATATCCGTGCCGGAAACGTATGACACACACACGCGCACGATAAATATAGGTACGCGTCCGTGTAACGTGTATTATGTGTGTACACCGTCCGTATAATATATACGTCTATATAATACAAATATATACCTAGATGTACATATTCTAGTGCTGCGGAGCGGAACCTGGAACGCAGAAGTGTCTCCGACCTCAAGTCTCGCCTCTCTCGATCTGCTGCTGCTCTACTATAGTCGTAGAAGAGTCGTACACACGTATATCGGTATGAGTAGATCGCATGTGTGCGCGGTGTATATATGTGGGCAGCCTCTGAAAAGTAGAAGTAGATAGAATAACCGTGCAAAGAACCGAGGGACGAGGGACGAGGGACGAGAGACGAGAGACGAGAGACCAGAGACCAGCCTCGAGGCGTAGAGGTAGAGACATTTGGTGTATTTTTAAGCCATCTGATATTTATTTGTTCGCGGAAGAAGAAGAAGAAGACGAAGAAGAAGAAGAAGAAGAAGAAGAAGATAAAATGAGAGAAAGAAGCCCGGTGCTGCTAGCCTTCCACGACGCTAGACCTACGGTCCCAGTCAGCCAGTACCTTGCCACCAACGTTGACGATTTTTTCCACCAAGAATGAAAAGAGTTCGTTAATGACCTAATGGTCGATACGAGCTGAAAGAGAGAGTTTTCCATCGCAATTTAGTACATATATATATATACATATATATATATATAATACCTAGCAATTTAAAATTTTCCGCAGTCCATGAATTACTACCGGACAATAGAATTCACAGCCTTTCACATTTTTATGATTTATCCAATCGATGGCCGATTTTAATCACGCTCATCTCTCTCTCGTAATCCGTTGCGCTGTTCATACCGCACGGAATCGTTGGAAGCACCGTAGGTATGTATATACCTACGATTTCGAATAGCCAATACGAGTCCGACGAAAAACTGAGAGAAAAAAATCGTTGATCGAAAATAAATTGATCCGCGGATACGAGATATCGAGTGACAAAATAATGAGCGGAAGAGCAACGGCGTCAGATTTTTTTCTCTCACATAGTATCTCTTTTTCCCCAGGTGGTGTGTGTTTTTTTTTTCAATTTCTTCCTCTTTTTCTGTTTCAACAAATTTATTATTTTCTATGCAACCTTGTCGAGGGGGAGTCCCGTTGCGTTTTGTTTAATGACGCGTGCCTATACGTACGCGCTTAACGTACGTACGTACGCGAACCTGAGAGCACGTGTCCGGATGATTTATATATACGTCGCGTCGGAACGTGGGACAAGAGTAAATTTGTTGTGCGCACGTACCCACGCACATATTTGAATTAGTGCCAGAATTTCTCTGATATAGGTACGAGTATAGGCAGGTCGCCGCTTGGGTTCTGTATATAATATAAATTCCGTATAAAATATTAACAACAATCTACCACTCGTGGATAAACTGCAGTGAAAAGCGTCTCCAGGATAAGCGGAGCGGCGCACGGCGGCAGCTTGGCGACAATTTGATTTTAGCAAAAAGCGAGCGCGGCAAAATCGGGGACTGCGGCGCTGGCGGCCGCGCATGCGCGTTCGCGTTGCACGATGCACGATGCGTCCGTGACTCATAATCGCGGTGCCAGATTTTTCCCGCACAACTTATTTTCGTCGTAGTTTTTTTTTTTCTCGGAACAATCGTGCTTCTACCGGAAAGCGCGCTCTGCGATTAGCCATAACCGTATTCTTGGCTGACGCTTCACTGAAAAATGATATTGCTTCAACGCGCCTGAGGCGTTTGCTTTAGCTTGTGTCACCGAGAACCGCCGATAAGTAGATGCGATTATTATTTCCACATTTGAGTCGTCAGATGACGCCGGAGCGCAATTCGTAATACTTCACGGAAGGTTCGTTCATATGCTCAACCTAGAAATGATTAGATTAGATCTCTTAAGGAGACGACGCCGTTCCGCTCGCTAATCCATATCTGCGGCGGAAACACCGGAAATTGTCGCCCCGATCTTGTCGCCGCGCACGAAAGTCCACAATGAACTTTTTCCAAATTTGATCATATCAAAATGACTGTTTTTCGAACACGATGCGTCGGGCATGCGGCCGATATAGATAGGTATACTTTATCGGCGAAAGAAACATCTTCATCGCGACGAATTCATCGGAACAATAATATCTGCGCGTCGTCGTTCGGACAATCATCTGAGATGACAAAATTTGCCATACGAGAAAAAAATAAAATAAAAAATAAATAAAATAAGAAATTCACAAATAATAAACTTTGATCAGGTATATGCAAATTGATTCTTTCTTTGTTGCTTCGATGAGTTGAACGTAGGTAAATAGTTTCGCCTTATACTGTTTTCCGTCTTTGTTTCTTTTCCTCTTCTATTCTCCGTAAAAGAAATCGCTAAGTCTCAACATCACGTGAATCACATTGATTCGCGAAATCGGAACCGCGGATTAGATAACGCGATCGTTGTACATAGATACGATAAATTATCCACTAGGTATAGGTATACGCGTCACATATTCCGACGTAAAAAAACCAAAACGAATACGGATTCAATATTTTTTCTTGCTTTTGCGCGGTGTAGGTATGTATTATCGTACGTAAAGTATAATCTGTAAGAAAGTATCGCATCTCGTGGGAGCGACAGAATTCTATATAATTATCGATTATTTGCTTCATCGGATGCAGGAATGCGATATTCACGGAGAAATAGATCGAACTCTTCGAAGAGTTTCTTCCACGGATCTCTATAGCGGTTGATGTTCACGTACATACAAGTGTTGTGTCGGTTGCAAGATGAGATTCCATCTCGAGCTCTTCTACTGCGCGCCAAATTAATATTGCACACTTGGTTAAAAAATGTTTATCGTAATGTTGACGAAAATATGTACATATACCTATATCGGCGATGAAGTTGAACAACTGTTTATCGAACGCCGAGACTATTCACGGCGCAATAATTGTCTTGTATTAATGATAGTTTCCAATTGGTCTATAACAGCTTCACTCTTGAACTGGTCTCTCGGCGAATGTTCTAAGACTTGATATTAGTTTGATAATGTGACTTTGATAGAGTCGCATTGTTTCCATTCCAATATAGAAGTGGAGGTGGAGGTGTACCGTTTGCTCCTTGAACTTCGGAGTTATACTGATTTCAAACTTTTGTTAGGTGTAGAATAGTAACTGGCGAATGTATTTTGAATTCGGAAGGGCTAAGGTGCCTGTGCCACTAGTGACTTGCGGCAGTTTCATTGGATTGCGAAAAAACGTGGGAGTGATATTATTTAACAACGATACCTAATCAACATTTGGTCACCGATTGTAAAAAAGGGGGAAAATGATGTTGAAATCAGCAGCGGTAAAACAAAGACGAAAAAATGAGAATTTCCAACCCTCGGGGGTGGTAAAACGTACGTGACTTCCAATGTTTTGCCCGGATTTGTTTGTGTGATTCATTTACTGCCAGTCCGCTTCTTGACGGTATTATCAATTAATTTTAGTCATTAAGTTGGTTTTCTAGTCTACGTATACGAACTTCATAGTTTATACATAGTATAAGCTGTTGGTGCGTTACTATAATCTTACTCTGCGTATTTTTGAATAATTGGCGTCGCGACGTAACAATAAGTGTACATACTAGATTGTGAATAAACTATGAAGAAAAACTCGTTGCTGCTGCTGCCGCTGCATGAAATGAAAATTCTATGGCCAATTGGTCGAGTCCAATAATTAAGATTTCAGAAAGCAGAATAAAAGAGATGGAAAGAAAAAACGAACGGACGAAGGTAGAATAGCATATTGTGTGGCAAGGGCGGAAAATAGGCAGTTCCCGACGAGTGCGAAGCTTCGCACGAGTCACACGAGTCAGAAACTGTTTATCCCCCCTAATTTAACGAAGCACGATATCTTTTTGCCATGCCTGCGTGGAAAAATGCAGCTTTTAGCGCCCGTAGAAGCCTGGCGGGCGTCGCGGAAAGCTAGAGAATATAGCCTACAAAGTGAAGAGGTCGGCGCATGCGTACATCGCGAATACTACGTTCTTCGCACGGAAACTAACTAATGCCCTAGTGCGAAAAACGTAGCATTCACGATGTGCGCATGCGCAAACATCCTTCCGCACGCTGGTCGAAAATCGGCCACTTCACGCCCGCTCCACGGGGACGAGAAATCGATTTTTCCAAGCGGGTGTTAAAAAATGACATTTTTATACGCAAAGAAACGTTGCCCTTGCTTGCGGAGCATCCGCATACAGGGTGATTCATGTTGAGCGGGACACATTTTGTCGATGGATTCTGCGAGAAATAATTTGTGTGACCTCTAGTTTTCTGTGACTCGTAAATCATAGGTTACAGGAATTTTTGCCAAAAGACTTTTCGTTTCAGAATTTCTCGAGTAAACTATTCACATAGTGTGTGTGGCGCTGAACCTGGATCACCCTGTGTATCATGGATACCTGCAGATTGAAATTCGTAACGATAATAATTATTGACGATCCATTTTTTCCCCAATGAAAAATAGAAACTGCGTATCTGAGTTGGAATAATTATTAATTACATCATTCCTTCGTAAATTTTGACCGATAATGTGAGTTTTCGAGGTTGCATTGAGCCTGTGAGTTGAAACGAAAAGAAATGATCAGAACTGGGGGACGAAAAATTCTTTCGTGAAACTAATTTTCTTGCACCTCCGCGCCGCGCTCGCGTTTACCACACTTTTGTAGGTAGTTACTATGTCCCTATGTGTGTATGTATGTATGTTCGTACTTAGATGCCCAACCGCATACGCGGAGAAACTTTGAACTTGATGAGTTTTCTTGATTTTCAGGCGCGATAACATATGTAAGTATTTATATATGCATGCATGTAGGTATAATAAGGAGAATAACTGCCAGCGTGTTGTAACCTCGTTATACACATGTATGTACTACCTATAATATAGTAGATATGTAGTCAAATATGTACTCGGGAGTTACGACACGTACTTCTGGTTTGAAATTAGGGAATTAAACACCTTGCTTTACCTACTATATAAACTTTTCCGGAATTGAAAATTCTTGACGAAAAAAATTCCGGCCCGGTACACCGCTGGACATTAATGATTTCCCTCTGAAATTAGCTATACTCGTGGCGAGTAGCTCCTGGGGTAAAGCAGATACCAATCGCAGCGCGTTCTATTCTCGAATTTATCCAAAAGCGTCGAGGTGATTGGTCTCTGTTTTACCATCGGAGCGACTTGCCCCACTAGCGTGGCCAACTTCAGAGGGAAGCTATTAATCTGCAGAAGCGTACATACGTAGTGCGTCCGACGGTATTGTGAATTGTGGCAAAGTCCGAAATGCAATGCGGTTTAGTACACTACTTGAAGTTTTCCACACCGGGTAGGTGCAGGGTAAAGTGGACGCACACGAACCCCGCATGTTCCGTAGAATGTATAATACTATAATAATGCAGGAAGACAGCGTACCCCGTAATAGGATGCCATATAGGATGGGGGCGTCTTTTTCCTATCACGAACGTGAGGCGAAAGCGTCTAGATGAGATAACACGTGAGCCGCTTATCGGCTCCGAGACGTGTCACGGAAATAAATATCTCCACTTAGATAAAGAGAAGAGGAAAAAAAGAATGGATATACCGTGTTCGTATGGGTATTACAAGTTATGAATTGAAACTAAATCGTTTTCTACAAGATATTTAACAGGCCTTCCGAGTCGCCGCTGGCAATCTAACCTAGCCGACACCGGATATCGTTCAATTTTCGATCAAACCTGATCAATGTTTCGAGAAAGTGAAATACTTAGCCACTTTCTGCCATCGTATACTCAATAAATTCTCAAAGTTTCATCAGAATCGACCGATTCGTGTGCGAAAATTTACGATTCTTATTTTCGAAACGGCTTCTGTAGATTCGAAATTTAATTCAGACCCATGGCACTTCGAAAGATGTGACTGATGTGGGTGGGCAAAGAGCATCGGATAGCCGAACTCCGAGCCAGTTTTTCTTATAAAATTACAGAGTAATCGTCAGTCGGGTGTGATGTTGCCTATCGGTAGTCGAAGTCGTGTGATTTTCATACTCTACACGTGCGTGCAGGAAAACGGTTTTCATAAAATTCACAGATCTCGGTTCTCCGGGATTTTAGGTATCCGGCAAACGGCAATAAAACGGCCGCCTCTTATACGCGTGCATACGTATACGACGGCTGAATGGTAAAAAAACGAACGAATGATCATTTTATAACGGGGTACTCACTCTTCTAATTGCGCAGGTAGTTCATTCCGAGTATTGGTATAATGATCCATGAAACGAGAGACAAGAACGAAATTTTTCATATACACTGTATAGTACCTACATCACGTTTTTACCGAGGATAGGATAATTAACAAGTAATATATCGATTATTTATAGCAAATCGAACACGAAACTTCACAATTAATTATTACACACATTATCCACGTATTTTATGTAACGATGCTCGAACACATATACCTATAACTCTATTTCAATTCCCACATATGCCCACGTCTATACGTATTAATTTTCTTAATTTAACATTTTTATGTAATTCCATTATTCCATCTTACTGCAGATTGCGTATGATTTATGCCTCTGTTTACCACAAAACTGTATTATTTCTTCTGTATATATATACATATATATATATACGTATATGAACACTCATTCCTACCAGCTACGCAAGATTAGATTATACTTAGTCGACTGGAGACACGTACTGATACGCCCGCACAAGTATCACACCATACCACGTCCTCCTCCGACGAAGCCACAGCTGATACTAGCCGAGTAGCCGCGGGTGTTCAGCCTGTTGAATTCCAAATCTCCCGCACGCTGGCACTTCGTTCATACTTTCGCCACTGTCGAGTCTGTTGTCGCTGGTCTCGGACATATCGAGACCAATGAATTACTGCTGCCGATCGGTAGACCGGCGAAAAACCTTTGAGAATTTGACTGATTAAAGTGAGAAGAAGACTTTCTGTCTTCTTGATTTTAGCTCAAATTTCTGTCACCCGCGGATCTCTTCGATGTTTTTTTTTTCCTCCTCTACAATCATTTTTCTCAGTTGCCGACGATCCCCAGACGATCGTTGAAATTGTTATCCGATTTACGGATGCCTATGCGAGATTGTAAATTTTCCAAAATTTCCTTCTTCTTCTTGTAGGAAAAAGCAAACACAGATTTACTGATCTGAATGGGATGGTTGTTCTTCTCAGAGAATGAATCATATCGGATGGGGCGCACGCACCTTCTATCGATGCGGCTACGCAAAAAAAAAAAAGAAAAAAAAAAGCTTCTACGATATTTGACAAATTTGAATTCCGCAGTTTTCCCGAAAAACTTGTCGAAGTTACAATGAAGAAAGAAAATGCTGTGCCGATGTTACAATACAACGCATAATTTTGTTCTCGAATCAATGCAGTCTGAACAGGACTGACCTTTGATTTTGTTTAAAGAAATTTATTTTTCGGTCGAAATTCCTGCAGATTTTTAGATTTAATATCACTTTACACAGAATGTAAAAACAATTTGTAAAATTTTTAGTCAACCGCGTACCTATATTCCGACTATTACTAATCAAAGATCGAGAGCCAGGTGAAAATTGTTTTGCGTGTAATAACGGTATCGCGACTTTGCTACCAATTATCAATCCTACGCGTAGAAATGTGAGCCCTTATGAATCGTTTGTCAACTTTTGAGAATTAAGGAGCCGTACGTATACGCTCAGGGCACGATGTTAATTAATAACCTTGGTGTATAACCACCTATACTCTCTGCCGTCTGCCGTCTGCGCGGATGGCGATGAGTAGCTTACGGCCGTATTTAAACGAGAGGAACAACACAAAGACGAAAAGAAAAGAGAAGATGTCGCGGAGAGGAGAAGAGATGAGAGGAAAGGAATGAAAAGTAAAAAGACCGAGTGCCAAGAGCACCGTAGTACTACTTAACCTTTCGTAAATTGAGTGGTGTATAATTATGTGAGTACTCTACACTTCGGTGTATATATATATATATATTATATTTATATATATATTTATACTATACGCAGTCCGGCTGTAATCACAATTTAATGCAAGTGTATCGCGAACAGAGCTCCTAGGTTTGTTTCATTGCGGCCAAGTAGCTACGATATATATATCATTCGAATGCAGGTCAATTATGAGAATAATTAACGATCGCTTTGAATCTATTGTAATTGCAATTGCAATGTGCACGATATTACGCACATCTACGAACTACTGTCCATCTTTTATTCATGTTGAATACGAAAGCTGAACGACTTTGTGCTCCGTTCGTCGTCGCCGCGATTCACAAATATTTGTTCGCAACCTCATCGCCGGGTATAATCTATAACAACAGATGAAAAACTGCGACCGCCACCCTTAATTTTTGTATTTCGAAGTTTTTACTCTTCTGACTGTTCTAATTTTTTTTTTATTCTTATTTTCGTTCTTTACTCAAAGAAGTGGGAGAGAGGACGAAGTAAGATCCCGTAATGAAATTTCTGTTCGGGAATATTAACGGCACGAAGTGGCCCGAAGGATGGTTTCCACCTTAAACCCAATTTTTGAATCTTCGTTAATTTGTCCGGGGTCGATAAATTTTTTATATATTACAAATTAAAACATGGATTCAGAGGTGCGGACGATTCGATCCGCATACTATCTGGATACACATGTGTCATACTAGTACGTGCGGTTTTTTTTCTCAACCATTCAATATTCAGGTTATTTCCGCATAATGCGGCACCTAGCTATATCCGATATAGAATCTTTTAGCTATCGGACCTACGAGCCCGAGCTTAAATAATCGTTGGGAATATATCGTCTGATCGAAACGAAACGGACAGTAAAGTGTTTCTCCAACAATTATAGTTGGTGTACACAGACACGCTGGTATTAATCGTGTGTTATGCTCGCACAATACACCGCGATTTTTATACGTTTTACGTTATACCGCTATAAGTTCAGTGCGGTGAACATAATCGGTGTAAATCGGTCTCGAATTGAATTTTGCTCTGATAGTGTTACGCGTGTAACGATCAGTGTAAGCAAACCTCCTACTGGATCTCATCGTCAGATTCCCCGGACTTTCGAAAGCGTGAATTGTTTCCTAATCAGCAATTGTGATTCGCTGTATTTTACGTTCGTTAAAATTACGTAATGTCATATCGTATCGTGTAATATATCATATCACATCACGTCACATCGCAATTTTCCTACGCCGTATAATAATACCTACTATACACTCATAGTTTCACGTTACAACCGCATCCGAGCATAGCTATACATATATCTATACACGCGGTGGTAGTACAGAGAAATAATTTCACCGCGATATTATTACCTCTCGTTTCGTCATCGTATCATTTGTTAATTAAATTTAATATAGGATATAGAGTATCAGGTAGGATGAAATAAATTGCACTTCGTTATACTTGGTATACTTATACTGCGACATATAAAGTGGTAGTACCTACAGTTTGTCGCTGATCGCTATATATTCGAGCGCACAATTATTGTACACAAATACCCGCAGGGAGAATTCCCAACGTCCGAACAATCGGAGGAGCGTTCGGGGTGGCCACGAGCCAAAAACGGCAATTGTTTCAGACGTTTCCGATTTTTTGATTTGCTGAAAACGGCAAAGAATTTACGACGCGGCTTCCCACGCCGCCCGAACGCTAATCCGAGCGTTAAGGGGAATTTGGACACGCTATCTTGAATGTACAGAAACCGTTTCGAAAATGGGAATCGTAGATTTACGGCAACGACTCGATCGATTGTGATGAAACTTCGAGAATTTGTTGAGCATAATGGCAGAAAGTGGCTAATTATTCCACTCTTTAAGAACATTGATCGAATTCAAAGGAAAATGAATATTCCCTATGTTAGCTAGGTTAGATTGCCAGCCGCGACTCCAAACTCCCCTTAAGACGCGGACGTCAGGACTTCTTCACCCTGTACATCTGCCGGAGATCATATATTGAGAATTCTATATTCTCGTACTCCGTATGTATGTATGTATATAGTTCATATACGCATAGGTACGCATGTGCTCTCGATTCCAAGCTATTATTATCCCAGTGTTACGTATCGCTGTATGACGAATCGCAGCCCGCAACTGACAATTAGGCAGGGGATACACGTAGCCGCGTGAGCTTCAAGTTCATTAATCTAACGCAACAAAATTATGGAAACATGATATCAGCTGTTCCGACGCTGAAACATCGCGGAAAGTGCAGCGGCACGGGAATCGGGCGAAAAGCTTTCTTCTCGGTTAATTTCGTTTCACAAAAATCGCATTTTTTTGTACGACCGTCCACGACTTATCCCTGAATTCGGCTGATTGTGAGCAACTCCTTACTTTCTCTCCTAATTTCGTCTTTGGTCTATTCGAATTCAGTTCCACAACGTACGCATTCAGTGGGCACTGGGCACACTATCGGAGTAGGTAGGTACCTGGCGCCCAACTCTGCCGCCAATTTTCGGACCTAGCTGTCCGTAAATCCGTCGAAAAGTAAGATGACAAAAGAGGTGGAAAAAATGTTGAACGATGAATTATTCAAACAGATAAGAAGGTGGTTTGAACGCGCCAACGTTTACGTTGGACGACAGGCCTAGTAGGAGGTATAGCAGGATAGGTACTGCTGCGGGTATACCACGGCGTTGTAAATTATCGAATAAAGTAGAGAGGAAATGGGCTCCTCAATGTCACTTCTCACAAATCTTATCTCATTATACGTCGTATCCGATGTATTTGAATATCTTGAGGATTTTATACTCGGAGGAAGAATTTGTATTTAGTTTAAAATTATACGAAAAATCTTCCGTTTTCCATACACACACACGCACACACACACACATATATTACAGGTATATGCGCGCGCGTAGTATGAAATCTACGTATGTCCATATATATGTATATATGTATCACGAACGTATGTATACATACGTGTACGTAGGTATACAGTATATATATGTTATACGCTTGAATTTGTCTACAGACGGAGCGAGCAGAAGTTCACACGCGTTAATTGATGTCACGACCTTATACCATCTCCTGTACGATCATGCAGCGATGCAACGGATCCGTGGAACGAATCGGTATGTTTCACAACATGTTGTATGTATCTAGGTACCTACATCTAGTATAGATACGTGTTTAATGAGGTGGCGGCGCGGCGGTCCCAACCGAACGATTTATCGGCAGAAGAAGAACTTCTATAAACGAGAAAAAGAGAGAGAGAGAGAGAGAAAACGAAAGAGACGGAAGAGGGAAACGGAAAGATAATTGTATCAATTGGATTTTGTAATTGATCGCCATTTTCGCTTTCTCATTCGTCCTCGAATGATATTATCTCTAAGCCGTGGAGTCGTTCTGCGGGCAATTTCGAACTCGGCGGTGCTAGGTCGTACGGATGTGAGCCGAAATTTATGAAACAGAGAGTGCCGTAGGACGTGTTTTGCACATACGTTTGCTGCTGCTGCTCACCTCGACACTGGGTATATGATTAACCCAAATTTGTTGTCAATCAATTATATTGTACCGCATGCATTGAACCGCC
The DNA here is from genome assembly GCA_963170745.1 of Phymatocera aterrima. Classification (NCBI taxonomy): domain Eukaryota; kingdom Metazoa; phylum Arthropoda; class Insecta; order Hymenoptera; family Tenthredinidae; genus Phymatocera; species Phymatocera aterrima. Next base: position 16,512,821 of record OY720663.1, on the reverse strand, counting down.
TAACCTATAAACATTGTAACATTGAACGGACTACTGAGGTCTGAGATGATCAATAAAACTGTTAATACGTTCGTAACGTTCGCATTATGATCGTGGGCACCTATATGCAGAGTGAACTACACATATACTCGTACAGTATATAATACATAGAGCGACAAAAATTTTCACCTGTAGCATGTAATCACAGGGATATTATAAGTGGAGGTATTCCACCGCCGCGATGTGCATTGCGAACGAGTTTCAAATTCACCTGCACCCTCTTGTTCCCATTTTTTTGCTTCTCTCTCTCTCTCATCTCTCTCTATCTGTTTTTCCTCCCTCATTAATCCTTCGTTGAATAACTCTTCGTCAATATATTATATGTAACGACGGTGATTGAAGTTCATTGAATATTCATACAGTTATACGCCACTGTATTAATCATTGAATTTGGGGTAGCCTTCTTTTGGCGCGTACTGCGGTTTTCCCTCTCTTTCTTCCTTTCCTTTTTTTATACAGCTAAATTTGAATCGTAAAAGCGTCAGTCGAATTCATGCTATGTTGGTATGTATACTCACGATCAGGCCGGCTTCTCTCTCCTATGTCTCTCTGTGATTCGACAGCTGTGTGATCAACGCCTGTAACAAGAGAGAAACGTAAAATGTTAAAAATTATATGCGATCATGTATTACAAATTTATGAAAATTAAATTACACCTTCTGATCAAGATCGTATTGCCAAACTCCTGAAAACAATTGACCAACGTTCGTACTGATCCGCAGAAGGGATCGTCCTCTCTTGTGTGAATTTCGACTACCAAATATCAGATAGCGTGTAATACATTGTACGTACATAAGATCATCGAGATCTCTCGCGAGAACTTAACAAACTTTATACGACGATGAGCGGACAGCTATGATTAAACGAATTTCTCACGCATGTCACGGCTTGTAACACTTATATTATATTATTATAACCAACTCAGCTGGCCAAGGAGTGCTTACTTTTACTTTATTGGTATGAGCGTTAGATCGCTGCTCGATGGTTCTTTGAACGCTATTCATATACCGCAGATTTCGTTACCTACATACGGAAAATTTGCTTGCTCCGGCAGGCAGACATATGCGTCTACGTCTCCGCTCCGATCGTTGCGGCAGAGGCTGCAACATTTTGACAGAACATCCCGAGTAGGTTTCCAGCACTGGGCCGGCCCTGGCCAGGCCTGGGCCAGTCTTAGCCAGCACTGGACCAGCCCTGGGCCAGCGCCGGCCCGTGAGTTAAAACCTACCCGGGATCCTTTTTTCCACCCTAGTATTTTCTCGTCAATTGCAATACAGACTATATACCACCTGCCGCGAGTTCATTTGGCGCCGATTACGTCATCGGTGGGTGTTCGCTAACCCACGACTCGCGTAGTGTCGGAGATAAACGACTATAGCCTATAGCATAGCATCTAAGAGGATATTTATAGACGTCAAAGTCCAGGATACCCTCACTCGGGCCAATCGTGGTTATTATATGTGCGTACAGTGTACTGTGCGAGGCTTACCTCTTATGTACATACATATACTCGTGCGAGGAGCCGAAGAAGATCCACGTTGGGTAGATTTTTCTCCGCTTCAATCGTAAGAATTATTGATAACGTGAAAATGTACGTTCGGAACAGTATTCCCAATTTATTGTTAAATCCAATGTTTGTTTTCCTCTCTCGTTTAACAAACTCGGTCGCAAGATACCGTAGTTGTTATAGATACCTTACAGAACAACAAACGAATAAATTTCGCGAAAGCGGGGAGCTGCTACTCGTGACGCATACCTGTTGCGTAGCTGCGTAGGGACGGATATCTACTTTTTGCATCGATATGCGCGGACACGTGATCTTCCCTGCATTCAATGCGAAAGCTGCGAGCATATCGCAGCTACGTGTAGTGTGTAACGCGGTGGATACGTACGTATATATACGCGTGTAGGTACTACACAGCAAATGCGTTACGGTGGTTTTCGATTGTCGGGACTGTACGGCTGGTTCTCAAACCGCAGGTTACATCGTGGAGAGGAAATATCGCGGCTTGATTACGCGTCGGAATACAATATACATGGACTTGTTGTTCGATTCTGTTCGTCGAACGGTTTCTCTCGCATATGAATCATGAACGGTGGATACTGCGTCTCTGGTGAATATTTATGTGCGCAGGGTGTGTGTTCCTCGTCGATGCGCACTAGTTCGTTGCTTCATCGTACTCGAAATCTTGCGAAAGATCGCGATCTCGCAGGAACCTCACATTCTCCCAACTTTCGCAGTTTCCCTGGACACAAAATTAGAGAAAAAAAATGTACAGCCCCCACGTCGGGCGCCAAACGCGGTCGCAATGAATGCGGTCAACAAATACCGTTCGAGCCTGATCTAATCAAAATCCACGGAGTACCGATTGAAATCTGTAATAATTCATCGAACTGTCTTATCGTCCTTTTGGTCCTTTCCTTCTATATATACCTACATATATATATATATATAATTAATGTTGAAATTCCTGTGTGTGTACAGGATTTTTGCGGAACGAGGTTGAGTGTATTAGGTACAGGGAAAATAAAAGCTATATAATACGTCTTGTAAGAGCTGTATGGCGCCCGGTTTTTCAACGGCGACTACTCTATTCGACAAGATTTATTACACCTCTCCCCGTCGCATTTCGCATTTCGCATTTCGCATTTCGCATTTCGCATTTCGAATTTCGTATTTCGTTATACCGATCGGTCCCTTCTCTCGTATCCTCAGCTGCTTTCATCGCGCTTTGGTACTGAAATTTTTCACATTTTCGAAATTTGAATTCGCGGTAGTTGTGCTTTCCCCGGTAATTCCGATTCGGAACGTTCTTGCGGATGTACAAAACCGCGCGGCGATCCAGGCGTGAACGCAGTGTCCATGATTCTGGGATTCTTATAATTCTTCGTAATTTCGATCGCGCGGGAACGGATGTCCTCTCGCTGATCTCGGACGTTCGGATTTTCAATTCACGCAATATACTCAAGTTCAAGTTCTTTGAAGACTTATTCACATATTCGCATGAGTTTCTTATCGCTCAATTTTCCCTCCTTTCCTCGAGATCACTGCGCCGTGGTTTCCGCTCGGAGTAAGGCAGATGCACAGCCTTACCTGAACTGTTAGTTTCAGATTTTCTTTCAGTGTAGTTGGCATTGGTATATATTATTATACCTAGCTATGTGTGTAACATGTTCACCCGCGAGTTCTGGGGGGCAAGTTTGGAACAGCGAAGAAAAATAGCGGTGGTGGAAAATTTGAAATATTTTTATTTCTGGTTTTACCTAACTTCGAATAAAATTCTCTCCGTCTCAAAGCCGCACGCCGTTCTCGTACCCGCCCAGCCGCTCTGCTTCCGCTTCTCGCATTGAAATCATATATTAGCCGAATCAATTTTTCTTTTCAGTCAAAACTTTTGACCAACGGTCAAAACCGAGACGCAACGAATTATGAGAGCGGATCATGCATGAAGCAATGCGGCAACTGAAATAACATATATTTTCCAGTATAGCCGCGTGCATGCGATGCTGGCGCAGAAGAAGACTCGACTCGTTGGACACCGAATTATATGTATTTGCAACTTATCGTCGACCACCACCTGGTGTAAAACTAAAACGGGACTGATGACGCAGTTCGACTCGCACACCTGTTATTATTACGCTTCACGGATTCCTGCTGTTCTCTTCTGTAGTCTGCCGTGGACAGCGGCTACAGCGGTATATAAAGACCGGAAGCTAGTCGATAATGAAATTAAACGGGGTAGGAATATTTTTTTGTTCGCGATGCAGGATAGCGTTGCTTCTTTGTTTGTTGATGAGAGAAAGGACAGAGACGGACGAAACAAAAAAAAAAACACAAAAACAAAATTTATGAATAAAAGAAAGGGAATTCATTGTACGGCGAAAATTCTCCCTTCGGCTTCTTCTTTTTTTGCTCCGTTAGATAGTACGAAAATCTTGTGCGGCGCCGTTTGGGACGAGTGCTTATGCGTCGTTGACGGCTTGGCTTGCCGCTGTACGGCGCGGCGTCCAGTTGAAAAGAGGGCAAGTTTTTGATGCAACAAAAGTTTTCAAGCACCTACCACACTTGCTCGCTACTCCGAGCTATTTCGTTGACTTATTTTCTCAGTTTTCTCACTCGCCTTGTTTTTATTATTGAACAGAGAAAGAGAGAGACGGGGAAAGGGAGAAAAAGGCACTTGGTACGATTGCCGTTATCCTACTGTATACGTATAACAACGTACTGTGTGTAGCATGGATACTATATACACTACACACCGCAACACCTACGACCGCGTAGGATGCGAACAATAGTTCACGACGAGGCTATACTCCGCTAGAACTATACGTAACCTAAAGCTCCGAAGAAATAAAAGCTCGGTCATAACCAGAGGTTGACGAGTGAGGTTGTAAAACCCAGCTCATGACTCTTTTTGCCACCTATATTCACGCCACGCATCTACCTACGGATCGTTGTTAAACCGTGCCGCAGTCATCCTTGTGCACGCGTCGAAGCAACTTTTCAATTAGCAATTTGGGAGAAAAAAAGAATTGCCGAAAAATTTATCTCTCCGTAGTCAATCGGTGGTTCGCCGTTCATTTTCGTTCGATATTATACTCACAGATGGATTAATCCCGGAACTTACAATATGCAATATTAAGGTTGTCCGTTGAACGTCCGTTTCCACCGACATGGTTCAAGATTTGATCTCGGTTTAAGTCGCTTAAGGTCGCTGGTGAATAGCCAATTCCGAGTTTAAACCGAGATCAAATCTCGAACCATGTCAGAGGTAAGGGGACGTGGGGTTGATTTTTTATAGATCGTATGGAATGTATTTCTTTTTACGCCAGAGGACGATCTGCTTTTGGATCAGTCTACAGTTTCCGAATTTCCTTCTAGAGGGATCCGAATTCTGTCGGAGGCTAGATACGGTGGATGGAGAATGCAACGATACCGAAGGTCGAAGAGGGAGAAGGAACAAAACTATTGTACAAGAAACTCTCACTGCTGGAGAGATGATGCAGTCCTAGTAGATTCTATCCTACAATAATGCGAATACGCAGAGGAGTTCTATATGGAGTCTCTATACAGATGTACATACATAATAAGCGAAGATATTTTCTATCCCTTGCTATTTTCTAGTTCAAGTACTACTGCTACTAATACTACTGCTACTACTTCTACTACTGCTACTTAGTTTTCGTTCGCTAGAAGTCTAGAGCGCGGGAGCAAAGCTTAGAGATACTCGTATGCTTCGCTACACGAGTATTAGGTAGGTAAGTAGTATGTACACTCCTGTTCATTAATGGTCGTGCTCTGAAGTTAGCTACGTCTGTGGTGTAAGCCGCTCCAAGGGTAAGGCAGAGACAAGTCAGCGCGTTGTATTCCCGAATCTATTCAAATCCGTCGCTCTGATTGGTCTCTGCTTTACCCTCGGAGCAACTTACCACTACAGTATAGCTAACTTCAGAGCAACGCCATTAATGAACGGGAGTGTACATAGTACCTATGAAGCACGGAGTACAGAGCACAGACCATTGGGGCAGGGTGGGTATGAGATCCCACTGAATTTTATCATCGAAAATAACCGTTAAAATTCACCCTCACGCGCATATAACGTTTCATACTAGATAGGTACGTACGCCTACAGGTATACGCGTAGGTACAGTACGCGGAAATAAATACAGAATTCTACGCTTACCTCGAGCAAACTGGAGGAAAGTACCACAAAGTGGTTCAACGGCATTACTCCATTATATAAGAAAGAGGATCGTCGAGTGCTTTATACAAAATTGGTCTACTCCCCGCGCAATTGCAAGGTCCATGAAACTTCCACAACGTCTTATATATTCGGTAAATTTGCAATGCAGTTTAATCTCTTTTAATTAGCCGCTGGATCGTTCTTCCATGTGCTCGCTACGCTAAAAGCTCGGCCAATTAGATTTCCTGTGATATTGTCACTAAGGTGTCATTATTCTATTTTTCAAGACATTTTCGTTACCATTCTGTTCTTATTTGTGATTTCTTGTATTGCTGTCCTTGTTCAAGCACACCCTGCGATCCACGTTGCCCAAGTCTGTGTATGTCTGTCCATGTCTATGGCTATATCTGCTTCCTTCGTGCCTATATATTAACCGTCGGCACATCGTCATATTTTATGCATACGACGGACGGACCCGGAATCATTTTTCATCGCGTTGATATTGGCATTGAACTTTTGCTCCGCGAGGTAGCTCTACTACGTGCTACATAAAATATGGCTCGGCAATTCCCCCCCCCCCGAGACAGGGGTTATGAAGGTAGAATCAATTAGATTTTGGATTCTTTTGCTCCAAATTCGTGAATCGCTTTGTCATATAAAATTGATTTTTTAACACACTCGAAGAACGAATTTCACCGAGGGGCCAATTCTTTCACCGGCCAAGAACACAGGCCCCTGCACTCGGACAAGAGCAAAAGAGAAAAGAAGCAGTACGCGCAACGTTAACGGAGCAAAATCACGATGAATAACAAATCTTCATTTTTTTGGTAATTTTTCGAAATCCCCGGAAGAACAAAATATATAAAACAATTAATGTTAGCCACAAAATGAGAAAAATTATAAGCTGCCCCTGACGCTGGCCGCCAATTCAACGACTCGCATTCGTTTGTCCGGCGGATTGCCGCGCAGCAATTGCCGACAGAAATTCAGATTTTCTCTTCAACGGGAAAATTTCGTCCGTCGTGATTTTTGTTCTCTGTTTTTTTTTTTTCCCCTCTCCTCACGATTTTGTTCCGTCAACGCCACCGTACCACGGCAACTTTATCCGATCGTGACATTATCCGCCGCCGAGGTATATTTAATGTAATTAAATACCTGAATTACCGCTACGTGCGTATATATACATACATACCTTTGCCGTACGTATGAAAGTCGAATGGTTACACGCGACGAGCATGATTTCTAAGGAATTTCGAACGCCCCAGGTTACGCTCGGCCAATTTATTCATTACTGCGAGTATCATTTGTTCGCGTCAGAGATGCCTGCCAACAGGTGCGTCTCCTTGCCCAGACAGCGGGGCGCCCGTGTATTTCTTCAACTAACCAAACCCAGGTTCATACTACATGTACGTACGCGCATGCATACATACTATTGCATAACAGTATACAGGCACTTACACATATCCGATGCCGAGATTTTTAACGATCTGGTTATCCTCGAGCTGTTTGAAGCAACATTTTCTAGGTCGTTATTGAAAAAGAAAATTGAAGTAGAAATAACGAAAACAAAGAGATACGGAGAGGAAAGGAGGGGTGGGGGGGGGGAGAAATATTCATGAGTCATAATTCATTTCCGATTGACCAAGTTTTCAACGAGTGAGTATAATCAGGAATTACAAGGCTACCGATGTCAGATTTAAATTTGCTGTTATTTTTTCATCTTTCTCTCGAGTTTTTTTCCCCTTGGAAAAGCGTTGAGTAGCTTCTAATTTACTTCATTCTAAAAGTAATTATCGTATACACATAGTATACGATACACGAGCAGTATAAGTAATTAATTACCGCGCGGGGATCCTCGTGAATTATGGATCATTAAGTTCTTCTTGTTTTGTTTTTGTCTAAACGAAGAAAACGAAGAAAAACGAAAACGAAAACGACAACGAAAACGAAAACAACCGCTTGAATGCGTTGCTTCGAAGCTCGCCCTATGCCATGGTTGTGTGTATCCAAATTGCTTTCGGTTACCAGGAGGCACGCGAGTAAGAGAAAACCCTGCAGGATTAGCCACACGGAGGAGTATGCAGTGTGCACTCAAGATCAGGCATTGAAGCTAGCATATCGAAAATATGAAGAGGAGTCGATGAGAAGTTTGTCAATCGATTTTTTCTTGGCCCTTGAAAAAAATCTAAAGTAAAAATATCAGTCGAAGATTCGGAACATCGATTCCGTTCCGTTATCTTCACGGGGGAAGTAATACCGATCAAACCATTCTTGATTTTTACGACGAAGAAAAGAAAAGTTGAAGAAAATGGACGCAGATATTCAACGATTGGAATATTCTGCTCTGGTTTGTGCAAACGCGAACGTATTACCAGCGGAGATTCGATGTGTCGAAGATAAGTCAGGTCCTGCATCGCAAAAGAGAACGAGGAACCGCAGGGTGTGCAGTACCTGAACAACGGGACAAGTTTGATACTCAAGTTTGCTCGCTCGCTCGCTAACCGCAGCCGCACTAGGTTTCGTGTGTTTTCCGAAAGCCGTGGGCGAGAACACGTCTCTATAGAGACGGGGTAGCTCGTCGCTCTTGTGTATTCGGATTGGCCAGGTGTTAATCTGGTTACTCATAACCTATGCTAACGTATCCGGAGCACGAATGTCTCGAGGTTTCGCGTACCGGATAGCCGAGGAACTAGGAACCGAATGAATACTCATGCTACAGGCAAGCACGAAGCGTGAACGAGTGTGATTTGTTCGAATTCGTAAAGAGCGAATCACGGAAATTGGGGCTCTTTTAATCCGAGGTTAGATTTCGGTTTAAGAAAATTCTCACCCTCCCGAACGAGGTCCCGGCGCCGCAGCTTTAATTCGAAAACTTCGATCACACCCGGCTATTATTCCTCTGTCCCAAATTTCCCGGTCCTACTAGCCGTCGGGAAACCGCCTTGACGGGGACAAACTCCCAAGTGGGATATTTCACTGGGTAAAGTGGATACCGAGGTGGGCGTATATTATTAAGCCAACATCCATCACTGGCTTTTGGTGAGACGGTCCTGAACTGCCGCGGGGATATCTATCTCTCCTTCTCTCGCTCCCCGTCACCTCGTTTCAAAATTTATCTGTAGTTTTCACTACCGCTAAACGTTAGCTCGATGCCGTCAATGAATGATACGAAGGAGGAAGAGGGGCCCAAGAATGTGGAACAAAAACGAGAACATCATCCCTCTCCATGGTGATTCCGCGCACACGGTTGTTCAAGAAATCGACCAAGCAGTGGAGGAAAATATAGTTTTTGAATCGTTCTGTAGATCGGACTCGATCGTCCCTGGAGCTCACACATGCCTGGGTATACCGCCCGGTGCTCTTGTGGCGTTCGAGTGCGTCTTTCGACGCACTTACCTACATACCTATCTCCAACCTATACTCAGGGATTAAAGTTCGATGTTGTATCACCGCGGGTCGACAAGCTCCACGCAGGCTCTTTGGCGTGTAGCGCTATAAGGACCTTAAAGGGAGCGTCTGGTTTCATCGGTCTAATCGGGTCCCTCGGCATCAAGGACGACGCGAAAGCTATTGTTAGACATCGGTAGTAGACGGGTCGTTGAACTTGACTCGAAACTTTGTTTCTGGACAGCCGACGTGTGCGACGTGTGATGTACGCTGTTGCCGTCGCTGTTCCAGTTATCTTGGCCCAAAGTTCCACTTCCCTTGGTATGTCGTATAACTTCCCAACCAGTCAAACAATTTTCGAGTGTACAGATCAGCAGGCATCTGCGCGCCGGATGCTTCTCGATCTGCAGATATCGTGCTCGGAGATGATCGATCGGTAGCTATGTGCGGAGCGAAAAATAAGATCTTTCGCTTCTCGGAAAATCGTGTTTTCTTTTCTTGTATTGCCGCAAATATCGTCAGCCTTTTAGTTTTCCCCGAGGATGGTAGTCCGAAAATTCATTATGGAATAGTTCGATGATTCTAGCGAGACCGATTTTACCGTAATCATTTGCTATGGAACTAAGATCGTTTACGAAATGAAGACTGCCTTACTTCGCGTATGCAGTACGAAAAGAAAAAGTACAAGAAAAGAGCAAAAAAATGGAAACAGTTTAGGCGGACGTGGCGCTACGGGGAGATAGCAGAGGTCATGAAAAATTAGAGGAATATAAAAATCTCATTTGTGAAAGTGGGTCTTTTCACCGTACAAATGCATGTATACCTATATATATATCTGTACAAAATTCTCTCTTGAGCACAGATTCGCACAACCATCCTGGATCATTTATCTTCCATGATATAATAGCAGAAGTTAGAATAGTCCAAACATTCTTTTCTTTTTCTTGAGGAATTTAATCTCGCGATAACCTACTCTTCCAGGTTTCTTCACTCACTCATTCCAGAGCCATTTTAATGTAGAAGAAAGCCACGCAAACTAGGGTAGAGAATTCAACGCGCCATTACCACCTGCGCATATTTTCTCCTTTCCTATTCCGAGACTTTGCAGTTTCTTCAGCACTCCGAAATTCAGAAAACGCCATTCTCAGCATCGAATATGTCCAGCGGCTTATCGGGTCGTTACACCGCAGCTCACTAAGAGGAAATTCCCTGCAGCTTCAGAGCCGGAAACATATCGGCCGATGCTCCGCGCGCTGCGCTGGTCCAATTCGCTGTACTAAACCGGTAATAGGTGAGCATACAGTTTCTCGTCGTTACCGGCACCACTGCCACCCGGTCTTCTCACTTCCTATTGGCCTAGTTCTGCTCCCAGTTGTCCTCACAGCTTGCTTCACGGTAGACTCGAGGCTTTCGGGAACCAGGTCCAAGCTCTTGCGGCGAATTCTAAATTGCGAGATCAGCCGGAATGAGATGAAACACCGAAATCGGTCGAATTTGGAACCTCAAATTCTGAACCCCGGGCGTCATTTCTTGATCATTTTACTCTTTGTATCTTCTCGTTTCTTCTCTCCTCCTTATTTCTTTCTTACTTCCGTTGAGAACAGGTGTCGCGTTTCCTGCAGTACGAGTACACGAGCTTGGGAAATGGTTGTCAATGCGGGCTACACGTTCGTGTGGGCGCCAAAGCACCGGAGCGTAAACTACTATGTGTCCTCTACCTGTACCCATACCTCATACCTTACGCCTTACACCTTATACCTACCTGCATACACTGCAACTCGTAAAACTAACACCTCGATTCTCCGCGGGAAAAAAGCTCTCGGGCATAAACCAACGCGTATCTTTTACCTCCGCCAAAAGGATGTAGGTATTACGTTGCGCCTGATATACCTCCGGATAAACGGAAGTCCACAATTATTCTCTCTCATTCTCTCTCTCTCTCTCTTTCTCTCTCTCCGTTTCTCGAAAAGAAAACCGAACAATGCTACTTTTTTTCTTTTCTTCTTCTTCTTCTTTCTTTCGTTTCGCAGTTCATTCCGACTCATCGTAATTTTCCATTGGATATTCGTAGAGGTAGGTACACCCGTTTCTCGGCGAACTACTCCGAAGCTCAAATTCCCGCTCTCCAGGTATACCATACGGGCATTGAAATGATCCACTTATATGTGCGGGAGTAAGGTACCGTTACCCGATCAATCATAACTAACTCGTAACTCCCGGTGGCAAAGTAGATTGTTGGATACAGGGAGCCGTCACTTATTGCAGGGTCGTGTATTGAATGTAATCGATCAACAAAATCGGTTGAGAATTACCTTGATCTCTGATCCTGCATAAAAAGAACGTCTATGCATCGATCAATGGATCCGTCTACGTGGCCGTGGCTGCGCCGATCCGAGTGCACGTAAAAAGTTTCCATATAGGTTATACACATAGTATACACCAAAATTCTTTCCAATGTGCGCATATTTTATTTTTCATCGAACATTCCTCATTCTTGTTCCGCCGGTTTTTACTTCGCTCTTTTCCTCTCCTTCTTGTGTTGGCCGCCTTGCATATGGCGTCTGCACTTTGCAGTAACCAGCCCTTGCATCGTGACAAGATTTTATAGTATACAAGTTGCTATACTGCACCGACGCGGGCCAAAAGCCAGTTGGTTGAATAGCAAAGGCAAGGCCAAAAGGCTTTCGCTGTGAAACTTGCTGCAGTTGCGTCGCGTCGCGTCTCGCCTCGTCTCGTCGTTTCGTCCTCGTCCTCGTCCTCGTCAGCGAAGGTTTACCCCGCAGTGAATATCAAACGTTATATCTACCCACGTTCACTCGCAACTTGCAAGGCGTCATCTGAAGCTCAAAGTCTTTGCCCGTACCTACCTACGTATCTACCTATCTACCAGGCATACCTCAGAGGCGGTACGAAGAACCTCCTCGAGGGTTTTACTTCGCGAGGGATTGACGACGGGAATTCGAAAGTCAAAAGGATTTTGAGCTATGAAATATTTCATAGAAAACATGGGAGGCGGTGCGGCCTCGTAAAAATAATGCATTTCATTGAGCGGATGCAAAAAAGCGGAGAAGTCTACGCGCGTTCGCGTGTACCTACCTACATTCAATTCCATCGACTGCTCACGAAGAGGTGAAATTCGTCTGAATTCAACGTGGAGAAATGATCGGAAAAAAAGAAATACCGCTAACAAAATGGAAACTGTGGATCGTTGTTCCCAAATTTTATCAAGAGATTCTCGGCTTCGCAGAGTCTGGGATGAATAATGAAACGCCCCGTATAACCGGCCGTACGTAATCTCTTGCAGGGATACGGATGGACGAGATTTGTGAGGGTCCATCTGAAATCTATCCTCTAGAATCGTTTATATAGGTATTAGGGGTATCTGGTACATAGAAGTGGACGTGATTGATGTTAAATGAGATAGATCTGTCAGTGGTTGGATTCTGCAGGTTTCAATCACCTTTTTTATACCGGCTGAATTCTTTGGATTGGGTTCACTCTCGGAAACCGTACCAGAACGAGCCGAGCCAAACTGAAGCGAACGGTTCCGATGAGGCAAAGATTTACGAAAGAAAGCTGATTGAGGGTGTTGTTTGCAATGGAGGCCGAGATTGAGCGATTAACTCCACGTTCTTCGAATAGTCAGAAGGTTTATTAGACGCCTCGCTCCGACTCTCTCCCGTCCATAGCCGCCATACCATATGCCACAGAGTTTCAGGGCGAGGTGGAATAGAGTCGCTCGTCTCAGCAGCCAGGGGATAGAAAGTAAAGAAAAGAAGTTAATTCTGATGAATGGAGGTGGTAATTAGAAATGCAAAAACAACCGTACGTGGGTTTAATTTGAGCTTTTGTAATCCTCAACCCTCCGCGATGTTTGCGTGTTTTCTTTTGACGGCCTTTTCATCTAATTATCACACGACCAGCCCCCGGCCGGCTTCTTTTTTTACCTTTTCCACTCCGTATCTTATTTTTCGTGGACGAAAATACGTCTGGAAATTTATGTACAGTAGCACGCGTGTGCGAGCCGTGGAATTTTCCAACGAGCTTTCGGAAGACGATTTCTGCACGAAATATAAGCTCAAGGAGCATCAAAGATACTGTTTTTTTTATTCGATCGCAACGTTGCGTTGTGTAGTTACGTGGGGTGGTCCTACTCCTGCGATATTCGAACGAATTTTCCAAAGCTTCAACATTTCAGTCCGCCGCCCCCTGCAAGACCCAGTTTTCATTTTTCCGTTCCAACGCGCGAGCGCAGAGTAAAAGCTGGTGAGTTTTAACCCGACGTTGTTGTAAGGGATTTTATAATCAGCCGACTTATATCTTCTAATTAGAGGGTGGCAACGACGACGACGAGGACGACGACGAGGACGAGGACGAAGTTGTTTCTTCGTAATCCCTCGAATGCAAGCACGGCGTTATTAAATACGCAAAGGCAACTGGAATGGTTAATTGTATTCCTCGTCGTATATACAGCTGGCTTCAGAAGTTCAAGCAACTTGAAAATCTGTATAGTAGGTATATGTCAAAGTACCTACTACGTACGTCAAATAGTGGCCAAGTAAGTAGTAGGTACGTGGCTAAAAGAGGGTTGGGTCGGGTTGGTATTGGATTTTAGAAATTGAAACGTGCAAAGACCGGAGCTTTTCTCTAATTGGTGCAGGCAGCCGGCGACGAGGTTCGTTTCATATCTCCTTTAAGCCTCACGGTAATTAAAAACTTTCACGTATTTTTCAAAACCCTTTGCACCCACGGAACACTTACTTTGATCGCTTTCGAATATTCTACCACAAGTGACAGGTATATATCGTGTAATATACGTATACCTATAGCTTGTAGTATAGACACCGTGGAAAAAGCTGATTTCATTCGGTTCCGGATGCAGTTCAAGCGATGACGTGATTCTTTTCGTTCAATTTTCTTTTTTGTTTCATTTTGCTACCAGTCCACTCGATAACATGTGTATATATATATATATATATATATCGCGTTGGAAAAAACTCGGATACAATTTCGTTAAATTTATTCACAGGACCGGAACAAGCTCTCAATTCAGCAACACTGATTCCGACGATACCTACGAAAGGTAGGTATCGGCATTTTGACGGTGAAAAATTGCAGCCCAAAAATTGACGGCGGTTTAAACCGACGAACGATTTTTTTCGAATTTGCAATATTTTCAAACTTATAGTCGTGACCATTTTATACGAAATTCGTATCCGAAGATCGTTTCAAAAGACAATCGAAATGGCTGCCTCAACTTTTCGGAGAGAATTCATTCGGCGCGTAGTTTATCGATGAACCGATTTTTGCAAATTTTTCAACATTCGGGAAACGATTTCGCCGTTTTTGTCAGACATTTTTATCGGAAGATCGTTTCACAATATAGAAAGAACGGGCTCTCCTCGACCTTTCGGTGAAACAATTCATTGACACGAAATACGAATTAGGTAGAATTTACTTCTACGTGGTTGTACGTACATAGGTACATACCTACATACATACGCGAACGTTTCTCAATCAATTCACTATTTTCATTACATCAAGCTCTTGCAGCTCACCTGTACGGGTCTACCCCAGTAGGTTTCTAGCTCTGGGCCGGCCCTGGCCAGCCCTGGGCCAGCCATGGCTAGCACTGGGCCAGCCCTGGCCAGCGCCGGCCCGTGAGTTGAAACCTACCTGGGTATTTACGTATCAAAGATTCGAATAATTACATCCACCTATCTGCCAACCTGTACCGAGCAGGACGTAGCCCTCGAACTATTACACGTATATAAACACCGTAGCATCGTACGTCGACTTGCGAACCAGGCGTGGCTGCGTGCGTACGTCTGCATTTGCATCCTTGGCCCCGAGGTCTTTACCTCGGGAAGACCGTTGTTTGTTCCTTGTTCCATCCTACACGCACACACACGCCCGCCCACACCTAGCCACGAGATACCCGTAGCTACGAGCACGCTCGCACACGCGATATTCCGGGCGTTCGTTCCACCTGGTAGAATTTCTAGACAACGTAAGTCCAGCCGAGTTCTTCTACTCAACAGAACGTAGAATTCTCCGGCAATATTGAGATGGTGAAATGTCGATGATTCATATCGTCGAGCTCATCGTTTCCTGTGGTACAGCAAACAAATTTTCGATCCTTCTCATTTCTCGAAAAAAATAATTGGTTCCGCAATCGCGGTCGACGTTCTCGAAAATTCGTCCGCGTTTCATCATCACGTTCTCAACTTTGTACCCCATTTTTCAAATATCTTTCTACCTCAGTCATCTTGTACAGATTCGCATATTTATACAAAATTTTTCTTACTCTCTTCGGATATACCTAGATCATTTTTACCATCAACGTAATAACATCTACTTATTTCAGACAATGTTCCCCGCGGCACGCGCTCCAGGGGCAGAGGCAGGTGCTCGGCAGGTGAAGACCGCAGTATCCTTAGGAGGGCGGGAGACTCAGACGGGGCAAGTGTTTTATTATATATTTGTGCGGTGTTTTTTTTTCTCGTTTTTTTGTGTTTCGTTTTTTGTTCAACCCTCTTTCAGTATTCTCGCACCAAAGAGGTTTCAAAATTTAACGGACCAGGTGCATCTTCGTTCTCAGTTCGTTCTCGGAGAGGAATTCTCGTCAATATTGCTTGTTCGGTAGGGAAGAAAATTTGACGAGCTTTCATTCAAATTAGTATAACGCACATAGATTTTCATTTTCATTTCTTCTGGATCTAAGAATTTCGTCGGGGAGAAGATTTTGCCGAAATTTTGAAGATACTACGCGAGACGAGGAACGTGACGCTCGTAATTAATGATTACATTTAAGTTCCGATCAATCACACCGGACAGAATTCAAAATTGTTTGCAGCAATTTTGGGGGCCCCGATCCAGCGCTCAGCGATCTCTATAATTACAATAGATTTGCTAATATTTTCCATCGCAATAACTCGTACGAGGTAATTACTCCTTGTTTGTCAAGTTTGAAGAATAATCTTGACCGGAAATGGGATTGTTCTTCCTACATCGTTGGGAAAACTTGTAAAACAAGACGAATATATATTTTCGCGTCTGTACTGTTGCCGACTACATCGTCTTGTGTGCTGAATTATATTTGTGGTCTAATAATGAAACCCTTTCGCCTGCACGTCTGGTTCTTACTGTATATTGGTATAATAAACGAAAACACGTGCGATAGGTCTAAATAGCATTTACTTCTTCTCAAGGTGCTGCAGGGCTCGCTTTGTCAAATTTAGGTACAGAAATCATCGCTTCGAAAACGAGAATCGTGAATTTCCGCAAACGAATCGGTGGATTTCAGTGAAACTTTGAGAACGCATCGAGTACGATGGCAAAATGCTGCTAAGTAGTTCAATCTTCCGAAACGTTGATCGGATTTTATGACGAATGGATTTTCTCTGTGTTAGCTAGGTTAGATTGCCAGCGGCGACTCCGATTGCCTCTCAAAAGACCTACGTTTCGACTTATTTTTTCGTTTCCGTGTGCTCGCCCACTATTTTTCTCCTCCTTCTTCACTGAATTCTCGTTTCTCATACTTATTCCTTTTTCATTTCCCGCCCTTTGAACCATCCTGTATGGAGAATAACAGCGGAAGAGGACACAGACAGCGCCAGCGAACCGCAACATGAATTATTCATTCTGTTTTATATTATTTTGCGGAATGGCTCGGGCGCTGATGGAATACGAGTGGCTTTCTAGGATTTTAAACTTTTAACTTTGGTTTAGGAACGTGTAGATACCATCTGCCTAAAGATCCTCCGAACGCGACACACGTTTTATCTATAAAAGCACCGGAATGAAACTTTTTTCTTTTTCGTACAAATCTTCAATATCAAAATTGAATTTCATAATTACGGTGGAATTAATGCGTTGAACGGTCTCTGAAATGTACGAAAACTCCGTGAAATTTAACCGAATCCACATCGCCATAAATTCAAATCAATAATCGATAGATAGGTAAAGAATAAGACAGGAAACGAACGGAATACGAAATAATTTACGGAAATGTAACTCCCTCGAATTCGAAAATAATAGAGAATGATTGATAATTCAATTCTCATTTTATATTACACGAATTAGTTTCCCTTTTTTTTCTCAATTCTCATTTAAATATCTTTGAATAAAAATGCGATTTCCGGTTCGTTGATTCGTTGCATAAGATATTACACCGAATCCACGTTTTTTCTCCCCGCTTGAAGAAGAAGAATGAGCAGAACGAGGACAAGAATAAAACTAGAAGAAGAGAAAAGAACAACCAACAGATATAAAAACGCGAGAGGTAAAGAGAGGCTCAAAACGAAACACGAACCATACCGAACAAAAATTTGCCATTGCCGAGCTAACATAAAACGATTTCTCGTCACACCGTGACTGTAGAATTTAGAAAACAAATTCAGGAAAACTGAGATACTAGATTTGTTGAATCTATATCATTTCGATGAACGAGACATGTGATCTTCGTCGTACATGAAGGAATCTCGGGCGTTTTTGTTCCTTTTTCCAAAGACGCAGCACAGAGACCGATGATCGAAGGTCTCTCGGAATCGGCCGTTTATTGATCCATCTAATACCATAAAATAAAAAGCACCCGGTGAACTTTTCGAGGCCTCTCATTCGCATTATCCGTTCGTTTTTACTCTCGGTTTCCATCCTTTCACGGATCTAATTGTGTATCAGGTTTCTTTCTTTTTTTTCTCTTCCTTTTTATTTCACGCTTTGACGCGCGTTCCACACGTGGATCCGTGGGAGCCACTTCAATCCAATATCCTTTCCGATCATTCATTATTATAATCGATGTCTCGTGTCTCATCTACGCGTTACAAGCAAAAGAAAACCAACAAAATTTGGGCTACCGATTTTCTTTCGGATTTCTCGACTTACGCAAGTTGAGTAAAAATTATCACTGTAACACGGCTGATCATGAGATCAAGGAAGAATGACAGTAAGAAAGATCCGTCGGTAGCGGAGCGAACAAGAAAAGACAAGAAAAAAAAAAAAAAACGAAAGACAAAAAAAAAGAGAAGCAAATGACGGACTATCAATTTTCAAACTATAGTGTCTATCTCAATGACTGTAATATTTTCCTACTTATCTATCCGTCGACTGTGACCGAAGTGTTCGAGGCGCAAGAAGTATAATATAGTAATAATATTAATAATAATAACAATAATAATATCAGAGAAAAAGATAAGAAGAGGCATCTGGCAGAGATCTCGAGGGGAATCTGAGGGAAAAGATTTTTTTTCATCCTTTTTTTTTTATCATTTCATTTCATACCATATTTGCTTTTCTGCAGTAGTAATAAAAGTGCGAAGAAAAGTATGAAAAGGGATGACCGGGGTGGTTTTCTTTTTTCTCTCATCCTTTTTCGCCGATTTTCTTTTCCCATTCTCTCTCTCACTCTCTCTCTCTCTCTCTCTCTCTCTCTCTCTCTCTCTCTCTCTCTCTCTCTCTCTCT